>CM051236.1:120608988-121208988 GCA_027917425.1 Gastrophryne carolinensis
CCTTCATAAATAAGGGCCTCAGTGCACTGTAAAGTTCACAGCAATGATATCCTGTAACTGTAATGAAGTGCCTGTATCATATAGCAGCAATATTTTCAATGTGCAAAAAATTAATAAATCAGGCTTGCAGTGCCTTAAATTTGGCGGTACAGATTTGCGCTCACTGCCCCTGTTATAATCGGCATAAAGGTCCAACAGGTGCTGATGCAGGCCTCTTAATTCCATAGTGCACCAATCCAAGCTGATTATTTGTAAAGATTGCAGTGGCAAAACACAAGTCCCTCCAAAGCAGACACATATGCCAGCAAAATGACGCTAAACGGAGCACTTCATATAAGGCTCTTAGTTCTCACTGTGAATTATTTTTCTCATGTGCTTATGTGGAAGAAACAGGATTCAGGTGATTCTTTATTGTGGGTATAAACCAGCACTAAAGAATCATAAGAAGCTCTGCATTCTATGTGATGTAAACGCAACTGTAGCAAAGAGCGCCAGACGCTGTGTGATTAAAGTCTGTTTTTGAACACATATTCACCTGTAACAAAGCGAAAACCCATGGAATGACATTGTTTTAACACTATGACATTAAGAGGCTGATTTATTAATAGCGACATGTAGCGACAGTTGAGCGTCTGTAGCGGTATTTTCACAGCACCCGCTAGTAGTCGATGTGCTTGGCCGTTGTTCGGTTGTTGACAGCGACTCAGTCAGTGTGGCGTAATGTTCAATGCAAGGTTACGAGTCGCTATTTGACAGGTTCCGCGATGTATGGGTGCGCATGATATCGACTGGTCAGAGCGACCGGCTTCCACCATATTCATCAAAAAATCATGCTCAAAAAATTCAAGCGCTGTAAAATGCATGTTTAAACCCCAGAGCGCTGGCGGCGATGTGTTAAAAGTAGTTTTTTAACCCCTAAAACACCATATTTTTGGAAACCAAAAAAAAAAAGTATTTTAAATAATTTAGTAATATGAATACATTAATATCAGACCTGTAATGTCAATTCTGTACAATTTTTTTTTACATTTTTTTTCCCCTTAAAAAAATTATCTAAAATGGCAGAAGTGGTCACAGAATTTTTCACATTTAAAAAAAAAAAATAAAAAAACATTAATAACAATTAATTATGAATATTTAAAGATTGTTCCATTGAAATGCATTGGAGAGCGCCAGGTAGCGAGAGGTCATACCTGTCGCTGTTCAAGGTCGGACGCTGGCGCTGTGGGCTGAGGCTGGAATAATGATGAATGAGTGGCTATATGGCGCTATCTCAGTCGCTAAGCAGGATTGGCTTGATAAATGTGTGATTGTGGTGGGGAGCCGGCGTTCTCGTGGCGGGGCCCGTCATTACCGGCCGCTCACCAGTCGCTACCTGTCGCTATTCCTTCATAAATAAGGGCCAAACACTTTAGTGCCAGACCTGTAAATGCAATTCTGCATAAAAATATTAAAAGTCAAAAAAGTTTCTAAAAGTGTTTGTTTGCAGCCAGGAGAGGTGACACAATGATTGGAGCAAAAAAAAAAAAAAGATTAACTTGCCAAACAGGCTGTTTATACACAACTAATGAAAGCCCATTGAAATGTATGGGAGAGCGCCACAAGTACTGCATGGCGCTCTGGAACCTAGCGCTATACGCTGAGCCTCCTGTAATAATACATGTGACGCTACATGGCGCTGTTAGAGGCGCTTACCGGATTCGCTTTCTTAAATGTGGTTTTGCGTACAGTGCCAGGCGTTCACCAGATGCTGCCTGCTGCTGCGAGGCACTACCTGGCGCTATCCGTTCTTAAATAACCCCCATAGACTCTTCTCAAACCTGTGTCTTAGTGCTGGGCTATGCCGGCTGCAGCTTTAAAGAATCAGAAACAAAGGTATTCCACAGAACCCCAAGCAAAATAATATAAGGTGATTACTACATTTTCTTATCCTTTTCCATTGCATGGAAGACCCAGCCCCTTCTGATCTTTAGCGATGGGTTATGCCGATTTGTATTCAGGATGCAGCACTAAAGAATCAGAAACACGGGTATTCCACACAACGTCAAGTACCAAATGTTCTTTTTCTTTTGCATTACATGGAAGACGCAGTCTCTTCTGATTCTTTAGTGCTGGCTTATGCTGATTTGTCTTCAGGATGCAGAAAAAACATGAGTTTACAGAAAAAGAATTTAAGGTGAGTACTAGATTTTCTTATCCTTTTGCATTGCATGGAAGACCCAGCCTCTTCTGATTCTTTAGTGCTGGCTTATGCAGATTTGTCTTCAGGGTGCAGCACTATCAGAAGAAACATGGGTTTCCATGATTTCCAGAAAAAGAATTTATGGTGAGTACTACATTTTCTTATCCTTTTGCATTCCATTAAAAAGGGCCTCTTCTGACTCTTTAGTGCTGGGTCTTCAGGATGCAGTACTAAAGAATGACAAGAAACATGGTGAGTAGAGGGAGCCTTATTTATGAAGTGTCAGCCTCAGTGGCACTCAGGCCCTTATTTATCAAGGGCTAGCGCCAGGTAGTGTCTGACGAGCGCCAGGTACCGCCAGCTATCGGCGGCTACCGAATCAAGTACACCCGGCGGCGGTCACAATGACGCATTTATCACGCTAAATGAGGCTAGCGCCGGCGACAGCGTCGGCTAGCGCGGGATTCAACATGTAGCCGACTGCAACGAACAACGCCGCTGCTAATCCCATCACAGCGACAGGTATGACCTGGCGCTCCCTGGCATGGTCCAATGCATTTCAATGGAGCAATCTTTAAATAATCATAATTAATTGCTATTACTGTTTTTTTTTTGTTTTTTTTTAATGTCAAAAATTCTGTGACCACTTCTGCAATGTTAGGTTTTTTTTTAAAGTAAAAAAAAAAAAAAAAAAAAAAAAATGTGCAGAATTGATATTACAGGTCTGATATTCATGTATTCATATTACAAAATGTTTAGAAAAACTTGTATAATTTTTACATATAAAAAAAAAGGTTGTTTGGGGGTTAAAAACTACTTTACACACATCGCCGCCAGCGCTCTGGGGTTTAAACAAGGAATTCACAGCGCGAGAAATTTTTGAGCGTGATTTTTTAATGAATCTGCAGCAAGCCGTTCGCTCTGGCCATTCGCTGTCAGGCGCACCCATACAACGCAGAACCTGTGAAACATCGACCCCTAACCCCATATTCAACATTACCGCACACCGACTGAGTCGCTGACAACAAGCAAACCCCGGCCAAGCACAGCGAATACTAGCTGGCGCTGTGAAAATCACGCTACTGGCGATCATCTGTCGCTACCTGGCGCTATTAATGAATCGGCCTCCCAGTGTGACATTTTAGAAAGAAAAAAGGCAGCTCCGTTGTGGCCGCCAGCGCGCGTCTTATTTAACACTAGCGCTCAAAATGATTCAGCACCAGGCGCTCTGATTGAAGCAGCGACAGATGAAACCTGAGCACAGTGAGCAGAACTGGATTGTAGTGTTTAATGCTTAGAATATATATTATTATTATTACTCACATTTATTTGTACAGAAATTGCATTGGGACTTGTCAATAATTGATACACAGAATCTAGATGGTCCAAAATGTTTTTGGGGTCTTATTTAATTTTAATGGCTTCTTTTGCTTAACAACGTGTAATTTGTGCACCAGCAACTAAAATGCAGCCAAAACGCACTGTAAAATTTGTCCCCGTAACTAATGAAAAAACGCTGACCAGCACTGGAAAAATACAGCACCAAAGATTTTAAGGAGGAAAATTTTGGGAAGCACCAGAATAATGGCAGTACAAGGTGGCGCTAAATGGGGCTGGCCGGCGGATCCAACAGGTGTTGACATAGGCCGGCCAATATCTAAGTGCAACAATCAAAGCTAATTAGTAGCATTCTGTGCAGCGACTGGTAGCGCCAATGTAGTACATAGCATAACGCCAGATAAGAATCTGAGTGGCGGCACTCCAAAGCTGGTGCTATAGCTCCAAAAATGATGCTAAATGGGCCACATCATAAATAAGGCCCTAAATTCTCTTATCTTTTGCAATGCATAGAAGACACTGACTTTTCTGATTCTTTAGTGCTGGGTTATGCCGACTTGTCTTCCGGATGCAGCAAATCAACAGAAACTTAGGTCTTCCCTATTACAGTGAGTACTAAATCCTCTTATTCTTTTGCTGCTGGGTTATCTCATCTTTAGGAGGCAGCAAATAAAGAATCAGAAGAAACCTGGGTTTTGTGTTTGATGCAAAAGGAAAATGTTATTGCATTCAATTGTTTTTTTAAGATATAAAATTCTGTAAAAAAAGACAAAAAAATAATTAAAAATTAATAAATATCAGGATGTAAAAAGTGTCGGCGTGCCTGCTCAGTGACAGCAGAATACTGCAGGCATTTAGTCACATCACAGTCTGTGTCATCAGTCCATTATGTAAAGCAGCTGTTTTACTATAAAGTGCAGCTGTTTCCCTGTACAGGGCACAAAAGCGGCATCATGGTCAGGAGAGTGGTACACCAGGTTCATACTGCTCACCTTGCATCCTTAAAGGCTGGTTCTGCTTTCTGTGCTGCCCCGTGAAATCTTCAGGCTCAGGACGTGTGTGTGGAGCATGACACATCCAATCTGCGCTGAACTTTCTCAGTGTCTGACACACATACACACATGCTGGGGAGTACCCCTCTACTCCCTCTATGAGGTCACACAGGCAGGGGCCGTCTCCAGTGATTCAAAACTTTACTATGAGCTGCTCTCTCATGCAGATTAACCCTTCTCACCCAACGAGGACGAGTGCTAACTCACACATTTACAGGTTGCCTGATGGAGAGATTTCCACTGACAGGAAGCTGCACCATTGGAGTCCTGGGAAAGAAAGTGGAGGAAATGTTCCCATGCATTCCACAGCAAATATGTTATGGCTTTTGCATGACAGTATGATCAGAGCCATAGCCAAGCTTACAATCAGCCAACAGTGCCCTCAACAGCAGAGACCTTCCTGCTTACTAGCAAGGGTTGCTCTTTGGAACATAATTTGGCTGATTTGGCTTAGTTCAGAAATTTGGCAACATTTGGGTGAAGTTCAGCCATCTCCGTATTAAAAAAAAAAACGCCAGTCCTGCATCTGTAAATAATGGCAGCATTTCACTAAGAGTTAGCAGATGCAGACTAATATATTTTTTTTGTGAAAAAAGACTGAAGTTTCTGTATAGTAAATAGTGATGAGCGAGCCCATGGAAGTTCGGGCAAACCTGCCACTAAAGTTCGGTTCAGGTCCTCGAACTCGGCCCGAAACCAAACCATTGAAGTTAATGGGGGACTTGGGGATCACAAAAATGGATGTAAAATAAGAGTAGTAAGGGTGAGAGGGCTGCAAATTGGGAGGAGCAATTACTCTGCACAAAATGGGGTAGGGAAAGTACTCAAAACAGTAACAGAAAACAAAAAAATACAAAAAATACATACATAATTAAATTAAAAATAAAATATACATTTTTCCACATATGTCAGGCTCAGAAGCCAATTTGGGGGTAACACCAGGACATTGCGCTGCACAAAATGGGGTAGGAAAAGTACTCGAAATAATAACATACATAAAACAACAACACTAAATAAATACATACAAAAATAAAAAAGAAATAAAAAAATATATTTTTTTTTTACACGAAAAAAAAACAAAGGGGGGGTGTGTATTTTTTTTACACGTGTCAGACTCAGGGGCCATTTTGGGGTTAGCACTGGCCAATTGCCCTGCACAAAATGGGGTATGGAAAGTACTCAAAATAATAACATAAAACTAAAAAAATAGAGAATATATTTATTTTTCTTCAGATATACATCTTCTTTCTCATTTTTCTGTTCATTCTGGTGGCCGGGTGAGTAAGGAGGGAGTTCATTTCCAAATCCTATTGTTCATTTCATTACACTTCCATGAACATGTGGCTCACATACTGTGGGACAGCTAGGGACAACAAACCCTCTGCTAATTGTCTTTTTCAGGCCACTTTCAGGGATGGGCAGAACCTCAGCCTTGGGCCGAGTTGGGTTGAGGCACATCCGTTGGTTGGTACATGTACTCAACAACTTGTTGGTTCTAAGCTTCCTTGCCAATTATCTAGACGTGCCAGAGCTGCTGCATAAAGTGCGTACCGTGTGCGCCAATTTTGGCGTTCACATCCCTACTGCTACTCACCTATCTGCACTACAGAGGAACTTTGGACTTCCCACCTACCACCTCATAGGTAATTAACCACTTTACACTTTACAATAACACTTCACCACCAATGAGTGGGCCTCCATGAGGGACATTTGTGTCATGCTGCTGTGCTTCCACTATGCCACCAATATGGTCAGCTCCAATGACGCCATCATCAGCACTACCATCCCCATCCTTTGTCTGCTAGAAAAAACTCTTCGAGCCATTGAAAAGGATGTAATGGTGCCACACAAGGAAGCAGGCTTACAGGCATAGCTTACAGGGTTGGTTGCTGGATTGACAACAGGCAGGCAAGGAGGAGGAATTTTCCTCACAGCAGCGCGGCACCCAGCGCAGGTCATGGGCGTCACTGGAGCATGGCTGGGGGAGACAGCTCCTGCTGAGGAAAGCTTCTCCTTGATGCAGGGCAGCCTTGCTCACATGGGCCACTACATTCTCCAGTGCCTGTGGAACAACCACAGAGTTGCCTGTATCGACACCAGTGCCGATTACTGGGTGACCATCCTGCTTGATCCCCGCTATAAGGACAACATCACTTCCTCTATTCTACCACAGGAGTGTTAGAGAAAAATGAAAATATACAAATGCACTCCGTTGTAGGCACTACTGGCAAAGTTCCCAAATGACATTGAGGGCTCATTGGTGTCACAAGGCTGAGGGGGAGGAAAAAGAAGACACGGGTTACTTGCGTGCTTTTCCACGAAATCTCTGCATGACATCTATCAACAGGGACCTGCAAAGCAAATAGAAAAATATTGTTAGTATTATTGTATTGATTCCACCACTGGAGTGTGATAGAAAAATTAGAATACAAAAGCAACCTGAAAGGCAACACTGGTGGAGTTCCCATCTTACATTGTTGCCTCAGTTGTGGCACATTCCGAGGAGGAGGAGGAAGCCGCCAATGCAAGGGTTCAGCACTGCAGATGGTGTCATAACTGACAAGAGGATCAGCCTATCACCAGCCAATGTGGACATCCTTACATTTGTTAAGATAAAAGGCGTGGATCCAACAGGACTTGGCTGTGCCAGCACCTGAGTGGTTGAAGTGTTGGCTACCTTCACCTCTTCCACCTACACCACCACATCCATCTCCACCTCCCCCCGGACCTCTGTTAAGAAATATTATTTTATTTGTTTTTAATTTAGTTTTCATTTATGTATTTATTTTCTCCTCCTCTCACATCTCCCATGGCCTCCTCGTCCACCACCATCCTCTTCCGCAACAGCCCACTGCTGCAAAGTTCTGGGATGCCTACATAAACAGCTTCCTGGACAGTAATGTGTGTACGTACGCCTCCATCTACAGCCTCGGCCCCCTCACAGGGTGTTTAATGGAAAATTCTATTTTTGTCAGGTTTTTGGTGTTCTGTCTTATCATTCTCCTCTTTTAGAATTCAAAATAATCATTTGTGTTAGGAGTGCCCCTATAGCTGCGATTTACTTCTTTACATGCTGTTTCCAAAGTTCTCATTTACCTGGGGGCTCTGTGTTGCTACATTGGGAATGGTATTCTGGGCCTTGAGTAAAAACTACTGAATAAAAGTATCAAGCAGCAGTAATTTCCTCCCCAGGTGAGAATGCTTCCATTAACCCTTTAGCTAATGAAACACAAGACTGTGATCCCCTCTCTCTGAATAAGTTAAGTTACAACAGAAGCACTGATTTTACAATGTAGATCAAATGTGGTATATAATTCCCACTAACTGTAGGATGTAGATCAAATTTAGTGTAAGATCCGGGGTTGCTTCACAGCATGGGCACCTTCTGTTTCCATGTGTTAGTTATTGCTGGCTCTATTTCCTGACATTTCCCCCATGCTATGCTGTTCAACCAGCAGGTGGCCCTCTGCTGCAGAGTTGGCCAGCACCTGTGTTTAACAGGGCCTTCCCTTTATAAGCACTGTAGCCAGTTTCATCAGTGGCTAGACCTAGGACTGCTGCTACAGCCTTGATCTGGACTGGGTATCCAACTTTGGAATATGGACTGGATTCCTGCACTCCTTTAGCATTTGCACCCTTAGGTACCTAACCCTTCCCTGCCTGGCCCCTCACCAGTTTGACTTTAAACACCTATCTACCTGTAGTTTAGCCTTTTTTGCTTTGTTTGCTGTGATCCCTGTATATAGTTCTGCCCCTATTAAATTGTGTTTGAAAAGTGTTACAGTTCTCGTTACTGGCTGTTCACAGTGTGTGGGATCTCTACAGAGAATCCCTGACATGTGGCATACAATTCTGTACTGACTGTAGAATGTAGATCGAATGGGGTATAAAATTCCCCCTGACTGTACAATGTATATCAAATGTGGTATATAATTCACGCTAACGGTAGGATGTAGATCAAATGTAGTATACAATTCCCCTGACTGCACAATGTAGATAAAATATGGTATGCAATTCCCCTGACTGTACAATGTAGATCGAATGTGGTATACAATTCCCCCTGAATGTACAATGAAGATCGAATGTGGTATATAATTCACGCTGAAGGTAGGATTTAGATAAAATGTGGTATACAATTTCCCTGACTGTACAATGTAGATCGAATGTGACATACAATTCCGCTGACTGTACAATGTAGATAAAATGTGGTATACAATTCCTCTGACTATACAATGTAGATTGAATGTGACATACAATTCCGCTGACTGTACACTGTAGATCAAATGCTGTATAAATTTGCTCACCGACTCCAGCCTCCTCTATCCACCTTACTGTATATATGTCCAGCAGCTTGATTTCCCCATGCACGTGTCCTGAAAAGTACAGCTGGGTTTTTAAAGTGATACTGCAGGCAAAGTTAATTGTTACATCATTGAGCTGGGCTACATTTGGCAATGTCCTAAACTGTTTTCCATTGGTGTAACAAAAACAATTACCTTTCCCTGCTGCTTCCCTGCTGTAGCTTTCCTTTAAATGGCCTATCTGTTCCTCAAGCAGCAGCAGCAGTAACCTCTCCCTAACTAACTGCACAACAAAATGGCTGCTGCGTGACTGTTTATTGTTATATTCTCACCAACTGATCTGAGTTGTGTGATCACTTTGTCATTTATATGCTCCTGCATGTCCTGCTCTCTGCTAAGACTCATTTTGTAAAGTTTCCTCAGCAGAAACAACTTGCTGTTTAAGCTGGATCACTCATGCAGTCTTTTCAGTACATCCCACATGCCTTCCTCTGTATTCTCACTGTGTATGTGAATGAGCTGATCATCTACCACTAGTAAGCTTATGGTGGCCCGTGCCTGTCTGTTTTTACTGGCCCAGTCCTGATTGTTATCCTGTGGCCTCTCTGTGGTAATAACTTCCCACAAGTCATCTCTGGATAATAACATTTCCACTTTAAACTTCCATAGCTGATAATTGTCATTGATCATCATGGCCACTGAGAGTTTAAGCTCTGAGCTGCTGACCATTCTCCCTTCTTTATATGTAAGACCAGTCTTACTTGTATACAGGAGATGTCTCTGTGAAAGCCTCTTTATTTCAATCTCCGCACCGACTGTGACTTCTCTCGTTCTGGTCTTTGCTCTGCCTGGGCTGCGCTCCCCAGCACTACGCGGGCTCCTGTCTCAGCCTATCTGAATGGCCAGGGGAGGAGTTCCCCCGGGGATGTATGTTGTATGTTGTATGTTGTGGTACTATTTGGGTACCTTTTCTTAGTAATATGTACAATAAAGGTTTGTATATTTTTTATATATTTAGGTGAGTTATATATCCTTTTGCTAAGAGTGGGTTTTAATGGGTTTGTTAATTGAAACCAAGGCCCGCAATTACCCACCAGAGGCTACATTGTTTGTGTTCTCCTGAACAGACTCTGAACCAAATGATCACCAACTGTCAATTGTGGGGACTGGTTTCACAAAGGGAGGTAGGAAAGGGTAAGATGAATGGGACTCGCATGGGGTATATGCATGGGGGTAAGAATCAGAAATAGGGACCTTCAGTAAAACATCTACAGGTATACTGTATAATACTAGTGGTCCCTTAAACAAACTATGACATTTTAGAGTGAAAGAAGAAGCACTCTTTAAAGCGGACCTCCAGTCAAAAAAAAAAAAGCTTAGTAAATTGCTCCTTTAAAGTGGACCAACACCCAGGGGGGATCGGCCCGGAAATCTATAAGATTCCCGGACCGATCAGATCCCTCCCCGCGGGGCATCCGAAATCGGGATGTCCCGCGGGGAGGAACCCCCCAGGAGGCCCACAATCCTCACCTTACCGGCGATCCAACGGCGCATGCGCGAGACGCGGCCGCGTCTCTCGCTTCCCTCTAGCAGGGCGCGCTCCCGCGCCGGCCGTTTTGTGAATGGCCGGCGCAGGAGCGCTCCCTGTTAGAGGGAAGCGAGAGACGCAGCCAATGACAGCGCTCTGGTATGCGCGTCCAAGCGGCTTTGGAGGCGCATACCAGAGCTGCTCTGAGCGCTGTCATTGGCCGGACGAGGTCACGTGGGAGCGGGGAGAGGTGAGTTTTTGCGGCGATCGGGGGGGTTTCAGACAGCGGGGCACCCCCGATCGGGGTGCCCCACCTAAGTGGACCTGGGTGTTGGTCCACTTTAAAGCCCCTCTGTTTTCAATCAGTGGAACCTATTGAGAGGTATTAACATCATGCATACGTTTGGAATAGCAGGCCCTCAGTCAAAATAGCATCATTGCTCTGTGCAATCATCTCTTATGTCTAGCCAGAAGTAGTAAGCCTTCAGCTGTATTGACTCATCATTGAATAAAACACATTGTATACTAGGTGCTTTAGCGGCATCTGCCACCATAGAGATACATTGTAACCGCTCCCCTCACGCGGTTTTCTTATCCTACATTAGTTGTTTATTCATGTCTGCGGGTGTGAAAAATGACAGGCAAGCTTCTCCTTGTTTCTGAGGCATATATCTCTCTCAATTTGGTGTGAATTGCTGCTGCACAGCACCCCCCTAATTCTCATGTCTAAGCAGGACTATCAGGTGTGTGGCAAGATGGCTTGTGCCTCTGATCATAAGAGTGTAAGCAATTTACTAAACGTTCTTTTTTTGACTGGAGGTCCGCTTTAACTGCAAACAGTAACATTTCAGTATTTTATTAGGTTCCCATTATATTATGTGTTTTTAAAGTGAAAGAACATTTCTGTTTACCAAAAATAAACAAGTTACAGTACAATTACAGTGCAACATGCTAAACGATATTTAGCATTTAGGCAAATTTACTGAGAGTTTCAAAATAAAGAGTAATAACTATGTATTAGGCGAGTAATATTTTCCCAGAGGGCTTTTCTTCCAGAGGGTCTGATCATGTGACAGGTGTTTTCTTTAAATGTTACTAAAAGTAATTATCACTCTAAAATGCTTTATTTTTGTTAAAGAAACCTCTACATTTTATACAAATGTTTTATTACATTACATTTATTACCTCTTCCACTCAAAAAACTTTATTTTGTAAAAAGGGATCACTAGCATTATATGTGGATGTTTTAGATGCCTTATGATAAGAGGTTTTCTTTATGGTAAAGTGCATTATTTGTCTAAAGGGGATTGAGAACCCTTTGGATTATCCTCTGCAGAAGGTCTGTGGCCTAGGAACAAAAATCCAGGTCTAGTGTATACGTCGAATTTAGGTCCATTCAAAAAAAAAATAGTAAACTATATGTATATTAAAGTAGAAGGATTTTAATTATCCCCTGTTTTGTTTCTTTCCCCAGGGTCATCCCAATTTGCAATGGCCCGTTGTGTGGCCCTCAAATCACCAAAACCAACATACCTTTCCCCTGTCCTATGGCGCAAGTGCATGCTCTCGTCCATTCAGAGCTGGTTGACAGGCACATTAAAGGAGCACTATCGTGAAATTTTGTAATATTAAAAATCCATCAAAAATACATCAGCTAATGGGAGGAGGGATCACTTATACACCTGAACTGAATAACACTCCCACCAAACTTGTGGTATTCTTCTCCTTTTAGGAATAAAATCCAGGGGTGACAGTTTTAGTCTATCAGGGGTGACAGAGCCTGTCACCCCCGATTTCCTCTTCCTTCCATTAAAATAAGAAGAACAAGCCTGGCTGGATATTTCTTGATCTCGGGTGTATAAGTGTCCCCTCCTCCCGCCATCCTGCATATTTATATGTATTTTTATCATTGGGCCAATTTCATGATAGTGCTCCTTTAATGATCGGCAATACGGACATGGAACACACCACCCGAATTTTCCTCCATAGGCCCTTATTTAGATGTGTTATATCTCTGTCTATCTGATCATTACCATACATTTTGTCTTGATTAGTCTCTCTGCAATGTTTTCCCTCCTTGATTTTGGTAAAACCATATAATATGTCAACACACAGTATAAGATCTTTAACCCTTTAAAGTGTACCCAGATACGAAGTTAATATCGTCACTTTATATCTCATACGTCCAGTGCCCCAAAACAGTGTGTTTCTTTTTTTACTAAATCTTTTGCTCAATATTCACACACACTAACAGGCAGCAGTATGATGTCCCAATGGCAGCTGTATGCTAATTAATTCATTTACTACTAAACTGTCATATAATGGCATGAGGTTTAACTGCTCCCCAATTCTGAGCTGTGTGTACTGTAACTAAAATCGTAGCTCCAGAGGGGGACCCCACTCTTTTTTATTTGTATGTTTTTTTTTTCCTTTTTAAAGCTGATTTCTTCTCCTCGGGGCATCACAAATTTGGATGCCTCGCTGTGTGAAAACCCCCCATTCGCCTGATACGCTTACGTCTCCAACAAGCCCATGACACATCTTATTCGGCTGTGAGTGGGCACACTCAATGCAACTGAATGGCTGTGCGTAGCTGCGCACAGTCAAAGGATGAGAGTGATGCTGCGTGCTGCTCATGTCTGTGCGGCTGGGATTCAATTCGGCTTCTCCAGCCGCACATTAGTATGCACGGCCAGAGAAGCCACACCTGCACCTTGGGCTCAAGGAAAGGTAAGAAAGATGAGCGAATGGTGGGGGTTGCAAACAGGGGGCATCCCAAATCAGCATGCACCAGGGGGATGGACCAAATCCAGGATAATGAAAATTCCTCATTTTTTTTTTTCCATCATAGTTTTTATTTGGATAAAAGCAAAACAAAAATCAGCATATACACATAGCAAAGAAGTTTTCCCATCTACACATAAGGGTCGATTCAAAGAAACATGTAACAGCTTTGATTTAGGTGCCGATCATCCTATTTTTCCCGTACGCTCGTGCGTTCGTATGAACTTGCGAGTGATTCTATAAGCAAATACGTTTCTATCCTAAAATGTATGTCCGTTCGTATGGCAGTTCGGGAATCAGACCTATGTCAGTTTCCATCCTGAATTTTCCGTTTCATTTCTCAGGTTGCAACATTGGTTTTGCCCTTTTTCCTTTTTTGTCTGGACGTAAATCCTTCTGATCTGGCGGCTGCGCACTACAAACTTACCTCATTAAAGTGCATTCTAAATATTTGGTCTTTTATTTTTCTTTATTTCATTCATTTTGTAGTAACCAACCATTAATGAATGCATTTGCATAAGTAAATCTTACTTTGTTTAATTTTTATTTAACTTGCATTTTTTACTTGTGGATTTAATTTTAATATTTAGGCTTCAAATGGTACAACTTAAAATTTTGTGTGTGGTTACCCACACCCTCTACATACAGATTGCTCTCAAATATAAAAAAACACCCAGCAACTTCTGCATGTTATGAGCCTAGAAACAGCCAAGATGGCGGCTCAGGTATTATCGGGCAGCCTGCAAACAGAAAGGGCCTTGTGACTGTGTTGCTCTGGATTCTTTGATTTCTGACCTTTCCGTGCCCCCAGCTCTGCTGTGTCTGTGCAAAATACAGCAGTAACCCACATCCTGCACTTTATCCCGCTCTCCTCTCCTCAGTAAGTGTGATGCATCTGACCAAAGATGTGCTTAAATAATTAAACAAAGCAAAGGTAAACAACTACACCAATAAATGCAATCTAAAAATATTATTCTAGTACATCAATTTAAAAATAAATACCAAAGGACATAAGTTTCTTTAATTAACGCAAATAGATTGCAAAATAAAGGTTTACATGCAAAGGACCAATTAAGGTCCACATTAAAATGCTTTTATAAGGCATACATGAATCAGGTATGCATTGCTATACAATTTATGGCCTCGGCCATGCTGATACATGCAGTTCATTGGAGCTCAAGACGCGCAGACTCCTCCACATAGGTAAAAAACCTGTTCAAGAACAGCAATCCGACTGCTAAAAGGTGTCGGCAGTGGCTTTCTTTTAAAACGTCTTTAGAGGTTTGAAAACTGTTCTCTGAATCACACCTAAACCCATTCGATTATCCTAAGTTTTACGTTTTGATCCTAAGTTTTAGGATTTGATCCTAAGTTTTACGTTTTGATCCTAAAATTTAGGAACGAACTTGCGATGATCGTAAGAGCATATACGCATTCGAACGTAGGCTCGTGCGAGTCGTAAATGGCCAAAAAAACAGGAAAAAATGACTAACACCCACCCAAACTTACGATTCTCGATCCGAAATCAATTAACTTTTGCTCTTTGAATCGAGGGGATAGAGTCATTAAAAATCTCCAAAATTTACACTTATGCAAACAATATGGTTAATTATCAACAAGATGCATCATAAACTGGGAAAGAGAGAAAGAAACAAAAAGAAAGTGGGAAAAAAAAAAGAAAAGGAGGGGTAAAGGGATAGAGGGGTAAGAGGGTAAAAGGGTAAAAGGTGGATTCCAGGCCTCCATTCATTCCACTAGAAGAGACACGGCGGTGCTCTAAATTGTGAGAAGGGCACAATTGAGGCCTCCAGGATGAAAGTGAGAAATCCAGCCTTCCCAGATGGATAAGAAGGGGGCAAAATCCCCCTTTAACAAAGCCGCCATCTTTTCAAACATCATAACTTCATTAACCCGGGTGATAAGGCTTCCCCTGGGAATATCTGGTTTCTTCCAGAACTGGGCAATAATCAACTTAGCTGCCGTATTAATATGCCTAATAAGGACAAACTGAGAGCTCGAACAGTTAGGGGGTTTCAAGTTGAGTAGCGACAGTTGAGGGGATAAAGTTAGTTTTAACCCGGTGGCCTTATTAATAACATAAAGAACCCTGGACCAAAATTGTTTCACTACCCTGCAGTCCCACCAGGTATGAAAGTAAGTACCCGGGGACCCACAGCCTCTAAAGCAATCACATGAGTATGAGGGGCAGAATTTATGGATTTTATGTGGAACAAGGTACCATCTAAGGAGGACCTTGGTGTTGACCTCCTGAGCGCCAACATTAAGGTATCCCGAAAAAGAGTGTTTCCAAACCGCCTTCCAATCTTCATCTGATAGGGTCACATTCAAATCATTACACCAGGAGGCCGTATGTCTCGGAGGCTTCACATCCTCCGGTTCAGACAGCAATCTGTAAACAGACGCAATCACTCCTTTGCCCATAGGTCGCTCAAGGCAGATTTTTTCAAAGCTCTTAAGGGGGGGGAGTGGGGCGTCATTCCTGCATTTAGATCGGACATAATGGTTAAGTTGCAAAAAGCGAAGAAACTCGCTCCTCGGCAGGTCGTGTCTGGATCCCAAATCGGCAAAAGAGAGCAAACCCTGGTGGGAGAATAGATCCCGCACTCTGGTCAGTTTATGGGTTCTCCACCACTCAAATGCCACTGGTTCCACAAAACCTGGGGAGAATTCCGGATTTCCGAAAAAAGAGAGAAGTGGAGAATGCTGCGAAGCCAGGTTCCCGCGCTTCTTATTGGCCCTCCAGATTCTAAGGGAATGCTGCAGTACAGGGTTAGAGGAGCTCCTACAGAGCGCGTGGGGGAGCCACAGCAAGTTATGTATAAAGATCGGGGAACAATCTGACTCCTCAATATCAACCCACAAAGGTCTATCACTACCCCCATGCAGGACTGCCAATTGGGCAATTTGACAGGCATTATAGTAGCGTACAATATTAGGGACACCCAAGCCACCTTTCTGTTTAGATCTATAAAGCGTACCATGTTCAACCCGCGGCCTACCCCCGCCCCAGATAAATTTGTTTACATCAGTTTGGAGAAGCTTCAGGGCCGCTGCCGGTACAGAAATCGGTAACACCCGAAAGAAGTAAAGTAATTTGGGGAGCCATGCCATCTTCACTGCAGCAATCCTCCCAAGCCAGGAGAGATTTAATTTGGCCCAATCGCCCAGAAGGGATCCCAGGGTCTTGAACAAGTTAGGGTAGTTTGCCCCATAAAGAGAGGCATACTCGGACGTCAGCTGTATCCCCAAGTATTTAATAAACTTAGCCTGCCAGTGGAAGTCAAAGGAAGCCTTAACAATATGTAAAACACTGTCAGGCAGGGAAACATTAAGGGCCTGGGATTTAGCTGAATTAATTTGTAAGCCCGAAAGCCTGGTGAAAGAATCAAGATCTTTAAAGAGGCTCGGAAGGGAAATAACCGGGTCCTTGATCACCATAAGAATATCGTCAGCAAACAATGATATCTTATGCTCGTATCCCCCCACCTTAATGCCCGCAATACTGCTATTGCTCTGAATCATTCTGGCGAGGGGCTCGATGGCTAGGGCAAAAAGGAGGGGGGAGAGAGGGCAACCCTGTCTTGTACCCCTACCTAGAATAAAGCGTTCCGAGGAGTAACCCGAATACCTAACAAATGCCCCCGGCCTGGCATAAAGAGAGGAGATCCAATTCAAAAAGGACGGATCCAAGCCCCATTTATCAAGAGTGAAATGCAAATAATCCCATGCAACAGTGTCGAACGCTTTACGCACATCGAGCGCCAGCAGCATGGTGTGGTAGCCTTCCACCTTCGCCCGATGCAATAAATTTGCGATTTTCCTGATATTGTCTCCCGCTTGACGCTGTGGCATAAACCCCACCTGCTCCTTGGAGATAAGCGAATTGATAAACCCGTTGAGTCGAGCCGCCAGAACCTTTGCCAAAATTTTGACATCAACATTCAGCAATGAGATCGGTCTATAATTGGACCAAATCGTGTCGTCTGTATTAGGCTTGGGAATCATACTGACCGCTGCTGTAAGTGAGTCAGAACTCCAAGCGGCTCCCTCCCTCAAGGCATTGAACGCTGATGTCAAGTGCGGAACCAAAATCTGGCTACACTTTTTGTAATACATCGCAGTGAAGCCATCAGGGCCTGGCTGCTTTCCGACTTTTAAAGATGTTATAGCCTCCTGCACCTCACCAGACTCAACGGGCCTATCAATGAGCTCCTTAGCACCAGGGGGGAGAGTGGGCAAGTTAAGTTGACCAAATAGCTCTTCCGCTTTATTCACATTTAAACACGATGTAGGCTTATATAATCTCTCGAGGTGTTTAGCAAATGTCGCCACAACCTTTGCAGGGTTGCTAGAGAGGTGACCTTCTGCCGTCCTAATACGTACCGGTTTGGGTTTCAGCGCGATTCCCCTAAGTCTTCTCGCTAAGGGAGTATTAGGCTTATTGCTCAGACGATACCAGTGGAACCTAGTTTTGTTCAATTGGCGGGCTGCTTCACCCGATAAGCATAGATTAAGCTGACTAGTCACCTGATTGAGATGGATCCTGTTCTGTTTAGAGGGTCGATTTTTGAAGTCGGTCGAGGCTACCTGGTAAGTGTCCGTTAGAGCTAGGAGTTTTTCTCTATATAACGCTTTACGCCTTGCAGATTCCTGCATTAACAACCCTCTGATCACAACCTTGTGTGCCTCCCACAATGTGACGTTTGAGCTGACTGAACCTTTGTTAAAGCGGAAAAATTCCTGAATCCCCGCGTGCACCCTTTCCAGGGTTACCTCATCAGCCAGCATTGGCTCATACAGCTTCCAATACCTCTGGGGGCCTCTCTGGGTAAGGGCCAAAAGATCCACTGAAACGAGGTCATGGTCAGACCAGGCTATAGGAATAATACTCGCTTGGGAAAGCTGGGGGAGGGAGGATTGCTGCAGGAAGACATGATCGATCCTTGTTGAGACCTTATGGGGATACGAGTAGTGGGTGAAGTCCCGCTTAGTTGGGTTGTACTCCCGCCATGCATCCACCAAATGGTATCTATATAAAAGGGCCTGAAATGCTTTCCCAGAAGACCTACTTCTAGGCGCCGCAAAGGATCCATCATCCGCTTGCCTATCCAAAGTAGGATGGATAGTCTGATTAGAATCACTAGCAACGATGAGAAAACCCTTCTCGACTTGATGTAATTTCTTGAAAAAGTCCTCCAGGAAAGCATTTTGATCCTGATTTGGGGCGTAGTAGGTTGCAATCGTGACAGGCTGATCCTGAAGCATGCCCACCACAATAAGGAAACGACCCGAAGGGTCGCGTATAACATGCTCCAAGTAGAAGGGAATCGAGCGCTTAAAAGCGATTAGAACTCCCCGCTGCTTGGTGGATGCAGACGCAGCATAGAACAAAGGGTAATCGGCACTAAGAAATTTAGGGGTACCGTGCTTAGTATAATGCGTTTCTTGGAGACATACAATGTCCGCTCGGAGTGACCTCAGTCGCCTGAAGGCTTTTACTCTCTTCTGAGGGGCGTTCAGACCCTGCACATTCAAGGAGATTAATCTAACCGCCATCGTCTTCAGAGATTGAAACCTTTAACCCTTTCGCTGCCAGCCTACCTGCAGCATTTGCCACTCCCTGTTGCCAGACGATGTTTCACCATTTTGCGCTACACATATTCAACTGTCATTTTTGAAGGGATTTCCAGGGATTTCCCAGGAAAATTATATATTGTTTTTTTCAACAGAGTCTGGGCTTTAACATGAAATGTCTTGTTTGTATTTTTTAGGTGTATTCTCAATTTTTTTGGGTGAAATGTGTGAAAAAAAACAAAAAAAAAACATTTTTTTACAATTTGTAGAGTTTTTTTGTAATAAAAAATGTAAGTTTGTCAATAAAATCTTATTGCGTGAGAAACCCCAATTTCTCCCGGTTACAGCGATACCACATATGTATAGGTAGACACCCTTTCCTGCCCAGAAGCCTTTTATAGCTGCTGGATGACAAATGGTTAATTAAAAAAAAAAATGACATAGGGTCCCCCTTCCCGGGGAGGGGGACCCCATTTTTTTTGGGATTTTGAAGGGTTAAAAACCCTTCAAAATCCAAAAAAAAAAATGACGTGGGGTCCCCCTTACCCAAAGTAACCAGCCCGGGACCAGCTATGGGGGCTTGTAGGCACAGAGTGGGGGGGCCAGCTTTGGTGGCCCCCCCACCCTGCAGCCTACGAGCCCACATAGCCTATGTGGGCCCGGGCTCTTCTGCCCCCCCCTGGCCTTTGGGGAGGCAGGTAATGGGGGTGCGGGGGTTAATGGCAAGCCACCCGCTAGGGCAGGTGACTTGCCACCCCCCCAGCCTTGTGAACTGGTATAAGGGGTCTCATGGACCCCTTACCAGCTCACAAAGGGTTAATGTGAAAAAAAAACACCACACAATAAAAAAAAAGTATTTTATTAGAAAAAAAAAAATTTTTTTTTACTGTACTTACCTTCGATTGCAAGCTCTTGTCCCTCGCCGCTCAGCTGACAGATGCCGGTGATCGGCATCCAGAGAAGGAGAAGGCAGGAGATCAGAGGATCTCCTGTCACCTCCTTCCCCTGTGCCAATCACCGGCATCTGAGAAGCTGAGAAGGCTGAAGCCTGAGATCGGGGACGGGATGACTTCATAAGCCCCGCCCCCAAGGGGGCGGGGCTTAGAGGCATGATGGCGGCCGCCATCGTGCAGAAGAGAGGAGAGAGCCTCCCAGGCTCTCTCCTGAAGATCGGTAAGTCCTGGGGGGGGATCGGAGGCCCCCCAGGTGAAGAGGAGGGACAGCGGGAGCCAGCGCACACACAGGTAAGTGAATGTCATTTTTATTTTTATTTTTTTTTACAGTTAGAAGCTGCTGCTGCAGAAGCGGGGGGGGCCTATTCCGGGGGCTCTCCTGGAGCCATCCGACCCCCCACGGGGGATCGGATGGCACCAAATTAAAGAGGAGACCCGGCCGGATCCAACAAGGGGTCAGGTGAGTATTTGTTGTTTTTACTTTTTAAACTACAAGCGAGGAAAGTCAAGCACGTAACACCTACGTGCTTGGCACTTAAGGCCCAGCCAAGCCAGCACGTAGGTGTTACGTGCTTGGCAACAAAGGGGTTAAACAAGGAGGCACAGGAACCCACAGGAAGGACAAAGGGGGACAGAAGAAAAATAAAAAAAAGACAAAAATAGCATAACAAAAGATACTCCGCTCACCATGGAGGCGAAAACGCCTTCCCAAATTTGTAATCCCGCCAGGGCGGGATAAACTACCGCCCCTTTGGGTATAACAGAACAGAGTGACGAGGGTACTCCGCTGGGACCCCATCACTAAGAGAGAACTACTAACCCCTTTAGGGGGCAAGAATTAAGTGCTTCCGTTCCCACTGACAAAGAGAGAAAAAAAAGAATCAGTGAGAAGGGGAGCCAGGAGTGAGCATACGACCGACACATGAGCGCCCTACCCCTCCAATAAAAACCGATGAAATAGGTAAACAACAACAACATTAGACCAGGTCGTTACAAACAGAGCTTGGGACCCAGACAAAAGTTACATTGATTCCAATGAGGGGAAACAAAAGGTGTAAGGTAAACAGACTAATTTAAATTTAAATTTAAGGCTAGACTTTAAACTAAACCCAACATATAATATTACTTATTTCAAAGCTGTGGGGGAGAGAGCAAATTGCTCAAGTCCATCACAACTGACGTAACTCTCATAACGAATAAATAACAAACCCAGGAAATAAACTGAACCGCCGCAGCCTGAGAAAGGTGAGGGGCAAGACCCCTAGACAAAAAAAACACAGGGTAACCTGCCCCTCAGCCCTCCTCCGCCGCTGGCTTACCAAATCTGTGGATCAGCGTCGCCGCCGATTTTCCGGTCCTCTGCGAGCTTCTCCGCGATTCACGCTGTTCTTTAGAAGCTGGTGAGAAGGAGAGCGCTCTTTTCTTTTGTGGAGGATCAGCCTGGATAGCGCTGAGATGCTGGAGGTTTGCCGAAGCAAGCACCCGATCAAGTTCCTGAGAAGAGGAGGCCTCAAAGTGGGTGTCCTTATAAGAGAAAGAGATCTTAAAGGGAAAACCCCATTTATATTTAATGCCGTGGGACTGTAGAATTTGCAGGGCCGGCTTCATAGCACGTCTCCTTGCTAAAGTTTGAGGTGCCAAATCCGCAAACAACTGATATGAGAAACTCTGGAACTCTAAAGAGGCCCGCCCGCGCGCCGCAGCCATAAGGAGCTCCTTAGTGCGAAAAAAATGTAGCTTGACTAGGACATCACGCGGAAGACCGTTGGCTCTTTTTTTTTGTAAGGCCCTATGGATTCGATCAAACTCCAGATTCTCGATTGAAATTGAAGGAACAAGTTCCTGAAAAAGTGCTGTAACTGTTGATTGCAGATCCAAAACAGATTCCGGAATCCCTCTGATCCTAATGTTCGCTCGCCTCGATCTGTTTTCAACATCCTCAAGCTTATGGTGCAATATCAGATTTTCCTCACGTAATGAATCCATATCATCTCTCAGCAAGGACATATCAGATTTCTGGTTCGTTGCTTGATGTTCTAAGTCTCCAACCCTCTGACCCAGTTCCTTAATATCAGCGGAAAGGGTATTGGTAATCTGAGTTGTGATATTCAGCGCCCATTTTTCTAGCGCTCTTTCCAGAACTGCTTCATATCCATCAAGGGGGGGAGGGTGGGATTTAGGAGGTGAGCCCTGTAAGGATTCATCCATCCAGGACTCGTCCTCTGGAAGGAGATCAGACGTATTGTGGGGATCGCTCTGGGAGGCAATAGGGTTAGACATTACGGGATTTGGTATGTCCAGCTGATACTCTATACACAAAAGCTTGACGAGCACAGATGAAGAGGGCAAGTAGGATGAACTGGAGGTGCGATGAGGTCCTAGAGACTAATCTCAGGTTCACAGACGGCAGGTGGCATATAAGGTTGCAATGGCCCTTTAAGTTATGTTATCTAGTTGGAGTGAGCTGGTGGGTGGGAAGATGGATGCTCCTGGCCAGAGGTTCCCCGCTGAGAGCTTTTGAACTGTACAGCCCCACACTTAAAAAGAACTGCTCCGGCCCTTTAAGTATTATATATAGCCTGGAAATCACAACTCAGGGTATGTACGGATTCAAATCTTGCTATCCAGTATCCCCTTGCAGGAAAGAAAGCTTACTTGAGGATAGGCTGGAGTATGCCAGGATAGGAGGCAATAGAGAGGGTTGTGCTTGCCCTTTAAGAGCCTGAGTCCTCCATAGGAATGCTGATAATTGGAGAAGCAGGTCAACGTGGCAGGGGGGTCTTCAAGGACCAGATTGCTAACGGAGACGAGGTATGGTGCTCTGGAGTACAGGACGTGGGCACAAATAGGTCTGCAGCCGACAGAGCTCAGAGCAGGGAGCTGCTGTCAGCTACCGCAAAATGGCGCCGTCTTCCCGGCCGCACCGATCACCTGACGGAGGCCTCCACACACCGCCTCAGAATCCCACAGAACTCGGGGGGGATGGTCACCCGGATGATGCGACCCTCCTGGGCCGAAAACCGCTGGGTCCCGCGAGCGGAGGAGGTCAGGGCGCTCACCCGTCTGCGGAGCCGCTGGATCAGGCTTCCATCACGGCTCCACGCGCATGCGCACTCGAAAATTCCTAATTTTAATGGTTTAACCCTTGATAGTGGGCATATCAGTTGTATTTCATTTAAAAAATGTCATAAAGTGCTCTTTTCAGTTTGGGATGTCTCCTGGGCAGGAACAGGGGTCATACATATATGGTACCGTTGTAATCAGGAGGAATTGTGTTTTTATACACAATATGATTTTCTTGAATAATTAAAAAAAAACTTTAATATTTCTAATTTGAGAAAACACTGAACAAATTACAAACAAAGCATTTCATGTCAAAGCCCAAGCTCTGCTGAAAAAATATAATTTTCCTGAAATTTCCTGCACAAATCACAGTTCAACATATATAGCACAAAGCGGTGAAATATGGCCTGGCAACAGAGGGTGGCAAAATACTTAGTAGACTGGCACTGAAAGGGTTAAAGGGAAAGTCCAATTTTGGTGGCACTTTTGAATGTGTATATTGTTTTTGTCACTAGGATGGCCACAAGGTGCTGATCTGATCAAGTATTTTTGTTTAATTACTCCTTATGTTAGCAAATGTGTGTTTCACGAAGGCAGTTTTCACTTTTTGCAATTTGTTGCTAGTGGCAACTGTACACCAACGCCAACTGTGCACTTTTTACTGCAGTGAAAAAGGGTGTAAAAAGTCTACTTTTCTTAGGAGTATAAAAGTTTCATTGACTTCCATTGTTTTTCTAGCTGGTGATTCAGCACCAGTGACATTCTCTTTTTTCTCATAAAGTGAATTTTTTTACTACCATAAGAATTTTTTTAACCCTTGAATTGAATCAACGCCGTATATTTTGAAATACCAAATGTTTTCAGTTGATGGTTTCACGCCTTACCTCGCTATGTCTCGCTATACTTGCCCTGCCATCTAGTGGCAGTTTAAGTTAGTGACATGCTGCTTAAAAGCAGTATGAACTGCTTGGACCCATGCAGCTAATTTTTAGAATTTAATTTTTGGAAAGAGAAGGACAGGGTTTGTTGATGGTCTGTTGATACCTTGCTGTTGGCGCTGTGCTACAATGAATGTGTTAACCTGCACTATTTAAAAAAAAATTAAAAATTATGTCTTGCTTATGCATACAGCTGCAGCCAGTAGAAGTTAAATGCAGCCCAGATAAAGCTGATTCCTGTTTTTAGCAAAGTGCAACGTAAAATGTAATGTAAAGGGCAGGCAAAACACAGTACCAAAACAAAAAGTGGACTAAATGGCACTGCAGGGCTAACTTGGCAGGTAGGCCTTAACGTGGTGCAACACACACTTTCAAGGGTGCTTGACCATATTGTGACATTTGCAGGGGGTCTTGATTACTGGAGTCCTCCCATGCATGAATTCCAGGTGTAACCTGGTTCTTCCAGTTCTGCCTTTTTCATCAGTCTGCAGCCCATTGTGTCTGATTAGTTTTTTTTATGGGTACTTTAAGATGGTGCTTATGCTGGCAGTAATCTACAAACCCCCAGCAATTGGCTGCCAGCAGTGTTGTTGGTCCAGGACCAGCCGCCAGTGGATCCAGTTGCGGAAGAGGAGCGTTTTAAGGGCCTTTTGATAGGGAGTGTGGGAAAACTGTGGGACAACTGCTCTTGCCTGGGGAGGAGGGGGCACCACCAATTAGTACCCCCCCAGACACCAGCAGCAGTGCTCTGCAGGGTGTTGAATCACTTTAAAACATAGAAGCATATCCTCATAGTCTCCGAGCAGCAATCTCATGGTAATGGTAAGCTTCATGCTGTGGGTATACGTAGGGATTAAAAGCAAGTTGTGTGTTAGGCCTAGTAGACCCCTTTAGACACCCATACTAGCTTTACCCCCCCCCCCCCCCAATACACTGCTGTAGGTGAGTTTCTTTCAAATGTACCCAATATATCCTATACCCCGGCCCTGGTTTTCAGGCATGCTCTAATAACATTGGTAGCAGTCTGAGGATGCTCTGGCCATGGCTTTGAGTTCAGCAGACTACGGCCACAGTGTCTACCCTGAAGATAGAGCAGGCATCTACAGAACCTGCATGGAAGGTAAAGTGAGAATTTGGTATGCCTAACTCCTACAGGCATTTAACAGCGGAGTGTGAGGCCTTTGCTATAGTACTATGTTAAGGCAGAAAACCATGATCAACAGTCTTCTTTATCTACTATTCACTAACAACAGAACAACAAGTAATTAAATGAAACACAAACAAATAGCTTCAATAAAGTAATACTGTCACATGAGACATGTTTTATTGTCTTATTATGAAAAAGACTTGCAAAATTCAATGTACAAATATAAAAAAATACACACTGTACAAAACTAAAGGGATTTTACAAGCTTCCCTAAAGCTGTTAAAAATAAATTTCATTTTATTATTTTTTACATAAAACTTTCATGAAGATGCAGAAATAAGGCGATAACATCCCTACCAATTGCTCCCCATTCTTTACATTATAATATACAGTTGTGTCCCCCCCCCCCCAAAGTATATACAGTAATATAAAGAAAAGGTGTGGTTTGCTGATAGTTAATGGTCTTTGGTATTTCTTCAAAGATGGCCTGTCATAAGAAAAATGCCTGTCCTGCTGTTTGATGACTTTACAGGTTGCTAGCTCCGTAAATGCCATGTTTATTTTTTGGATTCACTGTCAATAAGTTACTGGCCTGGGAACAGGGGCAGGTGAATTGTAAAGCAGCTATGGAACTAGCCACTTTAGAAAGAGGTTTAAAGCCTTAGCACTACTCATTGATCTAGCTGAATATAGTAATGGCTTTGCTGTATAGTGTTATTTAAAGTGGACCGACACCCAGGGGTGATCGGCGCAGGAATCTTTAAGGTTCCCGGGCCGATCACCTCCCTCACCGCGGGGCATCCGAGAACGGGATGTCCCGCGGGGTGAAACCCCCCCAAAAGCCCCAAAAAACCTTACCTTATCGGCGACGGATCAGCTGCCACCACCTCCCGCGTGCCCCTCGAGCAGTGCGCGCGCCGGACGTTTGTGAATGGCCAGCACGGGCGCGCGCCCTGTAAGAGGGACGCTCGGGAGGCGGCGGCTTGTCCGTCGCCGAAAAGGTACGTTTTTTGGGGCTTTTGGGGGGGTTTCACACAGCGGGGCATCCTGATCTCGGATGCCCCGCTGAAGTGGACCAACACCCAGGATAGTGAAAATCCTGGGTGTTGGTCCACTTTAAGCCGTAGTGTCTGAAATGTCAGCTTTAGAGTCACAAACCTGTTAAGATCCTAAGCCAAATGATCTAGCTTGATCGCAACATCTGAGATCCATAGATTGTATTCCACAACACAATATGGATACTTGATCAACCTGAGAGGCAGCTGTATAGCATTGTGGGGTGCATATACATTTTCTGTACAATGAAAATTGATTTCCATAAAGGTTAGCAAGGCTTTACAAAATGAGCAGATCAGATCACACTGAGATGTCTATATAAAAAAAAAATAATAAAACTGGCCAGTGATGAAATTTTTGTTCTCAAGTATGTTGTTCTAGCCATTATGCAGCAAACTCACTATTCCCTAAAAACTGCCATAGCAATTACATTTGAAGACATATGGGTACACACATTACCGACTTATGTGACCTGGCAAGAGCATTTTATATTTGCAAAGTGCAGTCCATGACCCATATCTACCTAATTATTTTAGTACAGTAAAAATAAAGAAAGGTAATTTAGTCATTTTTGTTAAATATGCCTGAACCGGCACCTGATGAGTGATCTCCTATGTGCCCGCCACACAGCATAACAGCATAAAACTAACAACGACTCCCTGACTAAAATGTAATCTGCAGCTTAAGTAAAACAGGTCATACTATTTTAGTAAAATTATTAAAAATGCTGGCATTCAAGAGAGACACATTTTTAAATGTATGATTAGTAGACAAATAGTCTATCCTATATTGTACAATCATCTTGACAGCATAGAAGAACAAATCTGTGCAAATGTTGTCATTATTATTAAGTCCATGACAAAGATAAGACACAATGAAGAAACGGATTTACTGGAAAGCATAAATTTCTCTGTGCCATCAAAAGTAAAGTATTGCATTTGTAAGCACACTAAATAGGAAATCCTCAGCATATTCAAAATAATGAGCAAGCTCTGCACCATGAATGATCAGTTTGATCTGGGCAGCTGTCATTAATGTCCCAATGATTGACATTTAAGGCTACTCAGGAAATAGTGTTAAGGAACTTATTTTCACCAGCTAATGAGGAAAGAACAGAGTTCAAGTCTGAAACAGCCATATTCGGAACCATGGCTGATGAACTGCGTGCTGTGTTCAAGTGTGTTGAATGTTGAGATGATCCTGCAATGCCAGCTGGAGTTACATGATCTGACATTAAAGATGCGTGATCAGGGTCATCTATGATGGCAGCAAAATCAATTTGAGTGTTTTCTAAGTCCAAACTGTCCAAAGGATTGGATGCAGGGCACGAGGAGCTGTATGGAGTAGCATCTGTCTTCATAAAACTCATATTGGAATTGTATTGTACATGTTGATGCCCATCACAGCTGCTTTGATGGTTTATTGATGGAACAAACTTTTGGGTTCCAGCTTTTATATGATGCAGATCACTTTGGCCTGAGTAATACACGGTAGCGGTAGTGTCGTTATTGTCTAACTGAGAATGAATGGGGGGCAAAGGAACCATTCTTCTAGGACTAGATTCAGCTGAATTGTAAGATGGACTTAACTGAGGTGGACTGCCTATATATGTTGACTGACTGGCTACACTGTGTTGTCTGTTTAAACGCTTTGGCCCACTGGGCGGATGAGGAACCATGTCTAAACTGTAACACTGACTTCCAGGACTTCTAATGCTCTTAGAATGGCCTATCTGACCATCCTGTGAATTGGGGCTTAGTAAGTTGTTCTGTGTTTGTTTGCCTTGATAATTCATGTACTTAGGGCTCATGTATGCCTGGGCATTTCTTTGTTGATTCTGGCCTGTATCCACATCCTCCCCAGGGCTGTTCATCATAGGTATATTTTTAGGATTCTGTTCCCACATTAAAGCTTGCTGGGACTGAACATAATTTCTTACCATCATTTCTTTTACTTGCATCATAGGAGTCTGTGACCTACGTCCCTGAGGGCTCAGCATGCTGGGATTAAGGCCAACATTGTAACATGTGCTTTGCTGGTTGTCTTGTTGTGCTTGGTAATCACAAGCTGGGTTTCCTGGGGACAAAGCCATTGAGTTTTGCTGGCTGTAAGCAGGTTGCTGGGATGCTTGATGCTTCATGTTCTGGCAGGACACCATGGATAACATGGACTGATGAAATTGCTGTTCTGGCTTAATGTGTACCTGGCCTAGTTGGTTGTACCTTTGATTATTTGTATACATACTTTGCTGGCATGAATTGTTATTCCCAAGAGAAGTATGCTTGGCTGATTCTGGTATTGGGTTGGAGTATTGACTGCAGTGATTCACCGATGATACATTTGATTGCATCACTTGGTGGTTTGGACTTTGAGCCACAGCAAGATCTATTGTAGCTGAGCTTACTTCATGCCATTGAACAGGTAAATTAGAACCGTTGACCGTTCTTGGATTTTGAAAAGATTCACTGTTAGTTGTCATCTGGCATTGGTTGAAATCTGAGGGACCTAAGACATTGCCCTGACCAGAAGGATTGTGAGGATTTATGTGCATACCACCCACACCTCTCTGAGAATTTGGGTATACATTTTGGTTTTGACTATCTAACCCATGAACTTGATTTGGATTTATTTGGTTAGTGGGAGCAGGCATATTAGAACCATGATAATTCATAAAGTGCTGCATGTCACTATTGGCCATCAAATTATGTTCTTTATTGTGGGATGGTCTATCTGTGCTGGTCACCTCCATAAAAACATTCTCACTAATGCTTGGTGGCCTGGGTGAAAATATATGTCTCTGTAGATTTGCATCTGATCCTCCATAAGGCTGTTGTAAACCAGCATTCTGCCTTCCTATCATGGCTGTATTCATGTTGGACATGCTCTTAAACCGTTGAACTTTAGGAATGGCCTGAGGATCCACGCCTGGTCTGGCAGGATCACTAGCTCTTCGTATTCCAGCACCTGGAGCCTGAGCTGGGTGGATTATTCCTGTACCATAGCTATGGTATTCATTATTACTATGCCTTCTTTGGATGCTACCACCTAACATAGAGGCAAGTGATGGCCCTCGGCAGTCTCCGCCAGGATAAGCCATTCGATTATTTGCATTTAATCTTTCCATATTTGGAAGGGGTGTAGGTGGTGGACCACCAGTAGCTGCAGCATATTTAGCTTTTAGTCTGTACTGTTGTGCTGGAGTTAGGCCTGGAATCCCTGAAGCATTGGAATGTCTTGAAGCGTCTGAGGACATTTGGTCATATGTATCAACCATGTTCCCAATATCACCTGGTCTCTGGTTAGAAAGATAGGGTGACACCACAGAAGACCTTCGACTAACAGTATAAGCTGAGCTCATGGTGCTGGTGGTGCTGTTGCGTCTGTCATTTAGTGGGTTCATTTGTTCATTGGAAGACAGTTCCATCAGATGATTGCTGTGGGGCATTCCAAGTGGACTGCACATTCCTGACAGATCTCCCTGAGAAGCTGTATAGAAAAATAAGACATTGAACATGTTAAACTCTTTACACCATTTTACATTTTAGTTTCTGCATTGAGTTTTTAAAGTTCCTGTGAATATTTTTTGCCAATAGACCATACATACAGATGGAAAAAAATGCTATATATTTTTGGCTCACACAAAAGGTTTTTTCCACATGAGATATTTCCTAACATAGGGAAGACAACTTCGAATTCATAGAGCACAATATTAAAGTGGAATTCCAGTCCAATTTATCCCCCCCCGCCAACTTCTCCTGCCGCTGCTGCAGGACAGAGGGGGGTTACAAAAGCCAAAACCCTTACATCAGCCATGGTCTCTCATTTATGTGTGGACTCCACACAGAAAAACACAAAGAAGCATCCTTCTGCTCCGTGCGCGTGCTCTCCACCCATTCTGGCAATTGCACGGAGCTGATGCCGTTTTATGTTTTTTTGTGCCTTTCTGTGCCGCTGCACAGAAAAACACTTTGGCCCTTATTCATCAAGCGATAGCGCCAGGTAGTGTCTGACAAGCGCCAGGTAGCGGCAGCTAACGGCGACTACCGACTCAAGTACGCCCGGCGGCGGTCACAATGACGCATTTATCAAGCAAAATGAGGCTAGCGCCGGCGAGAGCGACGGCTAGCGCGGCATTCATCATGAAGCCGCCTGGACCGAACAGCGCCGCTGCAAATTCCCTCACAGTGCCAGGTATGAGCTGTCGCTCCCTGGCGATGTCCAATGCATTTCAATGGAGCAATCTATAATTATTCATAATTAATTGGTATTGTTTTTTTTTTTTATTTTTTTAATGTCAAAAAATCGGAGAACACTTCTGCAATGTTAGGATTTATTTTTAAGTCAAAAAAAAAATTAAAAAAAATATGTGCAGAATTGATCTAACAGGTCTGAGAATAATGTATTCATATTACAAAATGATTCTAAAAACATGTATAATGTTACATTCAAAAAATATGGTTGTTTAGGGGTTAAAAACTAGTTAATACACATCGCCGCCAGCGCTCTGGGGTTTAAACAAGGAATGGACAGCGACAGCACATTCGGAGCGTGATTTGTTGATGAATATGAAGCTAGCCGTTCGCTCTGGCCATTCGTTGTCAGGCGCTCACATACAACGCTGGACCTGTGAAACAGCGACCCCCCAGCCCGTATTCAACATTACCGCACACCGACTGAGTCGCTGTCATCAAGCTAATGCCGGCCAAGCACAGCGAATACTGGCTGGCGCTGAAAAAATCACGCTACAGTCGCTCATCTGTCGCTACCTGGCGCTATTAATGAATCGGCCTCCCCGTGTCTTTCTGTGGGGCGGCTGCACTGACATGCGAGGGGAGAGCTGGACCATGGCTGATGTAAGGGTCTTTATTCTTTGTAACCCCCATCCTGATTTCCTTAAAGGCACCTTGGTTTTTAATATTAAAATGAACATTGGATCATTGGATGATGAAACCATCACTCAAGATCCTTTGAGGTACTGCACACCCCCAAAGCCAAAGCTAGAGTACTTTTCGTTATATACTAAATAGGTCTTAGGGAGAGTTTTCTATTTTCTAAATGGGCTTTAGATATGCTTAAATAATTTTTTAATGCCATAAAATGTTTCTAGAGCCCCTCACCTGTACTGTGGATAGCAGGCAGTTTTACAGATTTTCCAGACGGTGGTGCTTTCCTCATCTGATTCAACTTGTCGATTCGAAGGTCTTCTAGCTTTCTAAGGGCTGATGCTCCTGCAGTTCCAATAGACTCTACTGAGGGAATATCCTCCAGATTTGACAGGTCCTCAAAGCTTCCACCTGCATTAACATTCATTTCAACACCACTGTCATTGTTGTTTGTGCTGCCCAGTGGAGACCTTTCACTGCTGCAAGAAGACTGTCCTCCAGGACTTGGCTGAGATTTCTGTACAATAAAGCAAAGACAATAGTAAAAATGACAATCTCTGGGGAAATGCATCAATGAGATCGATGAGAGCTTTTATGCTGAATCTTTTTACTCTAATCTTTTTGTAATTCTGTTTGGTAATTTGACACCGTTAACCACTATTGCATTTAGGGACCTTCTTGTCACCCTCCTTCCTATGGCACAAGAGATCACATGATTATACTTATAAATCACCAGCTCTAACTCCTCATTCTAGTCAGCTGTCAGTGAATGGAAACAGGGGTAGACTGGCCATAAGGAGAAAGAAGTTAACTACCAATGGGCCAAACTGCTTTGGGGCTGGCTGGGCTGCTTATAACACCCCATTCCAGCCACAATCATCCCCCTAGGCTAAAAAACCTCAGCCCAAGTTCTGCCCCCAGTACTAGATTTTTAGCACACATTATCTGTCTCTACAATACTCAATTCAGTACCACTGATTTATGCGTGACCCTAGTCACTGATGCACATGAGCTGTCCTTGCAATGCTATAGCCTCAGCCTCGGGTGCACTTGTTGATTCACTAGGAAGCGCATGGGGGGGCAGTGAGGACTGTCGTAGGATGGTAATGGGCTGGTGGGAAAATCTTGGAAAATCATAGTATAAGTTTTAATAAGGTTCACAGCAATTTTAATGTATATATGACTAGATTTAAGAATGTTTTATGGAGTTGTGCTTTTCAGGGTTTGCATTTGACGTTTTATACGAAAAATGTAAACATTCATAGAAAACATCAGAAAGGAAAACTACAATTGTTACTTACCAAACCCATATCTGGCAAAGCTAGTCTTCCATCTTCCTTCCTAGCCTGGGCAGAGTTGCATTCTAAATCCTGTTGGATGTCACTCTTGATCACCTGAGATCCAGTTCCTGGGCCGGTACTCTCTAGGGTACCATGACATCGGAGCAGGCCATCCCCCCGATGTTTCTTAGTGATGTGTGCCTCTGGACCATGAACTGTTTTCACATGTTTTCTCAAAGAACTGGGGTCTGTATACCTCTTTGTGCAGCCTGGGATCTTGCACACATATGGTTTCTAAACAAAAAGTTACAATTATTAGTTTGTAGAGTAAATAAATTATAAAACATACAATAAGGTGCTCATGTATGCCTCAACCAAGATGACCTACCTATATTATAAATGGCCCACATCTAGTTAACCACCAACACTAACAACAAACCAATGGCACTATCAGAACATGATATTCTGATATTTTTTATGGCAATATTTGTTGCAAATCAACTGGCTAAAAATGGAAAACAATGCACCCTATAATCAGCTTAATGTAATGTTTACTTGAGCATACATGTATTGATAATTGTTTATGTATTATACATTTTAAATTGTTCACAGCTTGGAAAAGCTAAACAAACTACTTCCTACCTCATTGGAATGAGTTCGATTTTGGTGCTTGGCCCGGTCAGATGCATTAGAGAAGGCCTTGTTACAACCTTCATGTTCACACACATATGGCTTCTCTCCTGTATGTGAACGTAGGTGGGTCTTTAGGTTCTCCAGACGTGAGTAAGCTTTGTTACAACCTTCAAACTACATGAGACAAAAGCAAGAATATGAGTCAATTTGGGCTTAATAAAAAATACTGCTGATTTAATGTTTTAGCTAGATTATACCCTTAAACAAGCTCTGTGAGTGTGTATATTAGCCTAACTGACAATGTGTGCACCGGCTTAAAAAAAAAATAGAAAGAGAAACACTATCCTCTTCTTGATAATCATTCCCTGCCTACTTTTTGATCTTACTGGGCACATGGACAATTGTGATTAGGAGCAAAATAATATTCTTTAGGTTTTTACAGGTCTGTACAGACAGGCTATTGTCCTCTTTTTAGTTGAAAATGATTGTAAGAAGTTTGAATTCACCTCTGTTTAGTATTTACATGAAAAAATCATACATTGTGAAAATAAATACTATTATGACTGCCATTGTATTTATTTGCAGTCGTATTCTGGTGATGAAAAAAGGTAACAAACCTATATAAATTAAATATTGTTGAAAAGAGCAGTGTGTCATGGAAAATTGTGCCAAATTCAAATGTATATCCTCAAAAAAAAAGTTGCTAATGTGGCCCTCCTCCTTCCATCTCTGCCGTACCCTATTTCAGTGATTGTCTGATAAGTCAATCAAGGTCTTCAGCACTACGTGCATACATTGCTCTTCTCCTGGCATGAACGGAGGAGAACCGAGTGAGCAGGTGAGCATTCTGCCAAATGGAGGTTACTGTGGTGGAAGGGGCAGGCTGGGAAGGTGAAATCTGAGAAATGAACGGCTGGTTGTCCATCGACTTTATACTGATACAGCCTTAGAAAATCAACATTTCTCTTGGCTCATACTTGCTTCAGCCTGTTTGCTTTTTCTGGTATTTGGACAGAATAAAAAAGAATAGATGTTTCAAAACTCGGTCAATACTAGTCAAACAGGTGAAACGTTTTCCAGATACATTATTAAACAGACACTATCTATAAAAGCAGTAACACATGTGGTTTTACTGAGGATACAGGTTCTCTTTAGTATTAATGTTTAAAAACACTTACTGTACACTTGTGAGGCTTCTCCCCGGTGTGTCTTCTCATGTGGACAACAAGCATATACTGGGCCTTGAATGGTCTGAGTTCCCGGGAGCAGTCCTGCCAGTGACACACAAATTCTTTCTTCTCTCCGTGGATGTGTTCATTGTTAATGTGCTATCATTGGGAAGAAAATGTTAATATCAGGTTAATTACATGCAGATTACATTTACAGTGAACAAAAATGTTCAGAATTCTGGAAATTATTTTAAGTTATTGTATGTAAATTTATTTTCAAAATGTATATAATGTTTAGCTCCATCTAGTGTACAGTTGCTGCCATTATATTAAATATTTTATGTTGGCCGTCTTTAATCCCCCCTTACAGAAAGGAAGGGTTATTATCTCCTTTTTCTGCTCAAAGCTGACCATTCTCATGGGTAGACCTTCAATATACTGTTGCAGGCAGCCGCTAAAAACACATGCCAAACAACATCTTGTGGGGGATACTGTCAGTAAGAAACTGCACTTAAATCCAATGTAGTTGATATTCACGGTGGGTTGTGAACCATTTTACATGAAGGCCTATGTCTTAAAGGGTAAGATTTTTGTGTGGCAAAATGATATCTTAAAGGTGCTGAGCTGGTCTAGTATTTTTTTATTCTTTCTAATGTTAGCAAATGTGTGTTTTATGGAAGCAATTTTCACTATGGGCAATCTGTTGCTATTGGCAATGTACACCAAGTGCAGACTGGGAGGCCGATTCATTAATAGCGGCAGGTAGCGACAGTTGAGCGACTGTAGCGGCATTTTCAGAGCGCCCGCTAGTAGTCGCTGTGCTTGGCCGTTGTTCTGTAGTTGATAGCGACTCAGTCGGTTTGCCGTAATGTTGAATATTGGGTGAGGAGTCGCTATTTGACAGGTTCCGCGCTGTATGGGAGCGCATGATAGCGACTGGCCCTAGCGACCGGCTCCCACCATATTTATAAAAAAATCACGCTCAAAAAATTCTCGCGCTGTAAAATGCATGTTTAAACCCCAGAGCGCTGGCGGCGATGGGTTAAAAGTAGTTTTTTAACCCCCAAACAACCATATTTTTGGAAACAAAAAAAAAACAAGTTTTTTAAATAATTTGGTAATATGAATACATTAATATCAGACCTGTAATATCAATTCTGTACAATTTTTTTTTTAAATGGCAGAAGTGGTCACAGAATTTTTCACATTTAAAAACAAAAAAAAAACAAAAACATTAATAACAATTAATTATTAATATTTAAAGATTGTTCCATTGAAATGCATTGGAGAGCGCCAGGTAGCGAGAGGTCATACCTGTCGCTGTTCAAGGTCGGACGCTGGCGCTGTGGGCTGAGGCTGGAATAATGATGAATGAGTCGCTATCTGGCGCTATCTCAGTCGCTAAGCAGGATTGGCTTGATAAATGTGTGATTGTGGTGGGGAGCCGGCGTTCTCGTGGCGGTGCCCGTCATTACCGGCCGCTCACCAGTCGCTACCTGTCGCTATTCCTTCATAAATAAGGGCCTAAGTTTTAGTGAGCTCCCTCACCTCTGAAGTGGCCATAGAAGCAGTGTCCTGTGTGTACAGGACTCACTTCTCTCTTCCTTGTGTGCAGACTTGCTGTATGTTGCCAATAGCAATAGATTGCAGGTAGTGAAAACTGCTTCCATAAAACACACATTTACTAACATAGGAAAAAATAAAAAATACTAGATCAGCTCAGCACCTTGAGCACATCCTTTTGGCAACACCAAATATAAACTTTCAAAAATTTAACTGAAAGCAGACTTGCTCTTTAATGTATGGCAAGTCATTCTTGTGAAGTTTGTTTTAAGTTGAACGTAATAAATTTCTGCAACCCTGCCTTTCATTCCGGTGGCACTAGCTATGTTTTGAGCCCCAGAAGGCCCATAAGGAAAGAATGCTCCACTTGAAGCTTTTCATACACATATTTGTACTTGCAAGACACAGTATTATCTGACTGCGTGTGGGCTTTAAATTATATTTTTATGCTTGGTTTATGAAATCTAAGCATATTTTAATAGAATATTCTTTACATCCTGATAGATAAAAATACACGTATGTTTCCCGCATTGCAGGCATAAAAAACTAATTTTAAATATCTTACATGAACAAGATGTTCCTGGGTATCAAACTCCTTGGTACAGTTTTCCCAGTGGCAATTCGTTTCATAAACAGTTTCTGGTTCATGTTTACCATCTTCTTTCTCCAAGTCATCACGCCCTTCAAGGAGCCCAAGCAGTGGATCCTGTTTCAAGTGAAAACAATGAACAGATGTCAGAAGCATAATTTACTAGTAGAACATAAGCAATCTATTTCTGTAATTTCCCTAAAATGAAAAAAAAATCCTATATAGATGGTTTTCATGGATGGGACAATCATGGGAACACATATCCAAAATAGTCCAAAGGTCCACTGAGTGTATCCTTACCCAACCACTACCACTATAACTTTCTGACTGATACCTTGAGGTTATGTCACTGTGTTCTTAAACCTAGCTTGCTATAAAATATACTGTCTTTTTTAACTTATTCACACCTTTAAGGTATTTAAAGGTTCCAGGTACTTCTCATTCCTTTCTCTATGCTGTACATATTATGTTCCATTAAGCTCCACAAGTTAGTATTTGTAAGGAAAGTCTCCAGAACAGTATTGTAAATTGGGTTGTAACTCTCAGCAATCTGATCCAGAGAGTTTACTGCCTCAAACTCATCTTATCTCATTGTTCTGATTTCTAATCTGCCATTGGGGCAAGGATGAAAACTAGGCCAATAAACTCCAGGTCTCATGGGTTGGTAGTGTACTTTTGGACAGGTGATCCCACACCTAGTACTCTATCCTGCTGTTAACAGCCCATCGGCAGAGGTGACAGCACCTGTGCTATAGGAGCCTACTACACCTTCATATCTGGAGGTTGGCTCTTTTTGTATGAATGGCAGCCTGAGAATAACTAAATATCTTGTTTGTGAAATCAAGTTTATTAGACTCATGTGACTGTTTTAATGAAAAACCGTGTCTACCACATCAGTTCCTTTGCTGGATAAATGCACCATGCCCAAGGATTCTGAACGCAAAACAGCATAAATCCCTATAGCTGTACATTGATACTTAGGGGTTTATTTATCAAGGGCTAGCGCCAGGTAGTGTCTGACGAGCGCCAGGTACCGCCAGCTAACGGCGGCTACCGACTCAAGTACGCCCGGCGGCGGTCACAATGACGCATTTATCACGCTAAATGAGGCTAGCGCCGGCGAGAGCGTCAGCTAGCGTGGGATTCATCATGTAGCCGACTGCAACGAACAGCGCCGCTGCTAATCCCATCACAGCGACAGGTATGACCTGCCGCTCCCTGGCGTTGTCCAATGCATTTCAATGGAGCAATCTTTAAATAATCATAATTAATTGCTATTAATGTTTTTTTTTTTTTTTTTAATGTCAAAAAATCTGTGACCACTTCTGCAATGTTAGGATTTTTTTTTAAGTAAAAAAAATAAAAAAATAAAAATTGTGCAGAATTGATATTACAGGTCTGATATTCATGTATTCATATTACAAAATGTTTAGAAAAACTTGTATAATTTTTACATAAAAAAAAAATGGTTGTTTGGGGGTTAAAAACTACTTTACACACATCGCCGCCAGCGCTCTGGGGTTTAAACAAGGAATTCACAGCGCGAGAAATTTTTGAGCGTGATTTGTTAATGAATCTGCAGCAAGCCGTTCGCTCTGGCCATTCGCTGTCAGGCGCACCCATACAACGCAGAACCTGTGAAACAGCGACTCCTAACCCCGTATTCAACATTACCGCACACCGACTGAGTCGCTGTCAACAAGCAAACCCCGGCCAAGCACAGCGAATACTAGCTTGCGCTGTGAAAATCACGCTACTGGCGCTCATCTGTCGCTACCTGGCGCTATTAATGAATCGGCCTCCCCGCCTACATGGGAACTTGATGACCAATGCAACCCAAGTCAATGCATGGCATACAGCAGCACACACTGCTGTAGAATATATACATTAGCAACTTAGTCGTTTTGAGATGCTAAGAACAGCACTGTGTGTAAGTATGGGACTATACAATAACATAGTAGAATAATCTTATCTAGATGTCTATTTTACCTGTGTGCCAACAGAAGCTGGACTTGATATATCCCCCTCTGATCCATCTTCCAGTCTTTTGGGATTCATGGCATCTAAGCTTTCACTGGATAATGGTTCCGATTTCAACTGTAAAGATATGCAGGACATAATTATATTCTATAAAAATGAAAGTAGCATCAATCTACATTTTCAAAAAATCTGTTGACAATCTTCGATTAATTGATGATTATGCTTCAATATGTCAATCTATCTTTTTAAGCTTTGTGCCCCCATACTGTAGTTTTGACAGTTTTCAGGTGCAATAAAGCCACCAGGATTTTATTTTTCAAGATAGATAAAAACAATTGATGTTGGAGGATCTTATTTAGGAACAGCTGGAAATCTTTTATTTACAGGTCAAGAAATGTGTTTGCTCTTATCAACTTCACTATTGCACCATTTCTAAAATCAGTCATAGAGCAAAGGATTTCAATTGTGGTGTAACAAAATCAGTAGTATATACCGTACTTACCTGGCAGTGCTTGATAGAGTTGCGAGACTGCAGAGTGCCAACTCCTCTGCTGGACAAGTGCTCATGAGAATTATAAGACATGTGGCTGTTTGGTCCATAAGAGGAGCCTTGAGGCCTCTGGTGATTAAAGCAATTCTGATATCCAAGTGAGGGGCTGAAATTAAGGGAAATATAATTGTGTTACTAAACAATTTGTTTAATATAAGATAATGTATTTTATACATTTATGTTAATTGCAGTTAGAACATTTTCATATTTGTGCATTATGTAATTATATTGTATTTATTTTCTCTCCAGTGGGTAAAATACACTGCCCTATATAGTGTATTAAGGAGTCACTCATTAAATGTGGAGTGTCTCTTAATCTTATTGTAGGGCCTCTTAACCTCTGACTGGTATTCAATAACGCTAATCCTTGGGATGGAGAAGCTCTCTGGATGAGGTGCAGAAATTGTGGATGAGTTTTTGGCAAAAAAGTAGATATGAACCCCCTGGGGTATTTCCACATAAGGTTAAACGTCTTTCTTAGACAGCAAGTAAGGATTTTAATCAATAATCCCCAAAGTCTAAAACCTATTCTGGAAGGTCAAGTGCATTACATTTCCTATGTACTACTATTAACAATAATAATGATAATGGGCAATAATGACTAATGTATGCTTGCAAAGGAATTTGTGCTCCACTTTTTATCCATCCATGCAGTGAGACAAACCACAATCCAGTAAACACACAAGTGAACACACTAGGGGGCAGTGAGTGCACAGAGCAATACTAGAGGGCCTCCCCACCTTAGTCGGCCAGCATTTAATAAAGTTTAAAAAGCTTCTCCACATCAAAGCCAAAATGCAAATATTATTGTTTTTATTTCTTGCACCCCATATAGTTTTGAGGGAACTTTTTAATGTAAAAAGCAGAGCATGTTTCAGGTCGAAACATGTTTCCAAATCTGTATTAAATCCCCTCAGATAGGATATTTAAGATAAAACCTCTAAGATGTCATGCTAGTAGTACAATGTCATTTTACTACAGGCCCCCAATATTATATAAGACATTAATGTATGAAGAGTTACATGGTCATTACAGGCAACTTTTACTGGAAAAAGACGCGTGTAAGCGGAAAGCAACATGGTAACAGTAGGTAACAATATTTAAATAGCTACCTTATAGTCCCAATTGACAAGTGACCATATGAGCCATTGGCTGAGGAACATCTGGAGTTGATGAACGCCACCAAAGAGTTGGGAGATGTTCTTATCATGGTCTGCAGGTCAATGCTGGCATCTGACAAAGGAGAAATTGACATAGCTCTTTTCTTGCTCAGTTTCACTGAACTTCGAGGAGTAGAAAACCGGGAACCTATAAAAAAAATCATGAGAACATACTGATGCCACTATTAATTTGTATTAAAGTAGGTGTAAATGTAATTTTTGTATTTGGGTAATGTTTATTCTCTCACATTTCATTCATTTTATTAGTGAAGGGGCAATTATAGCTAATATTGGTGACGAATTGGCAGCAGCAAGATAAAAAATATATTAACAATCAAAAATGACTGTTGGTCCTCTGAGGCTGGCAATGGGGGTGGCATCTGGTGCCATCTAAAGCCTGTTACCTGGCCCCATTACTCACATACTTGTTCATTTCCACTAAGCTTTGCATTACCACATGACAGATGGAAGCCTATGACTGCAGGGCAAACTGCCTTAGGCGGTAGTCATATAGGGTTGCAGTCCAGATACAGATTGGGAAAGTAGGTGATTTGGAGGGCTTTGGTTCAAAATTCTACTGAAATTATGTGGTGTAATGTCTCCTGACATTATTCCTCCCCTCCATCTGGTAGCACTAAGGTGAGTAGCTACTGGATATAAAAAATAATATTGATTACTTCTTTTTGGTCTATACTTGCATAACAAGATACTTTAAAAAGTGAAGATCTCCATTTATAAAGACCACTATTTCTCAACCTGCGGTACGTGTACCAGAGGGGGTACTCGGCAATGTGCACCAACAGGGTAGTCTGACAGGTCTAGTATAATATTTTAACAGTAAAACATTATTCTTCCTTGTTTCAAATAGTGCTACAAGGCCCCATGACCTACTTATTTCGGTATCTCCTCCCTAGGGTACTTGGTTGTAACTGCTTGTCGGTAGAGGGTACTTGGCACAAAAAGGTTGATAACCCCTAGTCTAGACGATCCACAACATGTGCTAAAAAAGTAATACTTAGGATTTATTTGTAACATGTACTTCCCAGGATGTCAGGATTTTATGTGACATAGTTTATAAATCCACAAAAGCAAAGCAATATCTTTTGTACTCTAAAAGATACTTCCAAACATTACTGCATTGCCCCACTTCTCAGCTTTTAATGATTGAAGTGTAACTACTCACCGTCTGCACCAGCCATATAGTCATTGGTCTGTGCCAGGCCAAATCCATGGTGGCTGGTCATGAGGTTGTTCTGATGACAATAGGGCATCTCATTCATGCCTAAGAACAAATTAAAACATGATTAACTGGGATCTCACTACAACATGAAAAGCCAGAAAAAATGTTTTATATTGTTTTGTCAATTTATTGACACTCTCAAGCAACGATTTCAATAAAACTGTTGCTTTTCCACATTCTAAGATGGTTTATGTCATTCTGACTTGTACTCTGTTTTTCCCTTCGATTGAATAACGGGACATTCTGAACACGTTCAAGCACAGCCTATTTAGGAATAATGTTAATGTAGATGATGGCTGAGTAGTTATCTATTTTTAAGTGATTGAAGATTGAAGAACCCCCACCGCTGGCTGTTATGTGGACTGTCTTTCCCATCCACCGGTCAAGGCAGGCCTACGTGACCGCCAGGGGCCAACTGGAGGCCCACATTTTTAGCCAAGGATCGAGGAGAATGAAGGTAAGGATTTTTGAGGGGGTGGGGGGATTTCCAGGGGTCATTGAACTGAGGGGCTCCAGCAATCTAATTGCACCCCCAAACCACACAGTGCAGTCCTGCACCCGTTCATTAGAAATGGGGTCTGGGACTGCTTTAACTAACTGCTTTAAATATCCATATTCGATAAAAACGATCCATGTATTAGAATAATGGGCCTCCAATCGCACCCCCCCCCCCAGCAAGCACATTTATTTCTTACCTTCTCCCTATTCCCCTGGTAAGAGTGCCCCCCCCCCCCCCATTATTCGTCACTGTTAGTCATTTTGTCTAGGGTCATGTTCCTGGGGGTATAGGGGGCATCCTGTTTGTCCATGCATATACCCCTTGCAAGCCCTGATTTTCAATGATCATGGTGCGATCAACACCCATTTTTTATATAATTTAATCATTTGTATTACTTTAATGCGTTTTAGAGTGAAATAAGAATCCTCTCATTGGCTATAGGAAACATCTTAATGTAATACTAATCATTAGCATTATATTGTGTTCACTTGGCTGACATCCTGGTGTGATGCTGGAGCATTAGAACACCAGCTTCCACTGAGGGAATGTGGAAGCGGTAGGTAAGTGCTGTCTGGTCTCATCTTGCACAGGCGAGGGGAACTCGAAATGGGGATGCCAAAGAACCACGAGGGTGAATGGAGCTTAATTCATTTTTGCTTTAAAACGCCTGTAAATGACCCCTTGGCCAGTGACAACACATTTTCTTATCTTTTGTCAAAAGTGTGCAGCTGCCTGATGCCGGTGAGCCACATAATCATAGCAAATAAAGCAAGATACAACATACCTTGATTGCCCCCTCCCTCTACATTAAAGTATATATATCTGGGCATAATTAAAATAAAAAGAATATTAAGTAATACATAACTAAATAAAGGAGTATTATTTGCCCCAATTCTGACTTTATTTTTACTCACTGACCTTCAGCCATGACATTTGGAGACCTCAGATAGCAATGCTCGGCATAATTGTTCATAGGTGGGTTCATGGAGTTAAACATAGCAGGCGGGCACTGCCGTGATGCCATTATGAAGATCCTCAGTCACTGGCACATCTGATTTGTTTTTTTGAAGGTGATCTGCAGAAAAAACAGTGCATGCATTTTAACTATAATTTACACTACAAATAAATACAGCTGCAGAAATCTGGCATCATTTAATATGAAAGATAGTGACTGATCTATGGTCTAATCATTTTCTGCCTTTGTGACACCCAAAGATTTTCTGTTTCATAAACCTCCTTTTTAATCACTATCAAAGAGAATGCCATCCCCATGAGTGAGGCCACTGGCAGCAGCTAGCGGCACTTCTAGCGCCACCTTCCAGTGTCCTCTTTCATGGGGATGGCCATCTTTTTGAAGCCCTGGCTGTGGCCATTTTGACAGAGGAAAAAACATTGATCGCAGGGCCCAGGTACAGACGCTTCCTATTGCACACTCATTAGTTTAAAGGGGACCCCTTACTCACTGCAACCACCCACTTGCTGCTGCCATTTAGTTAAAATTACATACGAGGAGAAACCGGCAGGTGGGTGACGAGTGGGGGGGGGGGGGCAGAAGGGGGACCTGCTGTCAAGGTTGCCCCTCATGTCATTTTGGGCAATTTTTTAGGCCTCAAGTTTTGGTCGCCATTAATTTAAATGGGGACAGTGTTCGGTTTCGGGTCAAGTTCGGAACCCAAACAGAACATTTGTTCAAAATTCGTCCGAAGTTACAGAGGAGCACAAAAAATAGGTGCAATAAAGTTTATGATGACATTTTCATGTAAACCAAAGCTAAATTGACACCTTTTATGTCTGTCACATCTGTATCATATATAAACAACCTATTCAATCAGAAGTGTGTGTTTTGTGTGCTCCGGTCTGAGCCCGTTCAGAAACATCCAATAAATATGGCTAAATTGGAGGCTTACATTGGTGCACCTTATGTAGAGGCTGTCTCATTGCTACTAGTTAGTTGCACTAGTCCACAATAAGCCACCCTTATGCCACACAGCGCCCCAAACAAACTGGAACACTGCATCACACTAGTGCCTACTATGGTTGACGTAGGGGTGTTCAAAGGGGTGCACTGCTGGAATTTCATAATCATCCCCATAGTATGCGACAGTATACTTTATTCAGAACAGTACAATATCTTAAAATAGCAGGCGTTTATTACAAATTACACATAATAGATAGTAAAGCTGTTCTGATATTTCCAAACTATATTTATTACTGTTCATGCAAACGGCAAAGCCCAGCTCTCACATCACACACACTCAACTAAATTAATTGTCCAAATTTTTGTGCTCCTCTCATTTACAAAAAGCCATAGGCTAAATGTCAATCAAATTAATTAATTATATTATGTGTATTTTATAATGTGCCAACATGTGTCAACTGAAAAAAAGTATGCCACTCTTCCACATTCTGACGTAGTGCTCAGGAAATAAGCCCCAAGTCTAAAATACAGAGTTACATATAGCAAAAACGTCAAAACAAATGCAATTAGAGCGATATACAGTAGGTGGCGCTGCAATAGCATGGCTCTCCAACTGCAAACATATAAAATGTATATATCTGTAACCTAATAATACACCACTCCCCCCTTCACTCCAAACTGTTGGTGGCCTGTATACGTTCATAAAGAGGGATTTTAATGAGCAATTTAGATTATCTAGCTCAGATTTCACGATAGGAGAAGTAAAACAAATGCATTTCAAAGAAAATATTTTTTAGTCCTTTGTCGGGGGTTCTCAGTCATATTGTGCAGTCTGCAATTCATCAGTCAGTGACACAATGGACAAAACTGATAAGTTATGGCTTATTTATTTTAAAAGAAGCTTGGAAAAAAAAGTTACAGGAACTATTGGAGTCTTCTTTCCACTAGTGCTAGTAGCCCATATTCGATAATTATAAGATATTGGGAGCTTTAATGATTAGTGATGTAATTGATGGTGATTGATTTGACCTATACTGCAAAAGCACTGCAGAATATATGGTGAAGATGCTGAACTCTGTTTATTAGTATACCACACATGTGAGATAAGCAAAAAGATTATATTCACCTAACCCCACAAAGACTTGATTCCTTGCAGTTCTGGCTCCTACAGCATGGTGGGTCTTCTACTCCCATCACTAGGGCTGAAACCGGGAACCCTGGCCTGTGTCTGGACACCTAAAGCTGCCAGTGCTAAGAAAGGTACTCACAGCATTTTCACATGTGGGGGTTGAGAAACAGTATAAATTATTTTAGCGTGTACCTGCATTTGCAAGTAGGGTTACCTACTGGCCAGTATATTTTACTTTACTGGCCACTGGCCTGGTGGTGCTGGTTTATTTTTTTTTTCCACTGGTAATTGAGAATGGGAGGAGACCCCAATTAAAATTACTAGTAAAAAACAAATACCGGCACCACCAGGCCACCAGTGGCTAGTAAATTAAAAAATACCGGCCAGTTGCAACCCTACTTGCAAATGCACATACATGCTAAAAGTATCATCAGGTGTGGGCATTCTGGGCCCAAAAAGTTATATTGCAAAGCAATGGACCTAAAGGAAGCAGCTACCGCGGGCAAAAAGTCAGTATTCCATTAATGTCTCAAAAATAAAGTCCAGGCCCACGCTAACTTCCTCCCACCTTTGGGAATATTTTAAAATGGTCCATTTCAAGACATCTCAAAATCTCCGGTTATATGTAATTTCCTTATGTATTCTGAACGAAACCTCTTTCTTTGCTGGCATTTCTGGGTTGTGGCTGCGATGAGAAGGGAATTTCATGGAGCAGTTTTGAGTCATGAGCATATATAGTCAGCGGCAGAACCAATGTGGCTTGTCAGGCTGACTTATGCTAAGAGCACCAACGGACAGAGTGGATGTTAGACCACTTTTGCATGGTATGGAGGGATGGAATAAAAAAAGAAGGACAAACTTTGCCTTCAGGAAATGGAGCAGAAGCATGTGAAACAGGCTTATTGCTGCTTACTGACTTATTATTGCCGCTGGGTTCACAGTCCCTTTAAAATGTTTTTGGGAGACGTTTTTTACACAGTAGTAAATAGCTCTGGGACCAGAAAAAAACAAATACCCCAGTATCTTCTATCTATCTTTTGAATATAGTTCGGATTAAAATGTAGGAGTTTCAGACAACAATACATCTCATCTACATTGACATTTTTGCTGTTGTTCTCTAGTTGGTGTCCATTTTATTTAAACATCAAACTCCCCCCAGTAGAAGGCACTAGCAGATGTGACCTAGGAAGCCAGTAACATGCTCCCCAGATAGAAAACAGATTTCGAAGAATGACAGTATGGAGATAAGTGGGGACAGTATCCAGTTAACACAACCGCCTGTTTTTTTCTAGACCTAGTCCTTTTAGACTTGTAAGTGGTCAAAAACTCCACATGGGCATCCCAATGAATAGGATTTACTGGCTGGGTGGGCAAATCTTGTGTATGATCCTGTGCTAGATGGTAAATACTGCTGGCCATGTGGGAGCAAAGGGGGCAGGAGCTCTGAAGAAGCTGATCTCGTGTTTCAGTGTTCACCATCACTTTATAAATTTCAGCTATTAAATACACCAAAATTGCAATAAAATAGATTTTGGGGTTTATTCATCAAGGGATAGCGCCAGGTAGTGCCTCATAGTGGCAGGCAGTGTCTGGTGAACGCTGGGCACTGTACGCAATACCACATTTATAAAGGCGATTCTGGTGAGCGACTCTAACAGCGCCATGTAGTGTCCGATTCATCATTACAGGCGGCTCAGTGCATAGCGCCGGCGCTCTAACTTCCAGAGCGCCAGGTATTACCTGTAGCTACCTGTCGCTCTCCTATACATTTCAATGGACGTTCCTTTTCTTCTGTTTAAACAGGGTTTTTTGTGTTTAATTTTTTTTCTCTCAAATATTTGTGTCACCTCTCCTGGCCTAGAAAGAGTCATTTTTGAAAACTTTTTAGATTTTTTAGATTTTTATGCAGAATTTTCAATACAGGTCTGGCATTAAAGTATTAATGTCACAATGTTACAACAATGTAATTCCATGTGTTTTGTTACTGGTGTATATGTGTTCAAAAACAGACATAAATCACACAGCGTCTGGCGCTCTGTGCTATAGCAATCAGATTTAGAACGCTGACGCTATGTGAGTCGTTTTTTGTTGAATATGGTGTGAGTCGCTGAGAGTCCGTCGCAATGAGCTGGCACTACCTTTCGCTCCCTGCAACACTGTACTGGTGTTAGAACGCTCAACATACATCTCATTCATCAATGCCGGCCAGGTTACTACAGCGAATGAGACGCTCTGTTACAGTGCCCAATAGCCGATCACAGTGTATACTAGCGGTCGCTCTTAGCGCCTTTTGTACAGACGCTCATCTGCCGATACCTGGCGTTAGTAATGAATCAGCCCGCCCGTTTTACATTTCAGATTATTATTAAAAAATACAAAAATACTGAAACTTCTTTGTGCACTTAACCAAAATAAAGTTTAAATAAAAACAAAATTGGGCTCCGATGGTTATGGTCCCCTCTTCTTTAGTACATTACATTAAACTAGGATGCGTTTAGTTGCTCAGTAATGTGAGAGCGCAATGGCTGGCTTGAAGTACGTCAGCCAAATAATACGCTGAAATGAAGCCGGCTGCCTGAAAACAAAGGAATGCACTTTCCCTGCATTTTTATTGGGTGCTGTAAGCCATTTAGAGCAACCGTTTCAATTTAGGCTGCCTTATTATATTATACTCTGAATGGATACACCAGGTTGAGAGCCCCTGGAGAGCCATAGATGGTTTGCTTCCAGAGAAGTCTGGGGGGTAGCCTCTGCCTTCACCTATCACAGCCTGGTTAGGCACCTTTCGTGGGCACATCATTGAAGGAAAGATTACAGTATTTACAGGAACTATCTGCACAGGTCAGCGGAGGTCAGAGACATTCTTGTTGCTTGTTGAACAGCTGAGAAGCCTCACAATGAGGAGCGGTTCAGCTGATGCAGGCGCTCGGCTCCTCCTGCTACTTGGGTGGTTTCAGGGAAGCCTGAGTGAAGCCAGGCATCCAGTCCGTCAGCATTACAATGGACAAGCTGCATTCAGCGGCTCCCTGAAGGGATCTCTCACTTCCCAACAAGCTGAACCAGAGGAGACCTATGGTTTTGTTCTTTCATTCTACCACTTCAGCTCAGCTGTACTGCTCCTATGTAGACTGTTCTCTCTACATACTCGTCAGATCCTCTAGTGCAAGCAAGTGTATATTTTTGGAAGAATGGGGCAGAGTTTAAAACACAGCTGTGATTTTTCTGCTACCAACATCATTGGCATCATAAGTAAGTCCAAAGCAGATTTACTCTGGTTTAAATTCTCCTATGTGACAGCCTTCCCCTTGGCTATCTAATAATAATAATAATAATAATAATAATAATAATTATTATTATTTATATAGCACCAACATAGTCCACAGTGCTTTACAATCGGTGGCTTCAGAGCAGGCCATTCTTAAACAATTCTTGCCTGTCACTGGCAATCCTGATGTTCACTTGGTAACTCCAGCAGACCATTCAAAAATATCTGTTTGTTAAATATTTTACAATGGCCTTTATGTTAGGGTTAAAGTGGACCAACACCCTCTTTGATCGGCCCGGGAATCTATAAGATTCCCAGGCCGATCCGATCCCTCCCTGCGGGGCATCCAAAATCGGGATGCCCCGCTGTGTGAAACCCCCCAGGACGCCCTCTAACCTTACCTTACTCCCGGTCCAACGGTGCAAGATCAGGCCGCGGCCGCATCTCGCGATTCTCTTTGGCAGGGCGCGTGCCCGCGCGAAGCCACTGTGGTTGGACGCCGCTCGGACGCGCATACCACAGTGGCTCAGAGCACGCTGATTGGACGAGCGCCCGCACATGCTCCGTAGGAGCGGGGTGAGGTGAGTTTTATCGGGCGTTCTGGGGGGTTTCCCCCCTGATCGAGGTGCACCGCGGAAGTGGACCAAAACCCAGGATAGTGAAAATCCTGGGTGTTGGTCCACTTTAAAAATATACTGGAAAAAGAGTGGCAAACAGTGGCTGATGGGCCACAGAGAGACCCGGGACAACACCCGGTGGGCTGCACTGCTTTGGGGCCAGTTGGGCTGCTGCTTCTAACACCCACATCCAATCCCTGGCCTCTTAGTCTGCCTCCCAGCCCCCTGTACCCACAAGGCAAGGAACTCCAGCCCCCAATACTATAGCCTCAGCATCATGATTGGGGGAGTCAGCGGGGATGTGTGGGGTCGGCCAGGGGCCACTAGTCCGCCACTAGTGGCAAATATAAGCTATTATATAGCTTAAGTTTTAAATGTTAGGATATTTTAAAATGCAGGTCATATTTGTCTAGTGTCTAGTGTAGAAATCATCTTCCAAAACATATACACACATCAACATTAGAAGCTGCTTCCCCCCATGCTTGTCATTAGAGAGAATGACCGGCAACAGGGGGCATGCTGTGCTTTTCTTATTGGGAAATAGCCTGACCTTGCCCTCAGAAAGTCATGTGGCAGGTGATGTCAGATGACTGCTGTATAGTGATTGGCTGTGTTAACTGCCTGTCTTTCTATCAGCTCAAACACAAAGCCACTAGAAGATAATGCCTGTGTCAGCTGATTCACAAAACAACTGTTGTAGTGGGTCTTCTAAAAACCTTCTTTAAATGTCAGATACATCCCTGGCTTAAATAGACACGTGTGGTGAGGAAAATATAACATCCTAGTGCTAATCTCTTTTTAAAAAAAAATGTGAGTTGCCTGGCTGCTAAGCTGTCACTTTTGATGCAGCGCTCTATGATTGTGCATGGCCTTGAGATTTTATTTTTTATTTTTTATACTCCTGTCCCAGGTTTGTAGTTTGCTATGTATGAAATCTGGGCCGTAACTAAGGGAGAGAAGAGGTAGCGACTGCATCAGGCTCATGAGATCTGGCAGCACCATCCTTGTAGCCTCCTTTTTATTTGGATTTCTACCGTTACGGCAGGTATGGAAATGATGCACCACTTGTCTCTGCTTTTTAGTCTTTAGTAGTTTAAATTTATCCAATTAAGTAACAACAGGAAATCGTGGAGATGCCCCATGACCTGCACCAATACCTGGTTACATTCAGTTATACCTGTATAAAATAAAGCCATATTTTTAAAGCAGTCCAACACCCATTTTGTATAAAATAGGTGCTGGGCCGCATTAGAACAGTTGTAGGGGCATCCAGATTGCTGAAGATGAAGCAAATCTTACTTTTACTATTTCAATAATGTTTATTGCGCAAAAAAAGAACTTACTTCACAAACCGGCATCCAATACATTTTTGTACATGGGGTAAATCATGGACATTGAGATGCATAACTTATACAGGAACAGAATGCCCCCATGAAATCACCATGGGATGGACAAAAAGAAATCCACTCCCCGACCTACCACCCCCAACATACCACCAATCGCTTGTCCCTCTGCCCACCCAGGTCACAAATCTTACATTTACTTACCTCCATGAGATTTCCCGGCGATATCTGGGCTTGCGATTGGCTGTTCAGAGGTGTATTTACTGGTGAGTGGAAAAGTGACTCCTAAGTACTTTACTGCCGACAGCCAAACATGCAGCTGGATTTAACTGGGCGAACACAATGAAGTGAAAATGTGGTTTGTGGGCATGTAGGGGGCTCCAGCAGTTTGGATACCCCCCCCCCCCATATCACAATGTGGTCCTGCATCCATTTTGAGAATTGGACTAGATTAGGTAGAAGTTTCTGTAGCCACCAGAGAGCTTCAGTTAAATGCTACTAATAGAGCTACTAGTAAATCTGATACTGAAAGGTGCCACAAATGAATAACCAAGTAAGAAAAAGATAAGAAAAGAAAAATCCTCTGACCAGACTGAAAGATATCTTATAATGGGGTGTCGTAAGATTAATATCAATCAGTATCATTTTAGGTGCACAAGAGTATAAACTGCTCCAGGAACCAGGCACCCAAATCCATCACTAAGGTGCCGTTTATGATTGAACTAAATAAAACAAAAAACATCAATATATGGGTAGTTCTAATTACAGGCATTTCCATTACTTAGAACTACCCATAAATTGATGGCTCCATTTTACAGCCAGTGGAGTTACATGACTGCGTTTGTCCTGTTTAAAATCCAGGCTCAGTTTAGCCTTGTGTATGGATTATAACAGACAGCGTGGTGCCATCTTTCCATTCTGTAAACTTTATAAATCTGTATGTGTGACAGAAGCCAGTAACCAGCTCCATTTCATGAGTGCAAGCCAGGCCATTTGCAACCACTGTATCCTGAACATATAAACACAAGAGCAAAGGCAAATGGTTGTGCCCGGGCATCAGATTGTCATCTACAGTCCTGACGCACTGGCCTCAAAAAAAACTCTCCACCAATGGCATTGGGGCTGTTAAGTAGGAGGCATAAAGAGATTTGCATGGCTCTGCCTACTGCTAGGAATCATGGGAAATCCTGTTATTCTTGGTTTGTATGCATTATGTAAATAATTTCTGTTTTCAGAAAGCACTTTTCACCTTGTACTCTTAAACTGTTCCAAAAAGGCTAAAAATGTAAACGGTAGTCTTTAGGCTAATGGCAGTGATTGGAAGGGCTGATAAAGAGGAGCAGAAAGGGGAGATGGATGAGACGAGCAGCGTCGTTCACAACAGATTGCAGGGTCACCAGTATGTTTGCTGGCAGACCACAGAGGAGAGTGTTGCAATAGTGTAGTTAGGAAAAGATCAGGGCATTCACTATAATTTCAGTTGTTTCAGGTCTGAAGAAGAAATAGATACGGGAGATACAGGGGCATACATAGCCCTGATGGGGCCCCATAGCAGGGACCCACCACAGATCCCCATCAGCACATACCCACCACCACCTCCACTCCCATGCCCCCCCCCCATGCGGACCCTTACCAGCAGGGTCCGCATCTCTGGGCAGCAAGAGAATAATGGGTAAATCCTGTTATTCTTAGGCCGAGCCATGCAAATCATCTCTTTATGCCTCCTACTTAGCAGCAAAGGCACGGGAGGCTAATAACAGCAACAGAGCACATGCGCGGTGGAGTGCAAGGCAAGTACATACCCCAGAGATGGTGCAGGCAGGGTGTGCCGGCCCCCTTGTTCCACGGGCCGGGGGCATGTGCCTGCACTGCCCCTATGGTGTATATGCCCCTGGGGAGATATTTTTGAATGTCTCATGAGTTATGAATGATAGTCTAGTGTAACACCAAGACATCATGCTTGGGGAGCTTCCGTGAATGTGAGGTGGTTGACAGATATTTTCATTGTTATGGAGACAGGAACAGAACTGAATGATAAGACAAGCTCTGCTCTGTCCAGGTTTAGTTTGGGGGAGTGAGATGACATAAATGAGAAAATGACTATAGGGTCAATTCAGAGCCAGATGAGAAAACTCACTCCTATTATTCACCTTGATTGTCTACCTTGGGGCTGATACAACACCAGGTAAAAATTTTCATCTGGTTGTTGAATCAGCTTCAAGGTAGACAATGAAAGTGAACTGCAGTTTTCTCTCCTAAAAATGAGTGAGCTTTTTCACCTGGCTCTGTGGTTCTGTGGCTATGGAATTGAACATTTTTATTGGTGGTGCTAAATGTGTCCTGGTGCAAATGGTAATTGCCCCCCCCCCTCCACAGCTCATACAGTAACTTTTGTCTTGTTGATTTACAACTAGACAACTAGAGAAGGAACAGCAGTTTCCATAAATCAGATAGCTAAGGTAGAGGAGTCACAACAATGGGCCCCCCCTGACTATATGGGCCATGATGTGGTCACAAATTCTGCACCCCCTGTAGTAAGACCCTCTCGGGTTACTCCTGTCTAAAGTGTTGCCACGCAGTAGGATCTGCTTCCAAATCCCAGAATCCCACTCAAATCACCACAAGACCTAGTCTGGACAGCAGGCCTAGAAAAGCCCATTCTCACTGGCCACACTTCTTTTTAATGTGGATTAAATGGAGTGAAAAGGGTGTGCAAGAGAGATGTTTAGGCTAGCTATGGCCTGGCTCATGACAATTCCAAAAAATATATTTATTTTACCCAAATACACATTAAGTAACATTAAATAAAGAAGACGGTAGGCGTATGAAACGTTGCCATGGTAACAAATGTGCTGAGATGACATTCCTCAAAACCACTTAATGGACTGAGGCAGGAAAGGAAGAGGCCTCAGAGCGGCGAGAGAGGACGCTGACACCCCACATCTGCATTCCTGCTCCGCCACCCAGTGCGAGGAGACCGGCTCAACGCGCTCTGCGCTGCTCTCACCTGAATGCTGGACGCAACGCCATCACCTTCCAGCAGCAGGTATTAGTCTTTCATGTTAGAAAGGTAACAGCAATTTAAGAAGTAGAAGGGGCAGACAGAAATGACTGCACAGCAAAGCATGAAAACAAAAGGAAAGCTCTGCAGCTGGGGTATAAACAGGGTGATGGCATTTCCTATTTTTCTCTTATGTAATCTTATATATATAATATAAAATACTATAAGTAGTATTGTCTAATATAGATAAATGTGGCCTTAGTGCACCAAACACTTAGGGCCCTCTCTTGCCATGCAAGAACTGTGCCCCCTACCTTAAAAGTAATGTACGGTATTTATACAAAAGTGGTGGAGCAGAATTGATGGGACCTCCTGATCTCATGGGCCCCGATGTGTTTGCTACCACTGCACCTCCTGTTTAGAGATGGGCAAACCTGAACCGCAAAGTTTGGGTTCATACCGAACTTTTACAAGTTCGGGTTCCCAAATCCGAACAAGGACTTCAGTTCGAGCGTCCGGCCCGAACACGGAAAAGCACCTAAGAGTGCAGCAGCAAGAAGCTGATCCGCTTCCCGTCAGCGGCAACAGCGTCAGATCGTCAACGGCAGCGGCGTTATTTGAAACCAGCCTCAGCTGGGGCAGCAAAAAGATGGCCGCAGGCTCCCATGAGTGAGGACACTCCTAGGAGTGTCTTCACTCATGGGTGCCGGTGGCCATCTTTTTGAAGCCCCGTCTGGGGCTGGTTTCAAATGCTGCTGCTGAAGCTGCTGACGGGGGGTCGGGCAGAGGTGAGTTAAAGCAGCGCGCTTCTGCTGCACACATAGCATCCCCCCACCACAGCCACCCTGGGTTTTGGTCCTTGCCCCCAGGACGTCTGATCTGACTCGCCCTTCCCCAAACTTACGGCGCATGCGCAGCCTCTTATATCGGCGCGTTCGGATCTGCTCCCGCCCCTTTGCCTAAGAGCTTGTCTGAGGCAGGCGGATCCGGCCGCATCCCCCTCTACCCTCTAACAGGGAGCATGCCCTGCTAAAAGGATAGCGAGGATGCGGCTGCTGCTTGTGCACTGCGCTGTTGGACCAGGAAAGGGGAAAGAAGGTGAGTTTTCACACAGTGGGGCATCCTGATTCTGGATGTCTGAGGGGGGGAATCTAGCGACCCTGGAATCTTATAGCTTCCAGGACCGTTGGGGCTTGGGTTTTGGTCCACTTTAATGGCATGTGTAGACTTAGATATCTAATTTTTGTAGGGGGTATCCCCCTTTTGGATCAAATCCCACAGTCTGCTCATTAGCCTTCTTCAGGTCAGATGAGAACAAAACAGTGCCCAACAAAAGGAATAATAGAGTTACCCATCATACCTTGCAGTGGGCAGAGCTATGCAGATAATCTCTTACACAGCCAAACACACCCAACTAGTAGACACGTGTTTGGAGCTTTTTCGCAAGTCACTGATTGGCTGGTAGCCTGTGGGATCTGGGGATTTCTCAAATCAGGATGCCCCACAAAGAAGGAGACCGCTGTTCTTTGAGTCTTATAGATTCCAGGGACCTGGCTGAACAGCTGTTTACCCATAATTGGAAAATTGGGATGTCCTGGGTAGGAGAAACAAAACCTAGAAAATATGGGTTTTGTTCCTCTTTAGAGCGGACCTAAACCCTCTCTTGCAAATATTGGCCCAGGTTTGTCCTGTTTCATAGGGACAGTGAGTTAACCTAACCTACCTCTCATGCCATCCATGTGACCTTCATTAGAGAGACATGCGCCTTTTACTAGCAGAGCTATATGGGCTGGGGAACAGCTACACAGCGGTGCAGAATCCACAGCTCATCTAATAGGATCATGCATTAGTGAAGAGTGCAGCTATTTCCTATCCACAGTTATTAAGGGCTTAAAGAGGAACTCCAAGCTTTTTGCAATCCCGCAGCCAGTGGCGGATTGGTGCCAAAATTCAGCCCTGGATTTTAACAGCCCGAGACATCACTGCTGAGCCCCCCCCCCCCCCCCCAACCATGATGCCGGGGCTATAGCATTGGGGCTGGAGTTCCTTGGCTTGTGGGTACAGTGGGGCTGGGTACAGGGTGCTGAGAGGGAGGCTAAGGGGGCAGGGATAGAATGCTGGTGTTGAAAGCAGCAGCCCAACTGGCCCTAAAACAGTGTGGCCCACTGGGCATTGTTCCGGGTCTCCCTATGGCCAGTCCACCCCTGCTCACAGCCACCCCCTGTACTAAGCCCAATTTGGAAGTTAAAATTATAAAACAACTTACCTGCTGACCACAATCCCTTCCTGATTCAGGTGGGGGGCGGGGCTCTTAATGGCAGCAGTAGATCTGAGTGACTGCTGCAAAGGATTGGGTGACATACCTGCCACTCAGTGCATTCTCTCCAATATGGCTGCTCCCAGGAACTGAGATGTTGGGGGAAGGCTTCCGGGTGGGGTAATGCGTTTATTTCTTGTGACCCCCCATTCTGCCTGAGAGCAAGGAAAGGGGGTAGGGTATTGGGCTACATAGAGCAGCGGTTCTCAACCTGTGGGTCGCGACCCCGGTGGGGGTCGAATGACCAAATCACAGGGGTCGCCTAAAGCCAGTGTTCCCTCTAAGGTGCGCGCGCGGCCGTGCACCACCGCCTGCGTCTCCGCCCAACCCCACCTGCCGTCCGCGCATGGCCATCATCAGGAAGTGGTGTGGAAACATCCGAAAGGTAAGTGTGTGCAGGCAATTGCAGGGGCTCACACAAGCCAGTAGGAGGAGGGAGACTGCAAACTGAAAGCCAGCATTCTCCTTGCCCTCTGATCAAAGGGAGGAGGGCAAGGGTGATGGCGGGGCTGACAGGCGTCCTTGTGGTGGCCATTGCAAGGTGTCTGGCTGGACGGCAGTATCCCCCCCCCCCCCAATGGCTCATCATGCAGCATGTCGGGTTGTGTGTGGCATGCTGGGGGGGGGGGGCATCTAATTCAATCGCCTGATTCAAACTTCAGCACAACTTCCAGCAAGTGCAGCCTCATCAGTGGCAGGTTACACCATGTCTCAGGTTTTAGTATGTATGTAATGCTGGAGGACACAGGTCATTTTTATCCTATGCCCCTTCCATTTTCATCTCTGTTCTTTGCCTCTCAGCCCTCACGTATCACCCCCCCCCCCATTTTCCTAGTTTTCTACTTTTTCACATTCCCTCATTCTTTCACACTTTTCCACTCTATCTCCACCTTTCTTTTTTCCCCTCTTTCTCTGTCTCTCTTTTCCACATTTCCTCCATCATTCTCTCTTTCTCACATTCCCTCCATCTTTTTCTCTTTCCCACATTCCCTCCATCTTTCTCTATTTCCCACATTCCCTCCATCTTTTTCTCTTTTCCACATTCCCTCCATCTTTCTCTATTTCCCACATTCCCTCCATCTTTTTCTCTTTTCCACATTCCCTCCATCTTTCTCTCTTTTCCACATTCCCTCCATCTTTCTGTCTTTTCCACATTCCCTCCATCTTTCTCTCTTTTCCACATTCCCTCCATCTTTCTCTCTTTTTCACATTCCCTCCATATTTTTCTCTTTTCCACATTCCCTCCATATTTTTCTCTTTCTCACATTCCCTCCATATTTTTCTCTTTCCCACATTCCCTTCATATTTTTCTCTTTCCCACATTCCCTCCATCTTTTTCTCTTTCCCACATTCCCTCCATCTTTCTCTATTTCCCACATCCCCTCCATCTTTTTCTCTTTTCCACATTCCCTCCATCTTTCTCTCTTTTCCACATTCCCTCCATCTTTCTCTCTTTTCCACATTCCCTCCATCTTTCTCTCTTTTCCACATTCCCTCCATCTTTCTCTATTTTCCACATTCCCTCCATCTTTCTCTCTTTTTCACATTCCCTTCATATTTTTCTCTTTCCCACATTCCCTTCATATTTTTCTCTTTCCCACATTCCCTTCATATTTATCTCTTTCCCACATTCCCTCCGTCTTTTTCTCTTTCCCACATTCCCTCCATCTTTCTCTATTTCCCACATCCCCTCCATCTTTTTCTCTTTTCCACATTCCCTCCATCTTTCTCTCTTTTCCACATTCCCTCCATCTTTCTCTCTTTTCCACATTCCCTCCATCTTTCTCTCTTTTCCACATTCCCTCCATCTTTCTCTCTTTTTCACATTCCCTTCATATTTTTCTCTTTTCCACATTCCCTCCATATTTTTTCTCTTTCCCACACTCCCTCCATATTTTATCTTTTCCACATTCCATTCATCTTTTTCTCTTTTCTACATTCCCCCATCTTTTTCTCATCCCCACATTCCCTCCATCTTTTTCTCTTTTCCACATTCCCTCCATCTTTTTCTCTTTTCCACATTCCCTCCATCTTTTTCTCTTTTCCACATTCCCTCCATCTTTTTCTCTAGTGTTGGCTACCTCAGTTTGTGCTAAGTTTCACAGTGCCATGCCTCCTGGAGACCCACCCTCCATCAGTTGAGTATAACCAACTGCAGGGGCATGGGTTCTGCTTTAAGTATACCGATGGGGGACATTAGCATTAATAGTGCCTAGGGCAGTGAGAACCTTAAATACAGCTCTGGGCTCACACAGAATGTTGTCACCATCCTGACCTACAGCAGCTGTTGGTCCAGCTTAAGGACACAGGTGGAACCTTTGTCACAGGGAATTTACATTCCGAATCATAACTGTAGCAAAATTACAGTTTTGAAGTAGCCACCAAAATTATTTTTTGGTTCGGGGTCACCGCAACATGAGGAACTGTATTGCGGGTTCACGGCATTAGAAAGGTTGAGAATCACTGACATAGAGACTGAACATTTGGCTTCTTAAAGAGGAACCTGTAGGAGGTGAGTATCCAGGCATCCGGTTTATTGTTTTTTATGTGGCTATGCACAGCGGGGCAGCCTGGGCCCCACTGCTATATAGTACAGAGGAACTATGGTTGTTTTTGACCATAGTTCCTCTTTAAGGATCTTTAATTGTAAAGGTATCACAAAATGATCATTTCTCATTTTTGGTCTGCTCTAACACCTACACACTCAGGTCCTGGGGGCTCCAAATAGAATCTTAAATAGGCAATAAACTATAAAGCTAAAAAGACCAGCTATACTTAGGATTTATGAAAGAGACTAGATGGCTCTGTCGTTCATTACAAGACTAGAATGCCGTTTTATCATGTCACAGAAATAGATGATGTGTCTCTAACCTGCATTAGAATGCTGGGAGGAATCCGAATGGCTGTTGCTGGTGAGCACACTCATTCCTAGCACTTTCATAAACCAGTGGCATTACAGTAAGTACGATTTCCTAGAATTCAATGTGGATTCCATGTGGGAGGGTGGTGCTGATTTACTAATTCTGTTACAAGCAAGGTGGGTGTTCACGGCTGCTTCTGGTTTGGAGCAGATATTATACAGATGACCATGAGCTGCTAGGAGCTGCGGCGCTGTTATGACATAGCAGAAGTATGGTTTGCTTTGGGAGGAAGCCAGGCCAGTTACTGAGGACTAGTAATTATTTCAGAAGTACTTAACCAATACAGCTCTATATTCCCCAAAGACATGTACAAGCATATATGGTAATCATCTTGTAGAACACAGATAAATGATGATAAAACAGAAGGATGCATATGTGTGTACCCCTACCCATCATCACATCACTGCTTTCTATAAGAAGTCACTTAGAAAACACTACATAAGGGACACGTCTTGGACTGTTTCCCAGATGTTAGAAAGAACCGGTACTATGTCTGAAAGCAAAAAGATACTCTATGATCTATATTATTGCTTTGATATAAATCCATTAAAAAAAAAAAATACTTACCTTTTGTCCCCCTCCCAGTTTCTAAGAATGTGTGCTGCGGTGAGAGCAGCTGGAATTTCTTGGAAGCTCGAACAATGCTTGTTGTTTGTCGTGGCCCAGGGGGAAAACAAGGTTAATACCCTTTTTCTTGGGTTTAGACCTTTTAACTTTGCAATTGATGTTGACATTGATGTCTATTTGGAATAAAATTATAGATACATAAATCACAAAAAGGAGCAACCACTGGCATAGATTTTATAAGACCGATGTGTGAAACCCCCAGGATCACCATAGAACTCACCTTTCCAAAAATCCCACAATAAGTGTTCCAGCCCTGGTGGCATCCCCAACACCCCTGATGTGAGCTCAGCATGCACAGCCAGAAGAGAGCAGCTGAAGGGATGCCTGCCATTCCCCCTCCATTCAGCTTTTTTATTGGGATGCCCCAGAACAAAAAAAAACTCTGGAGTGTGAAAATCTTTGGGTTTTGTACCTCTTTAAAGGATTCTAAAAGAAGGACAACACTGAAGAACTTGGGCCCTGCTAAAGGACAGCTGTTTATCTGTGTAATCTCAAAGATGACACCCTAGTCCTTCATTGTTGAAGTGCATTGCTTCTTGGGTAAGAAAATCCCTGGTTTTCTCATCACAGGTCTAACTTTATTTATATTACTATTTATAGTATTTATATACTTCAACTGAAGAAACATAAATCCTTTCATTTTAAAGCGGACCATAACCCACATTTTTAACTAACATCCCCTGAATTGCTACCCCCATGAAAAGTACCTTTTGGCAATTTTCGCAAGTGACCTGCCATCTCACATTGTCACATCAGAGATTTCATGGCAGTTTCCCCTCTAAGACCGGTCTACTCATGGTAAAGCCACAAGACAGCAACAGTGCTGGAATTGTGTGAACTCCCATGGTAGAGTACATATTGGGGGTTAAAGGGAGGTGGTGGGTAGGGACTTTTAACTGTTTGATTTAAGTTTATTGCAACTTTTGGAGAGACTGTATTGGCCTAAATGTATTTTTAATTATATATTTCTTCAAGAAGCTCATAATCTAATTTCCTTACCCTTTTCATACAAGCAAAACCCAAATACCAATTTAGTCAGATACAATTTAACCTACTAGTATGTTTTTAGGTTGTGGGAACATACTGGAACAGTAAAACTTAAAACCTAAAAATAACATGCAAACTCCATTCTTTGTTGGAAACAACCTAACAGCAAATTTAAGGGAGGAGTACCTTAAACTTTGCCATCACATACATAACATCTAACTTACACATGCTCAACCCTCCTCCTCAAGGGCCACCAACAGGCCATGTTTTGCAGATCTCCACACAGATGCCCAGTTATAGCAATTATAGCTCAGAGCTATAGAGTCAGCTATATGGAAATCCACAAAACGTGACCTTTTGGTCGCCCTTGAAGGGAGGGTTGGGCACCGATGGTCTATATCCTGATTTGGTCACACAGCCATTTATGCACACTCTAGCCTTGCCCTTTGGTGTAAGGCAATTACTGTCTCAATATATATTTAGAAGGTGGACAATTAGTATAAAATATGAAAAAAGGAAAAAACATGGCAAATCTTAGCTCTATCTCAATCTGTATGAGTTGATGTTTTAACATTTGAGCAAAAACGTTGATGTTGCCCTTGACTGTCTATCTATTACATTCTTCCTTTGATCCTTTGGGCAGCAACGTCTGGGTGGGCAACATACACATTTCCTTTAGTCCATCAGTAAGGTTCTGCTGCGATGTGCAATAGTCCAAATGACTTTTTTTAGGTTTGCAATCTCCTTAGGTCAGTCCACTATCTCAAGTAAATGATGTGTCTCATTAGAGATCTAACTGGTTACAATGGCTACTCCACAGCCAGAATAGGGCTGTCAGTGGGGACCATTGTCCTGAACACGCCACCAGGTGTGTTCAGAAAAATGGTCAGTACATGACTGGAGAAAAATCACCCTCCAGGAATAAGTCAGGTTGACATCCCGTTTTATGGGTGATGGGACTGAATCTACTCAATGTGTAATTAATGAAAACAGGCCCCATGGGAATGATGCTCATTTTAAACATAAACTTATTCACCTTCTACTAAAATAGAAACATTTAAATTCTGGGCCTCTAACTCTCAAATAGACTTGCACAAAAATATAAGCACATGAGTCTTGGCCTCTAGGGAAATAAAGTTAACTATTTTTCTGTCTTGTGACCACTTTAGTGTAAGAGATTTTCTTGCATTTGTCTCTCTCAACATTTGTAAAAGTCATCATTGTTGCTTTTCTTGATTATATGCATTTCATTGTAATTGCAATTACATTAGCGTGAATCTCTTGGGTGGTCATTAAATATTCCCAGGCAGATGTATTATTTTTAAATGAGAAATGAAGGTGTGTTTTTGACATTTTATATTTACATAGATTTATATGGTGATGGCATTTACAGGGCCTTATAGACTGGCTACAAAGAAGCATTCACATTAGTCCTTGTTACATGAGCTCACAATCTAAGTTCCCCAACGCACACATGCACGCAAACTACAGACAGTTTAGTTAGACCTACGACTTTGTTTTAGGGTTGTAGGATAAAAGTGAGGGAAGATACAAACTCCAGACAGATGTTGTAACTGATTGGATTCAAATCCAGGACTTTGAGACAATTTAATGAATACCTCTAAACACATAGTTATAAATAAACATCTAGCCTAAGCTTTAAGAGCAGCCCCCAACCCTGGCTTTCCTGAATTGGGATGCCCAGTGGCTGCAGGAATGGTGGATAATAAACATATTTGACTGCGCCTGGCAGTTAGTGGTCAATGGGGTTCTTAGGAAGATCAGACATCTGTGGCAGGCTTGGACCAACAGAGAAATTCCCGCCCCGGGGCATTTGCACAAGGGCATTTGGGAGGCCCCCTACCCTGGGTGCCCTGGTTTGCACATATTGCACAAAAGGTAATAGTGAGATTTATGTATGGCAGGAGCAGTAGGAAATGTGATATGCCCTTGTTCTACAGGACTGCATGACTTATGATCTACTCTGGTTCTGAATTCACTGTTGGGTGGACCCCTGGAGTCTGAAACCAGTGTATGACACCCCACCAAGGGCATGCAAGCCTGCCCAGAGAACCATATTGTCTGCAGATCAGTGAACACACTGCCCTACAGTTGTATTGCGTATTTCACCCTCCAAGGTGCTCTTGAAGAGGACGGACATTTTAAACTCCTATACCTGGGTTGGGGGAAGGGTAATAGCCGAGCTCAAGACAGTACCCCATTAAAGAGTCAGTAACACTCCTACCATCACCTTTTCAGAAGAACATATAAAAAGCAGACGCAGTGATGGGTCTCACTGAGGTAGGCTTGGGGGGGATTTAGATTGCTTCAACTCCTATTGCAAAACTCCAAATAAACCCCTATTTTCACTCACCTGAACCACAATCCCCAAGTAAAATGCACTGGCAGCAATGTGGTCCGGAGCATCTTCCACTTTTCCGGCTTGCACCACCGGTGGCCAATCACTGGGGCATATTTTCAGAGTTTAAGGGAGGGGGGCAACTTGGATGTCCTTCCAAGTCTGTCCCAGTGTGGTCCAGTACCCATTTGCTGGAAAATGGGTGTTGGACAGCTTTATGCTCACAGCAATGCCCTGCACGTCACCAAACACAGGAAGCAATGCTCTCCAAAGAAAGTACCAACGAATAGTCATTACAAATATTTAGAGGATCGATTTATATTTAGAGCAACCAAAACAAAAGTAAAAGTTAAATGTATAAATGCAGATCTTTACATCTGAAAGAGTAACAGCAACATCCATTTCCCAAAAGGGTGACGGTCCCTCCAAATGACAGTTGGGAGATACAGGCTAACTAAACTTGTCAGAAATAGAACATTGTTTTTAAAGCACATGCAATCATTTTTTTTAAGGAAGGCGACTTCCATCTGATTACATTTGTCTCCAATTAATCTCCCAGCGCACAGAGAGCTGCAGCTGCATGTAAAGGCAAATTGGAAAAATCTGTGAAGTGGGGGAAGGGAGAAAGTCTGTGTGTGGCATTGCAAGACCTCAATGATTCACTGGCTGCCCTCCCTCCCCCCTCACCCCACCCCAGCCGCAAGCCTGGAAAAAGAAAGCGTAAAAGAAATATAAAACGTAGTGGGAGTGTGAGAGCGAGAGAAAAGGCGAACAGCCTTCTGCAGAAAGACAGGACAGGGAGAAAAGGATCCAAATAAAAGTGAGGACATTTTAATGTGTGGCATCTCTTTTTCAGAGCTGATTGGGTGCCATTGTGACCATGAATAAGGGAAATAACTAGAATAGAGAGGGAAAACTTTAAAGACTAGGCAAAAAGGAAAAGTTAGAAGCAGTGTTCCTGGTCAGATTCAGGATAAAGTTAAATTAGATCCACAAATCAGCAATTTGGATTAGTGAAATCATTTTGTGGCTTTTCTATTTTTACTTCCTGTAATTTATGTGAGATAATGGCTGAGGTCACCTTCACCTTTACTGGAATCATTATTCTCATGGCAAGGGTCACCTTCACATTTATTAGAGTTATTATTATTACTATGGCAAGTGTCACCTTCATATTTATCGAACTATTATATTATTTTGAGTGAGAGCAGAGGCTATCTTTGGCTTCATTATTTTATATGCAGATGATGGGTCCTCTTTAGTCTTTTCACCCTAACATTACATTACTGCCATTCTATGAGAACTTTTACTTCATAGAACTCTAATCATAGTTGAGATTTCACCCAGAAGGATTCCCTAATGGAAAATACAGCCCAGAAAGGCATCAGGAGGCCTGGGAGGTGTGGACCCAACATAGTTGCCTTTGGGTTAGGGTCAGTGTTGTATTTGGTGTTCGCGCTGTCCTAGGCAATGTTTGTGCTTGCACCCTCTTTTGATGTGTGAGGTTGTGGTCTGCAAGTACAAAGAAAAATCCCTGTCTTCCCATTTAGCATGCCCAGCCCATATCAACTCCATAAAGTTTTTACTTAAGGTTTGCCAGCATTGTGGATGGTACTCTTGTCTTGCAGTAAAAGCTTCTTGCAGCTTCAAATCCTACCTTTGCATGGAGATTGTATGTCCTCCTCTGCCTGTATGAGGTTTCTCCTACAACTCTACTGCCTGTATGAAGTTTCTCCTACAACTCTAAAACTATGTCCACACTAAACACAGAGTGTCTTGTCGAGCAGTGTGGCTTCCACATGTATCTGCAGATATATGCAACCAAAAATCTGTCTTTCCACATAGCTAGACATGTTTGTTGCTTGATATTTAGATGATGAGAGGGTTAAACTGGGCAGTAAATTACTGATTGAGCTGCTCCCACCCCCCTTTATTCATAAAACTATGTCCTCCTCTGCCTGTATGAGGTTTCTCCTACAACTCTAAAACTTAATGGAAATTTGGGGTCGATTCGGCAACAGGTAAAAAAGTGTGCACATTTTTAGGAGAGAGAACTGCCATTCACTTTCATTGTCTACCTTGGGGGTGATTCAGCTCAAGGAGAAAAAATATGTTCTATTTAATTCTTGTGCTGATTCACTTCCCCAGGTAGACAATGAAAATGAATGACAGTTTTCTCTTCTAAATAAGTTACACACTTTTTTCACCCGGTGCTGAATCAACCTCATTGTCTGTGAAAGTTATTATTCTGAAAATGTAGATATAATGGCACATTGTTTGATGTCTGTCTAACATGCCCATAATGCGTGTGTATGTGTTTGTGCTAGGGGCATAAGGTAGTAAGAGGTACAGGGGCTAATGTGAACATGGAGCTCATAGTAACCCTTGCCTCAACTGGCTACGATGAGACAACTGAACGCAGAAAAAGTAGTTCTAAACAATGCTTGCTTTCTAAAGTCTATGCTAAATCAGATAAAAAAGGGGGAGGGACAACAATGGCTGGGATCCCCCTCGCCTAATGGGCCCTGGCGGGGTCACTAACTCTGCAACCCCTGAATGTGGCTGCTTGTAGAGTATATGCTCTGTGAAGCCATGTGGGATACGTAGTGTGAAAGTAAATGATTTTTGCTGAGTGCTTGCCACACTGTACATATTCATGGGCCGCTCTATGGCTCTTGTTTGCCTCATGCGGTGAGCTGTTTGAATAGCAGTCCAGCTGCACAGTGCTGAATGGTAATGGCACTGAATGAACCTGGTGCGAGTGAAAGTGAGAGATAATTCCCCCTAAATAGGATTGCGTAGGTAAGCCTTTTGTCATGCAGAATGCAGACATCGTCCTTCCTGCTTGAATTGCAAATGACTAATAATTAGAAATGGATGCTGTATGCAACCTTATTTATACATCATTAAAGGAAGTATCACTCCCGCTAACTGAAGCAGCTGTTAGCTCACACTTGGCTGTTTTTTCACCCATTAACCCATTATTTAACAAGAGTGTAACACCGGACCTGGGAAAATAAAAGGAATACTCCAGTGCAAGCAGCAGCCTGAATGCTAAACTTCTTGTACAAGGATAGGGCTGCCCATTGTTCCAATGGTTGAGTTTGAAGTTGAGTTACCTTCCACATAGTACTATAACTGCAGCAGACCGTGATAAAAAAAAGAAAACACCATTGTCCCCTGAAATAGACGTCTGAATTGCCATTTATTACTGTACCTAAGTTAATGAGGAACCGCCTTTTTGCCATAAGAACCTCCCCTTTGAGCTCCCCAAAAATCTTCTTTAAAGTCAACTTATCACCAGTATTTTCAATATACCCATTGTGTAAAACCCCCCAGATTGCCCTCAAAACTCACGTTTCCGCCATTCCCACAGTTCATGTGTGGGTACTCGTCCAATCAGTGCTGTATGTCAAGCATTTTAATGCACAGCATACATCTCTCTGCACAGAAACCCGCTTAGAGAAAGCGGAGCGGCTGCTAGTTCAGGCTCATTGCGCTCTGCCACAAGCTCCCAACCCCCAGCATATCTGAGGCCAGGAGCGCCTACCCCCCCAAGCCTTTACTGCAATCACAAGCTGCTTTTGTAGGGGTGATTGGCGGTGTTTCACACAGCATTTTGGGATGTCCCGGGGGGGGCAAACATGCTGGTCCACTCTGAAGGCCATCTCTGAGTTAAAGCAGATTGAAGTAAAAAAAATACACCCTTCACAGTCCTTAAAACTGGACCAGTCAACAGGATTTTGACTATCCTGCTGAGTGGTCCCTGCTCCAGGGGCATCCTGATGTAGGATGCCCCCAGATCGTCCACTTTCACTCAACTCTCCGCCATCCCCACGGCGCATGCGTGGATGATCTTCCGAATTAAGTGGTGCATACCAATGTGAGGCATAAAGCCACTGATTTAAACTACGCGCCAGCATAAGCTCGCTAGTGCGCGCATCCCCGGCTTTCCTGTGGAGTGCATTAATGGCTGGGTGCAGGGTGTGCGCACAGCTACAGGGAAGCTAGGGATGCAGCTTCCAGTGAAAACCGGGTTGCCGGACCCACCGAGATCAGGTAAAATTACCGGCATCCCAGAGGGTTTCACACAGTGGGACAACCAATGTAGAATGTCCCAGGGCAGGCTAGCGGCCGTCCCGGGAATCATTTAAATTTCTAGACAGCTGCAGGGGGTGATTGGTCCACTTTAACAAACCATAGAAAGCCTAACAATATTCTTCCAGGTCCATCCATGGCCACAAGCCCTTGCTTCTCTTCCAGTGGCTAATAGAGGTTTGCTGGTTGTGTGCTTTGGAAACCTAATTGGCCATTGGCAGTCATATGGGGTAAGGCTTCCTAGAGATTGTTGAGGAGCAGGGCTACATTTTAGGGCATTGATTCAGGAAACTTCCCTTAAAATATCTTATAAAAATAAGTGCTTGTGCTTTGTTTCAGAATAAAGAATAAGTTAAAATATGATGTGATTCAAAGAAAAGAGAACATTAATGGAATTTACAAATTCTTACAAACTCAAGACTTACTTTATAAAGCAAAAATAAAGTTATTGCATTACTTTTATGTAAATTGAAACTCCTTAATTTATTAAATCACACCTTATTTTAACTCATGCTTTATTTTGAAATAAAACAGTAAATAGTCCCTATTTTCATGAGATATTTTAGGGTAAATTTTTCGAAACGGGCCAAGATCTTTTTCTAAAGCTTTTTTTGCCAGCAGGGCCTGTTGTGTTTTGTGTATGTCTACCTTTTTTGAACAGACTTGAAAGAGTGCAGTCACAGGTCCTAAAAAGTTGAAGATATTTTGTCCTCTTCCTCTCCAGAGCAGCATGGCAAGTGAACACTCAGCATAGCCAGTATGTACATAGACCCTCTTTCCAGACAGCGATGGGACCTGTTAGATTAGGTCATGTAGCTGAAATTCTTGACTACTGAGCAATGTATGTTAATGTGTCATACTGGCCTTATCATCTGTGTATCAGAAAATGTGTAATAAATAAAAAAATTAAAAAAAAGATTATAATAACTTTATCATTTTGATTCTACTGCTTCAGAACAACCATTGTGTCCATGATGACTTGGGCTACTGGTAGAATATGGTAGCGTACAGTTCTAAGCAGCAACAAGGAGCTGTTAGCATTGTTAATTATTGGGGTGCCTGTAATTACAGCAAAACTTGTAAAATAGTAATTTTGAATATTAGCATGTTTCAGACATAAATGTATAAGTATTTGGACCTGGAAGTGATCAACAAAGTAATGTTTACTTATGTCATGTACTAAACTAATGATGATGATGGTGCTAACCGAAGCTTTGTGGATTTACAATAACGTGTGAATATTTGTAGAGCAAACCTTTTCAGCAGCGAAGTGGGCCCCAATGAATGGCTGATTTAGAAGTCAAGACAGCAGAGGCCAAAGCTTTAAAATCATACAGTTAAACCAAAGCACTCCAAGATCCTCCAAGCCGTTTGCCGTGCCACTTAGAAAGTTTGCATTGTAATTGAGCAAAATGTTTACTCTTTTCTTCCGACTTTATCCTCCCCATCTTTCCTAGCGTTGTCTTCAATGCCCTTCTCTTTATCCCACTGGCCAGCATTCTGCACAAACATATAACCATGCCAAACGATCCTCTGCATGACAATGGTTGGGTTCTTCTGTGTCTTGTAATTGGACGGGGCTAAGGGTCTGTTTTATTAGCTGTGTGATTTAAGGCTAAACCTTTGTGACAGTGTTTTTTTATGGGGCTGCTCAAGGTAGAGAGGGGTGAGGGATGCTACAAATTTTCCTTTTGTTCAGATGGTAAAGATCAAGCCAAATGCCATGCAACTTTTTAGCACTATTCAAGTGAGTTTGCATTTCCATACTTCTGACATTTTTTGTAAAAAAATGTAAATAAAATATTAAAAATCATCAGAAATTATTCTGTAAAATGTTGATTGCTCATATTAAAAAAAAAAATGAGGATATAAGATACATGAAGATATATGAAATAGAGAGTTCTTTACATTTTTATGTAAACTCTCCCCGCTCAAGTGTGGCCGATGTGACATGGTGGGCAAGATTTATTAAGACTAGCGCCAGTAAGCCAGAAAAAAAGTTTCAACGCAGAAATCGTATTGAGTAGTTTGAGGTTCCATTTTCTTTCTTAAGTCCTAAATAGCAAATTGGCCTATAGGGGAGCCTACAACTACACCTCCACCTAAGGCACAGGCTTCTGTAGCTCTCCCCCAGCCTATTCTGAGCTGGTAAACTTCACTGTTTGCTACCATATTTGGATCATCCAGTGCACTGAATACTTGACACATTCAATCGAAGAAAGGATGATCATTGTGTAGGTGTAAGCCCACCTTCATCATTTATTATTTAGTAACTAAAAGGAATAGAACACTTTTTTAAACATACATACTAACCAAGAATATCAGAATTACTCCTCGATCTTGGTTAAGAAGAGGAGACATGCAAATCAATTTTTTACACCTTTACATGCCATTTCAAAAGCTCAGAACCATGGAGATGTGCATGGCTTTGAACAATTTTATAACCATCAACATGTTTTAGGCTTTTGTCCCTCATCAGCACAAGGCTGGACATTAATAGCTGTACCTGAGTTAAGGCTTGTATCTGTTGGCAGCTATATTTGGCTAATGAAAGGAATCGGAGTGTTTCAAACTCATGCTATGGAAGAATTTAGTATAAAGTAGGTATGTTTGGATGAATATTAATTGTCAGCATGCCCTGCCGTGCCATCACCAAATATATTATGTGGACTTTATTGTTATTTGATTTGGAACAAATCTCCAAACTCACAGGTAATTAAAAAACGGTTGGAGAGACTTTCAACCCAGATGCCAATGAAAAACAGACCTGACTAAAAGTAACTTTTTCCTAGTACAACATTTACCCCATTTTGGCTCACAAAAGGACCATTACCTCCACTCCTATTCAGCTGTTGGTGGGTGTTATTTCCAATCCTTTTATTTAGTAATGGGTGCTTTCTGACCAATGTAGTCTAATCAACCTTCTAGACATATACTATACTTTAATGTAATTGGACAGCTGATAGTTAGCAGAACCCTTGCAACCCTTGTAGCTTTGTCTTAAAGATTAACAAACAAGTGGGTATATCATATACTTTGCACATTGAAGTACACCAGAAGCATAAAGGTAAGTAATAGGAGATGTTGGGTGATCCACAAATGGCGCATCTGCCAGAATATATTGCCCAATAGGCCTGTCCTAACATGTCAAGTTCATTGTTGGGCTTTATTTTTCTTACACCATGTATAACTAATGACCCAAGCACAAAACAGAGACTAGTCTGGACTGTCTAATGGCAGCTGCAGGTCACTCTTCTTCTTTCACGCTGCATTAAATTACTTAATAAAATTCTTTTTTAACCTGTATAAAGCTCATTCAGCATTCTCCCCCAGTAATGTTTTTTTAAACAGTTGTCTGGCACCCGAAACAGATGGAAATTTAAAATCAGTCTGTTAGCCAATTTACCTTTCTGCTTTACAGTTATTTCTGGAACTTAATGTATTATTATGCCAGCACTAGATTTATTGCAAACCTAAAAGATTTACCTATCACCTCATCTTGCTGTCTATTTTAGGACGTCTGCATTTTTATTAATGTAACACTTTTTGACCTAAGTGTTTAACCCTTCAATGTATTCTTGACTATTTTACCCGAAAGATGTGTTTGGTCTGATAAGCTTTAATGTTGAAATGGTCTTGAGCGTTTGGGGTATCACATGTCCCTAGCAGACAAGCAGTTAATGTCTAACTTCCATCTTTAGAATGTCACCTTTGACCTAACACTTCTGTTTTTGTCTGCTGACCTCTGAAATGCCTTTAGAGAAATGTAGTTTATCTCTTTCATAATCGCAAGGTCAGTAACTAACAAGTCCCCACCATAGCGCAGAAGCATACCTACTAAGAATACAGGTGGAAAAACCTAACATTACATTTACTTCTAATTAAATATGCACAACAAGCAAGGCCATTGAACAAAGTGAATAACTGCTCATTTTATATAAAGATAAAAAACCACTTCAATAATATAATTGTTGTGTGGGGAGAGGTCACATTTGCTGTTGAGATATCTTCCTTCACTTTCAGTCCAGGTGACTCAAACTATAGTTTATCTCACAATGGGCTCATAACAGTCACTGGGACAGGAAATAGTGAATTATATACTTAACCCAATTCCCATACAACCAGTTTGACCATGTAACTTTTGGAAATGATCCTTGCTTTTTTGTTCTAATGACTCCTATGACTCTAAAGTGACCTACAGTTTGTGACCTATTGTATTAAGCCGTGATAAAAAATAGAGAGGGCACCATTAGCCAACAGATTACATGACATGTAACAATTGCTGGATCCCCACATTTTCTACACTTGATCTAAAATTTAGATTACATTATTTCTTCTATAAATAGAATAAAGTGCCATTTCTATTAAGCTTGTTTGTTTTACTTTTGATGTCTTGCTTTAGAAGCTGTGGAAAGTACAGGAATCTGAACTGCTTGCTGAACACCTGACACCTAGTCATTGGTGACAAAACTAGTTGCTTCTGACAGTGAGCATTAACAACATGACTAGCACATGCACGGGATGTCCCATGAATGCTAACAGCTTGTGCTGTTTTAGAGCACCTCCAAGGATCACACATGGTAAATGCTCGGTTTTACATGGCATTTGACATGCCACTATAGTCTGGGCAGTATGTGCAAGAATGTACACCCATAAACAAAATTACCCTCACAGTATGGCCACCCATGTAGTTTATTGCTGGTTGAGTCATGTGCTTGTGTCACCTACACTACATCTAAAATGCTACAAGATATTAGAAGGCATTTTTGAAACAGAGGTAAATGTAAACTTTTGGCGTTATTTCTGTGTGAAAATATATAGCCTCCAAGAAGTTCTTTTGATAGTATTCATCTGCCATTGCATTTTACTTGTTTGTAATGACTGCCACCTGAGAAACTTTGTCCAGTTACTCATCAGTTATGATCATTTGTGCCCAAAAATGACAAAACAAATCCAATCTCTGCTGTCTATGTCTATGGACTAAGAAATGAAATATCTGAACCCCAATGAGGTTGAAAATTTAGTCAATTATTGAACTCTTTTTCAAGGCTTAACTGTAAGTTAAGTTAAGAGTCCACACAGGGCTTTACTGTAATTTTATGGTAGATGTGGTTTGTATATCTGTGAACACAGAGTTTAGAAACATGGGAAACTATTTATTCACCCCATAGTGTGGCCAAATTTCAAGGTCTGCATCAGGGGTCCCCAACCGTCTCCTCCATCCCACCAACAGACCAGTATAGAAGATCTCCACACAGATGCACATGTGAAGGAATAAGTGCAGCAGCAGAGTTATAGAGGCAGCTATGTGGAGATCCACAAACCATGTGCTGTTGGAGGGCCTTGTAGGAGAGGGTTGGGGCCACAGGTCTACATGACATATACACAAAAAACAGATATGTGGGAAATATGCGGCTACCCATCTAATCTCATGCTTGGAGGACACAGTTATATTCCTGGAGAGGCACTTAAGAGTAGTCCTGACCTAAAAATATTCCTTGTATAACCTTTTCAGACAGGGTGACACTTTTATAACAGGATTTACGCTTGATATGTGTAGACAGACACTGCCAAATGGCTCATAATGTAGAACATATGGTAATGATTTGTAAAAAGATGGTCTTAAAGCACCAGATTACCACACATAAAAAATGACACTTTATATATCTGTAAAACCAACATACCACTGCTTAGTGTGAGTAAGGAAATAATGTGCCAGAAAGATAAGAAACTTATTATACTAACTGTGAAAGAAATCCCATAGTGAACTAATTATATTGTGACTTTTGTGTGTTTGGCCAACGTATTTATTATAAATTATTTTAAAACTAAAGTCTATTTCATCCACTGTTTAACAAGGTTGAGTTTATCTGTTTTAAGTTATATTGTCAGGGTAATATAGAAAGGGGTAATTGCTTCAGTACAATTATGGCAGCAATCTGTCTATGACCAAACTTTTCTATGCCATGTCCAAAACTAATGTAATATTTTGGCTGGAGTTCCACATAGACTGGTTCTTCACCTTCGAGTCTTTTATGATCATAGCCTAAAGCTTTATAATATATATATATATATATATATATATATATATATATATATATTCCTGTCTACAACTGAGTCGCTGACATCATTGGGGACAGGAAGTGACGATACCCAGTAGCACGGAGAAGAAGTGAAAACTTTTAGACTTCCCACAGACAGTCTGAATATTGCATTAAATCCTCAGGGGTTATATATGAAAGCGACAGTGGACCCAAAATAAAAAAAGGTAGTCAGATTTTCTCTTGTGCAGCATATTCCTGCAGGTCCCGTGCTTCTGGTTTCTGAAAATGAGTCCTGCAGCAGACATATCCCAACTCCGTTGACCGCCATGCCCAATCATGGCACTGTTACTGGCATTAGGGGTAGTGGGAGCATGCAAGGACAGCAGGAGGCCTGGCCTCAGAAATTTAGAAAATAAGGTGCTTATTAATTAATATTTGGAGAAATACTCAAATTTCATTTCCCCCATACATTTCAGCTAGTGGAGATGTGGAGGATAATCAAAATGATTTTGAGAGCCACTGAAATTTTTAAAGAGCCTGAGTTTTAAAACACTTACACTTACTTACACAGACAATAAAGCTTAGAAAAAATTTTCTTCCAATTTCATTTTGTCATTTTGCAAACCATGAGCTGCTCAGGTACATCCCACCGCAAGCAATCTAATTGTGTACAAATGTACTGCAATATGGCACTTATTTAGACCACTTGGTCTCCCTTAACCTTACCTGCATTTTTCAGTTTAGAATAAGGCCTAGCCAATAATAGTGGGACCTAATTGCTATAATGTGTCAGAAATGCTGCCGAGCACTTACATGTAAATTCAAATCTGTATGAGAATGTTCACTGGGACGCTGGTGCCACTTCAGCTATTTGGTTGGAATTTGGATCCTAATTACTCTAGTTTATTTTTCTGTAAATAGCACCTCAAGATGCTTCTCTACATGGCATTCGACCTTAAGTGGCAAGTTTTGTATGTCGGGGACTAGAAAGTTTGGAAGGTTAAGAGTGTATGCTCTCAAATACTTTATACCGCTTTCTATAATGTTGTTGTTCCCATAGTGCTCCATGGCCTCTTCACATAGATCTCATTGTTAAGGGGCCCTATGCTGAATGTTTTAAAGAATTAATAAACCCAGAGACTCACTGAACAAGATGAATCCCACAGACAAGAGGTTCTCAAGCTTTTATATGCTGGGACTCTTAAATACAGAGTTCCACTGGTATGAGCGCTCTTTTAAAAAAGGGGCCACAAATATGTTTTGTAGATCCTGGTCCTCTGAACTGCTGTTAAATGTTTAATTACAGCAAAATTGTTCTTATACAACTCAGCCATTAATCCATTTACATTTAAGAACTAAGAAATACATTTTTACGAAAAGAGGTAAACTTAGTTAACTTTTCACATTTAACAGTAAATTACTTTGTAGAAGTGATGGCGGGGATGCAGGGGATGTGGCAGTGCATGCTTCCCATTTACAACAATGAGAGCTGCTTGCCAAATGACATATTCATTGAATCAGAGCCTGCGCATGCACCGTTGGATTGGGAAAAGGTGAGTGTTTATGGGCACCCAGGGGTTTCAAACAGTGGGACATCCCAATTCAGGATGCAATGGGGAAGGCCAATGGCCAGCCCTGGAATTAGTTTCCAGGGTCAGGCTGGCTGGGTTTTGTTCTGCTAAGGGTGACTTTTCACTTTTTTTGAGCAGCAGAAAATGTTTTCCCCAAAGACCTGAATGGTATTCTGATTCATCTGCCTCCTGAGACAGAATATTATTAGAGATTTACCTAAACTACTGTAACATTGTAAAGACAATCATTTTATACTGATACTCTTGTAGTGTTGCCATGTACAGTATGTACCAACTGTATTTATTGGGCAGCCCTGCTACGTAATCTATTTTTTTCTGGCTAGGAGTTCAGTTGTCCACTTCCATTTATATATATTTTTCTTTGTTAGTATTGACATTATTTTTCAAAAGTAAGATTTGTCCTAAAAGTCTTACAGCATTGGCCCTTTGTATGGCCTTCAAACTTCTATTTAACTGATGCAAAAGCTCCAGCTCAAGTGGAAGAATAGGAATGCAGTTCATTTATGTATTTAAAATGGAGTGGGCTCTAGTTCAGCTCTGAGATTACAAACAAATGAGCTGTCAGGTATCTGCTACTATCTATCACAAACCTAGAAGGTTCTGACAATATGCTACAGGCCTTACGCCTTAAATTAACACTTGACAGATGAGCTTTGCCCAGGATATAAACCTATGAACGATTAACACTGAACCTCAGTTTATCTTTTTTAGGTTTTAGGGGAAGCACTTGATGGGCTCTAGGAATCGTTGAGAAAGAATCTTTTTAATACCATTGTAAAATCATTGTGAAATTAGCCTAAGGACAAGGCAGAAGTGGGTGCTATGCAAGGCAGGAAAAACCTGTGACTTTTTATGGTCAAACTGTAGGTAAATATTAAAATCTACCTAGACAGTATGTACTTATGCCTCCTCCCTGATCCCTGTTTTAAAGGTGTGGATCCACTGACTCATGCTGTCAAAGTCTCACCCTACCCGGTTGCTGGAGGTGTACCCATGCAGATCTCATATGGGATCAGTGTACCAATAAAATTCTGTAAATCATGCACACAGCCTCGATCAAGCTATGCCCTCCTACACCAGAATTTCAATGAAGCTCAGGCAGACTAGAAGACCATTAATAAAAGTAGATGTATCGAAGAAAGAAAAGTCTATGTAGTACATTTCATTCGTAGCAGGGAAGGCTTCTTCCAACTGAAGTTTGAAATTTACAGGTATAATTAATATTAGTGACGTAGGTATACACTTTATAAAATGAGGATCCAGCTTACAAGCTCAAAGCCTAAGTAATTAGGGAGGCCACACATAGGAGAAAGGGTATGCACATTTTTTAACCAGAGCAAAAAATGGGCAACAGCAAGTTTTGTTAATCTTACTTTAAAAGAAGGGATAACTATTTGGCGTAGGAATGCTGAGGCAGAAGATAAACCAGAATAAACTAGAATATAATATACAATATCACAATTTAAACATTTAATAAAAAAGTAAAACTCTCAAAAACTGAGATGCTAAAAAATTCTCAGCTAATGTAATTTTGTGAGGAAAAGTAACAAGAATTAGAAGAAAAATTAAAGTAAGATTAAGCTGAGTGACAAAAGGAAATGTCTGCCCCTAAATTAAAATCACCGTCCTATTACCTACAGTACATCTATTGTTGAATGGTAGTTGTTTTCCATACCTGTAAGCGGTTAGAGCATTGCTAATTTAACAGGTGACCACACATCAAGCTTTATATTATAGGAAGGAGGAGACATATTCCAAAATTAGGTTAGTTGCTAAGTTACTTCTAAATTAGTGATGATGTCGTACTTTAGCAGAACCAAACGAAATATCGCAGACACCAATGACTTATGTGATAACTGTCAAGAGATGGGTGGAATGATTTGGGGAATACTCTCAGAATGCAAGTAGCTTACTACCGTAATTCCAGGCTTTCACATCTGATAGGCGTTAAAAACAGCTTCCATGGGAATCATATAGAGAGTGGTTTCGTTTCTTGGCGGAGGTGGGCTAGCCGCTCTGCCTCTTCCTATACCATACATTCAGGGTGGTTTGCTGTGTTATTCCAGGTGGTGACATTTCTCTCCCAGACGATTGAGAGATGTTATTTTTTCTCCCCCTCTCTTTACAAGGCACCAATAATTTTTAACTCATTAAGTGCTTCAACAGTCATGGTGGTTATGTTTTTTCTTTAAGTAAGACTTTAATTGGCTTCACAACAGCTACCACATACAACAATATTTGCCGTAATGCTTAAATCATCGACCAAATCTTTAAATGCCTTTGAAGCAAATCATATGTTGTGGATAACCTGGATCTTGGCAGCAGAATCTACTTTCCAGCGTACATTCTGTTTTAGTTTAGCAACCACTGACTAGATACACAGATATTTTACATATAGCATGCAGTAGGTTTGACCTTTATACATGGAGGTGCAGTGATCACTGAAAAGACAATATTGATCAATTAAGTGTCATAATCATTTATGTAATTATCAAGTTAAATTAATGTAAATGCTTTGTGATGTCTTTATGCTCTTTGGGCTCTTGTTCCACACAATTTAAAGTACACCTTCCAACTAAACTGACTCTGTGTAATAGCAGCACATATCAACCCCACAACTATTATAATTATTAAAAATAGACAACCTTCCTCAAGGGATGATTTGTGCTTGCATTTTGTGTTCTTTTAGTAGCAACTGACTGAAGAAGAACCTTAAAGAAATTGTTCAGTTTACATAACAAGGTCATACTGGTAAGGCTGATGCTCCTAGTTGATTCATTTTTTCTAAATAAGGTTTCTAAGCTTCTAATAACCTAAACTTCAAATCATACATAAAAGTTTTGACTGTATTTCTCTGAGCAGTGGATGTATCTGCTTATCGGGAAAGCCTTGCAAATGCATAAGAGCTGTCTTTTAGACTGCCCCTATGCCAGCCTCTGGCCATGCCAAAACATTCATATACCCTTCGGCAGGGCTCCCCCAGGGCCTGTGCTGATGGGCACCGTGCTCTTCTGTAGCTGGTGGCTGTCTGGAATACGGGTAATGGGGCTGGGGTAATGGCAAGTCACCCGCTGCCATGGTGGCTGGTAACTTGCTACTTCTCCTCCCTTTGAACTATTATAGAGGTCTTTTGGACTCTGTACTAGTTCGAAGTAGAAAAAGTAAATACAAAACACAACAAAAAAGTATGTTAATGATCTAATATTAAACTCAACTCTCCTCCACTGTCTTCCTCCAGCTGGCTGGTGCCACTGAGGTCCTCCATTGGATCCTCTTCTACTGGCATAAGCAATCAAAATGACCACTCTGCTGCCCTTACAGACTGGCATAAAAGCGAGGGGTATTTATACCCCAGGGCATGGCTTTCTCTGGGAATCTCCTTCCACCCCCTAGCTGTACAATGATGCTAGGGTAAATCCCAGGGAAGCCATGCCCTGGGTATAAGAAGATGCCACGGAGGACCCCAGAGGCTTTTGATCTTTAAAAGGCATTTGTGTGGTGTTTTTGTTTTTACACTTTTTTTGTGAATTAGTAAGAGGTCCCTTTACTAATTCAAAGGGTAGGGGGGTGGCAAGCAAGTCAGCAGGTGAGTTGCAGTTACCCCCACTCCATTACCTATACCCCAATGGCCAGGGGGGTATGGAAGAGACCAGTGTCCATCAGCATGGGCCAGTGCCCAGTGTCCACTCCTGGAGGAGCACTGGACCTGCCCCAAAGCGCATAGAGACTGGTGTTCTTGCATAGCTTGTGGGTGGCCGTTCAGCCTCTGAGCCTTGGAGACCCCAGCCCCTATGGTTGGTGTGCTGGCTTGAAGCATGGATGGGGGGGGGCCCAACTCTGCAACAATAACCAAATGAAAACAGAATTTTAGAATGTAATGTAAGTATTATAATAAATGCATTCAGGCATATTTGGAAAAAAGCACTAATTTGCATTCTAGTTGAAACTGTCTATATAGAGGGAGCACAATGTACACAGGCACGGTGTAAACTCAGAAGGTGAAGTGTTTTGAAGAAACAAGTTTATCTTCAAGTGGAATTTTCATTAAAGCCCGGGAATTATAATCTCCCCTTTTTTGATTAAACCTGTAAGAAAAGATTTAGCATGTGGAAGAATAGACTATCCATGGTGAGAAGCAGGTTGCGGTAATGTATGATGGAACAGAATATAATACAGCTAAGCCTGGACCAGCTAGTGAATGGATGGGGCCACTGAGGAATTGTTCCTTACAGGGAAAGGTCTCAGCATTATCGGCTTTGATCTTCGACTTAGAGCATTTTGAATGGCTGGGAGAATGGTTAATCTTTCAGACCACACCTTCTGTCTATTTTCCTGGCAATGGGGCATAAGACGAGGACAGAAGGTAGCCTTTTACCAATGATGCAAAATGAGTGATCATATCTGTGTGGTTTATTAATGATTTCTCCTTATTAATTGTGGATTCATTAACTTGAAAGTATCTTTTTTACAAACGTATTTAAGAGCCAGTGGCTCCATTATGTCATCTAGGAACACATGTTTGTATCAATGTCCTGCACAGGCCAAACGCATTTCCATTTGTTTGCTATATTCCTTTACACTTAATGTGTTAAAGGTTTCTGGTCTTTGTTGTATATGATTACTAAAGGTTCTCTTTAATATACTAAAATGTTATCTTCACTAGATTGTAGCCACACATAAATTATATTCCATGGTCATAATAGTGTAGTTTCCTAATTAGGTTTCCATTGTAGGCATTACACTATGGGATCAAAGGACGGAAAGAAATTTAGGAATCTCCACGTGTACACATAGACTATGTCCCTTGTTACTTTTCTAGGTCAAAAGCCAGCCCCACCTGTTCACGCATATGTGGATCATTGCAGTTACAGGTCCCAGGACAGGTGCTAGATGAGTTTCTGTGTGCTTTCTCACCACCATAAACTTCTCACAGGTGAGAAATTGGCTTCTAAACAGTCACTTGGCTCTACCCAGTGACCACCATACTAATTTGATGGTGCAAGTGTAAAGAATAGGGACATATACTTCCTTTCCTACACTAATTCTGAACACACGCAAATAGACCCATCTCTTCATTTTATAAAAGGTAAAGGTTCAGGCACACAAACTTCCTTTCACCTTATCCCCTATAGGAGCTGTGTAAAATATTTTAAGCATCTCAAAATCTCTGATTATATGAAAATAGCTTATGTATACTAACAAAGCCGCTTTCTTCTACTCAATGTATGAGTCATGGCTGAACTGGGAAGGGCATGTCATGGCGGAGCTTTGTGAATCATTTGCATCCTCTGCTGTGGTCAGAGACAGCTGTGGGACCACTGTGACATAGGACAAAAATGAAAGAAGGCAAATCTTTAGAGCCCAGCTTTAGAGCCAAAGAAGATAAACCAAGTGTTATGACAATCACTGACACCCTACCTCCAGACAGCAATTAATTACTTCAGTTACTGAGAAGTGTACCCCCCCTCCACCTCTGTCAGTCAAAGTTAAACTCTAAAAGCCCCAATCTAACACTGAAGACCAAGCTTGTTTTTAAGACTTTATTTTGAGAGGCCTGCATGGATATGTCATCAGGCAGACCTTAACGTCACAGTGAGTTTAGTAGTAGGAATAAAGGGAGGGAGCGGGAAAGTGCACATTACTCTAGGCTCTTTATGTTAACTACCAAAATATAGAACAAATTGTTGATTCACAGGAAATCTAGCAAAAGAAATATTGCTATTATTAATAATGACCAAGTATTGGGTGTGACATTACAGTTGCCAGATATTAAAAGCGGAGTTGGCTGATGACCATATAGCTGACAACATGACACTGTATACACAGACACACACATCAAACACTAAACAAAAAATATTAAAGTAGGTAGCATGCAAAATATATTTCATAGTGGATATCTGGACGAAAAAAACATTTGTAAACATGTCACAGACAGTGTTTTGTGCCTCTGGGTTCATTTATGAGCATTCACTGGCTGCAGCCCAGGTTAAACATGAGTGCAAATAAAATGCACTGAATGCATTACTTTTTCAGCCATTCCTTTTGCGTTGTTTTACTTTGTAAATCTTAAGTTGGTTACCTTTGCTTTGCAGCCAAGTTAGTGCGATGAATAACCCCACAGTACTTGGTTTTTCGTGTCACAAGTATCCATTTTTTTAAATAAAATTATTAACACTTTCAAATCGAATAGTTTATGCATTTTTTTTACCCATATGTTCAAAAAACACTTGAGCACTGCCAAATATTATTTATTCATACAAGATGCTGGAGTATACAGTAGTACAAATGTACAAAAATGGCACAGTTACCTACCAATATTACTGGCAATGATATTATTGCAAAATATAAGAACTGTCAATGAGTCAATTAAATTTGGAAGCTAGATAACATCTAGCTCTGGGGTTCCCAACACGTGGTGGTACTAGGGGCCTTTTTGGATGGTACTCAAAGAGGTTGCACACTGACCTGCTCCTCAAGCTCATCTGATACCATCTATACATCACTTAAGTTTGATTTGCTAGTGTGCATTTTTGTACACTTTAAATGGCTGCTTTGAGCAACCAGATGGTACTTGAAATAATTGGAAATGGAACTTGGTGACCAAAAGTTTGGAACCCCTGGTCTAGAGCACAGGTGTCAAACCCCCATACTCAACGGCCACCAACAAGTCATGTTTTGAAGATCTCCACACAGATGCACAAGTGAAGTAATTAGTGCTCAGACAGAGCCAACAATGTAGAGATCTGCAAAACAGGACCTGCTAGTTGCTCCTAAGGAGGGGGTTTGACACACATGGAGTTTAGGTGTATCACAATGGCTTTGATTTTAGTTCTTTTACTGTCTGTACTATTTAATAATGATCATTGTATTAAGCATAATTTGAGCAACTGTAGACATTTGGTTTCACCATTCCCCGATTTAGGGAAAAGCTCCCCTTTAGTTGATTGCACAAGCTCATATCATTTTCTGGTTCACAAATGGCCAATACAATCACTTGGGATACTAAAGGACATAGGCGTATGGACTGTGGACTGGGCTAGCTACATGGAGTTGACTTTCCATATTGGTATGCCCCGGGGTGTAGTTGGAAAATAAAGCAAACCATCCATATGGAACCTGAACATTATTTCAGAAATATTTTGATCTGCAGCCAAGCTGTACATCTGCTTAAAGTGATCTCCAAAACAAAGACCATGTGTGCAAATTTCCAGCTTAGTGGTTGCAATGCATTGCAGTATGGAGGTATTAAGCAACTCCATAGATCTGTGGCTGGCCACATCACCAGCTCCACTGGAGAAATATCCCTTGGCTATCTGTTCAAGGTATACCTACCTCCTTTTAGAATCACAGGCATTCTGGTGACACACAGTGATGGGAATCCTTAGCAAGTACACAAATATCAGTTACATTAGACAGCAGATCTAGCCTTTACTAGACTGTTCTAAATAAGAGTAGAAAAGTCAAATGCTATCCACCTTCCGCTACTTCTGTCTAGGCACATATCTGCCCGTGACCCTGTTGTTCTGTCTAAATCTGATGCATAGCAAGCTATCATGTAAAGCTCAAATATCCACCATTAGGACCCCCTCTTTTTGTCACTATAGATCTGTCTTACACCTGAGAATTGTGCATCTAAACTGTGGCAAATGACTGTCAGACCTGTTGTGGATATTTAACAGATCTAGATCACTGTTAAAGCAGACCAAAACCACACTCTGGTAATCAGTGGCATAAACTATTTGAGAGGACTTAACTACATGCAGTTGTTATGGAATAGCAGGCAGATTCTTTGCTGCATTACTGCATGGCAGCGACCATCTTGCCACATACATCCAGTCCAGCATATATAAAAACCACGATCCCACAGTCAAAATTGCTTTTATTTCTAGTAGAAAGCCATCAGATGTGATGGCTCTTTGCTCTGAGGCACAACTGAAACAATTGTATAATTTTAGAAGATACATATTGTTTACACTGTCTGAATGGTTTGCGGTAAATCCAGAGTCTGCAATGAACAGTGATAAAGATACATTGTTGCAGGCTTCCCTTCACACACACAATCTATCTAGCAGCTGGTTATTCAGTGTTTGTTTATGTAACATAATACACTAGCTGCCCGTATTTCTGAGGAATTTATCTCTCAGTTTGATGCGAGCTACTGCTGGCATAGCTCTGCCCTTATGCTTATGTCTGTGACAGGATGGCCGCTCCCATGCAGTTCTGCAGCCATGCAGGCCTGCTATTACAGAACATATGCATGGAGTTAAGTTGTGTCAAAGTGTTTTTGCCAGAGGGGAGCTTTAGGGAGGCAATTTACTACTACTAAACGTTATTTTTTTGACTTAAATAAGACACAAGTACATGGGGGACAGGTTGTTTCCTAAAGAGAGTAGATGTAATGTTTTGAGCAATAGACAACATTTCAAGTTTTCTAATATGCTTTGATGCTTTGATGTTCTGACTATGTGTGAGATATTATATAATATAATTCAGCCGTAGAAACATTTTGCAACCTCACAAAAACTGAGGACTTTTTCCATAATGTTTTCAAATTGTCCATCAGGGTGGTCCTCATACTGTACTGTTTTTGACACAAGTTGTACAGTTGAAATGTAAAAGGTATGCTGAGATATATGAGATATGATTTAGATCCATGTATAGGACCAAATACATTTAATGTAGGAACTGTGTTTTACAATATTTTATTTAACGTAGTGAAATGTAACAGGTATGATGAGCAGAGTATCTAGAGTTTAGATGTGATTTAGATTAATGAGTAGGGCAAGATTCCCTTTGGTTAAATAGGCATCTATTACATTTTATTTAACCAAGATAAAGCAATTCTGTGAGTACTCACCTGTAGAATTGTTTTTATTCTTGCATGGCACGGCCCGCTTCGGTATTCATAACAGTTGGGTTATTCCGCTACAAGGTGGCGCAGTGGTACTGCAGAAAGCTGTGGCATCTCCCGGCTCCCTATAAAAATGGGATTAACCATAGAGTTCCCAGTGTAGACAAGCAGTGAGACAAGAAGCCGGGAGAGAATAAAGTAAAAAATGTGAAAAAAAGGTAAAAAACCCAAATTAACTTGGAACAATCACCATAAAAAGGCAACCAAGAATAACGATAACAAGGGTGGGGTGAAGCGGGCCATGCCATGCAAGAATAAAAACAATTCTACAGGTGAGTAGTCACAGAATTGCTTTTTTCTTTATTGCATGGCACGGCCTGCTTCAGTATTCATAACAGTTAGGACATCCAAAAGCAGTGTCCAAAGTAGGGTGGGATCCCCAAAGAGTAACGGCCAGTAGTTCAAGTCACTACCGCTTGAAGCACCTTGCGGCCAAAAGCAACATCCGCTGAGGCCTTAACATCAACCTTGTAAAACTTTGAAAAAGTATGAACAGAAGACCAAGTAGCGGCCTTGCAAACTTGTTCAACAGAAGCTTGGTGCTGAAAAGCCCAAGAGGCACCAATAGCACGAGTGGAATGAGCAGTAATCCTAAAGGGAGGTTCCTTTCCCTTAGCAGAATAGGCTTGAACCACCACCTGACGGATCCACTTGCTGATAGTGGATTTAGCTGGAGGCAAAGCCTTTCTAGGTCCAGAAGTGAGAACAAAAAGAGCATCAGACTTCCTGAAAGTCTCAGTAGCGACCAAATAAAACTTCAGAGCCCTGACCACATCCAAAGAATGCAGAGTCCGCTCCTTGGAATTAGCAGGATTAGGACACAATGAAGGCAAGACAATGTCCTGATTGAGATGAAAGGCAGACACAACCTTTGGCAAGAAATCCGGCTTAAGCCAGAACACCACCTTATCCTGATGCCTCTCAAAATAAGGAGGTTTGATGGAAAGCGCCGCTAGCTCAGAAACTCGCCTTACAGAAGTGATAGCCACCAGAAAGGCTACCTTAAGAGTCAAAATAGACAAGACAGCCTCACGGATAGGCTCAAAGGGAGGCCCTTGCAGAGCAGACAACACCAGATTCAAATCCCAGACTGGTAGCAAAGGCTTACGGGGTGGACGTACATGAGAAACACCCTGGAAAAAGGTTTTAACTAACCAATGATTGGCAAAATATCTTTGGGAAAAAATTGCCAGAGCTGAAACATGGCCTTTTAGGGTACTAAGTTGAAGGCCCAGATCCAAACCATGTTGTAAGAATTCCAGAATCCTGGGAATAGAAAACACCCGACAGGGAAGAGACTTGGACTCACACAAGGCAATGTAAGCATGCCAGACCATGTAATAGATAAAGGACGAGGACTTCTTCCTAGCCCGAATCATGGTATCAACAACAGAGGCAGGCAACCACTTTTCCATCAATATGGAGGTTTCAGCAGCCAAGCCGTTAAAGCCAGAGTTTGTAAATTGGGATGGTGTAGCTGCCCCTGAGTGAGAAGATCTGGATCCTTGGGCAAGATGTGCCAGTCTACTGCCAACTGCACGACGTCTGCAAACCAAACTCTTCTTGGCCAACAAGGGGCCACCAGGATGGCTGGTACCCGCTCCTGGGCTATCTTGCGCATGACCCTGCCCAGGAGAGGAAATGGAGGGAACACATAGAGAAGCTGAAACTCTGTCCAAGGAATTGCCAGGGCATCCGTGGCGAAGGCCAGAGGATCCTGAGACAGAGAGACAAATCTGGGAAGTTTGTGATTGTGACAGGACGCAAAACAGGTCCACATCCGGCTGACCCCAGTGGTGACAGAGGGAGAGAAACACCCGGTTGTTGAGAGACCACTCCCCCAGACGAGACGTCCCCCTGCTCAGGGAGTCCACCACCTGGTTCTCCACCCCTGGGATGTAGACCGCTGAGATGCAGGGAACATGCTGTTTCGCCCAAGACAGAATCAGGGACACTTCCTTGAAGGCTCGCTTGCTCCAAGTCCCTCCCTGATGATTGAGGTAGGCCACCGCCGTCTGGTTGTCTGAGCGGATCTGAACAGCCCAACCCCGAAGGTGAGTGGATAGGCGAGGAAGAACCAACCTGATCGCCCTTAGTTCCAGGACGTTGATGGAAGCATGTGCCTCTTGTGGGCCCACCGACTCTGGAACCTCAGGGACTTCCAGAAGCCTCCCCAGCCGGTCAGACTGGCATCCGTGGTGACCGTTTCCTAGCATGGGGGCAGGAAGGACCTGCCCCCCAGAAAGTTCCTTGAGTCCAGCCACCACGAGAGAGACTGTCTGGCCAGGGGAGACAGAACAAATTCCTGATCCAGGGACACAGGGTCCCGATCCCAAACTGACAAGAGGTGCAACTGAAGAGGTCTCATGTGAAACTGAGCAAAGGTGACTGCCTCAAAGCAGGACACCATCAGGCCCACCAACTGCATCCCCTGACGGATGGAGGGATGAGGACACGACAGCAGAGCCCAAGCCTGCAGCTGAAGACCCTTCACCTTCTGCTGAGGAAGGAACACCTTGACCTGAGAGGTATCCAGAGTCATGCCCAGAATGGACCTCACCAAGGACGGAGACAGAGAAGACTTGGGATAGTTGATCACCCAACCGAAAGACTCTAGAGTAGATGTCACCATTTGAGTGTCCCGCTCGGCCTGAGGAAAAAGATTCAGCCACAATCAGGATGTCGACCAGGTAAGGAATGATGCGGATGCCCTGGTTCCTTAGCAGAGCCATCACTCCCGCCAGCACCTTGGTGAACAGTGAACACCCGCAGTGCCGAGGTGATTCCGGAAGGGTAGAGCCACAAACTGGTAATGCTGATCCTGCAGCTCGAACCTTAGAAATCTCTGATGACCTGGGAAGATAAGCATCCTTGATGTCCACGGTGGTCATGAAGTCGCCGGGGCGACGGGTACGGCAGCGTCTCCATGCGAAAATGCTTGAATCTGACAAATTTGTTGAGGCCCTTCAGATCCAGAATGGGCCTCAGAGAGCCATCTTTTTTGGGGACCGTGAAAAGATTGGAATAGTACCCCTGACCCCTTTCTTGATGAGGCACCAAACAAATGACTCTGGACTCTAACAGGCAATGAACCACTAGAAGCAACCTTTGAGCAGACAGGGAGTTTAAAGACTGAACGGCGCATAGCCACCAAGAGCGCAGAGGTCCTACCACACAGCCGCACAGCATCATCCATAGCAGTAAAGATAAAGGCCACAAAATCAGAGCAAAGTAAGAGAGTCCTATATTCCTCCCCCACACTACCAGCTGTTGCGCCATCAATGAGACGCTTGAGCTGCTTCTTAAGGGCAATAGCAGTAATGGCAGCAGCATATACCGGGCGCAAGCCAGCCCCCACACAGGTAAAAGCATGGCAGGCCAATTGATCCATGCGCCGGTCCTCACCGTCCCTCAGAGTGGTAGTGTCAGGGGAAGGCATGACCGAAGTATTGGACAAGCCTAGCACGGGAGCGTCCACTTCAGGGGGAAATGACCACCTGTTAACAAGATTAGCAGGAAAGGAATACCTTTTATCCAAACCCTTGGGCACAGCAGGCATCTTGTTAGGACGTTCCCATTCTTTAAGCATCAAGGTGGTAAAATGTTCCTGCTCAGGGAACTCTAGACGCTGTTTACCATGGCGAAAAAGCTCCCCCTGCTTTCTCTTAGCTACCTCAGGGACAGCAATGTGCAAAATTTCAAAAATATGTAACAGCAGATTATCAGTGTCCTCAGGGTACCATGATTCCTCTCCTGACGCAGACCCAGGGTCACTATCGCAACCCTCCTGCTGGTTCCCAGAGAAGTCAGAATCCTGGGAGAGCTCCCCCATCTCAAGGGGGTGACAGCCACCAAGATCATCAATCCCCACATACATCTCAGTAAGGGGAGCGGGCCTGGGATCCAGGTGTCTCTTCTGGCCAGAAGCCCTCCTAGGAACAGTCCTGGCAAACTGCTTTTCAATGTTAACCACCTGCAGAGCCAAATCAGAATGTGACTCCCTGCCAACATTCCCCTCACTGGGGCCCAATTGCAGGAGCGGGGGAGTAGGTGAAGCCGAGTGAGGCGCAGAGCTGGGAAGCGAAGCAGGCAAACCAGCTTGAAGCGCAAGGACACTTTCAGCGCACGCCACGCACACCGTGACACTGTTACTCACAGGGGATACATGGAACACAGCCGGGCTTGCCCCGAAGGGCCCCCAAGCACTCTATCCCCAGAAGCCTCCATATGGTGATTAACACAGGCGCAATAGGCCAGCAGTGGGTAAAGGCTTAAGACAGAAGCCACCCGGGATGCCCTCCCACGGGATGCCACCAGAAGTCAATAAAGGGGGAATGAGGGAGAGGAAGGAGTGGAGCCGGGAGAAACCACAACCCAATGGTATTCCGCCTGAAAGACATAAGTGAAAACACACATGAGCATCCCGCAGCAAATAGACCCCAATTCAATAAAAAAAACCCCAAGGGGGACTCACGGACCAAAGACACAGCGGGACACAGTCACAGACCGCTGGATAAGGCGACCCACCGGAGGAAGCAGCGCTGCAGCCAGGAAGGGAAAAATCCAGATACACAGCTTGTCCAAAATGGCGCCTGCAGAGGTACCTCGAGGGGCGGTCCACGGGGGGAACGACGCGATACGCGTCATCACCCGACCACGTCACCCCGAAGAGCGCGAAAAACGGCGCTCACGTGACCCGGCGCTCACGTGATTTTGAGCAAAATCACCTCAAGTTCTAGCACCCACAGCCGCGGAACGCAGTACAAAGCGGCTCGGCAGCTAAAAACACCGCAAAATACACAAAAAACGTCAAAACACCACAGATATCACTACTCACTGCTACCCCCCCCCACAAAGTCAGAGGGGGGAGAGAGAGAGAGAGAGAGAGAGAGAGAGAGAGAGAGAGAGAGAGAGAGACGAGAAGGCAGCGGCAAGCAGCCATGGCCAGGGAGGGGGGGCGCGGGGGGGACCCAAATAGGAAAACTACTCACCCCCTCAGAAGCTGAGACAGAAACTCCGCATCCCTATTAGGCTCACCATAAAGCCTATGGCCGGCTACCCTTTGTGTTACAGGGTCTGCGGCTTGGAGCTGCGCTCCAGGAGCACTTGACCCTAGTGCTCTTCTACCTTCACCCGATCTGTCAGCCGAGGCTGGGAGGCAGTGAGGGTCCAGAAACGGATAGAAAAAGACATGCAGGGCCGCAGGCTTGGTTGCTCCGCTCACCTGCGTAAGAGAGAGATGTTCTAACTTCGCAGTATCACTGCAGAGGAAACACTGGGAACTCTATGGTTAATCCTGTTTTTATAGGGGGCCGGGAGATGCCACAGCTTTCAGCAGTACCAATGCGCCACCTTGTGGCGAAATAACCCAACTGTTATGAATACCGAAGCGGGCTGTGCCATGCAATAAAGAAAAAATGATCCGCTATACAGATTTAAAAATATAGAATTGCAGGGTAGAACTTTCTTTACTCCATTACAACCCAACTTGTTTATTGGTGGTTCTACTTTGTTACCCTCCCGCAAAGCCCCTTTTTAGCCATTTCTGTTTTTAGCTCAGTCATAGTAAATACTTCAGTAATGGAGCCTTTGTGGCTGTGCATAAATGTTCAGTTGCTATAAGGCCAGCATCAAAGTGCGAAGGAAACCCAGGGAAGGGAAAGGGTCAACCCATGCTGTTAGTGTAAAGGCCCCAGAGGACATCTGTGGAGAGCAGTGTTTAGACTGAAAGCAACCTATTGTAAATATGTGATATTCCTATATGGTCGGTATCTGTGACGTGTCCATAGTGTAACTAGTGCTGTAGACCTCTAACTCCCAGCAGCCGCCCCTTTGTTGTAATGTAAAATAAATATTGCATATTGACATAACCTCCGCACAATTATATTTATTTTTAACAGTCATTTTCAAATGTGGTTTCAAAGACAGTCTAGAGAAAAAAGGAAGATATGGGTCATTCAATCTATCTCTCATGGAATGGCATTTAAAAACAAGTATGCCAAGTGGTGTGATGCTTTATGGTTATTAGAAACTATTATTCATTTTACAAACTGTCCAAAATAGCGACTTTATTTGACATACTGTGGAGCACAAAATGAAATGTTGATGCTTATCAGTTCATATAAATAAGTAAAGCAGAAGGCTCCCCATTGCTCAAATCAAAATGCAATATTAATAATATAATCACAAAGAAATTCATTAAATCAACTTTGGTAAGTTATGTCTCGGTTGCCTAGATTCCGGTTTCCATTTTGCATACAGGGTATAGACCGTGGATGCTCAAACCTACGCTTGGAGGGCTGAAGCAGGTCAGGTTTTGCAACTCTCCACACTGATGCATGAGTGAAGTAATTAATGCTTAGACAGAGCAAAAGCCCTAATTCTTCCACCTGTGCACCAGTGTGGGGAGATGGAAAAGCTGACCTATTTCAGTCCACAAGGAGGTTTGAGGACCTCTCGTATAGACTGTACACAAGAGATGTTGATAGTCAATATACAAACCCTCTCTTCTGTATTTTTTTCTGTGTAAAAAATATTCCCTCTGTATAAGGAAGATATGTTTGACTTGAGCACCTTGGGTTCACTAGAGAAAACTATTGTTGGGGCCCACTATTTTTCTTGAAGCTCACCAGAGAAAATCATTTTTGAGACCAACCAGGGGAAATAATTTTTGGAGCCCAGCAGAAGAAATATTTCTTAGGACCATAAGAGGAAATCATTCTTGGGGCCCATCCTTCCACTAATGAACAAAAAACAAACTTAGTGCACTCTAGAAACACTGACCAGACCAGAAACACTGTTATTCCCCTGTACTGCCCTGATGGCTCTGGGTCAATGTCAAGGGCCAACTGAAGGATCCTCTGTTGGGACGGTCCAACCTTGCTGGAGTATGTTAAAAAATGGCTGTTCTTACTTAAATACTAATTAGGTTGTATCAAGTACTAGACTCTTCTTGTTGTTTGTATGTATCTATTCAAACTGATCGCACCTCCACTGTTAGAATTGCACTATTGCACTTTAGTCCAGGCATTGACAGTCTGGCACTAAAACATTTATTTTTAAGGTTTTACAAAATGAATAATAATCTACAAAGTCACCCACCCTTTTTATATAAAGAAGATTAAACCTCTTCAACATGAAACATCCTAAAGGAAAAGCCTCTTTACATTGTTATGTCTGTAGTGATACAAGCAGTGTTAATATACCACAGTAGAGGGGATGAGTAGTGGGGGGGGGTTGTAAAATTCTGTCCATTATTCCTTAAAGGCCATCTATGACCCCCTCCAGTCACCCAATGCCCTTCTAATTGCAAGAGGCTTCTTGTCTTTAGTTGCTGTACTGTCAGCAGAGATGGACACCCTTGCCCGATTACGGCAAGAAAGTCCCTTTTGACAGTCCTTGACCTGCTAAGCACTGGGTTTTCCAGATTCGCCCCAAGCTTTTGGGTGAAGCCCTTTGTCAGGCCAAGATTTATCTAATGATATGGTCATGCCGTGCATAGTTCCGAGTTGGGTCATATTGTAGACTTAAGAATTGCTGGTGACAACGTAGATTGCAAAGGGTGGATGGGGGGGGGGGTGAACATAAGAGGAGCCACTATTAATTTGAAGCTCATAATGCTTCCTTAAAGCTGGATTCTGAATTCTGAAATCAATTACTGCATTTTCCAGGTAGTCATTTTACTTTACTCTACCTTACAGAATAGGCCAGATAGAGTTCACAGACACAACCCCCCTTTCCTCTGCTTTATAGGTCAGCTGTCAGGATGTTGTTTGAATGAAGGTGTGACTTGTAAACCCACAGTAGAAGGAAATAATCCTGATTGCACATAACTAAGGTGAAACTACAAGTTTAGAACCAGCACAACTGTTTGTTCCGACACTTCTAATGAGGAAACCTTTGCTTTCAAAGAATTGATCAAAGTATATTTCTAAATGGTAAAACTCAAGATGAAACTTTCTTTTCAGCTTTAGCCAGCATACTAAATTGTTTCACGTTATCTCTTGACATCTGTCTTAAAGCAGACAAAAACCTACCAGTGATGCAAAACTAAAAAAAAAAAAAAATCACTATTTTCACTTGTCCTGACATATTGTACAACCTTGCATTCTATCCCTGGGCTTCTATGCCATCAGGTCCATTAGGTTTAAACAGCAGCATGGTCAAATTCCAGGGGCAAATTCAAATTCCCTGGTTCTGTCACTCCAACTTCAGGCAAGCTGGGACGTCTGAAAGTTTGCTGCATCTACTGTATTGTTGGGAAAGGAGAAAAGACAGAATGGCAGAACTCTCTAATAGGGACTGCTGGGGGGGGGGGGTTGCGGAGGATATTAGTCTGTTTTGCCCATAGCTAAACTTTATAAGTGTCTCTAGAACACAGATAATAATTATAACATCACACAGTGTTGCTCTGGGGTGCCTGACCCTGGGGGCCCACCATATGGTTACATGCAAATATTACTCCCAAACTGTAGTGCACTGTGGGATGTCACATATATAGTGTAGGGAGGATGTATAAATAATATAATACATAAGAGTGACAGAGCTATTTAACACAATTACTATTACAATAACCAACAATTCTCCAGTCCCTATAGAGAGCAGATAAGCTATGCTCTCTTGGTGTAGAATAGGAGCATCCAACAATATATGCTGCTCTTTTAATATGAACAGCGTAATCAGTAATATCACATAGTGCTCCTGGTGGACATGGTGACCTGGTAGGCATTCTAAGCAGTATCATTTGAGCATTGAGGCTGTATACAACTGAAACTCAGAAACAGCTGCCTGTTCCCACAGGCTCAAACGAGAGCACACAGGGGATGTTAGAACCATACAAACTAGGGTGACAAGGGGCCCTTTTTGGAATGGGGGCCTAAATGGTCCTCTAGGTTCAGGGGTCCACTAGGGGGTTCCCTGGTATCCTGGTGGACTATTCTCAGTATAGTCATTGCGGCCTGACCAGGTAACTAAGCCTTATTATCCCTTTACGCTATCTGCAAAAAAATGGGGCACTTGGAAGGAAGGAAGGCTTTGAAACACACTGTAGTCAACATATTTCATAGATGTAAAAAATGCTGATAATGCCTTGATGTGAACAGCAGTGCACCATATGGGGCTGCAGCACAGATGTTTTGACAACAAGACATGCACTGAAATCTCTTATAAACTAAAGTAACATAGAGACATTACTATTTACAACTGCTTAAGCTTATTTAACTGTTTACAAAACATTTGTAAAAAATAGCTAACATCCTGCTATCCATAAACGAATGTGCAATGTTTAGGTCTCCTCTGCTTCATAAATAATGTGATCTCACTGCAATTCCAATGTAATGTAGTTGCATTTACTTTTGATAGGTTACAATGGTATCACTTTTCATTTAAAGGTGTTTAAGCAAACAGTCACTCTCTTACTAATAGTCACTTTCTTGCTATGACTGCCACAATCAGTGCTGAAAGATGGTTGCGAGTAATTGTATGGGGATCCCCTGTCTCTAAGCCAATGTTCCCAAACCCACTCCTGGAGGCAACAGGTCAGGTTTTGCAGATCGCCACACAGATGCATAGGTGCAACAGACAGCCATGAGTAGATCCATAAAACATGACCTGTTGCTGGCTCTCCAGGAGACAATTAGGTGGATCCCTTATTCTCTCCAAAAATGAATACTTATCATCAGGGGTGGACTGGCCATAGGGAGTCCCAGGCAAATGCCCGATGGGCCGCACTGCTTTGGGGCAGTCTGGGCTGATATCTTTACTAACACTTCCATCCAATCCCAGCCCCCCCCCCAACCCTTCCACCAATCTATTCTCTCACCCAAGCAACCCCAGCCCATGTCCTCACCCTAATGATATAGCCTCAGTCCTGGAGCACACTGGCTGACCGGCCAAGAAGCAGCAGAGAGGCCACTGGCTGGTCATGTGCAGGCCAGGTGCCCCAAAAACCCTGGGCTGATTTTTGGCACCAGTTCACTGCTTATCATGCAAGAGGACTTTTTCCAGTGCCAAAATAAAGCTGAGTATGACCCACCATAAGATTTATGCATGTGTCCCTCCCAAGCAAAGTGTACATAGATCTCCCAGTCCTCAAACCTAATATCCTGAATGTTTGTGGACCTCTGTCACATAGAAATTCTTGCCTCCACTATGGGTGGAAGACTTTATGCAGGCAGGCAAAACAAAGAGAGTACTTACCTGCCAGCCCCCATGCTCAATCCCACCGGTTTTGGTGCTGTCAGTTCCTTGCCTTACTGAGTGTCCTTACTGCTGGTCATGCAGGAACAAGCTCCCTCATTGATTGGCAGCGGGGGGCATATCATCAAAAACTGCTTGCGAGTGTCCCATGTGTCCCTCATAAGCATCAGCGCAGAATGCTCTGGACTGGGAATAACAACCTAGATTGTTCATTGAAATGGCAAGTAGAGAACCACGGCGGCTTAGCTGTGTCTGCATCTTCCAGTGCCATACTGCTGCACTGGATACTGCAGAGATAGGGAGTTTTCCCCTCTGGCCAACCCTGTTTTAACTCCAGACAGCCCATGAGCCCCACAGCAGGGTCCACATTTCACACATTGCTTACAAGCTACAGGTTAGAGACCCCATCTTAGATCATAGTTCCTCTGTACTATATAGCAGCGAGGCCTGGGCTGCCCTGGTGCACAGAGTGCCAGTAACAAAGAAAACCCCATCTGAGTAGTCACCTGGCCATGCTGAAAGGCCGCTCACAGTCCCGAGCAGCCTATATAGTACAGAGGAACTATGGTCATTTTGGACCATAGTTCCTTTTTAACCTCCCTGGCGGTGTTCCCGAGCGTGACTCGGGGTTAATTTTCGCTGCAAGTAGCGGTAACCCCGAGTCACGCTCGGGGTAGATTAGGCAGAGGAGCAGTCTCCTTACCTTTTCCCTGCGATCTAGCGATGTCCCCGCTGTGATCGCAGGTAAGAGCCCCGGCAGATGCGTCCGTCTGACTTCCTGGTTCCGTCTCTGTGAGCCGCAGAGGCTCATGGGGGCGGAACTAGGCGGCAGATTTAAACGTAATGGTAACGCTTTTTGTACAAAATTGCACATATAATCATAACGCCAGGGAGGTTAAGCAGTTCAGGTAGCTGAGGCAATGCAATCTATAAGGTGTCCTCTAATATCAAAAATCATAATGCCATAATACAATCCCGGGATCTGTTCCACCAGCCTAAGGCATCCCGATTTAGGGTGGTCCACTTTCACGCGAAAAACTCAAGTCTTTCACTCCCACGGCCGATGGGTGGGATGCTCATTGGTTTGCACTCCCTTTGCTCCATCCCCTTGCACTCCCTTCGCTCCATCACTCCATTTGTTTTGAGCTTGGAGCAGCAAGAAAAGCTGAATGGAGCATGTACCGCTGCCCATTCCACCAATCCTCCTTGTGCTGGAACTTAGACAGTATAGAGAGTAGTATAGAGAAGCACAGCCACAACAAGATACGCTATTCAACAAATAAAACGTTATTATTATGTATACAAAACATAACATCTAACGTGCCAGCGACTAGGAAAGACATATAGCTGGAATGTGGCGTGGGATTGCCTGCAAGCTCAGTGTATCGTGTATTGTGGGAATACACACATACCCCCTATAGATGTAGAGGGTTGTTAGTTAACAATAACTGTCAACCTCTCAAAGCTGTGAGATCCACCCTATACATTATTCTGCATAATACACAATAACTCAAATGTTTAGAATTTTTGATTGATTTTGATTTTATGGGGTTTCAATTTGCTTAGTGTTGGTCCTCAAATGTCTCTTCAGCCATTCAGGATATGTGACTGGTATTAGTTCACATGTGATGCACATCAGTACCGACATTACACCAGAGCTCATTTACATTTTTGTCGACAAATGTTATTAGGCTGTTTTAAGAGTTTTTTTCCCTTAATTAGTTCCACAACACCTGACTCCTTATACTGTGCCTGACTGAGCTAAAAGTAGCACGTTATTAGATATGTACAGAACACAGAAACAGCTGACTGTATATTCTTTGAACAGTTTCAGCACTAACAAACCATATTTGAAGATTCTATTATTAATTCATTCACAGTTAATAACAAGAGAAACAACTGTCAAAGCTGTGAATTAGGCATTGTGCAGACCCCGGTTAACACAACATTCTATGTAATTCACAACAAACCACAAACTACACATGTATTCAGACAGCAAACACTGGTATAAAATCCATAAGTAAATTTGTTTTCATCTGGAGATGTATTCTCCCCTGCCGGTCTTCATTAGCTGCTCCTAGCCTGGTATTCCTGGAGGTGGAGGTACATCCCCTTTCTTGGCAGGCAAGCCGAGGAGAGAGTGTGTCTCATTTTGGATTCCTGGCTGGGGAACATGCAGGGGGAAGAGCTTGCTTGCGTCTAAAGGCCTGAGCACTGCTCTTAGATTTATGCCCATAGGCTTTCAACTTGTGTGGCCTGCTCCGCTGCATGAAGTCAAAACCTGGGAATGTACAAGTTACAGCTCTGTCTGTGCTGCGCTGCTTGCAAATGGAAAAGGGTGTGCACATGTGTTCAATGCGAAATATATATATATATATATATATATATATATATATATATATATATATAAATTGGTTAATATTTTAGTACATATATATATATATATATATATATATATATATATATATAGTAAATGCAATTGAACACCACACTCTATAGTGTGTGTTAAGGAATAAATATATAGTGAAAATGACTAGATGACTAGAGACTAGTATCTCTAAATATGCACACATGGATACAAGCAAAACAGAAGTGTTACTTAGGGTTAGACAAAGTCAAAGCAGCATAGAAATATCATACGGTAATAAATAATTAGCTGCAAATGATAGTCAGAGAATGTGCCCCTGGTTCCTAATAGGCTGGTCTCAGAGCAATTTTCACTTTATATTTTTTAGTTCACCTCAAGCTAATGGCCACCATCAGGTATTATTAAAACTATGCTACTCTAGTATATCTGTAGCTATCTATAATACCACTGTGGACTATCGGCTACAGCTAATGTTACTATTATTTACTTATAATCCTTGGGTGTCCAGAGGACCTGATTAAGCGTGGTGGAGGCCCCTGGGCACAAAATTTGGTAGAGGCCCCAGATACAGTCTCTTGAGCCACCTTTGTGCGGATGCGTGCTGCTCGGGAACTCCTGCTTTGCCATTCTGGATTGACAGCTCTGCACGCACCCATCACTGTAGGGTTGCTGACAGCAGCTTTGATGCTCTAGACTCTATGTTCTGCCCTGTTGTGACTGTGGCTGCAGATTTGTGAAAGCAAAAAAAGGCTTGCCCAGGTGCGGGGGGTCCCCACTGCCACTCAGACCAAAGACTGAAAAGCCTTCTGCACCAGATCATAACCCAAAGGTTTGTGGAGGACCCCTTTGTGGGGCAAGTGGTGAAGCTGTGCGCCCCTTGCACCCCCCCCATAATCTGGCCCTGGGTGTCCATCACCCCACTTGGCCTGAGCTACTGATTACATTTGGAATGTACTGCATCCTTTCTTCAATATGTAATTTATTTGTATATTGGATAATCATAACTGTAAAAATGTTCCTTTCCTGTGTATTCATACAATAATGTTTTCGTGTTTAATACATACTGAGCCTTTAAACTCATCTAAAAGATCTCAAGAGCGGTGTGTTATTGTGCAACTATATATTTGTATAGACAAGGAGGGTGGAGGAGTCAGCACTTTTAGTAACCTACAGTGCACCTACAGCAAATATCAACAAATATTGCCTTAGGTGTGCGACATTGAGACAATATTTAATTGGTTTGTTTAACAACACAAAAAGCTAGAGGTTAGATTTCCTACATTATATCAAGGAACGCCAGTCAAGCTGGAAGCTATTCATAATAGATGTCCTTTTCATTGATTTACCATATCTACTCGAGTATAAGCCGAGTTTTTCAGCCCACTTTTTGGGCTGAAAAAAGCCGCCTCGGCTTATACTCGAGTCAGTGAAAATTTTGGCCGAAATGGAGGAGAAAAAGGGGCAGGGCCATCACTGTTCCCGCTAAGGTGCGCGCGCGCGCGGCCGCGCACCCACGCCTGCCCTCCTGCGCGCAGCCCCGCCTGCTGTCAGCGCATGGTCGCCGTCGGCAGTGAGGATGTTCAAGATGCTGGAGCAGTGCGGGGCATGTGGTCCTCTTGTGTCCCCCTCATCAGGTAGGTGTGTGTGTGTGTGTGCCACACAGAGGTGACGGGTGACTTACCTGTGTACGGCGGAGCCAGTGCGGGGCGGCGGCAAAAGCCGGAACTGGAGCACAGCGCCGCGAAGTCTCCTCACACAGCGCCGCCGTGTCCCCTTCCCCAGAGCCAGGCCACAGCGTCCCCACCTGCAGCTCAGTCACACTGTCACACTGCCCCTGCCGCCCCTGTCCCTTCATAGAGAGCCTCCGGCTGTGGGACGGCTACTGGGATATATTGCCTTTTCCACTGATAAAGCTGGGACACGTGCACTGCAGGGGTAAAGCATTTACAACTATTAGTAATTATCTTTTACACATCTCTCTCTTTTACTCTTTCTTCCCTTTTCCACATTCTTTCTTTCTTATTTTACGCCTTTACCTTTTTTTCTCCTTTTCAGATTGCATCAGTCTTCTCTTTTCTACATCCAACATTTTCCACATTCCCTCCTTCTTGCTCTTTTCCACATTCCCTCCTTCTTGCTCTTTACGGTATTCAAAAACATTATTGGTATCTATTTTTATTTTTGAAATTGACCGGTAGCTGCTGCATTTCCCACCCTAGGCTTATACTCGAGTCAATGACTTTTCCAGTTTTTTGTGGTAAAATTAGGTGCCTCGGCTTATATTCGGGTCGACCTATACTCAAGTATATACGGTAAGCTGTAATTAAGAATAGGCCTCATTGATAAACTTGCTCCTTTGGAGGGTCATCACATCTCCCCTACTGTTCTGTCACCCAAGCTAACAGTGGTTCCCAGCAATACTCAATGATTTACTTTCTGGGCATGTGTGACCTCTTCCCCACACTATATGCCTGCATGGTCAGGACTGGGGTGCATCATGGGATGTATCGCTGCCAATGGCTCCTGAGACAATTCAGCAGTATAGCAGAACCCTGGAGACCCCATAAAGCTGAAGAAAGGTAGAAACACAAACAGCTAACTGTGCCTACAATTCAGTTCAGCTGTCAGCCTGATAGACCAACCATGTCCAGCCAAAGAAAAATAATTCTGTGGGCCTACAGTAACTGTAAAAGCTTTTCCCGTCTCTGTTGCATGTGTTTTAAATGTATCTCTAATTAAGTCTATCAGCTTATTACTAAATTACAAGACTAAAAACATCTGGTAGTGTTACAAAGAGTTCACTCTTGTGAGTCTGCTGGATAAATGTGAAATGTGAATCAGGGCATAACTGCAGTTATGACAGATCTCCATAGCAACTGCTACATATTTAGGTTGAACAGAATCACAAGGGGACCTGTGTGGCTTTAGAATGGAATTTTTAGTTCATGTTGTGTAACCAGAAAAAGCAGTTAGTAAATGGTCCAGGGTGAACAACTTGGTTCTAAGTATAACAGTATAACCAAAACAGTAAACATGGCAGTAGAATTGAAGAGACATGAAGCCAGTGTAACATGCAGTGTGCATTGCGGTGCGGATTGCAACCTGCATCCCGATGAGCTTTTTAGAGTTTAGACACAATAAAGTGTCAAAAAAAATGTGTTTTCTGCCTTTCAACCCTAAAAATGACCAGTACTTATGATGGGGCATTTGTGATGTACATCATTTTGCCTATGAGGTAAGGATGTTTTTTTGTAAGTTTGGAAACAACAGCACTATATGGGCTATGCAAAAAAAATGGTGAATATAGCCCATATGGTGCTGTTATCTCCAAAGTTCAAAAAAATATTCTTACCTTATTGAATATATGTAGTATATATAGTATATGTAGCATATATGTATAATAGTAGAACAAACCACAATGCACACTGCAAGTCACACTGGCCTCACCAAATAATTAGCATTACCCCCACATTGTCATTCTTCTGTAAATTGGTTCAGATCACATCCAACCCTTATTGGACTACCAGTTTTTCTAGCCAAGGCAAATTGTGATCCATTATAACTTTTCTCTACCTCTTCCTGATCGGTGTTTTTTTTACAGTACATATATGTAGTGCTATTGCCCTATTAAGTATTAAAGCAATTACAGTACTGAATTTAGTTCTTTTACACTACTTACCTTTCAGCATCGAGGTCCAAAGCTCCATTCCACCAGGGATATTGGGTTCCATTCATCAAAAGTTCTTAAAACACTCTGTTGACTCTAACTCTTTTTACAAAGTAAAACTCTCATGTGAATTTACAAATATCACTTATTAGTAAAAAGATATCTTTTGTGAGTAACAAATATCTATTTAAAAGAATCTCTCAGTTATTTAAGGGACTTATGATTAATTGGGTCCATTATCTGCAAAGCACGTGCATGCTCCCCCGTGTTTTCTCCTACCACAAAAAAAACATTCTGCCTTAATTACCCCTATTAAATTACTAAATTCACTAAATGGTATGGTACATTAGGTTTGAAGGATAGACAGGAACGTGAATAGTCCTCTGTGCCATGGAGTCCTGCAATATTTATAATATAGCAATTTAAAATATTTGTGCTCTTATAGATATAAAGTCTAAAGACAGAGTATTAGCCTTAGGGCCTTATTAATGATGTGCGCCATTTAGCATCTTTATTGTGGCTATAGCGCCAGATTTGGAGTGCTTTATCTGATGCTGTGCTGTGGACTATGTTGGCGCTAGAAGCCACTGTGCACAACGCTAACTAATTGGCTTTGATTGTTGCACTAGGTATTGGCGGGGCTATGTCAGCGCCTGCTGGACCCGCCGGCCAATTATCCCAGCGCCAGCGAGTGCAACTTTGTACTGCCATTTTTCTGCCACCCCCCAGCATATTTATACATTTTTCCCTTTTTGAAAACATATGCTGCCGTATTTTTCTGGCCGGTCAGCGTTCCTCTTTACAGTTACAAGAATTCACTGCTGGGGTCAAAGGCGACAAACTTTACAGTGTGTTTAGGCTGCATTTTAGTTGCCCAATTTATACGTTGTTAAGCAAAAGAAGCCATGGAAATCATTTTTGGTAACCCCCCAAAACATGTTGTGACATCTAGGTCCTGCGTTTCAGTTATTGACAAGTCCCAATGCGAGTTCTGCACAAATAAATGTGTTTAATATTAATTATAAGCATTAAACACTTCAATCCAGGTCTGCCCATTGTGCTCTGTGGAATCTTGACCTACATCCTCAGGTTACATTTGGCGTTTCTTCAACCAGAGAGCCTGGTGCTGCAACCTTTTGGGCTCTAGAGTTAAATAAAACACTAGCTAGTGGCCATCGACGCAGCCTGTATTTTTCTATTTCTTAAATAGCATGCTGAGTTCTGCTGAGGCCAAAAAAGTGGCTCTGCGTGGCACTGACGCTTCTTTATTAAGCCCCCCCGTCTCCCTCCATATTGTGCTTTTCCAGGGCGAAGCTCAGTACTCTTTTCTGTACTTTTGTGTGCTTTTGTTAAGCATTTTAATACATTTTCTACACATAAAGCTTTGTTAAAGGACATCTGTGGTCAAAAAGTGGTTAAATAAAAAAATTGACTGGATCTCCTCTTACACTTGGGCAGCAATGCCTATCTCTTTCATGTTCTCTCCCATGGCTGCCATTCACATGACCACTGGAAGAGTATTGGTTTAGGGCAAAATGTTATAACCAAGGTTGTGGGGATAACCTGGGGGTCAAGACATAGAACACCAAAGTGGCAAGAATGGGCTTTCTACACTGTTCTAGAAGTGTAATTACAGGACTTTCTGTTTAAGAGTTTGTGTAAAAATACAATTCTGTGATTACTCACCTTTAGAATTGATATTATGAGTGTACATCCCGTCCCGTTCCGAAAGATATCCTTACTCATGGGTTATTCATCTTCAGATGTCACGTGACTGCAGAAAAAGTGGCCCCTCCCGGCCAATATATACCGAGGCACCTCCCACAGAACCCCAGTATTTAAAAAGCAGTTAACAAAAGCCGATAGAAAATAACCATCAATCACCATAAAAAAGTAACAAGAACAACAAGGGTGGGGCGGAACGGGACGGGATGTACACTCATAATATCAATTCTACAGGTGAGTAATCACAGAATTGTATTATTATGAGTGTACATCCCATTCCGAAAGATATCCTTAATCATGGGACATCCAATAGCAGTGTCCGTAAGGTGGGGTGGGATCCCCAAATGCAACAATAAACAGTCTAAATCACTGTTGCCTGCAGAACTTTGCGGCCAAACGCAGCATCAGCTGAGGCCTTAACATCAACCTTGTAAAAACTTAGAAAAAGTATGAACAGAAGACCAAGTTGCGGCCTTGCAAACTTGTTCAACAGAAGCTTGGTGCTGAAAAGCCCAAGATGCACCAATAGCACAAGTAGAATGAGCAGTAAGGCGGGAAGGAGGTTTCTTTTTCCTTAGCAGAATAGGCCTGAGTCACGGCCTGACGAATCCACTTGCTGATAGTGGATTTAGCAGGAGCCTGGCCCTTCTTAGGAGCAGATGGAGCCAGAAAGAAAGCATCAGTCTTCCTGAAGGGTTCAGTAGCCACCAAATAGAACTTCACAGCCCAAACAACATCGAGAGAGTGTAACTTGGGGTTACCAGGGTTAGGGCAGAAAGAAGGCAACACAATGTCCTGATCGACATAAAAATCAGACACAACCTTAGGCAGAAAGTCAGTTTTAAAGCGAAACACCACCTTGTCCTGGTGTCTCTCAAAATAAGGAGGCTTGATGGAAAGCGCCGCCAATTCAGAAACACGCCTGACTGAGGTAATAGCCACCAAAAAGGCTATCTTGACGGTGAGAGTGGACAAAGTCGCCTCCTGCAAGGGTTCAAAGGGAGACCCTTGCATGGCAGACAAAACCAAGTTCAAATCCCAAACAGGTAACATGGGCTTGCGCGGAGGACGCAAATGAGTAACGCCTTGAAAGAAGGTCTTGACCAGATGATGCTGAGCAAAAGATCTTTGGAAAAAAACAGCCAGAGCAGAAACATGGCCCTTCAGAGTACTAAGCTGAAAACCCATGTCCAAGCCATTTTGTAAGAATTCCAATATCCTGGGAATTGAGAACACCCGATATGGAAGTGACCTAGACTCACACCAGTCAATGTAAGCACGCCAAACCCTGTAGTAAATGGTAGAGGAAGACTTCTTCCTAGCTCTGATCATGGTATTAACTACAGAGGCCGGCAACCCCTTGTCCATCAAGATGGAGGTTTCAGCAGCCAGGCCGTCAAAGCCAGCGTTTGTAAATTGGGGTGGCGCAGCCACCCCTGAGTGAGCAGGTCCAGCACCCGAGGCAGGACGAACTGATCTACTGCCAACCGTACGATTTCTGCTAACCAAATTCTTCTTGGCCAACACGGGGCCACCAGAATGGCTGGCACTCCCTCCTGGGCTATTTTGCACAGCACCTTGTCCAGCAGAGGAAATGGAGGAAAAACATAAAGGAGCTGAAAGCTCTTCCAAGACATTGCCAGAGCATCCACTGACAGGGCCAGGGGATCCTGTGACAGGGATACAAAGACTGGAAGCTTGTGATTATGACGTGACGCAAAGAGATCCACATCCAGCTGGCCCCAACGGAGACACAGAGAGTGAAACACCCTGTTGCTGAGGGACCATTCTCCCATGCGAGAGGCCCCCCTGCTCAGAGAGTCTGCTTCCAGATTCTCCACTCCCGGAATGTACACCACTGAGATGCAGGGAACATTGTCCTCTGACCAGGACAAAATCAGGGACACTTCCTTGAGAGCCCTCTTGCTCCTGGTTCCTCCCTGATGATTGATGTAAGCAACCGCCGTCTTGTTGTCTGAGTGGATCTGAACCGCCAGACCCCGAGGGTGCATGGTCAGCTGGTAAAGCACTAATCTTACTGCTCTCAGTTCCAGAATGTTGATAGGGGCATGGGCCTCCTGAGGACCCCACTGCCCCTGGAATTTCAGGGACATCTGAAAGCCCCCCCAACCAGTCAGACTGGCATCCGTGGTGACCACCTCCCAACAGGGAGTCAGAAAAGATCTGGCCACTAGCAGATTCCTTGTGTCCAGCCACGATGACAGAGACCGCCTGACCAAAGGGGACAGAACAAATTCCTGATCCAGGGACCCTGGGTCCAGATCCCATACTGACAAGAGATGAACCTGGAGAGGTCTCATGTGAAACTGAGTGTATGGGACAGCCTCGAAGCTGGACACCATCAGACCCACCAACTGCATAGCCTGTCTGATGGAAGGATGAGGGCAAGACAGAAGGAGTTGTGTTTGTGCCTGAAGACCCTCTACCTTCAGCTGAGGGAGAAAAACCTTGACCTGAGAGGTATCCAGAGTCATGCCCAGAAAAGGCTTTACCCTGGAAGGAGACAGGGAAGACTTGGGAAGATTGATCACCCAGCCAAACTTTTCCAGAGTGGATACCACCACCTGAACGTGCAACTCTGCTTGTTGCAAAGTCTGAGAAACTACAAGAATGTCGTCCAAGTAAGGGAGAATGCGAATGCCATGAGATGTCAGCAGAGCCATTACTCCTGCCAACACCTTGGTGAACACCCTGGGAGCAGAAGTAAGACCGAATGGCAGAGCCACAAACTGGTAATGCTGATATTCCACTGCGAACCTGAGAAATTTTTGATGGCCTGCAAAAATTGGCACATGAAGGTAAGCATCCTTGATGTCTATAGAGGCCAAGAAGTCCCCTGGGCTAAGAGAATTTATGGCAGAACGCAGAGTCTCCATGCGAAAGTGCCTGAACCTGACAAATTTGTTGAGGAGCTTTAAATCCAGGATAGGCCTGACTGATCCGTCCTTTTTGGGGACAGTGAAAAGATTGGAATAATAGCCCATGCCCCTTTCCCGCAGAGGGACCGGGCAAATGACCCCCAATTCCAGTAGGTTTTGGACAGCAAGGTACAGATACTGAGCTGACAGGGGGTCCTGAGCTATCCGTGATTTTTTGAATCTTGGAGGCGGCCAGGTTACAAACTATATCTTGTAACCGGAGGAGACTACCTACTGAATCCACCGGTCTGAGACAAGACATCTCCAGATGTGAGCAAAAAAACGAAGCCCCCCCCCCCCCACCCGGATGGGTGAGGGTGCCCCTTCATGCCTGTGGTGGTTTGGGAGAGGATTTTGGCTTAGAACCCCAGGAAGGACCGGGTCTGCCACGTCTTCTGCTTCTGCCCCATGACTCACCATGGCCTCCCGCGGGGGGAGCCCCCTTCCTCTCCTGTGGGAATAAAAGGGGGACAGAGCAACTCTGGACCCCCAAAAGGGCCTGAGTGGCTTCTTGCGCTGAGGCAGCTTGCCTTCCTTGGCAAACAGATCCAGATGTTCTCCAAAAAGGTGCAGTCCTTTAAATGGGGCCCCAGCAAGAGCCTTTTTAGCAGCAATATCAGCCATCCATTGGCGCAGCCAAACCGAACGGCGTATAGCAACCAGCAGGGCAGAGGTTCTGCCGCACATTCTAATGGCATCCTCCAGGGCAGCAAGAACATATGAAGTAAATTCCTCACAATACATAAGCCAGTTAAACACATCTCTGCCCAAAGTCGCAGAACCGCCCTCTAAGGCACTTCTGATCAATCTTCTAATCGCCACAGTTGTAATAGCAGATGCACATACAGGACGCAGCGTGGTCCCGCACAGGCAAAACCATGAGTGGCCAGCTGATCAATGCGCCGGTCTTCCACACCCTTTAAGGTGGTACTATCAGGTGAGTGCACCACAGAGGTATGAGATAGTCCAAGAATTGGTGCCTCCACCTCAGGTGGGGAACACCATAATTTAGCACTTTCCAGGGGAAAGGGATGCCTCTTCTCCCAGATTTTAGGTACACCTGGAAGTCTACTAGGCTTTTCCAATTCCTGTAAAACGAGATTGTTGAAATGTGCCTGTGCAGGGAACTCCCAGCGCGGTTTAGCAGCATAAAATGCAAATAAATGGGCTAGTAGCCTGTCAGTATCAGCTGCATACCAAGGCTTGGACCCGGTCCTGAGATCATCAAAAGACCTATTCTGATCCTCAGATTCAGACTCAGAGAATAATTCCCCGTCAGGGGAAAACCCAACAATGTCTTCCAGCGCTTCACAAGTCATAGGGAAAACATATGTATTATCAATCAAATGCCGTTTCTTTCCAATAGCCTTGCGCGGCTCATAACTGTCCATCCGCCTCTCCAGATCGGCCAATCTAGTAGCAAAATCAGATTGGGCATCCCCGCTAGCATGCGCCGCAACCGGAGACGAATGCAAGAGAGAGGGAGTAGGCAAGGCCTCAGGGGAAGCGGCCCTCAGCAGGGGCATCCCAGACAACTGCGCAACCGTCTGCTGGGCGCAGGAGAGATAGACCTTGAAGTCACCAGGTACAGGGGAAATCCCACAATCAGTACAGAACCGCGGACTCATTGTCTTGAGAAGCATCCATATGGTGATTATTGTGGCTCAAATAGGCCAAATGGGAATTATGCAGAAGCAAACCCGGGATGCCCCCAATGCACCGCAAGGGAAGTGGGAGAATTTAAGATATTAGACAAATTTCCCTTAATCAATGTAAAGGGCGGGAGAAACCACTAATTCCATAGGCCTAAAAAAAAAAAAAAAAAAAAAAAAACATAAGAGAGGATCCTGTAAGGCACATATACATAAAATTGTAATAAATAAGAATAGCCCGCCAGGGCACTTACAGACAGCACACGAGAGACGTCAGCCGCAGCACCGCCGAGGCAAGATGGCGCCCAGACATATAACTCGAGGGGCGGGCCGTAGGGGAGAGACGCACCGCCAGCCTCCCTCCAAAGAGTGCAAAAAGACGCCACGTGACTTAGACAGTCAATGGAACCTGAGGTAAATGTCGCCGCCATATACAAGGCGGTGTACAAGAGTGCGATATCAGAGAAAAAGAAAACAGTGCAACCAATTCAAACGGAGATCACTGCATAATGCGCTCCGCATACGCCGGAGCATGAAAAGCAAAAGGTGCCACACAATACAAGATACACGCATATAACATAAAGGTGAACCTCCCCTTTCCCCTAAGGGACTCAGAGGAACGAGGGGAGTAAACGGTCACAAGGGAACCCACTATTGAGGGATAGGGGGTGACAGGCACACAAATGCGGGCAGGGCATTCCATAAGGCTCACCATGTTGCGGCGGAGCATAGCTCCTTAGCACCTAATATGGTGCCATCTACTGTCACCCGAACGCTACAGCCAAGGCTGGGAGGCAGTATAGTAAAGACAGCATGTCTGAAAATCTGGGGTTCTGTGGGAGGTGCCTCGGTATATATAGGACGGGAGGGGCCACTTTTTCTACTCTGCAGTCACGTGACACCTGAAGATGAATAACCCATGAGTAAGGATATCTTTCGGAACGGGACGGGATGTACACTAAGAATAAGTGGCCCAATGATAAAAATCCATATACATGTGCTGGATGGCGGGAGGAGGGGTCACTTATACACTCGGCATCAAGAAATATCCAGCCAGGCTTATTACTTTCTTTTAATGGAAAAAAATCGAATGGGGGTCACCCCTGAAACGCTCACACCTGTCACCCCTGGATTTTATTCCTACCAGGGAAGGAAAAACAAAGCTTGGAGGGAGTTTTATTGAGATTGGGTACATAAGTGACTCCTCCTCTCATTAGTTGATGTGTTTATACATTTTAATACACAATTTCACAAGCTGTAAGTGAAGTTTGGTAACTACAGGGAACCCAAACCCAAGCCTGCCTCTGAGCCTGTCCTTGCAGAGCCCAGCTATCAGACCAAAATATAAAGTACAGCACAGTAGTCAAAGCTGCTGAGGGCTGCAGGAAGGGAAAGTTAAAATGACAAAATCTTAAACAATTTTAAGTAGAAGCATGTTTTTCTCTTAGCTGGAATATACACATTTGGGTGGCATATGTACAACTGTATATAAGTTGTTATAAGAGACAGGTTAGCATGAAAAAAATGGATTTACTTATAAAGAACTATTGTAGGCTGTAAAAAAACATTTGCTCGCCTTAATCCCTGGAAAGAAGCTACAGCAGTGTTCCAGGTTCTCACCTCGTGCCATTCTTCTGCCCCACCATATGCACTCAGACTGACCGTGGTGATCTGAAACGCTTCAGCATGATTGTTTTGAACCAGCTTCACTTTCCAGTCAATGACCATGAGTATAACTACAGAGGCTGCAGAGGTAGCAACCATATACTGGCCCAGAAGTGTAGGGGAAGATGGTGGTTTTATTTGTATTGCCCATTTCTGTGTTTAGTTAGTAAGTAGACAATATCTAGGGGCTGAGCCTGAATGTGAAAGGAAAATGGTTGCTATCAGTAATGCTGGGCCCTAATGGACCAACAGCCTGTTACAGTTGGAAAAGAATTGTAGCGGCCATTTGGAGCTTCCTCTACCAGCATCTCAACCATGCTGCTGCCTGCATTAAACTGACATGACTGACAATGCACAGTAACAGGAAGCCCAGCAGCACTTCCTGTTTGCAGGTGGCCTGCCCGTCCATGAACCATTTTGTTTCCAAAATATACTACAGAAGGAGTTAGAAAAAGGTAAATACATTTTTATGTTCAGCCATCTAAATTGCCCTGGGGAGGGGTGCATATGAGCACTGTTTGTTGTGTTCGTCTGGTTTAAGTCCTTTTGACTGTTGGTCCATTTTAAGCTGCTGTCAGTGAGGGAGTCTGTTTGTTTGTTTTTGGGGCTATGAGTACACTGAAGCTAGAAAAGGTGGGGAGCTGGAAGACTGAAGAGGCAGAAGCCAGTGTAGTTCGGGATTTTCTTAAAAGTGGGCCAAAACCCAGGATTTTGACTATCCTGGGTCTTGGTCCTTGCCCGATCAGGGGTGCCCCTCTGTGTGAACCCCCCCAGGTCTCCGAAACAAACTCATCTCTTCCCGGTTGTACGGCGCATGGCACTCATCCAATCATCGTCTCAGATCCGCTGACGTCTAAGCCTTCATCTAAGGCGCACGGCATTGAGCGCGCTGATGGCCGTATCCCCCGCTACCCTCTAACAGGGAGCATGTCTCCACTGGCCATTCATAAATGCCTGGAGCGGGCATGTGCCCTGCTAGAGGGATAGCGAGGATGCGGTCGTGGCTCACGCATGCGCCGTTGGACCGGAAAAGGAGGTAAGTGTATGGGGCGATCTGGGGGGTTTCACACAGCGGGGCATCCCGATTTTGGATGCCCCGGGGGAAGGAATCGATCGGCCTGGGGATCTTATTGATTGATTGCTGTGGGTTTTGGTCCACTTTAAGAGGGTGGGGGTAAAGTGAGCATTTTTTAGAAACCTACCACTGTCTATTATAGACTGTGCTCACATTAGACAGTAGAAGGTTTCTAAGGTATGTACAGCCAACCACACTCCTTACAGCCTGGCTGAACAACTTTACTGCAGCTTTTGTTGTAGCATGGCTGCCCTAGCTGATTTAAATGTGAATAGATTGATAGGAAGACACTCATTATACAATACTTTGGTAAGGTTGTTGTAAGGATGGTTTATAAGGTATGTGGTCAGTTTTAGACTGTAAGCAGCTGTGGGCTAGATTCTCCCTAATGTACTTAGTAACTGCTGGATATGTTTTTCCTCACAATAGTATCTTTAGATGATCTGTCTAATGTATTGCCAATATTCTTACTAGGCCTGTTTGTTATCTTTAAAATGGCGTTATATAAATGAAATAATAAAACAAATAAATTGGAGGTGTTATTTAGTGGCGCCACGAGACACATCTGCAAAGCAACTCCTGCATCTTTGTTAAAACCTCCTCCTTTCCCCACAACTACCATTCATGACCTCTGCTATTCTCCCCTGGGGTCAGTCTGATTGGTTTAACCCTAGGTGTCCTAGAAATAACATTTTCCGGTTTCCATGACCTGCTATCAGCCCACCCTGGCTGTTTTCAGTGGCTAGAATAATTATCAAGTTGTTTAAGACTGTTAAACAATAGTGGGTTTTTATGTTTTACAATACAGGGTGATAATGTATCAGGATTTATGATTTATGATCATTATTTTAAAGATAAACATTTAATACATCCCTTCTCTATACTGGGGATCTCCTATAAAGCACACAGATGTAACACAGCAATCCACTTCAGCAGTATGATTATTCTAAATCTCATCTGAAATTAATGTGAGCAGTAACACACCAGCAAGAAAAGCTGAAACGGTGGATCAACATGCTTTTAGGATCAGCCGGAATATGGACGCTAACTACAATGAAAAATTATCAGGTTCAAAAGCATCCTACAAATAAGGGCCTTATTTATCACGGGCTAGCGCCAGGTAGTGTCTGACGAGCGCCAGGTACCGCCAGCTATCAGCGGCTACCGACTCAAGTACGCCCGGCGGCGGTCACAATGACGCATTTATCAAGCTAAATGAGGCTAGCGCCGGCGAGAGCGACGGCTAGCGCGGGATTCATCATGAAGCCGCTTGGAACGAACAGCGCCACTGCAAATTCCTTCACAGCGCCAGGTATGACCTGTCGCTCCCTGGCGTTGTCCAATGCATTTCAATGGAGCAATCTTTAATTAATCATAATTAATTGGTATTAATTTTTTTTTTTTGTTAATGTCAAAAATTATGAGACCACTTCTGCAATGTTAGGTTTTTTTTTAAAGTAAAAAAAAATAAAAAAAAAAATTTGTGCAGAATTGATCTTACAGGTCTGATATTAATGTATTCATATTACAAAATGATTCAAAAAACATGTATAATGTTAAAATCAAAAAATATGGTTGTTTAGGGGTTAAAAACTAGTTAACACCCATCGCCGCCAGCGCACTGGGGTTTAAACAAGGAATGGACAGCGCCAGCAAATTCGGAGCGTGATTTGTTAATGAATATGAAGCAAGCCGTTCGCTCTGGCCATTCGTTGTCAGGCGCTCACATACAACGCTGAACCTGTGAAACAGCGACCCCTAAGCCCGTATTCAACATTACCGCACACCGACTGAGTCGCTGTCATCAAGCAAATGCCGGCCAAGCACAGCGAATACTAGCTGGCGCTGTAAAAATCACGCTACAGTCGCTCATCTGTTGCTACCTGGCGCTATTAATGAATCGGCCTCCCCGTAATCCACAGGCACTCATCTGCCTTATATCCAAGTCATCTTTATTTCTGATGTACCAGGGCCCCTTGTTCAGGGAATAGCTTATAACCATATAAAAAAAAAAACCTATGGGTTATAGATTTATTTATATGGACTGAGCAATGTAAAATATTCTCCGTTCTTATACAAGTATTTTTTTCCCGGCGAGTCCTTGTGTATTACTTACATTAATTATTAGCTGGAAATTTATCATTTGCCCTTTTTGCTAATTTGGTATATTACTGTTGTGTTACTATACGCACTACTATTTATGTGTATGCTAGACTTGCACTTTTACATATTTGGGTATACTTTATATAGATCATCCAGGACTCTGCGTATTTAATATATTATTGTCGTACTTATGTATGAAATTGTTTATGGGCACTTTGGGAATCAAAGTTTGGGGTTTTAAGCAGGGACGTAACTATATGGGGGTGCAGTCGCACTAGGGAGGTTAAGGGGCCCTGTCATTGTTACTCTTCCACATTATTTATCATATTTATGCTTACTTGGCATAATTTAGAGAAAAGAATCAGCATTCACCTCTGCTGTTCCAGTGTTCAGTTGTCTAGCTGCATCATACTGAGTTAAAAGACAGAAAAAAAATTACTGTATGAGCCTTGAAAGGACCCCATTTATGTGCACCACATCAGAGCCCTGTCACAATTAGTTACGCAACTGGTTTTAAGCATATACTTAAATATTTGCATAATAAAAGCAATATGTTTTTTTTTTTATTTTTGTGCTTCTTAATTGGGTCTGGGTGGTTGGTAATGAAATAATTGTACAATAAGTGTTTAATTTATTTGATTTTTGGTTAAATAACAATGATGGTGTGACTGCACTGACCACAGTTACTGTCTTTAGAGCTGGTCTGGTGGTATTTGCGTTTGCATTGTGTAAAAAAGTCCTAGAGAAACCTGCTCGGGGCTGGAATCCTGACACTTACAAAAGCATTAGTGGTTTGTGATTTTTATTAAATAACCCTGGAATTTTTATTTGCAGTGCACCCTTGTATTTATTAGCGTACTTAATAGGTACCTCCCACTTGGCTGTCAGAATTAATGACAATGCATATGCCTGTGATGGTTCTAATTTACTATCCCTTTCGCTGTCAAAACACAGACTGTCTTGTGAACTTTCCTGGAAGTGTGGAAGCCCCCTCTAAATTTTCTCTCTGTGTGCCCCTCCTCTGAGCTTTCCTGAGCTACTAATCTCTGCAGGATAGACAGCTGCCTGAAAGCAGATTGTGTATGGTTCAGGGAGCCTGTAAGGAATTTGATCCTGTAGAGTAAAGGGGCATAGAGCCAGCGAGTATTCAGGGTGGTCCGAGGAGAAGGCAGGAAAAAAAGCAGATGAAAACAAGGCAGGTTATGCGTGTACGCATTAGCTGCTCTATACTTAGTGCTTAAGCATGTGCTATATGTGTGCAGAAATGTTTCAGTGGGTATTTGTGGGAGTTAGAATGGATTTTGTTCAATCTATATAGAGAGAGGCTGAAGTTCAGCTTGTTGTCAGCTATCAATAATAGTGGCAGAATCCTATTTAAAAAACAATCAACTTAAACAAGAGTTAAAACACAGTATCAAGGTGTTTTACTTTTGCTATAATTCAGGTAGACATTGCACTGCAGAACGCCCAGCATTTAGTTCAACGTGAGGTTTCGCTTACATCATTTTCTCAGGGAATGATAAGCTTAGAGACCACATCAAGGTAACCTCAAATCATACACATAGCTGTCTTTCACTTCCATCATTCAGCAAGTCTCTTACCTAATTCAGGGAGATTGGAAACACGAAGTGTGTGTGTTACTAACAGGGTAGAGGGCTCCTGTATGATTTGTAGTTCCTATAGGAAGGCAGAATAATTGTATAACGTGTGTTAGAGTTATGGAAAAAGTTCAATATTGATAATCTGGTTCCCCTAGCCCCCCCCCCCCCTGTGATAAGGCAGGACGTGGGAGGGCTAAAATAATAAAACACCTTACATGGACCTAGTCCTAAATCAAGCAATGTCGGACTGAATGAGAATTATCTTCTGTTCCTGGAAGCCTTGTTTATAATGGAAATTTATAAAAAAAAGTCAAGTAAGTGTTCCACTAAACTTACATAAGATGCTGAAGAATATCTTATCCCATATTCATGTTGCAGAATCCATTTACAGTTGCTGTTCTCCTGAAATGTGTGGGAGCTGTCATGTTGCTACATCTGAGAGTCATGCTTCTGGGTGAGCATCAGTCCACTGACACATACAAAGCTGAGCATGCTTGGATGGGTTTGATACAATTGTACTAGCTTGTATGGTGTGGTTGCTGCTCAACTTTTCAAGAATCATCAGAGCTGGCACCAAGCCATTTCTGAAAGGGAGAGATGTGTAAAATGAGAGAGTGTTTTAAGTCGTCATGTTATTTTTTACAAGGTAGGTCCACTTTATTTGACTAGAGCAGAGAAGCAAACATAGTTTGAAACTGCTAGTTTTTTGGCTTCCCTATCCTGTTCCCCCACACTCCAGGCTACCTCTGACCTTCTTGTTCATGAACAAGCATTGGCTCTAATAGCTGGAATAAGCTATTCTCCATCTATGAAGAAGCCCTGTTCTCTATCTATGTCCACCTTAAATTACACAAAAATGAAACACATACATAATTCCCCATACACTGAAAATGTTTTTGCATATACATAGGTTGCTTGCTGTCACAATGTGTTAGTGATAAAAGTTTACAATTTATGTTCTTTTGCCATTTTGGTGAACAAAGACAATCTAATTTGTATTATAACAAGTAATAAAATTATGTGCAAAAACAAACAAATATCCTAGTGTAACGTTACTAATGGTGCTGTGTGTAACACAAATGGGGTGTCATTATGATGTGCTGAAATGTGAGAGTCCACTTCTCATCAAATTAGCCTCCTGTTATAAACCACACAGCAACTCCATAACTTCCTCAGGGAAAGGCAGGATCACACCAGTTGTTCACGCCTTCTCTAATAAGTTGACACTGGGATTTAGGAGTTTATAATAGAGGGTTTTCTTTCAGAATTAACTTGGAAGGGTGTGTCAGACAATTACTTATCTAGGTGCTTTACAACCTATTGATGAAGGATCTTTTGGGCTATTGCACTGCCGTTCCATACTTAGAGCTGTTTTGTGTTTTTTTATTTCCCCTCAAAAGATAATAGCAGGGACATCTCCAGACACAGATGTAATCTTCTAGGTGTCCCCAAAAAGTGTGGAGTCCTGACACCTGGGCTGAGGGTGTATGCAGCTTTTTTCACTGCCCAATTATTCACAGGCCCTTATTCATCAAGGGATAGCGCCAGGTAGTGTCTCACTAGCGCCAGGTATCGCCAGCTAACGGTGGCTACCGACTACAGAACGCCAGGCTGCGAACACAATCACGCATTTATCACGCTAAATGAGGCTAGCGCCGGCGAAAGCGTCGGCTAGCGTGGGATTCATCATGTAGCCGACTGCAACGAACAGCGCCGCTACTAATCCCATCACAGCGCCAGGTATGACCTCTCGCTACCTGGCGCTCTCCAATGCATTTCAATGGAGCAATCTTTAAATATTCATAAATAATTGTTATTAATGTTATTTTTTTTTTTTTTTTAAATGTCCAAAATTCGGTGACCACTTCTGCAATGTTATATATTTTTTTAAAGGTAAAAAAAAAAAAAAAAAAAAAAAATTGTGCAGAATTGATATTACAGGTCTGAAATTAATGTATTCATATTACAAAATGTTTATAAAAACATGTTTATTTTTTTTTCCAAAAAATAAGGTTGTTTGGGGGTTAAAAAACTACTTTTAAACCATCGCCGCCAGCGCACTGGGGTTTAAACAAGCATTTCACAGCGCGAGAAATTTTTGAGCGTGATTTGTTAATGAATATGCTGGGAGCCGTTCGCTATGGCCATTCGCTGTCATGCGCTCCCATACAGCGCAGAACCTGTCAAACAGCGACTCCTAACCCCGTATTCAACATTACCGCACACCGACTGAGTCGCTGTCAACAACCGAACAACGGCCAAGCACAGCGAATACTAGCCGGCGCTGTGAAAATAACGCTACTGCCGCTCATCTGTCGCTACCTGGCGCTATTAATAAATCGGCCTCATAGTTTGGACAATGTTTTAGGCGGTTAAACTGCATGAAGAGCAAATCCCCAGAAAATGCATTTAGCCAGTCACTGCAGTTAGTCTGGTGTGACCTAACCACCATAGCAGATCATATATTCTCTGTAGATATACACACACATGCGAACAAGCCACTAGACCTGGAACATTGAACTGAAATAAATTAGGGCACAAATTTCAGTAGGATTACTGAATGCACAGAGAAACAGAGACAAAAGAGACAAAACATTCTAGAATGGTTGTTCACTATATTCTTATTATTTAGGGGCAGCTGCTTAACCTTATTAGAGAGCTTTTAGGCCTAACGCCACCGTTTAATGAATAACTTTAAGGTTCTTTGCCCTCTATACAGATCACCTCTATAAAGGTTTCTCCTAGGTAATTGCACCATTATTTGTACTTCTTTCGTTTCTATTTTGCTGCAAAATATTACAATAAAAATCAACTATACAATAGTTTGGGATCTTACTATAAATACATTTCAAATTGTCCATATCCTGGAACACAAAGATGTAAGTGGGCTGAACATGGCTCCAAACCCATTTGTATGATAGGCCTGTTTTTCTAAAGGATTTTTTTCCTGAGCCTCTTTTCAGGTAGTCATATCCTAATCAAATAAAAAGGGAAGAAAGAAGTGAATCCTGTCCTGGCATGTGTAAGGGTTAGTGAGCTCCCTCACCTCACAGCAGTGTTCTGTGTGTACAGGGCTCACTTCTCTCTTCTTGTAGATCGCGGTGTACAAACCATTAACAACAGATTGCCTTGGACCCCTTCACAGATTACAATCAGTTAAAATAAGAAAATGAAATACATTTTATTTTAAAAAAGGAAAAAGTAAATCTGTCCCCCACTGTCCAGTGTTCTCGCTGCAGGTTTGTGGGGTTGGGGCTTCCACCTGGTCTTGGGGCTGTGATATTCTTGATGCCAGGGAGCTGGTATTGCAGCTGCTCTGCTGGTATCTGTAGTGAGTGGGAGCCGCATTCCTTGGCCTGCTAACTAATTCCAGCCAACTGGGGCAGAAGCCTCTGGGAATCCCCACCATGTGACTAATGACATCACTAGAGGGGGTATATGGAGAGAGATTCTCCGGAAAGGAAGGAAAAGGGGGGAACTGTGTCCCCCCCCCCCCTCACTACAGATGCTGGCAGAGCAGCTGCATTAGCTATCTATCTATAACATTGCCTGCGCTGCCTACCATGCTCCCATTTTCTATGTAAAGGGGGTGGTATATACAACAAACCGAGAGGCAAAAGGGCAGGGTCTTGGTCAATCTGTCTTATCTGAAATAGCAAACCCTTTTCCCTGTTGCTCAGGTAGGAATGGGTTAGAATAACAATAAACCTTTTGAATTAATTGTGCGAACAATTAACTTTCTGTATGCTGTGTGATCATAAAGGAAGTGTGGCTCGATCTCTTAAATCCAGCCCAGATCCTGAACTTCATAAAACTCTGGAGCTAGTCTGATTTTGAGATCAGTTGCTAAATAAAACTCCATGTTTGAGCCATAACCTGTAGTAGAAACAGAAAAGAAATGCATAGACAAGATTAAACCCCTCTTCTTTTGATCTGATAGGAAATACTTGACAAAGCAATACATGTTAACATTTCAGAAAATATTCGGCTTTAGACTTGCTACACTGAATCCTGGTGGTGAATAATGTGATCCTTTCAGGTTGGGGAGGTGGACATGTACTTTAGAATATCATGTTAGTTTCATAGCTGAGAAAACGTGTTATTTCCTGCTCGTTCAAAGCCTGGAAGTTGTGAGCAAAGATTTCTCAATGAGCTGTGGAAACTCACATGTCATAACGGTGAAGTCTGATGAATGAGTACAGCTCCGGGCTGTTTACAGACAATCTACAGACTCCAAAGAACATACAAATAAAAACAACAAAAAAAGGCAGCTGAACTAATGAGCATATAGCTATTAGGATAGTCTGTCCATGGGTTAAAATAAAGCAGCAGAACCACTTGTCATATATAATTTAAACAAAATACGTCACCCAGTATGACCATTGCTTCTCATCAGCGTCACACCGGCTGTTTAAATAAGGGGAACCTCCCTAACAGGGCTGCGTGTGGTAAGCAGTAAAATCCTGCATTAGGTTCTAATTGTACATTTTAAAAGAAAGTTTTGTTTTTGGAAACTAAGGAACCGGATTATGGCTGCACTCTGGACATAGACAGGTATTTAGTCCTATGTTGCGAACAATCTGCCCTGCTTAGGATACAGCATGTTCCAGATAGTTGCTAACATTCTAAACCATCTGTCAATGACTGCTGACCATATATCATATGCAGAGCATATCCAAAGCCAGTTTTCTAATGTAGCCTTGTTACTAGTATAAACTACCTTTTAAAAAACTCACTCAAGGCTTTATTAGATTATTTTCATCCAGTGTCAGGCTGGCCCACTAGATGACCATAGAATCTACTATTGGACACCAGACACTGACCCAAGGCCATTATCAGCACAGTACTGACAGTCCCAGACTAATGGCTCAGTTCCATACATTGACTTGTTAACAAAAATCGCTAAACTGAGATGATTAACAGAGCCGTGGAAAAGCCCACTGCAATCGAGCATTGCATTTTTGTAACATGTGGAAACAGAAATTGATCACTTCCAAATGCAAATCATCCGCTTTCATAGGTGCAGGGTCGGATTATGAGGAGGGCACAAGGGGCGCACACCCTGGGGCCTCTTCCACTTGCCCTGCAAATGGGGCTCCCACCAACCAGCCAGGAGGCTTTTCTGTATTTGGTCTGATGGGCCACAGGGCCGGCAACAAATCTATCAGTGGCAGTGAGCCCCCCTGCGTGCCTGGGCAAGCCTTGTTTTGTTTTTGCAAACCTGTAGCCAAAGCCAACACAGGGCAGGACGGAGTGTCTACTGCAGCAAAGCAGCTGTCAACAACGCGAAAGTGATGGGTCGGTGGAGAGCTGTCAATCGGCGGCTGCTCACTGCACATAAGCCACTGTTTTCTGCTGCACCAGCTGGGTGACTATACTACCCCCTACCCAGAATGGCAAAGCAGGAGTTCCCAAGCAGCACACACCCACACAAGGGACTCAATCTGACATTCCAGTAAGTGGGCAGGTGCCAGACAACCACCAATCAGATACTTGGCTGGACTATTATTTTAAAGAAAAAACGTTCTGTATCTGGGGCCTCCACCAGATTTTATGCCCATGGGCCTCCGCCACACTTAATCCGGTCCTGACAAGATGTACATTTGTTCACTCATTCAACGAACAGTCAATTTATCTGTTCATGAAAATGGGTCATAACCCAGTGTTTCTGGTTTTCCTGAAGTGTTCTGGGATTTTTTTATTTTTTCCGTTAAAGTTTTTTTAGTTATTTGATGAATAAGCTTTGCATGCTGTATTGCACAACAAGGAGATTAAGATTATGCATTATTACTATATAGCTGAATGGTGGGCCTCAAGAAAAATTGCTCTGTTGGGTTTCAGAATCGATTAACTCTGTTCGGCCCAAGGTTCTCCAGTGTGGTATTGTTTGATACTTTATATTTGTTCTTAGTACACGGGGAGGCCGATTCATTAATAGCGCCAGGTAGCGACAGATGAGTGACTGTAGCGTGATTTTTTCAGCGCCAGCCAGTATTCGCTGTGCTTGGCCGGCATTAGCTTGATGACAGCGACTCAGTCGGTGTGCGGTAATGTTGAATACGGGCTGGGGGGTCGCTGTTTCACAGGTCCAGCGTTGTATGTGAGCGCCTGACAACGAATGGCCAGAGCGAACGGCTAGCTTCATATTCATCAACAAATCACGCTCCGAATGTGCTGTCGCTGTCCATTCCTTGTTTAAACCCCAGAGCGCTGGCGGCGATGTGTATTAACTAGTTTTTAACCCCTAAACAACCATATTTTTTGAATTTAACATTATACATGTTTTTAGAATCATTATGTAATATGAATACATTAATCTCAGACCTGTTAGATCAATTCTGCACATATTTTTTTATTTTTTTTTTTTACTTAAAAATAAATCCTAACATTGCAGAAGTGGTCTCCGTTTTTTTGACATTAAAAAAATATTAAAAAAAAAATAATACCAATTAATTATGATTAATTATAGATTGCTCCATTGAAATGCATTGGACATCGCCAGGGAGCGACAGCTCATACCTGGCGCTGTGAGTTAATTTGCAGCGGCGCTGTTCGGTCCAGGCGGCTTCATGATGAATGCCGCGCTAGCTGTCGCTCTCGCCGGCGCTAGCCTCATTTTGCTTGATAAATGCGTCATTGTGACCGCCGCCGGGCGTACTTGAGTCGGTAGTCGCCGTTAGCTGCCGCTACCTGGCGCTGGTCAGACACTACCTGGCGCTATCGCTTGATGAATAAGGGCCCTAGTCTCAGTCAATATATGTAAACTAAATATTTCCAAAAAGTTCAATTGCAAAAGCAAAATTGCTAATCAAATCGTGTCATCAACAAAATTATGCCCAAGTAGATACTATTGAGTTGATATACACCAAGTATACAAACCTAAAGGCAACAACAAAGTAACAAAGTTGCCCTATATTGTTGCATCACTATCAAAAATACTAAAAAAGCCTTATTTATCACGATCACAGATTTAATGGTTTATTGAGTGGAACAGTGTATGATTGTAATATGTTTTAATAATTGTATTTCCTTTTTAGGGTTTTTTAGGTGCTGTGCTGGTAAAAGTCAAGGCCGCTCACTGTATCCAAGAAAAGGTTCTTCTTCTCAGCTTGCAGGTCATCAAAGAGGATCTCTGGCAAAGTGCCATTTAAAAAGCAATAACTTTGCTGCAAAAGTATATAAGAAAGCAGGTCAACAAAGAGCAGAAGAGAAAGCTGCTTCCCTTGTTGGTACTGAGTGTTTGTTGAAGGACTTAGCTCTCAGTGCTTGCAATACAAACACAAACACAGCACTCATAGAGCAAAGTGAAAGTTTCCTCTAAAATAACCTCTCACACGAGTCTTCTGCTCAGAAGAGTACAGCTGGGGACACAAGAGGAAGAGACAATCCTTTAAAGAGGTGTACATTCGAGGAGCTTGGGTTGATGCATGCTTGAATAGTAACATTCCATGCCTGATTTTTTGCTATACCTGTTGCTGGAGTATTATGATTATTCTTTATATATCGTATCTAGCTTATATTACAGAGCACATGCCTGATTTTGTTGCGTGAGAACAGTTTCAATGCAAAACAAAATGACAACCAGTTTGGTAAGGTAAATCTTAAGTCAAAACAGGACATAGATCTTTACTACTCCATCTGCCCAGGCACCCCAAATGGAAAGTCTACTTGAATCCTCCAGACAAAATGCACACCCTTCTACGCAGCCATGACAGCCACATTTGCACATTTATTGCTTCGCTGTGACTAGTGAGGTTTGCTATGTGTACAGTGCGTTAACTCCAGTAGTTGCTGGTGGTCATGTGGGGCACAAGAGCAGGGATGTGAACATGGGCCATTCTTGCAGGGTGACCTGCACTTCCCCACAATTAATATAAATGCGGCAAGAGAAGAACAGATTCAGGTACCTTGATAAAGTGGCCTGTGAGCGGGGGGCCACGAAACGCGCTGGGGGGATCGTCACTTGACCTTGGCATTCTTGGGGGACACTCAGAGAGTTATACACTCAGGTGATGTGTTTGTTTATGATTTAAATCAATTGTTGTATTCTGATACCTGAATCTGTTCTTCTCTTGCCACATTTATATTAATTGTATTTGCACAAATTCAGCACTAATGCACTTTATGGATTGGTTATAGTATTGGCACTTTATTGAAATATAATGTTTATAGAGTTGGGATTATGGGTGCAACTGGGATGGCCCTGGGAATGTGCGTTCTAGTGTTATATGTTTTTTAATTGTCTGCTATGTGATTCTTATGGGTATTTGTCAATGAATAATTTATGAATTCATGATATATATTTGGTTGATGTATTGATTACTGTGGAGGGGGTGCGGTGGTTTGGAGCTATTTTGGGTGAACTGCTGGATTCACCATTTCAATATTAGGATTCCAATTTAGGACAGAGATAGTCTCCCATCACTGCACGGCCACAGGTGTTGAATTTAATTGCTGCTTTGTATTTGTATTGTGGTGCGGAATTTGCAAATTTAGTTCTGACCATATACATAGCTTACATGGATGGTATCTAATGATAGGAATGGCCAATGGAAGTGGGCTTAAACTTTCAGTACATTGCCCCATACAGTGAGAATAATAGTGAACTCTTCTCCCATATACTGCCTCTTAGGTAGTTAGCTGGGAAATTAAAATGTACCATGGCTAGTCAACAATACAGTATCTTCCCATGCCTGGATTAGTGGCTTCCACTTGTGATCGGAATATGCAGAGGGACATGAAAAAAACAGCACAATGGTTTCTGTGAGAGGAAGAGAGAATCACTTAAGAACAATACATGTGATTAACATAATAGGCCAGTGGAGAGATCCCAGACACTTGTATAGGGAGATTCTTCTCGGTGTCATATACTTAAAGACAATTGAAACAGCTGAGTACACATTGTATATTGTTTCTCTTCTTTTAGTATTATCATTTTTTTTCATTACTTGCTGCAAGTGAAAAAGGGACATTACCAAGCATGCTCTGTAATATACATGTATGCATAGGATGTTAGAAAATGAATAGCGACATTAGTCATGTGATACATGCACAAATTTGGAAAGTTATGATGTCACAACACACATCTAAAATATTTGTGTCACTTGAACTACTTTTGGAATCAGTTATCTCTTCTGCCAAGTGCTGCAGTTTGGTTTGTGGTCAATACGTTTGGGGTACATTTATGACAATATGATGTGCAAATGAATGTATATAGTGTACCTGTACTTGTTATCTTGCAATGTGCTTACTACTAAAAACTAATAAAGCGTGCTTTTGATTTTAGAGTATAGATTTTTTGTTAACAAAATTTCAATCATTATTACATGTAAATACAGGTGGTGCCCCTAAAAACAACAGGCATGAACTAAGACTGTTCTGCAGATCATGGCATAAACATGGTTTGAACACATTACCAAACCTATGTGTAGATAAAAACTCTGTAAAGACCCTATACTTAGCTAAGAAAAGTGCCTAGCTATTTAATTGCTGGCCATCCATGTGAGGTTCTGATATGAAATAGAGGGCATGTCTGCAGATGCTATACGCCTTATATGGGAACAAAAATTATAGCAAATTTAAACCCATCGAATCACATTTTTCAGCAGTTGTGGGCCCATGATTCGATATGGGGTCCTGGTAATGAATTGAATAAAAATACAAAAGATTTTGGCTTCAAAGTAAAAAATAGGTGAAAATGAAGGGGAATTTAAATCTTCTTTTGGCTCTTATATTCTGCTTATCACTATTTTCAATAGGCTGTAATTTATCGCAGCATAAAATAGCGAGGAGGGTGGCTTAAAGTGGACCAACACCCAGGATTTTGACTATCCTGGGTCTTGGTCCACTTCGGTGGGGCACCCCCGGTCGGGGTGCCCCGCTGTGTGAAACCCCCCCGATCACCCGGAAAACTCACCTCTCCCCGCTCCCACGTGGCCGCGGACAAGCCGCTCCCACGTGGCTGCGGACAAGCTATCTGACAGGAACGGACAAGCCGAATCTTATAGATTCCCGGGCCGATCACGGGAGGGTGATGGTCCGCTTTAAACAGCTAGTTTAGAACAATGGTATCCTGTCAGAAAGGCATACAATGGCATACATGGGGAAAAAACATATAAATCACTATAACATGAATACAAAGCAGCATTGAGGGAAGAAAACATCCAAACGGTAATGTACCTGGTGTGGGGGAACAAAATATATTGAGTAGTTTTGGAGGGTTTTGGTCCACTTTAAGTGGAATTTTATGGGTAAGAATTAATAGTGTGTGGATTCCCATGAAGACATCTCTGGAAATGACTGGTAAGAAAATATACATTCTTTAGCCACCATTCATATGCTTGAGGATTCAGTATTTCTTAGATTGTGTTCCAAAATATTGGATTGATATTGAAGATTGAGAAGCATAGTGAACTGACACAAATATATGTAATAGCATATATGTAATAAATATGTAATAGTGGGGTCAATGGGACCAAGGGTTTAGAGAGGCCCACTCCCACTTTTTCCTCAAAAATATGTAATACCATGTTTCCTGGAAAATAAGACCTGCCTTGAAAATACACCCTAGCATGATTTTCTTGAAATTTTGAGGATGGATTGAATATAAGCCCTAGTTACAAGTAAAACAAAAACACACTCAAACGCTTTCAAAAGGCCCCACGAGACTCAAAACACTAATGGATGGCAATTGCTGGGCTCTCTGTTTGTTAGAGTCAACTTGCCAACTCTTATTGCAGGGCAAAATATGGCAAATGCCTGGGACCCCAGGAGCGGAAGGTCCCTGCATCATGGTCTGAGCCCCAGGCAGGGTCATTTCTTGTGCCAGACACCAGGCACACCCGCACACTAACAACCCGCAAAGGCAATGTCATGCAGATGGTGGGAGGCAGCATGCAGGAGCTGGGCATGTAAGTATACAGCATGCTGTGCACTCTGCAGCGGCACCTGTCCATCACCCAAGCCTACCACAGACACAGAACCGCCAATAGGCAATATTAATGTATTTAATTGCACGACACTGACCAGGGGAGGGGGCGATAGTTGGGCTGACATATTACAGTAGCTCTATGAATTTTACTATGAAAATGAAGAACAAATGTAGATTGTTTCTAGAACAATAAGACAATAAATAAGCCCTAACACATCTTTTGGATGAAAAATGAATATAACGCCCTTATTATATAACGTCTTATTTTCAGTATATATTGAACTGTGCCAGCCCACTCCCTCCCTTTCCTTGAAGTTTAAATAGCAGATTTGTTTTAGCATACTCGAGTAAGGGGGTTCCCCACAGAATGGACAGGGCATCTCTGTTTACTGCTGGGAGCCAACATTTTGGATTTTAAGCAACACACGTAAAAGCGAAGTTTTATTTTCACATGTGCTGTTGGACTTAATTCATATTTTGCATTAGGCACTTGAATCCTGAGGTCAGCTTGCCAAGTGTGGGAAAGATGCCTTGTCCCTCCCACCACCTTTTTGTAACTCAACTGTATATCTAATAATTTCCCTCTAGAGGTCATTTCCTGAACACTTAGCAACCTAAAGGTGACCTTGTCCAAACCTTTCCCAACATAGTCTAGCCATGTCAGGCATTCTGCTGCTCCCCTGGGCAGAGGTCATTTCGTACAATGCTATTCACAATGGCTATCCATATTCTTTTACCTCCCACCACTTAATACAATGACTTTTCATCTCAATTAACACCTTGACACCTCTCCTTAAGGGATACCATGTAAGTGGTAAAGCTACAGGGTTAATTCTGGAATGTGATAGGAGGGATTGTGCTTAATTTGCAGCAGCAGCTTCCTAATGTAGTCCTTTGTCATGCATCTGATGGACATCAGGACACAATAGACCCCCAAGACAGGACTTTCATTGCATGTCAATAGGTGTACAAATGACTCCAGGTGTGGAGCAACATGGAGCGCCTGGATAGTTCACGTAGACTTCCTAACGTTTTAACATACACTTCTTAAATGTGTGGAGTGTGGAGCAAGTCACATAAAAATACCACATAGATTTGTCAAATAATACTGTTATCCATTTGAGTTCAAACTCATAAGCCACAGTGCCGTGCAGTGTCGTTATCCACCTAATTATAATAGTACAGTAATAAGATCCTTCTCTATCCCTAAGTTAGAAGCAAGGTGTTTTAGCATGGATTCTTCTGATCACTTATTTAAAAGGAACTCTGGAGAATCTGACACCATGAGACAGTCTTATCAATTCACCAAATTCCTTTAAACCGTTTTACCTGATGTTTTGGGAGAAGGCAAAATGCTATCATTTACATTACTGAACCCACTCTGGGGCTTATATCGTGAATAGACTAAATAGGAAAACCAAACAAATTTAGGCTCACGTTTATGTGCTTGAATATTTTTTATTGAGTGCTGTTATTTCTAAATTGGTTTTAAAAAATCCAATTTGGAAAGTGCTTGCACCTCATCTGTTTAACTGCCACATTGCAAAACCCAATCAGTTGCAGGGGAGTTTCTTGTTATAAAAATGTATAGAGAATAAAGAGAAGGGAAACCTTTACAAAACATATATTTGAAACAAAGCAAAAATCAACAATAACTTCCACATGGTCGAATTTGTGTGTATGACTATGATGCTACAGTTCTAGTTTGTTTGATTACATGCAAGACCTCCAATCAGACTGTGAAACTGAATTGGACTGCGCAGATATGACCTCCTTTAGGAATCGGGAGTTTGGAAACATTACACCTGTAACAGTTGTAGAGAAGGCTAATTGCCCCATGCTAGTGTTAAAGTGACAGCAACAACAAAGAGCAAATCAGCTCTTCCGGTCTTCTCCTGTTTCCATGTTTCCCTCTTACTGCGAAGGTCTGTGATGTGTATAGTTTAACGCTCTGTAACTTAATATAGCTGTGCTGGAAATTGCTGCTATGGTGCCATATTCACACGATGAGGCATGCTAACTGTTCATTAAGGTGACATGTTTGGTTGCTTTTCTCTTTTGGTTTCACTTTTCTTCTCCATTTTTCTATTGCAAGCCTTGACAGTAGCATAATGCATCCTAAGCATTGTACAACATGACTGGGCAATATGAAAATTAAGACCTGAGGAATAATGTCTTGAAATCTTTAAATCTCTACAATTACAAACAGTTTTTGCATTAACATAGTCAGTAGCCAGGCTAAGGAGAGACGTTAGGCCATATAGAGGGAATAAAGATATCGAAACACCCTCTATTTAAAGGTACAAGGCAGAGAATGCTTTCCTAAAACAGAAACATGGAAACATGGAGCACACAAACCAAGGATATAAGGATTCCTCCCAGAATCCTTTGCAGTAGGCGGAGCCATATAAAATGTCCTTGGTTTGTATGCAGCATAGAAATTGTTTGTGGGGGATATCTTCTCCCACGAATTATACAATCGCTGTTGAGAAGTCAATGATTATAAAGACTTAGTTGTATAATTTGCAGAATTTGCAGAAAAAAGATTTTGGACAGAGTGAGCTGGTTACCCTTTTTAAGCCAACTCACTTTCCAATGGTCCTATTGCTCCATATTATGGAAGGCCATTTTATACATTGTATATCATTGTTAAAGGTAGCATGAACAAATTAGTATTTTACAGTATGTTACATAAAAATCTTATGGTTTTATATATCTAGTGCATAATATAAAGTGGTAATGCTCACAAGTGATCATTTTTTTCATTTTTACATTAATCTGTTATTCAGTCCTTTCATATGGTGTATGTAAATGTCACTACATGTGCCCTGCTTGGAATTGCAGCAGAGGCAGGTCAGCGGGTAGACGCGTTTCGTCTTCAGTGGTGAGCATAAGCACTTAATATTATGCACTAGATAGAACTGTGTGAATAAAACCATATGATTTTTATGTAACACACTGTGACATACTAAGTTGTTCATGTTACCTTTAATAATTATATACATTGTATGCAAAATGTAAATACTTTCTGTGTTAGGAAAGCATTCGCTGCCGTGGTCCCCTAAAAAGGGAGGGGGGGGGGTTCTTTTACACTGTAGGCCAGGTATTGCATCCAAACATCGGGTCCGAAAATATTATGACCATTATTGGAGATCATATCTAAAAACTAAGGACTTATCTGAAACCCCTTAAAGACTAAAGACAAGTCTGTTGTCCAATTGTCTTGGGCTACACATTGCACTGTCCTAAACTTCAATCCATTTTCAAAAAGACCCCATAGTTCCTACATTATCTTTAAAAGTATTAGAGCATTGGAAATTCATAGAAAAAATGAAGAGAAACAGTGGGTGTGGCAACAGCAATGTGTGTGGGAGGAGAGAGGAGGGCAGGGTTTCAGAGCTGCAGAGAGAGGCAGCCATTGAGGACATCTGGGAGTGTTTCCGTTCTTGGCCCACTGAAGGTTGATTGATGGACCAGGTCAGCGGGGTGGGAACTGAAATCTGAATGAGGAAGTGATTTTCCTCATTAAGGAGAAAGACAGAGAAAAAAGCACAGCACTGAAGCCACTGAATGTAAATAAGCTACTGGTTTGCATTTTAACTTTTTAATTGCCAATAACTTTAAGACATATGCCCGGTCAAAACCTTTGTGGTCCTAAACCAACAAAAAGCAGTAACAACAAAAGCAATTGTGAGAAGGTGTATGCCAAGAATTCTCTTGATCAGAAGCACTTAGCCTACAAATGGTCCCTAGCCATTCTTGCAACCATTCCACACATGGCCACCCTAAACCAGTATTAGCACACCTTCCTGAGGAAGGGCTAGATCAAAGCCTGGTAAAAAAAAATAATAGGACATGAAGACACGTGAAAACCAAGAACATAGGCCCATTTTTCTTTTTTTCTAGTTTTCAAAAGACATCTTTTAATGCAGAAATAACATGTCACTACTACTAATGACACCTCTCACACACAACCTTTAGAGCTCAGCCGCTTATATAATTAATTATCTGATGGTAAATGGTCTCCAACCTGTCAAAAAGTTCTGCTCAATTAAATCTTTTCAGTCCATCTCCTTCATTCACTCCTTTTGGACCTTTGCATAGCAGAATGGCAGTGTGGAACAATTAGGATAAGCGATGTTTATTTATGCTTGATACATTCTTTTCATTATTCGAAATGGAATAAAAAGAGTACTGATCACTGTTGTCCAAACTTAACAGTAAAATCAGGGTGCCCTAAGAACAGTAAATGCTAATAACCCAATGGCTCTGAGGGACTTAAAAACAGGTTATGTCATCATTGATGCAACACCCGAAAAGTCCTGTAAATATTCAGGAGGAAGAGGTATGTACGGAATACGATGGTGCTCTTTAAATAAACAACAACAATAATTCAGGAGGAAGAGGTATGTACGGAATACGATGGTGCTCTTTAAATAAACAACAACAATAATTCAGGAGGAAGAGGTATGTACGGAATATGGTGGCGCTCTGTAGATAAATAACAACAATAATAATTCAGGAGGAAGAGGTATGTACGGAATATGGTGGCACTCTTTAGATAAATAATAACAATAATAATTCAGGATGAAGAGGTATGTACAGAATATGATGGTGCTCTGTAAATAAACAACATCAGTAATAATAATATTAATAATGTGCGAGTCAGATGCAGGTCACATAACTGCCTTCACATCTGAGGATTTACAGAGGAAAGGGCAGGGTTTTACAGTGATGGACAGGGCCACCATAAGGGGTGGTCAGCCAGTTCTACCATTAAGGAGCATGAGGGGACCAATAGTGAGGGGGGGGGGGGTGATAGCAGCCCTTCCCTGAGGCCTGCATTCATCACTACAACACTGCCACAACAATCTCAATTCAAGCTAGAGGTGCAGCTATTTTTTTATAGGTTTTGAGAAACTCACCATAAATACTTTTGCTGGGTCCTTAGTTTGAACTAGGGGGCCGGCCATCACATTATAAGTTGGGGGGGGGGGGGGCAGACATTGTAGTTGTATGGAGCTCAAAATTGTATAACGCAATAATGTTTGCACACAAAACTGAATACCGTTTACAGAAGTCCAGCGAGGTAGAAAGAGCCCAGAAAATTGTAAGGGTAATGTAGGCTTTGTTGTGCCATTTTTATATACTGCTAATATAATTTTATATTATTAATCAATCAAAACATTAAATACATTTTCTAATGTTTAAGTATACAAATGTATCCCTAAAATAAATACATGGCCTGTGTAGAGGGTATATATCTGATTTATTACCCTGAGAATTATTAGTCCATTTTTTTTTATTCAACAGGCACTTAAATAAATATGAGACACTCCTTCGGCCCTGACCTTTTACAACAAAATGTGCAACTTTGGTTAATTTATTTAAAGAGGGTGGCTATTCCCCAACAAAATGCTATGGACACATTTTTAAGTCCAGACAGGGTTTAAAAATATGAAATGACATTGGTTGTGGTATAACAGAGCTCAGAATCCACCACTTCACAAGGCAATGGTTTAACCACAAGGCCACCAAGTCTATTCCTTTAAAGCTGGTACCATTTTCCTTCTCGAGAGCTGATTCCAAACCAGCCGCTCGCACTCGGCATGACGCGCCTCGTGTTTGTTTATGTGTGGAATTTAGGCATATTTCCTGCAAAGTTGGAGAAGAAGGTCCAGATTTAACCCTGTGCTGCTAAGAAAATGAAATAATTTACAGGGCCTTAACACGCACTGTACCAGGAAAAAGGTTACTTGTTTGATGCATTTCATTTTAACAAAGAGGCAGCATTTAGACTTTGGCCCTTATTTAACAAGGGATAGCGCCAGGTAGCGAATGGTGAGCGAACGGTAATGACGCTCACCGCCACGAGAACGCCGGCTCCCCTCCGCAATCACACATTTATCAAGCCGATCCTGCTTAGCGACTGACAGAGCGCCAGATAGCGAATCATTCATCATTATTCCAGCCTCACCCCACAGCGCCAGCGAGCGACCTTGAACAGCGACAGGTATGACCTCTCGCTACCTGGCGCTCTCCAATACATTTCAATGGAGCAATCTTTAAATATTCTTAATTAATTGCTATTAATGTATTTTTTTTTTTTTTTAAATGTCAAAAATTCTGTGACCACTTCTGCAATGTTAGATATTTTTTTTAAGGTAAAAAAAAAAACAAAAAAAAATTTGTGCAGAATTGATATTACAGGTCTGATATTAATGTATTCATATTACAAAATGTTTTGAAAAACATGTTTTTTTTTTTTTTTCAAAAATATGGTTGTTTGGGGGTTAAAAAACTACTTTTAACCCATCGCCGCCAGCGCTCTGGGGTTTAAACAAGCATTTCACAGCGCGAGAATTTTTTGAGCGTGATTTGTTAATGAATATGCTGGGAGCCGTTCGCTATGGCCATTCGCTGTCATGCGCTCCCATACAACGCGGAACCTGTCAAACAGCGACTCCTAACCCCGTATTCAACATTACCGCACACCGACTGTCAACAGCTGAACAGCGGCCAAGCACAGCGAATACTAGCGGGCGCTGTGAAAATAACGCTACTGTCGCTCATCTGTCGCTAACTGGCGCTATTAATGAATCGGCCTCCCCGTCTGTAATCACAGCCAGCAGCCAATCAGCAAAACGATTGGCTCCCGAGCCTCTGACAGCATGCCTCCACCTCTCACCATGTGACCCTCAGCGAACCATTAGGTCCACCCAGCACACCCCATAGGTTTCTAGAGGCCATTGGTTACATAGCAAGGGATGGAGGAATGTGATGCACTTTCACTGCAGTGCTGGAGTGTGGGATGTAGTTGCTGCTACCAGCTGCTTCACATGACCCAGGAATAGGTAAGTATTTAACATGTTCTTGGGCTTGCTTTTAATTTAAATACTGCTTTTAATTTTAACAAATTTTCTTTTTAGACTTTACATTTAGAGCTGGTGATATCATTAGGGACAACTCCCCCCCCCCCCCAATCTTTTTCTTTCCAAGTCAAGACATTGGTTCAGAGTACCACAAATAAAGACTAATATAAATCGCTTCTATCCAGTTGCTTTTCACCTGAACTCACCAACAACACTGTTATATATAATTGGCAATAAACAAACTGATTCTGCTTCAAGCTGCTAAGTGGGTGATCCGCCAACACCCCGTTTACTGTTGAGGGTCCTGTTGACAATTTTTAAGCTAAAGCCTGACTGTTCAGGGAGTGGATGCTCAGTTTCCTGCAAAGACGGAGAACTTTAATAATAATTTAAGTGATCTCTCAGTGTGTACTAAGCACACCTACCAATCAAAATGGTTTATTATACATTAATGAACAGAAGCAGAAGAACTTACTAATCTGTAATAGATGAAGGGTCAGCGCAATGAAGTCAATGCTTTTATCTACTGTTTCCTGTTTTGGTATTTGCATACAGCAGCCTATAAGTGTCCAACAAACACATCACACAAAGCTTGACAGAACAAACAGTATTGTCTGAGGGTTTGTTAATATTTGCTTTATGAACAGCATCTCTCAATACATGGGGGATTGTTAGCCCCTGTCACATAAAGCACATTTTTGGAACAGTCATTTGAGAATGATGTCAAGCATTATTATGTTTAGCAACTGGTGACAACTATTGTAAAAGTTTGGGAAACAAGGGCTGATTTAACAAGACAGGCGTGAAAAAGCCAAGGAAATTGTACAGGACCACCAGTCAGGTGTGACACTTGATTATTTGCTCTGGAAGCATCTTTAGTCCTGTTTTGTACTGCTTCTGCTTCCATGCTTGAGTCAGGAAGCAAACTGCCAGCACTACAAAGCACCTTATCTTTCCTACTTTTTCTGGTGTTTACTGTAGCCTTTTTATAACATTTGGATTTTCACTTTACGCCTTTATATCATTATATCCAACATCAACCCCCCCCCCCCCAATAACTTAATACTATGCGTTCCTGGTATAAAGGGCATGCCCTGTTCTGATTATTTTTGAAGCTATGGTCCACTGCCATGGAAGGGGACCACTCTACAATGAAATTGTGGGGGGAGGAGGGCCACTTTTTCGTAGCCTAAACTAGTCCCCAATCTTTTTTCATCAAGTACCATTTTCTGAATGCTAATCCATCTCATATACAACATGGGAGGTATGTATGGGTTGTCAGTTTTGTTAAATACACAAAACAATAACCATTAATGTGCATAACAGTTTATCATCTTTTTGATCTCTTGTGCTTACTGAGCAAATGAGGCTCGAGAAAAGTTTATAAGGCAACATATTAGGCTTGTGTACAACCTACATGTACCACTGGTTGGGAATCCCTGGTCTAAACTAAAAATCTAGTACTCACTTTAACCACAAGAAGCTTCCATTTAGCTGTGTGATGGCTCCTCAATTTTGGCCATTATATCTGTTCTTCATTTGCCTCCCTTGCCACCTCCTTAACTCCCAGAGTAACTAATCAAGATCTAAAAATGATTTAGTGCCATTGCTCTGGGTAAGCGCTGCTGAGTCTATTCAGCGAAAGAGCCTGTCTGTGACATTAAAGGTACAGGCCAGACTGTGTAAAAAGTCAAAAGGCACTTATTTGCCAGGCGACAGGCTCAATCCCACAAAGCCTTGTAGGCTCCTGTCCTTCGGGTTCAGCGATTTTGGCCACAGTGCCAGCAGTTGGCCTCTCTCCTGGCCTTGCTCTTGAGCAGTCTTGCTATGCGCTCCCTGCTGCCAATCAGTGAGGGAGCCATTGTCAGTGACCCACAACAAGAGCAATAATAATGATCAAGTCTGTGTGGTGGAAGGTAAGTGCCTATTGTTTTTTTAGACATCTTGGGCAGGGACTTTAAGGCAGCCTGAAAGAGTGAGTCTGGAATCTGGACAAATGCTGCAGAACAGGCAATTTAGGGAGCAAGAATCATCTTTAAGAGCAGGGCAACCTCCCCCCTCTAGTTTATAAGGCTCGAAGGGCGGTGGTCTCCTGCTTTATGGGGGATACCAAATTGGGATGCCTTGCTGTGTGAAACTGCTTCTGCAAGGTGGTTCTGCAATGGCTGGATATTAGGATTATGGGATTGAGGAAAAGGCAGGATAGAAGCTAAATTTAAGGTGTGGCCTTCTTGAGGCCTTCTCATCTGGCCTCTGTCACAAAAAGTTCATGCCTATGTCACATATGAATATGCAATATGACACACTAAATACAATTCCACTATAACAACTATTATTGTTGTCTTCCAACAAATACAAACAGGACATTCAAAGTAAAGATGTAATATGGAGTCAAATAACATGATACAGTATGAAGATATGAAGAAGGCTTACATGCCTGAAACTGGTTTTACAGTCATTTTACTGTAGCTATAGGGTCCTTTCAACAAGTAGTCATTGAAAACCAACAGTTAATAACTGTCACAGGAGTCCAAACCCCCTTTTCCTAATGCCGCCACTATTTATCCCGTTTCTGCTTTGTTTATTCCATTATCTGAACTGAAAACATAAGGAAGCAGCACAGCAATAAGAGCAGTGCATCTATCAAAGCAATTCTATAAAAGGCAAACACAGAAGAAAGAGAGTCAAAAAGTCTGCAAATAGTTTTACAACCATGGTTATCTTCCAACAATAATGAAAAACAGGGTAATTGCTTTGGTGCTCTGTACTTCTGGGTCCATTGGCTCAACGAAGAGCAGTTGTGTATAGTCAGTTGTCCCTGTCCTGTTAAAAAGTTGCCTCCAGACTCCCTTTACTGTTACAAAAATACACTGGCACTGGCTTTTATTCAGGCCCTAGGTCTCGATTCAGAGTTGAAAAAAGCTCTCATGGAAGTAAAAAATTCACTTTCGGTTAACAAGGCATGAGAATTTTACTGTTGCAGAATCACCAACTAGGATTACAGTTAAAGTCAATGGCATTTTTTACTCCTAAAAAAAATAAACTTTACTCCTTTTTACACTATAGTAAAACGTTCCATGGACTTACATTGGGTGAAAGTGAAATTTTAATGTCTTTTTTTTAACCTACCAATAGATTTTTTTTCAACTCTTACTGAATCAAGGCCCATGAAACTTTTATGTTTATCATACTGTCTTTTCCTGGGATCTGACTGACAATAAAACATTTTGCCGTTAATAAATTAATTAGAAAATTATTTAACAAACCTACATTTTTACTTAAAGCAAAATAAAAATGTCTGACACTAGCAAAAAGATTGAAGCAAATATATGACTATGGCATTACTGTGATTGGTAAAGCTGTGTCACGAGTAGTAGGTACAAAATAAGCCAAACCTAAAATCTGTATATCCCCAAAAAACTACTGTATATCAGGGCCTACATTTTCAGAAAAGGCAAACGAGAACCAAAGTCAAATGTTTTATTGGTTCTGATTTGGCACAACAAGCACGTATTCAAGCTCACCATCAGAGCTCAGGTCCTAAGAGCTCTTGATCAACAGGCCTGGTCATTATGGCCAAAGTGGAGACTCTTGAATAATGCTAAACCTCCATTTTCTACATATTTATTGAAGATGCTTCCTTTTACATCCTTTCTTTTGCTTTTGATGTATTATGGCCCCTTGGGCGGTTTAAAAAAAAGCTGTACAAGTGGGTACAAACGGCTTAAAATATAAAATGGGGAATCTAAAAGGCTGTGTTGTGACTATAAATTCAAATGATAGGTTGATGAGGGGCAGGCCAAGTGGTCCTTATCTGCTTTGCACATCTTGCATAATAGTGACGCACTTAGGAGTGAAAGCATATCAAACATCCCTTGTTTACAAGTCATCGAACCCTCTCACTGCTGGTTCCCCTGACTTCAGAGAGTTACTGCACAATGATTGAAGAAATTTGCTAAGTGAAATTATACGGAACAAACCTACACAATGCACCGACTATAATGCATTAGTCTTAAAAATTGCAAAACTGAAAAATCCTTGGTGGGCTTCAAGTACTTTTGAACACTGTTAATTCTACACCATAGGCACCATTTATTCTGACAGCTTTGCTAAGCAGAAGAATAATTATGTTATTAGACCTGTAATTGTACCTGACAGACCCTCTGAAAGGCATCAGGTGACTTTTTACGATCACTGAAACTGGTTTTCCCCAAACCACTATCTCCCCTTATGTTTTGCTACAGTTTCATGAGATTTAAATTGTTGTAGCTTAGAAAAAATCCTGCCAGATACATCTGCTAAGTTTCTGCCAGTATGATTTAGCTACAGTATCCGCTAAACTTGTCCTAAATCAAAAGGCTTCTATTGATACAATACCGATATCTTTTAGACTTGCCCTAACTCTGAAGACTTTGCTGTTATGATACCACTATCTGGTAAACGTGCCCTAACTCAGAAGACTTTGCTGGTATAATGCCGCTATCTAGTAAACTTGTCCTAACTCAGAAGACTTTTGTTGGTATGATACCACTATATGGTAAACTTGTCCTAACTCAAGACTTTTGTTGGTATAATACCACTATCTGGTAAACTTGTCCTAACTCAGAAGACTTTAGTTGGTATGATACCACTATCTGCTAAACTTGCCCTCACTCAGAAGACTTTTGTTGGTATGATACCACTATCTACTAAACTTGTTCTAACTCAGAAGACATTAGTTGGTATGATATCACTATCTGCTAAACTTGCCCTCACTCAGAAGACTTCTGCTGGCACGGTACCAATACCTGCTTAACTCGTCCTAATGCTCTGCTATGGAATGGTATATTTTACTCCAGCTACACCAACCTGTTATTAGTTTTAAGATATTTCTAAATATCATTACGTTATAGCATCACATCAAGTAGGGACCAGTAGGGTTGGTTGCCACAAATATCACCTATAGGGGCTTTAGAATTCTCATAATTCTTACCTAAGTAAATATTAAGCACCTATATAAATTAAGCCGAATGTCTCTTTATCTCTGTCTCTGTCTCTGTCTCTCTCTCTATATATATATATGAGTATGTTAGCTTATCTACACACCTCCAAACATTTTCAAAAGGTAAACATTTTGCCACACACACATTTTTAGGCAAAAGACGTAATCATTCTACGTACAGTACCTAGTTTGGACCACAGAACAAATGCATACAAAACACACTGACTATTTTTCCGCCATGGTAGCATTTGAATGAAACATTCACAATAAAGTTTACATGTGATTCTTAGATCAAAAAGAAATCTGTTTTTTTTACAGATGGACAATTTAGAAGATGAAGTATGGGTTGGCTGTAAGAAAAGACACTTGGAATATACATATTATATACAAATCAATCATGAACAAATTGTTGTTAGCAAGCAATGCAACACATTAAGTCCTTGTAATTTATACTTTGGTAAGCAAACCATAAAGCAAAGGAATCTATGGTAAAATGATCCAAAATACATTTTTGTGACTCTAGCAGGGCCCTTGTAACAAAAATGGAGCAAGGTGAACAACTGTCCGATGTATAAGCGATTTCTTTATTTCTTTTTTAATCCAATAAAGCTGTAATGATCAATTTTTAAACTTGACTCACCTAAATGATTACTTCCAGAATTATTCTACAGGACCCTTCTTCTCTTTACATTGTATCGTGGCACACAAGCAGATTGCTTTAATGCTAAACACATTTAGCACTGTGCAAACAACTTCACCAAGATAAAGCGTACACCCACGTGCGAATGTGCATGCATTTGTCTTCCTGACAGCTGTATGACTTCATAATTAAACAACACAAAATTCACATTTTACTAGAATCAAACATTACATATCTGAATGAAGAAGAGCATCTACTGATTCACAAGTCTTATTTTCTAAGCCCAGCACAACTTATCTGAGACCCCCTAACTTTTTCAGTATGTTGTTTGCAATTGTTGCCAAGTTATCTTACCTTGTGAAACAGTCACTTCCAAATGTTTCGCTCCAGTGTAATGTGTCCTCCAATTCACAAGAATGATCCTTAGATCCTTAGAAATCCACTTTTTAAGCAAGTGTTAAAAAAAATAAGACATCCAGTATGACGATAAAAAAAAATCAAATCAATATTTTAAAAAATAATAAAGGTCTCTTTTTGTTCATCGTTTCCTTTCTTGGAAGTTAACCCTTTTTCGCTTTGGTAGACGGCGAGAGTTTTTAGCAAAGTTTGTACTTGTTTTGTACTCCGGCTGCAGTTATAAATATTTCATTCTCTCAGAAGGACCACCCTGAAGCAGGAGAGGAGTGAACTGATTTTTCTGAATTCTTTTTCTTCCGCGAGCTCCGAAAGTGCAGCAATGTGTTTTCCTGCAGATTTAGCCTGCATGAGTCCTCTGCCAGTGAAACGTGGTTACAATTGTCTTGTTTTTGGAGTCTTTTGCTGAGATTTTAGGGAATCTGTGAAAGGCTGCGCAGTCAGACTAGGCACTGTGTGTGGTTGGGATGGGGAGACCCAGAGGATTCTCAGTTCTCAGCATGCTGTCTATGGTTACTTGCCCTGGAAGGAAGATGTGGAGTGGATAATATGTGGGATGCGGATTGGAATTCACCAAAGTGAGGGGGAGGAGGAAGGCACATTCACTGAGCCACATTCCAATGGGAGAAGCACAGAGAAAAGGCAAGGCAGAGGGCATTAACACACACACACACACACGCACACACACACACACACACACACACACTTATTTCAGAGCCTGATATATTATTGTAATCTAAAAAGGCAAACAAGTATTAGTATGTGAATATTACATTTACAATTATAACATTTACTGCAAATTATGTTATACAGTTACATCAGCTCAATAAAGTCCAACTCCAGACAATATTTAAAAAAAAAATCTTTAAAGCAGAACAAAACCCAGCTAAACAAAGATTCCAGGGTCAACCGCTGGCCCTCTTCCAGGGCATCCCAGTTCGGAATGCTCTGCTGTGTAAAACCCCCCAGGGGCGCCGCAGCACTCACCTCTTCCTCGCCGATGGAAACAAGGATGGGCGCATCCCCATTCCTATGAGCTGTGCGCATGCTCCTGTGTCCAGCCATGTAGATAGGCTGGGGATATGAGCGCGTGTACTGCAGGGGATGCGGCTGCTGTCACTCACATTGCCAGGCTCTGCAAGTAAATAGAGCAAGTTTGCTGAGCAATTGCCAGACCAGGAAGTGGTGAGTTTGAAAGGGTGATCTGTGGGATTTCATACAGCAGAGCAAACCAAATGTGGGATGCTTCAGGGAAGCATGGAAGAAAACCCAAGAAAGTCAAAATCCTGGGTTTTGTTCCGCTTTAAATTCATTTACACAGTAACCCCAGAGCTATCCTAGTTTGAGCAGCCCCTAGTAAGCCAAAAACAGACATGGAGCTTTTTATGATGGTGGACAGGAATTAGCTGTCACCCACTAGTAAAACATGTCTCATGTGGCAGCCAGATATGGATGTAGCTATTTCTTGTCCCCCATCAGATGTGAAAATGTGAATATCTCTCTAATGCAGAACTCATTGATGGCATAAGAAGAGTAGGTTAAATACCAAAAAAACATAAACGGCCCCATTTGTACACAAACAGTTCTTATTTATTCATAAAGATAGCACATGCAGTGCACAATAAAAGCTACCACAGACAGCTAAAAGTTAGTGACCTAACCAATGGGGTTATGGGGCAGCCATAACCTAGGAAGCAACCTTGTGACCGGAGGGTGGCAGGTTCTATTTCCAGCCAGGACCTGACCAAAGACACCTAACCCCCCCCCCCCCAACTGCTCTCAAGGTTGCTGCCCACTGCTCTGGGTATTTGTGCACACACTGCTTGTGTTTGTCTCACTGCATCGATGGGTTAAATGGGGAGTAAATATTCCTGTGTGTGCCCAAGCATCCAATGCCATATATATCCAAAAATCCAAATCCAACTCTCAAAAGTGGCATTCTAATATAACAAGTAATAATGTGCAATATTCAACTTTCATTTACTGTAAAAACCCTATTACTATTATCTAGAAAGTTAATCCACGGAAAAATAAACCACAAATAATCCCTACTCTCCTAGGCAGTGTCATGAATCATAACATAGCAGCACAAAAGCATCAAAAAGCCAAGAAAACAACTTTAGGTTCTTTTAAAATGGACCAAAACCCGGGGTTCGCACTATCCCGGGTTTTGGTCTGCCCCCCTGGGGCACCCTGATTTGGGATACCCCAATGTGTGAAACCGCCATGGTCTGGCGATATACATGCCTCGCTGGTGTTGCCACGGCTTAGTCATGGGTCTGCTCCAATCAGCTTCTTTGGCTGCGCATATTAATATAAGGTTAAAGAAGCTGAATGGAAGCATTGCCACAGTCGGGGTTGGCACACGTCACCCCCTGCATCCTCTATGGCAGCCATTTAGTTACAGCGGGTGCCACCATGCACAGCACGAGAAAGATGTGAAAAATGTCGGTGCCGGCCATACATATGCCATGGGCTCATTGGCGAGGTGAGGATACTGTCCTACTGGAGGGATTTCACACAACAAGGCATCCCAAATCAGGATGCCCCAGGGATGGGGATTAACTGGAACTAGTGTCTTATAGATGCTAGGTCCGATTTTGGCCCACTTTAACCAATTGGCCCAGAGGCATTCCAATTTTAACTGCCTCTAAAGTTTAGTAAGCCAAAAGCAGAAATTGACTTATGACTTATGATGGGGGACAGAAAATAGCTGCGCACATGCCAGAAAAGCACGTCTCCTAATAGAGAAGGTGTGGCTGCCACCTATTGGTGTAGCTAATTCCTGCCCCCATACAATAGAGCTCTGCCAGGAAAATGTGAGTATCTTTTTAATGTAGGGCTCACTGGTGGTGTAAGAAGGGTAGGTTTAGGGGAGGCATCGGCTTTGGGCCCCTACACCTTGGGATGGCCCACCTCATTCCCTCTCCCCTGGGCAGCCCCTCTGCAGGATGCAGGGCCTTTCAGTAACTAGGACTAAGGACTGTCAGTGAGGGCCAGATATCGGGAGATTGTTTATTTCTATCGGGCAGTCCTTCTATTATTTCCTATATTGTTCTGCCATTTCTCCTTTTCTTCTTTGTTTTTATGTCATTCCTTCTTTCTTTGTTTCTGTTCTTTCATTCTATATCTTTTTTCTTTCTTTTTTGCTTTTATCCATTCTTTCTTTTTTTTCATCTATGCTTTCTTTTTTCCTTTCTTTCTTTCAGTTAGTCTATTTTTTGTTTATTTCCTTCTATTGTTTTTTATAAACTATTACTTGTTTTCTTTCTTTTATCTAATCTCTCTTTTATTTCCATAATCCCATCAATTCTTTTTTTATGTTTCTATTTTATGTTTCTTTCCTTCTAGCATTTCTTTCCATGTATTCATTTTTCTACCATTCTCTTTTTTCTCTCTTTTTCTTTCTTATTCTTTCTATTTTCTGCCATACCTTATATTTTAGCAGTCTCTGTTTTTCTTTCTTTCTTTCTTTCTCTTTCTTTCTTTCTTTCTTTCTTTTTTCTATCATTCTTTCTTCCATTTTATTGTTTCTTTCATATTTTTCTATTTCATTCTCTCTTGATTTTAGGCATTTCCTCTATTCTTTCTTTTTCTTTCTTCCTTACTTCCTGTCACTCTTGAGACACCCTCGGGTAGGGTAGTTTAGGGTCCCTGTAAGCCAGGATCCTCCCTGAAACAGATTTGCAATGATGAGTCCATGGGCCGGATCACATGAAATCTTTATGGCAAGAAGGGAAAGTAGAACAGCACTCACACCTAGCAACCTCACCACCAGTCTCAACCAGGTCACTGCAATATTGGAGGACAGGTGAGTATAACAAAGCATAATGTATGATAAAACTTAAAGGAATATGCCCCTTCTGTCACTCTGATCTCTCAGAAGAGAAATGATTTCTTCTCTCCTGTCATTCAGTCATGCTGCAATTCTTATGTGTCTGTGTGAAAAGCAGGCTGGGATTGGTCCAAGCAGGGCCAGCGCCAGCACAGGGAAAACCTGGGCAACTGCCAGGGCCCCTGACATCTTCAGGGGCCCACTCAAGCTTATACTTGGCCATGGTATTATTTTACAGTGAACTCAAACCACTAAATGCCGGGTGTTGTGTGCAGATCCTCAGCAACAGGGGATGATCAGCAACACTGGAGAAGGTGGCATGGAATGGAGGGCAATTGATGGAAGCTCAGAAGGTGGTGAGAACCCCTTTTATTCGAATCCCCACAATTTGTTTTGTAGAATTGATCATATCATGGTGCCCCAGACTGTCTTGCCCATGATTGGCAAATGTCAGATTCTGGCCACACCCTGGTCTGATCACGACCCACTACTTATGAGGTTTGAGGCAGCTCCCCCCATCACCCGGCCCTTCAAGTGGAGACTAAACGACTCCATGCTCACACGCAAGGAGACCCACGACCAGATTCTGCAATCCCTTAAAAACTATTTTGCTATTAACACTAATTCAGCCACGGTGATAAGTGTATGGGAGGCCCACAAATTAGTAATCAGAGGAGAACTCATTGCGCTGGCCACCTCTCTTAAAAAACGTAGAACAGAGCGAATAGCCCAACTAACGACCAGCCTGGAAAAGCTACAATCTGCTTGGAGGGCGAACCCCTCGAGGGAACTTAAAAAGAAGGTGGACGAGGTCACTGTACAACTCAATGTGGCTCTAGATGAGATAGCAGAGAAGAAGCTTAGGTGGAGCAGACAGAAGATGTATGCGAGGGCCAATAAACCCGATACCCCTTTAGCAAACAAGCTCCGATATTCAGGGCCGAAACAATCTCCAATCATGTTACGATCTGCAGAAGGTTCCAACACGGCTAACCCCATAAAAATTGTTGGCATTTTTGAAAGGATGCTGGGCAAGCTCTATGCAGCACCTCAGGTGTTCCCTAAAGAGAGAGCCACCACATTTCTAGACTCGGTCTCGCTCCCCGCGGTGGCAGCTGCTCGCAGAGCTAGTCTAGAAATTTCTGTCCCAGAGGTTCTGAAGGCAATCAAAAGCCTTGGGGCCTCCAAGGCACCGGGACCTGATGGCTTCTCAAACCTATATTATAAGAAATATGCAGCGGAGCTAGCCCCACACCTGGCAAGGATGTTTAATTCTCTTAAGGAAGAGGGTATCTTGCACCGAACCTCTATGGAGGCATTCATTAGCATGATCCCGAAGCCGGATAAGGATCACCTAAACCCGCAGAACTACAGGCCCATATCATTGCTTAATGTAGATCTTAAAATACTGGGGAAAGTTTTGGTCTCTAGGATCAACGGGTTTTTGGGCACTCTGATCGGGAAGGATCAAGTGGGATTTGTACCTAATAGGCAAGCCTCAGATAACATTCGTAGAGTAACCCATTTGATCAAGCAAGCCCAGCAGAGGGAAATCCATAGCCTTCTCTTATCACTGGATATGCAGAAGGCATTTGACTCCCTATCATGGGACTATATGTTCCTTGCCCTTCAGAAGTGGGGATTTGGAAACAACTTCCTGGCCTGGATACGGTCCATATATTCGTCTCCCTCAGCTAAGGTCCAGTACATGGGTTATCTCTCAGAGTCTTTCCCAATCAACAGAGGTACACGACAAGGGTGCCCACTCTCTCCAGTGTTATTCGTGTTAGCTTTAGAGCCACTAGCAATTGCAATCAGAGCGCACCCAGATATAGAGGGGATAGAGCTAGCGGGGTACCACCACAAAGCATGCCTTTTCGCGGATGACATACTGCTAATCCTCTCACGTCCTCATACTTCACTGCCCAATGCCCTCCACCTCCTAGATGACTTCTCGCAAATCTCGGGCCTCAAAGTCAATAAAGAGAAATCTTTGGGGCTAAATTTAAATATCCCTCCTCAGATGCTGAGATTGCTTCAATCCAACTTTCCCTTCCGATGGGCCCCGGGGGCATTATCATATCTAGGGGTTAAGATCACCCCTCATTACCATACCCTATACCAAGCCAACTACCCCCCCCCCTCTTTCGTTCACTAAAAGCTATGCTTGACTCTTGGCGGGGTCATGGGATTTCATGGATAGGAAGGATAAATGCGGTAAAAATGACCTTATTACCCAAAATGCTTTATTATTTCCGGACGCTTCCTGTTCAAATCCCCTCGCACCAGATTAGAAGCATGCAGAACAGCATCATGAAGTTTGTCTGGGGGAATACCAGGCCGAGGGTAGCTAAAACTACTATGTATAGGCACAGGACGGAAGGAGGGCTGGGAGTTCCGTGCGTGTCTAGATACTACATAGCAGCGCAAATTGCGCAATTACATAGCCTACATCTCGAGGTGGAAATCCCTCTCTGGGTCTCCTTAGAAGCCATGGAATGTGATCCCGTCCCCATAGATAGCCTGATTTGGATCCCGCCACAGTATAGGCCCCGCATTATGTGTCCAATCTTAGGCCACTCCCTCCGTGTTTGGGACGGAGTGAAGTACTCGGGGAAGCTGATTTCACCACATCTCCCAGCAATGCGTCTATTTAAAAACCCCTGGTTCCTTCCAGGGATGGAGAGTTCTGAGGCGTTTGTGTGGTGGAGGCGGAAGGGCATTAATAAAGTGTGTCATCTACTAGATTGGGAGGAAATAATCCCTTGGTCGACACTAGTGTCGAAGGAGGGCGCACCTGCCGCCGAATGCTTCAGATATGTTCAGATCCGGCATTGGTTAGCTCCCCTACTAAAAAAAAAATCCCTTGGGGTAGATAAAACAACCTTTGAGAGGGTGTGTCTTCGGGGGACACCGACACCGGGCCTTATCTCCACGATTTATGCTCAACTCACGACATTACCGGCCAATCAGAAACATGGATACATGACAAAATGGGAGACAGATCTGGGTCTAGTCCTGGAAAGGAAGGAATGGACGGATATCTGGGCAGGGATTAACAAATGTTCTATAAACATCACCACACTAGAGGCGGCATACAAGATGCTTACAAGGTGGTACCTGGTACCATCCCGCGTGGCTAAAGCAGTCCCAGGGTAGCCGGCCACCTGTTTCCGATGTTGTCCCACAGAGGGGACGGTCCTCCACATTTGGTGGGAATGCCCGAAGGTCAGGAGGTTCTGGTCTCGGGTCTTTGGCATGCTTTACAGTCTCCTACATGTCAACTTACGCAGGGACCCCTGGGTTGCTTTATTACATGTGAAGCCAGAAGGAATCACTAAGCCCCAACACGCCTTGCTGACCCAGGTCATGCTGGCGGCCAAATTAGCTATCGCAAGTTCATGGAAAAAAGGGAGCGTTCCATTTCAGATGGTTAGGGAGAGGCTGAATGGTATTTTCATCAATGAGAAACTGACAAGCATCCTGAGAGATTCTCATGAGAAATTCATGAAGATTTGGGACCCGTGGGTAGAATACTCGTTTCCAGACCTGAGAGAAGCCCTGTTGCAGTGAGGAGTGGCCTACAAGCCCTCCTCTCTAAATACATATTTACATCTGCACACTCCCTTCCCCTCTTGGTGTTTTTTTTTTTTTCTCTCTTCTTTCCCCTATCTTCTTCTACTTCCCTCCATGTTTCTTGCCTGTCCCCTTCCTCCCCCCTCGTTGTTTTCCGTCCCTCTCTCTCCCTAGACCCCTCGCCTCCCTCCCGACACCAGAGGGGTGGCGGTGTGGAAGGCATGTGGCAGGAGAGGACAGTCCGCCTGCCTCAGCTTTAGTGAGGATATCTATCAGTTAATAGGTGTCGAATTTCAGCCGCTCACGTTGGTACACCATTAAACAGGAGCCTAAACATTCTAAATGTGCCTTAGTAACCTACTGAATAACATACCTGTATGAGGCACTGTATGAAGAATGACAACTCATGTTCTGTAACAGTTTATTTGTAAAAGAACAACATGTCTTGCTGTTTATCTTTTATACCAAAAATTCTAAATAAAAAGATTGAAACAGAAGGTGGTGAGAACCAGGTGACAACTAATAGCAAGGATGAAGTCTTTAGTGGCAGCAGAGCAACAGTAAGGGCTGAAGTGTGTTTGGTGGCAGTAAAGAATGCAACAGGGACTAGAGGATGATTGGTGGCCATATAAAGTGCAGATCATAAAGTGCTAAGTGCCTAATTAATATGTGCAAAAAAATACCAGATCTGTTGTGGACCAGGAATCCCACTCCTATTATGGTGATATGAACTTTATTTATTAAGAGGCCGATTCATTAATAGCGGCAGGTAGCGACAGTTGAGCGACTATAGCGGCATTTTCAGAGCGCCCGCTAGTAGTCGCTGTGCTTGGCCGTTGTTCGGTAGTTGATAGCGACTCAGTCGGTTTGCCGTAATGTTGAATATTGGGTGAGGAGTCGCTATTTGACAGGTTCCGCGCTGTATGGGAGCGCATGATAGCGACTGGCCCTAGCGACCGGCTCCCACCATATTCATTAACAAATCATGCTCAAAAAATTCTCGCGCTGTAAAATGCATGTTTAAACCCCAGAGCGCTGGCGGCGATGGGTTAAAAGTAGTTTTTTAACCCCCAAACAACCATATTTTTGGAAACCAGAAAAAACAAGTTTTTTAAATAATTTTGTAATATGAATACATTAATATCAGACCTGTAATATCAATTCTATACAATTTTTTTAAAATTTTTTTTACCTTAAAAAAAAAAAAATTAATAACAATTAATTATGAATATTTAAAGATTGTTCCATTGAAATGCATTGGCGAGCGCCAGGTAGCGAGAGGTCATACCTGTCGCTGTTCAAGGTCGGACGCTGGCGCTGTGGGCTGAGGCTGGAATAATGATGAATGAGTGGCTATATGGCGCTATCTCAGTCGCTAAGCAGGATTGGCTTGATAAATGTGTGATTGTGGTGGGGAGCCGGCGTTCTCGTGGCGGGGCCCGTCATTACCGGCCGCTCACCAGTCGCTACCTGTCGCTATTCCTTCATAAATAAGGGCCTAAGTTGATTATTACTCTGCCCTATCTATGCTGCTTATTTTTGAAAATATGGTGATATTGCTTATTCTTGTTTTGTATTGTATTTTTTTTGCACATATTAATTAGGCACTTAGCACTTTATGATCTGCACTTTATATGCTGGCACAGTGTTTGTTTATATAATGATATATTATGATGCACTATATATAGTTTAGACTGCTGATGGTATTTTTTATTCTTAAACCGGACCTTCAGCGTGATTTAATGAAAAGCCCAAACTCTTTAAAAACAGTTCCCCAGCATCTAAAATTAATATATTTTACGTTTTTAGTCACTAACTTATTATTCTTTCCCCCACTGGGCTGCAACTCTGTTCAGGAATTTAGGATACGGGCGCCGCCATCTTGACTCAGAAGCATCACACTTACTGAGGAGAGGAGAGTGGGATAAGGTACAGGGGGGCGGGTTATAGTTGTGCTTTGCTCAGACAGAGCAGAGCTGGGGTCAGGTAAAGGTCAGCAGTCCCAGAATGCAGAGCAGCACAGTCAGGAGGCACTTCCTGTTTGCAGGCTGCCTGATAAGATGGCGGCTTATCGGCTTCCATAAGCCGCCATCTTGGATGTTTAAAGGCTCATAACATGCAGTAGATGCAGGTAGGATGATTTTTAATGTGGACAATCTGTATGTATAGGGTGTGGGAAACATATAAGATAGACTCTTATTCAGAGTGAAGGTCCGCTTTAAGCACTTTACTACACACCTAATAGCAATTTATTAAGCAGTGTTATTGTGTTATTGTATATATATATATATATATATATATATATATTAGGGCATAGTGCAATAATTATTTAGAGAGAGTCACTTGGGTCCACACTTTTCTGGCAGTGTCTTCTGTGTTTTTAATCAGTTTTTCGTCTTATGTATTGATTGTATGTTTATGTCATTGTTGATTGGTACTTGGCCAATATTAAAGATATAGCTATATATATTTTATTTTGGGTTGTGCGGCCTCTTTTTGGGACCATTTGGAGCTGAACTGGCAGCTCATTGTGTATAGAAATTATTTATTTGATGTTAGCTTTGTAGTACAGAGAAGCTGAGAAGAGACAGAAAAGCAGAACAAGAAGCATCTATTCTCCCTACACACACACACACACACACACACACACACACACACACACACACACACACACACACACACACAAATTGGTGTGCCTCACACAGTCTGATGTAAGAGGGGTTGTATCTTATTCATGGCAGGTAAGAAAACAATTATTTATTTTAAAGTTAGCCCTGACAATCTCTTGATTTAAGTCAATTTTTGTGGACTTTTCCTAAAACTCCCGGGCCGGGCAGCAGCCGCAGTACTGTACCATCACTTCAGCGCCATGGTTCTGGAAGCCAGGATCTGAGCTTTCAGCCTTCTCTGCTTGTGTATTTCAGTATCAATGTGTATTAGCGTTTGCTGTAGTATCCTGGCCATCACTGATGAATTTGATGTGTGTTGGGTGCTGCAGAAGCGCTGTCCCTGATTCATTGCAGAGTCAATGGAGAACACTAGTTGGTGTCCTAATGGCCCAAGACTACACTATCTAGCAAAAGGACAACGCTGCAGTGAGCGAGAGGTAGCGCCAGCTCAGTGCGTCCGGCACTGGGTGCTCCACACCATATTTTAAAAAAAACTACACACACACAGCGTTGGCGCTCTAAATCTGGTTGCTATAGCATAGAGTGCCAGATGCTGTGTGCTGTGTTTCTGAACACATATCCACCAGTAACAAAGCGAAAACACGTGAAATTACATTTTTGTAACACTGTGACATTAACACTTTAGTGCCAGACCTGTAATGACAATTCTGCATAAAATATTTTAAAAAATGATAAAAGTGTTTGTTTTCAACCAGGAGAGGTCACACAATGCTTTGAGCAAACACTTTTACATTTTAATTGCCCAACAACCTCATTGAAATGTACGGGAGAGCGACATTGAGCGAAAGGTAATACATGGCGCTCCTGAGCCTAGAGCGCAGGCGCTATACGCTGAGCCGCCTGTATTAATACATGTGACACTACATGGCGCTGTTAGAGCCGCTCACCAGATTCACTTTCTTAAATGTAGTTTCACATACAGCGCCCAGCGTTCACCTGATGCTACGTGCCACTACCTGGCGCTAGCCTTTCTTAAATAACCCTCTTAGTTTCAGTAACTGTTACTCGGACATGGGACAAAACTACTGAAAGCTGTTGCTTAACTGCTGCTGATTCACTTGATAAGAGTTAATCCCTGAAAGTGCAAATGACAGTCTTGTACATTGCAAGGTAATGACAACACCAGCAGTAAAAAATACTTTATTTCTGACAAGACCCCTGAGGGCATCGGAGAGTCTGCCCACCCAGTAATCCATGGGATCAAGCAGCGCTTCTCGGCTTCAGTACTCGCTCTTCCCAGCATAGGAAAGATAGAAAAATACAATTATGTGAAACTCACCTGTAGAATTGTTTTTGAATATATCCAGTCCAGGTCCTTACAGAAGTAATGACAGTTGGGCAATCCACCGCTAGGTGGCGCCTGACTGTAGGATCAAAAGCTGTCGCTCCTCCCGCCTCCTATAAAACAGGTGTCTCTCTATGATTCCCCAGTGGTTAAACAGCAGTAAGAAAAGAGACAGGCCGGGAGGCCAAGAAACCATGTTACTTCACATAGCTTCAGCATGTACTCTCTCCATCAAACTAAGGACAACGGTCCAATATAAAAATGGTAATCACCATAACAGGCAATCCAGATATAATGAATAAGGGCGGGGTGGGACGACTTGGACTGGATATATTCAAAAACAATTCTACAGGTGAGTTTCACAGAATTGTATTTTTCACCATATCCAGTCCAGGTTGTCCCAGAAGTAATGACAGTTGGGACATCCAAAAGCAGTGTCCATTAGGCTGGGATCCCCAGTGCGAAACAGCATGTAGTTCATTTCACTACCACCTGAAGCACTTTTCGGCCAAAGACAGCATCAACTGAGGCCCTAACACGAAAAAGGGGATTCCTTCCCATTGGCAGAATATTCTTGCACCACCGCCTGTCTGATCCACTTACTGAGAGTGGACTTGGCCTGAGGCAAGCCCTTCCTAGACCTCTCAGAGAGAACAAAAAGATAATCCGACTTCCTGAAGGACTCAGTCGCAACCCAGGAGTACTTAATGGCTCTGACCACATCCAGGGAATTGAGGGTCCTTTCCTTAGAGTTAGTCAGAGCTGGACACAAGGAAGGCAAGACAATTTCCTCATTAAGGTGAAAAGGAGACACGACCTTAAGCAAAAAATCATGTTTAAGCGAAACACCACCTTATCCCTATGCCGTCCAAAGTAAGGAGGCTTCACACCAATCACGGCCAGCTCTGACACGCAACGCACAGAGGTGATAGGTACCAAAAATACCACCTTTAGGGCAAAATAGACAATGCAGCATCGCACAAGGGCTCAAAGGGGGGACCCTGGAGATCAGAAAGCACCAGATTCAAGTCTCACACTGGTAATATAGGCTTACGCGGTGGGCGTACATGGGTAACCCCTTGGAAGAAGGTCTTGATCAGTCTATGATTGGCAATGGATCTCTGGAAGAATATAGCTAAGGCCGAGACCTGGCCCTTGAGGGTGCTCAGCTGGAGACCCAAGTCTAAGCCGTGTTGTAAAAAACTCCAAAATCCTAGAGATAGGAAAAGTGCGACTATATAGGCATGCCAAACTCTGTAATATATCATGGAAGAAAACTTCTTCCGCGTCTGAATCATGGTCTGAACAACTGTGGCTGACAGCCCCTTGTCCGTCGGGATTGAAGTTTCAATAGCCAGGCCGTCAAGCCAGTGTCTGTAAATTGGGGTGCAACAGCGACCCCTGCGTGAGAAGCCCTGGATTGTCGGGCAAGATGTAGCGAGTGACATGATGTAGCGAACGACTAAATTATGTCCGCGAACCAACTCCGCCTCGGCCAGCGAGGAGCCACCAGGATGGTTGGTACCCCCTCCTAGGCTATCTTGCGCAGCACTCGGCACAGGAGTGGAAACGGAGGGAACGCATAAAGGAGCCTGAACTCCATCCAAGGAATTGCCACAGCGTCTGTGGCAAAGGCCAGAGGATCTCTCGACAGGGAGACGAATCTCGGGAGCTTGTGATTGTGTCTGGACGCAAATAGGTCCACGCCCGGCTGACCCCAACGGAGACAAGAGCGTGAAAAATCTTGTTGCTGAGAGACCATTCCCCCCAGGCGCGAGACGCTCCTGCTCAGGCAGTCTGCCTCCTGGGTCTCTATCTCAGGAATATAAACCGCCGAGATGCAGGGAACATTCTCCTCTGCCCAAGTCAGCATCTGGGTCACCTCCTTGAGGGCTCGCTTGCTCCGAGTCCCGCCTTGGTGATTTATGTAGACGACCGCCGTCTGATTGTCCGAGCGAACCTGAATCGCATGACCCCTTAGATGGGGAGTCAAGTGAAGAAGCACCACCGGATCGCTCTCAACTCCAAGATATTTATAGGTAAGTGGGCCTCCTGTGGCCCCCACTGACCCTGGATCTTCTGAGTCAGCCAAAAGCCTCCCCAGCTGGTCAGGCTGGCGTCCGTGGTAACAATCTCCCACCGTGGAGGCAGAAATGACTTGCCTACCAGCAGATTTCTGGAGTCCAGCCACCACAAAAGGGACTGCCTGGCCGGGGGAGACAGTGAAAACACCCGTTCCAGTGACTCCTGCGTCCGATCCCAACCGGTCAACAGATTCAACTGAAGAGGTCTCAAGTGGAACTGAGCAAAGGGCACTGCCTCGAAGCATGACACCATCAGGCCCACAGTTTCATCCCCAGACAGACAGATGATTGCTGACAAGACAGCAAGGCCTGCACCTGCGTCTGAAGACCCACCACCTTCTGCTGTGGCAGGAATATCCTGGCCAGAGAGGTGTCCAACGTCATGCCCAGAAAAGACCCCACCATCGAGGGAGTGATTGAAGACTTGGGAAAATTGACTACCCAACCGAAATCCTCGAGAGTGAACAACACAGTCCGGGTGTCGCTCTCGGCCTGAAGGAGAGACTGAGCTGCAATCAGTAAATCGTCCAGATAAGGCAGCACGTGAATGCCCTGGATACTCAGGATAGCCTGACGCCCGCCAGCACCTTGGTGAACACACAGGGGGCTGAGGATATCCCGAATGGCAACGTCACAAACTGGTAGTGCTGATCCTCCAGCGCAAACCTCAGGAACTTCTGATGCCCCTGGAATATAGGGATGTGCAGATAAGCTTCCTTGATGTCCACCGTGGTCAAGAGGTCACCAGGTCGAAGCGAGCTCACTGCGGACCGTAAGGTCTCCATGCGGAAATGTCTTACTCTAACAAACCTGTTGCGACCCTTCAGGTACAGGATGGGTCTCAGCGTTCCGTCCTTCCTGGGCACCGTGAACAGACTGGAGTAAAAGCCCTGACCCCGTTCCTGCCGAGGCGCGGGACAAATCCCACCTGACAGCAGAAGGTGTTGGACGGCCAACCGCAGGCCTTGTGCCGTCTATGGGTTCTGGGATATCCGTGACTGAAGAAATCTTTAGGGCGGCCAGACTGCCAGCTCTATTTTGTAACCGGAGGAAACCACCTCCTGAATCCCCTGATCCGAGACGCGCTGTCTCCAGACGTGAACAAATAGCAGAAGTCGTCCCCCCACCCGGATGGGTGAGGGCGCCCCCTCATGCCAGAGGGCCTTGGTAGGGGGCTTGGGCCTGGATCCCCAGGAGGGATTGGGTCGGCTGCAGGACCTACCTCGTCACCAGGAATCTCTGCACCTGAAAATGAAGAGCCTCTTCCTCCTCGAAGGAGCGATAGGCAGATGAACCCCGAAAGGCCGCGCAGACTTTCGTCGCTGAGGGAGTCTTCCATTCTTGACCAGGAGGTCAGAGGCTCCCCAAAACGCCTGTGATCCACAAAGGGGATACTAGTGAGTGCCTTCTTGGCCGGCAAGGTGAAGGCATGACAGACCAACTGATCCATGCGCTTGTCAGCTGGATCACGTAGGGAAGCAGTTTCGGGTGAAGGCATGACCGTAGTGTTGGACAGACCCAACACGGGGACATCCACCTCGGGAGGACGGGACCATAGCCGGACCAGCTCCTCGGGAAAGGAATACCGCCTGTCCAGGCCCTTAGGCACCGACAGTAACTTGTTAGGCCTTTCCCATTCCTTGAAAATCATGTTAGAAAAAAGGGCATGCTCAGGAAAGACTTGTCTCTGTCTCTCAGGTCAAAACAATCCACCCTGCTTCCTCTTAGCCACTCTAGGAGGGACAATGTGCAGCGTCTCAGAGATCGTAGTCAGCAACTGCTCCGTATCATCAGGGAGCCATGTATCCTCATCCGAGGAAGAATCGGGCCACTATCAAGGCCAACACCTCCAAAGAGATCATCATCTCCATCATTATCAGAATAGACCGGCTCAATATGCCGCCTCTTACTTGTTGCCTTCTTAGGAGCCAAGCAAGAGATCTGTCTCTCATGGCTGGCCACTCGATATGCCAAATCAGATTGGGACCCCCTACTGGCTTCCCCCTCGCTGGGGGATGATAGCAAGCGCGGGGGATCTGGAGAGGCCGCAGGCAATAACGGGCTAGAGGCAGATACACCCGCTCGATCATGCTCCAAGATAACACTTCTGGCGCAAGTGACACAACTGTGCTGAGTCCGCCCAGAGGGCTAGCACCGCACATGGGGCAGAGCTTCACCCGCCCAGATGGGGTCCCAAGCTCACTATCCCCAGAAGCCTCCATTATGGTGATTTGAGTTATGTTAACAGGTACAAGGCACTAACGACCCAACCTGGCCAGCCCACAAGAAATGATCCCTCTTAAGTGATCCCTCTTTACAGGGAGAGGGCTTGGAGAGAGGGGGGGGAGCGGGGGGTGGCCAGGGGCCGAGAGGAACCACAACCCTTAATATCAAGGGGCCCACCTGGAAGACACAAAGTGAACAACATATAAGCATCCCACAGCACATGCCCAGCGCATAAAAGACAATATGTCAAGAGGGACTCACGACACTGCTCAAAGGGACGACAGCAGCGTGCAGGAGGAGAAGATGGCGCGGATCAGCCAGCCGCACACGTTCCTCGAGGGGCAGGCCGCACGACCGTGACGCGAAAATCGTCATCATGCACCCGGCGGCGGGGCCCACAGACATATTCCGCAAGCGCAGCGCCGACGTCCTCCCCCCCCCTCACAGCGCGGCAGCATGAAGGAGAGGGGAGAGAGCGGAGTGACGAGGGAGCGAGGAGGGTGAATATCTGAGGTAAAAAATCTGTAAAAAACACAGGAGGGTAAATATGTGAGGTAAAAAGTCAGTAAAAAACACAGGAGGGTAAATATGTAAGGTTAAAAGTCAATAAAAACACAGGAGGGTAAATATGTGTGGTAAAAAGTCAGTAAAAAACACAGGAGGGTAAATATGTGAGGTAAATAGTCAGTAAAAAACACACCGACACGCAAGGGACAGCAAGTCCAGTCAATAAACACCAGCACAATACAACAATAAAACTTGTGGGGCAGGGAGGGCATGAACCCGTGGTCATATAGTGGTTCCTCTCGCCCCTATATAGGCCCACCATCAGCCTATGGCCGGCTACCCTTTGGGCAGGGTCTGCGGCCCAAAGCGTAGCTCTGCCAACGTCTGACCCCGGCATCCACCCTACCTTCACCGTCCCGGGCAGCCGAAGCTGGGAGGCAGTAGTGGGTCCACCGGAACAGTGGCAATAAGGATGCAGCAGCCGACGGGCTAGGAGGCCCTGCTCAGCTGCAGTAATCCAGGAAAGAGTATCCATACGATCCTTATGCAGCAGACTGCCAGAAGAACACACTGGGGAATCATAGAGAGACACCGGTTTTATAGGAGGCCGGGAGGAGCAACAGCTTTTGATCCTGCAGCCAGGCGCCACCTAGCGGTGGATTACCCAACTGTCATTACTTCTAGGACGACCTGGACTGGATATAGTGAAAACAGGCCCTGCTGGGGGTATTCAAAGCACAAGGGTGGAGACACTCACATTTATCAAGCCCCAAACACCTAACTGGTGGTCACATCCGAGCACAACCTTCCTTACCAGGCTGGACTGACAAGTTTAAATCAATCCTAAAGCGTAATATAAAAGCTCCAATCTCACCGCACCCCTGCTCCCGACTTTTTACCTTCTGTGACTACCTAGCTGCCAGCGATCATGGGTGATGGCCTAGGCACCCAACCTGTAACCCCAATCCTCATTGGCTGCTGCAAGAGACTGACTACTTAGCTAGCCAATCACTGCACAGCATCCATGCTGTTACTGCACCAGTTGGCTGACTATGTAGTCAGTCATGGTGGGGGCGGAAGCTAGTGTTAGGCCAGACTTGCATTTTAACCTCAGGGATCCTGAAACATCCTTAATCCCCCCCCCCCCCCCGGGGAAGCAGGGGACGGAGAGTAAGGACCCTCAGTAGTGTTTACCCTTACCTTCGCTGACAACTATGCCAAATAGGGTACTGTGAGGGGAGGAAGGGCAGGTAAGGGAATTGTAACCTAAAGGAGCGGGGTGAGGTGAGTTGTAACTAGCAATCTGGGGGGTTTCACATAGCGGGGCACCACCGACAATTAGGACAGTACCCTATCTTTAAATAGTGATAGAGCCACCCAGCATTAAATATTGACAATGCCCCCAGCAATAAATAGTAACAGTGCCCTCAGCAAAAAAATAATGACTTTACTGGATGCCCTGCAGTGGGCTAAGGGACAAAAAACTTTATCATTTTGGTCTACTATAAACAGCAGTAGTAGCAAGCTAGGTAGATAAATAGCCTTAAAGTTGACTAAAAGACTCCAGGGATGCTCGATTCCCTTTCATCCCAAATGGGTTATCCTGGTGTGTGTGTGTCGCCCGGATTGCCCAAACGTATCTCTTCCTGGTTCCCACAGCATGTGCACATGCCGTTCAGCCGATCAGAGGCCTGTGTTGAATTTAATCAATTTGACTAGAACAGATGATTGGCAAAATTCTGGTAAAATGCAACCAACTCTATTTTGAGTTAAAAGAAAACCCTTTAACCGGCAGCCACGTAAAATGTATGTGGCTGCCTCTCCTACCATTATATGCCTACAATGTAAATTGTATATGCCCGCTTTCCCCCTGCTAGCTGTAAAAAAACTAAACAAAACACTCACCTGAACTCTTGATCTGTCAGGGTCTCCTCTTCACCCCCCCCCCAGGCTCTCCCGGCTTCAGGAGAGGAGCTTCCGGCGCCACTGGCAATCAGAAAAAAAAAAGATAGTAACTCACCTCCATAAGCAATCCCTCCCGCTGCGTCTCCTTTTCGGCCAGGTGCCCCCCTTCCGCTGTCACTTACATTGTTGCCACCACTAGTCTTGCCTTTTTGGGGGCTGGGCAGATTACATCATCCCCGTGACGTCATACTGGGGACATAGGCAATGATGACCAGAGGTGAGTAAAGAAAAAAACGTTTTTGAATAAATGTAATTTTTTCTCTTTTTGTTATAGTCAATCCTTTGTGAACTGGTAAGGGATCCATGAGACCCCTATACCAGTTCACAAGGCTTGGGGTCTGGAAAGTCACCTGTGGCAAGTGGGTGACTTGCCATTAACCCACATCCTCCCCCCTATTACAGTCACCTGTGACAAGTGGGTGACTTGCCATTAACCCACATCCTTCCCCCCTATTACCTGCGCGCGGCCCATATAGGCTATGCAGGCTTGTAGCTTTTAGGGATGGGGCCACCGAAGCTGCTCTTTGTGCCCTGGTCTACAAGCCCCTATAGCTGTTGGGCACAGGGGACCCCAGGCCATTTTATAAACCATAAAAATCAAAGGGGGGAAGGGGGCACCCTACAATGTTTTTTTAAATTAAGAAATGAATTAACACTTTATGTCCCATCACCCAGAAGCAGCGGGAGAACAGAAACCAGAGTGATTGGTGTGGGATACAGTGTTCGGGGATAGATCGATCGGAGGTATTAAAAAATAAAATAATAAAAAAAAAATTCTGATGTGTGTGTTTTTCCATTTAACCTTTTGTAAACTGGTATGGGATCCACAAGACCTCTCTCTTAGTTCACAAGGCTTGGGGTCTGGCAAGTCACCTGCGGCAAGGGGGATACTTGCTATTAACCACCAGACCCTATTACCTGCCTCCCCAAAGCCCGGGGGGGGGGGGCAGAAAAGCCTAGGGGCTGCAAAAGCTGGGTGCGACTTGTAGTCTCCAGGGCTGGGGGCCACCAAGGCCGTGTTTCGCACCCTGTTCTACAAGCATCTGCAGCTGGTGCCCGGCTGGTTATGCTGGGAAGGGGGGACACCATGCTATTTTATTTTTTTTTAACCCGTATTTAAAATGAACATATTTTTTTTTAAACATAGCACAAAATGGTGAAAAAATACAATTCTGTGATTACTCACCTGTAGTCTATAGAGCACGTCCTGTTCCAGAAGATATTCCTTACATTTGGATATACTCCAGTAGATGGCGCTGGACTGCAGAGACAGAAAAGTGGCTCCTTCCTGCCCCATATATACCAGGGACCTCCCACAAAATCCCCAGTATTGAAAAGCAGTTAGCAAGAGACCGGGAGAACTATAATATATAAAAATTTGAACATAGGAACAATCACCATAAAGTGGTAACCAAAGATAATGATAACAAGGGTGGGGTGGAACAGGACGTGCTGTATACATATAATACCAATTCTACAGGTGAGTAATCACAGAATTGTATTATTCTAAGTATACAGCACGTCCTGTTCCAGAAGATATTCCTTACACTTCGGACATCCAATAGCAGTGTCCGTAAGGTAGGGTGGGATCCCCAAAAGTAACAGCAGACAGTTTAAACCACTGCCACCTGCAGAACCTTGCAGCCAAAAGCAGCATCAGCTGAGGCCCTAACATCAACCTTGTAAAACTTTGAAAAAGTATGAACAGAAGACCAAGTAGCGGCCTTGCAAACTTGTTCAACAGAAGCTTGGTGCTGAAAAGCCCAAGAGGCACCAATAGCACGAGTAGAATGAGCAGTAAGGCGGAAGGGAGGCTCCTTCCCCTTAGCAGAGTAGGCCTGTATCACAGCCTGACGTATCCACTTGCTGATAGTGGACTTAGCCGGAGCCAGGCCTTTCTTAGGTCCAGACGGAAGCACAAAAAGAGCATCAGTTCCTGAAGGATTCAGTAGCCACCAAATAGAACTTCAGAGTTCTGACTACGTCCAAAGAATGCAAAACCCTTTCCTTAGGGTTACTAGGATTAGAACAGAGAAGGCAAAACAATGTCCTGATTAAGATGAAAGGCAGAAACAACCTTAGGCAGAAAATCTGGCTTAAAACGAAACACCACCTTGTCCTGGTGTCTCTCAAAATAAGGAGGCTTGATGGAAAGCACCGCCAACTCAGAAACACGCCTAACAGAAGTGATAGCCACCAAAAAGACCACCCTAAGCGTAAGAATGGACAAAGGAGCCCCTTGCAAGGGCTCAAAGGGAGACCCCTGCAGGGCAGACAAGACTAAGTTCAAGTCCCAGGCTGGTAACATAGGCTTACGTGGAGGACGCACGTGAGTAACCCCCTGGAAAAAGGTCTTGACCAGGGGATGCTGAGCAAAGGATCTTTGGAAGAAAATAGCCAAAGCAGACACATGGCCTTTCAGAGTACTGAGCTGAAGACCCAGATTCAAACCATGTTGGAGAAACTCCAGAATCCTAGGAATAGTAAACACATGACAGGGAAGCGAGTGGGACTCGCACCAGTCAATATAAGTACGCCAAACCCTGTAATAGATGGAAGAAGAGGACCTCTTCCTAGCCCTGATCATGGTATTCACCACCAAGGAAGGCAGCCCTTTTTCCATCAAGATGGAGGTTTCAACAGCCAGGCAGTCAAAGCCAGCGTTTGTAATTTGGGGTGGCGTAGGTGTCCCTGAGTGAGCAGATCTGGAAGCAGTGGCAGAGCGTACTGATCTACTGCCAACTGCACGATGTCTGCGAACCACACTCTTCTTGGCCAACAGGGGGCCACTAGGATGGTTGGCACCCCTTCCTGAACTATCTTGCGCAGCACCCTGCCCAGCAGTGGAAATGGGGGAAACACATACAGGAGCTGGAACCTCGTCCAAGACATTGCCAGGGCATCCGTGGCCAAGGCCAGAGGATCCTGGGACAGAGAGACAAAGACTGGAAGCTTGTGATTGTGACGGGATGAAAATAGATCCACGTCCGGCTGACCCCAGCAGGGGCACAGGGAGCGAAACACCGTGCTGCTGAGGGAGCATTCTCCAAGACGAGAGGTCCCCCTGCTCAGAGAATCTGCCTCCAGATTCTCCACCCCTGGGATGTACACAGCTGAGATGCAGGGAACATTTTCTTCCGCCCAGGACAGTATCAGGGACACTTCCTTGAGGGCCCTCTTGCTCCGGGTCCCTCCCCGATGATTGATGTAGGCAACCGCCGTCTGGTTGTCCGAGCGGACCTGAACAGCCCGACCCCTCAGGTGTGGGGTTAAGTGGGCGAGAACCAACCTGATTGCCCTCAATTCCAGAATGTTGATAGGGGCATGGGCCTCCTGAGGGCCCCACTGACCCTGGAATTTCAGGGACTTCCAGAATCCCCCCAACCTGTCAGACTGGCATCCGTGGTCTCCCAGCAGGTTCCCTGAGACCAGCCACCACACTAGAGACCGCCTGACCTGAGGGGACAAGACAAACACCTGATCCAGGGACACAGAGTCCCGAACCCATACTGACAAGAGGTGAAGCTGAAGAGGCCTCATGTGGAACTGAGCGTATGGGACCGCCTCGAAGCAGGACACCATCAGGCTCACCAGCTGCATTCCCTGCCTGATGGATGGATGGGGACAAGACAGCAGGAGCTGAACTTTCTCTTGAAGGACCTCCACCTTCTGCTGAGGAAGAAAGATCTTGACCTGAGCTGAATCCAGAATCATGCCCAGAAAGGACTTCACCATGGAAGGAGACAGGGAAGATTTGGGGTGATTGATCACCCAGCCGAATGACTCCAGTGTGGACACCACCCTCTGAGTGTCCAGCTCTGCCTGATGGAAGGACTGAGAAGCAATAAGCATGTCGTCCAGGTAGGGAAGAATGCCCTGAGATCTCAGCAGGGCCATCACTCCTGCCAGCACCTTGGTGAATACTAGGGATGAGCGAATCGATCCGGACGAACCCGGATTCGATCCGAATTTCATGAAAAATTTGATTCGGATCGAATCCGAATTTCCCCGCGATTCGATCGCTCGAAGTTTTCCTTTAACATCCATTCATTTACAGGCATTCTAAGATGGCGGACGGTACATGTCCAGACATCAACCCCGCGCCAGTGCAAGCTGGGACAGTCACATGCAGCCTATCAGCAGCCAGCAAGCCCGGTGACATCACAGCGCTATTTAAGTCGGCCATCTTGCTTTTCCTTCCTCATTTCTCTATTGCATTTGTGAGAGACAGAACGCTGTAGTGAGGGAGAGAGGCAGTTAGACAGGCAGGGGCATACAGGGACAGGCTGGAGACAGGCAGGAGACAGGCAGGAGACAGACAGAAAGTCAGCGAAAAACAGGGAAAGTTAGGAAAAATCGGAGGCAGTCACAGGGAGATTTTTTTTTTTTTTTCATCCAGCCTGAGTGTTTGTTACTGGCTGGCTGACAGGCTTTGTTAGCATTTTCAGGCTGCTTATACTAACTAACTGTGCATATATACTGAACTGATCTTAAGTCTGCTGTGAGGCATCCCATTCTGTGACTACACCAGCCTCTATTTAAGACCATATAACCATTTGCACTTATTCTAATTGAAATTAGGCCTGATAAAGACACTTTTGCTGTGCATAGCACTACTGGTCCCTGCCAGGTGCACTCCTTTTTGGGGCATCCCATTCTGTGACTACAGCAGCCTCTATTTAAGACCATATAACCATTTGCACTTATTCTAATTGAAATTAGGCCTGATAAAGACACTTTTGCTGTGCATATTCTTACTGCTGCCTGCCAGGTGCACTCCTGTTGGGGCATCCCATTCTGTGACTACACCAGCCTCTATTTAAGACCATATAACCATTTGCACCTATTATAATTGAAATTAGGCCTGATAAAGACACTTTTGCTGTGCATAGCACTACTGGTCCCTGCCAGGTGCACTCCTTTTTGGGGCATCCCATTCTGTGACTACAGCAGCCTCTATTTAAGACCATATAACCATTTGCATCTATTATAATTGAAATTAGGCCTGATAAAGACACTTTTGCTGTGCATATTCTTACTGCTGCCTGCCAGGTGCACTCCTGTTGGGGCATCCCATTCTGTGACTACACCAGCCTCTATTTAAGACCATATAACCATTTGCACCTATTATAATTGAAATTAGGCCTGATAAAGACACTTTTGCTGTGCATAGCACTACTGGTCCCTGCCAGGTGCACTCCTTTTTGGGGCATCCCATTCTGTGACTACACCAGCCTCTATTTAAGACCATATAACCATTTGCACTTATTCTAATTGAAATTAGGCCTGATAAAGACACTTTTGCTGTGCATAGCACTACTGGTCCCTGCCAGGTGCACTCCTTTTTGGGGCATCCCATTCTGTGACTACAGCAGCCTCTATTTAAGACCATATAACCATTTGCACTTATTCTAATTGAAATTAGGCCTGATAAAGACACTTTTGCTGTGCATAGCACTACTGGTCCCTGCCAGGTGCACTCCTGTTGGGGCATCCCATTCTGTGACTACACCAGCCTCTATTTAAGACCATATAACCATTTGCACTTATTCTAATTGAAATTAGGCCTGATAAAGACACTTTTGCTGTACATAGCACTACTGGTCCCTGCCAGGTGCACTCCTTTTTGGGGCATCCCATTCTGTGACTACAGCAGCCTCTATTTAAGACCATATAACCATTTGCACTTATTCTAATTGAAATTAGGCCTGATAAAGACACTTTTGCTGTGCATATTCTTACTGCTGCCTGCCAGGTGCACTCCTGTTGGGGCATCCCATTCTTTGACTACAGCAGCCTCTATTTAAGACCATATAACCATTTGCACTTATTCTAATTGAAATTAGGCCTGATAAAGACACTTTTGCTGTGCATAGCACTACTGGTCCCTGCCAGGTGCACTCCTTTTTGGGGCATCCCATTCTGTGACTACAGCAGCCTCTATTTAAGACCATATAACCATTTGCACTTATTCTAATTGAAATTAGGCCTGATAAAGACACTTTTGCTGTGCATAGCACTACTGGTCCCTGCCAGGTGCACTCCTGTTGGGGCATCCCATTCTGTGACTACACCAGCCTCTATTTAAGACCATATAACCATTTGCACTTATTCTAATTGAAATTAGGCCTGATAAAGACACTTTTGCTGTACATAGCACTACTGGTCCCTGCCAGGTGCACTCCTTTTTGGGGCATCCCATTCTGTGACTACAGCAGCCTCTATTTAAGACCATATAACCATTTGCACTTATTCTAATTGAAATTAGGCCTGATAAAGACACTTTTGCTGTGCATATTCTTACTGCTGCCTGCCAGGTGCACTCCTGTTGGGGCATCCCATTCTTTGACTACAGCAGCCTCTATTTAAGACCATATAACCATTTGCACCTATTATAATTGAAATTAGGCCTGATAAAGACACTTTTGCTGTGCATAGCACTACTGGTCCCTGCCAGGTGCACTCCTTTTTGGGGCATCCCATTCTGTGACTACAGCAGCCTCTATTTAAGACCATATAACCATTTGCACTTATTCTAATTGAAATTAGGCCTGATAAAGACACTTTTGCTGTGCATAGCACTACTGGTCCCTGCCAGGTGCACTCCTTTTTGTGGCATCCCATTCTGTGACTACAGCAGCCTCTATTTAAGACCATATAACCATTTGCACTTATTCTAATTGAAATTAGGCCTGATAAAGACACTTTTGCTGTGCATAGCACTACTGGTCCCTGCCAGGTGCACTCCTTTTTGGGGCATCCCATTCTGTGACTACAGCAGCCTCTATTTAAGACCATATAACCATTTGCACTTATTCTAATTGAAATTAGGCCTGATAAAGACACTTTTGCTGTGCATATTCTTACTGCTGCCTGCCAGGTGCACTCCTGTTGGGGCATCCCATTCTGTGACTACACCAGCCTCTATTTAAGACCATATAACCATTTGCACCTATTATAATTGAAATTAGGCCTGATAAAGACACTTTTGCTGTGCATAGCACTACTGGTCCCTGCTAGGTGCACTCCTTTTTGGGGCATCCCATTCTGTGACTACAGCAGCCTCTATTTAAGACCATATAACCATTTGCACTTATTCTAATTGAAATTAGGCCTGATAAAGACACTTTTGCTGTGCATATTCTTACTGCTGCCTGCCAGGTGCACTCCTGTTGGGGCATCCCATTCTGTGACTACACCAGCCTCTATTTAAGACCATATAACCATTTGCACCTATTATAATTGAAATTAGGCCTGATAAAGATACTTTTGCTGTGCATAGCACTACTGGTCCCTGCCAGGTGCACTCCTTTTTGGGGCATCCCATTCTGTGACTACAGCAGCCTCTATTTAAGACCATATAACCATTTGCACTTATTCTAATTGAAATTAGGCCTGATAAAGACACTTTTGCTGTGCATATTCTTACTGCTGTCTGCCAGGTGCTCTCTGGTTTTTGGGGCATCCCATTCTGTAACATACCATTAGCCTCTGCATTTACTGTAAGCTGCACAGTTATTTAAAGAAATTTGGCCTGTATGAGCCTGCTAACACACTGCTGCTGTGTGCATATATACTGATCTCAAGTCAGCTTTGGTGCATCCCATTCTGTAACATATCATTAGCCTCTGCATTTACTGTAAGCTGCACAGTTATTTAAAGAAATTTGGCCTGTATGAGCCTGCTAACACACTGCTGCTGTGTGCATATATACTGATCTCAAGTCTGCTTGGGGCATCCCATTCTGTAACATACCATTAGCCTCTGCATTTACTGTAAGCTTCACAGTTATTTAAAGAAATTTGGCCTGTAGGAGCCTGCTAACACACTGCTGCTGTGTGCATATATACTGATCTCAAGTCAGCTTTGGGGCATCCCATTCTGTAACATAACATAACCTACCTACCATACTAAGCAGCTCTCTTATTTAAACTAAGCAGGCCTCTTATTTACACTAAGCAGCTCTCTTATTTAAACTAAGCATGCCTCTTATTTACACTAAGCAGCTCTCTTATTTAAGCTAAGCAGCTCTCTTATTTAAACTAAGCAGGCCTCTTGGAGGCTGATTGTCCACTTTTGGGTGTGCATTTATATTCGGTTTCATATACAGTGGGGTATCCCAATTTGTAAGATAACCTACCCCAACCATGTAAACTAAATAGGCCTGTTGCAGCCTGAGTTTCTCTGCTTGCGTATGGCCTGCATTACAATCTGTCTCTTTCAATGACACTGCTGCCTGGGGTATCCCAATTTGTAAGATAACCTACCCCAACCATGTAAACTAAAGGTTACGTCCTTCCAGAAGGAAAACTTATGCCGAACACTATTTTTGTTAGGGGCATTGACCTTTGGATTGATCGGCATGAAATTAAGGTTTTTTTTTCAAAGTATGGCGCTGTAAAGAAAGTCAAAATTATTTCTCATACTTGGATTATTGTTACTTTTTGTTCAGCTTGAAATATACCAGGCCACACGGGCATCCCAAGGCACATGCTATTTTAACCCTATCTGTTATACAACATAAGCGTTGATCAGCATCAGCTGCTTTATTAAGCTACTTCAGTTTACACTTGTTTTTGACTGCTTTTAATAAACCAGGCCGCAGGGCACCCCAAAGCTGCACCTTGCACCCTATCTGGTATACAACATAAGCGTTGATCAGCATCAGCTTCATTAAGCTACTTCAGTTTGCACTTCCTTTTTGACTGCTTTCATTTAACCAGGCCGCAGGGCACCCCAAAGCTGCACCTTGCACCCTACCTGTTTATACTAAATAAGCATCTACAGCCTCAGCTTTATTAAGTTATTGCATTTTGATTTGGTTTTGGTCTGCTTTAAATACACCAGGCCGCAGGGCATCCCAAACCTGCATGTTGCACCCCATCTGTTATACTAAATAAGCGTTGATCAGCATCAGCTTTATTAAGCTATTGCATTTTGCATTGGTTTTTGTACTGCTGCCAAAACATTAGCCCATATGGGCATCCCAAACCAGCACATGTCACCCTATCTGTTATACTAAATAAGCTTCTACAGGCCCTTTTTTATTTATTTATTTTTATTTATATAGAGCTGCAATAGCTTATATTGTGAGGTAAATTTGCCATTTTGCAGCATAATATAGAGCAGCCCCTGTGTAAATCTGAGGGGCAATAGCTTATATAGTGAGGTAAATTTGCCATTTTGCTTCGTTATATAGAGCAGGCCCTGTGTAAATCTGAGGGGCAATAGCTTATATTGTGAGGTAAATTTGCCATTTTGCAGCATAATATAGAGCAGCCCCTGTGTAAATCTGAGGGGCAATAGCTTATATAGTGAGGTAAATTTGCCATTTTGCTTCGTTATATAGAGCAGGCCCTGTGTAAATCTGAGGGGCAATAGTTTATATTATGAGGTAAATTCATGGTTTTGCACCATTATATGGAGCAGCCCCTGTGTAAATCTGAGGGGCAATAGCTTATATTGTGAGGTAAATTTGCCATTTTGCAGCATAATATAGAGCAGCCCCTGTGTAAATCTGAGGGGCAATAGCTTATATAGTGAGGTAAATTTGCCATTTTGCTTCGTTATATAGAGCAGCCCAGTTGCCATCTAAATCAACTACTGTCCGGCCAGTACAGCTTTTCCAGGGCAAACTCTGCTAGTTGCGGACACAAGTCAAGTTTGGCTTCCCAGCAAATCCAGTGGATCCTGAAGGTGTGTTGTCATGGTCATGTCAAGGTATGACATGACCTGCTGTTTGAGGTCCAGCTCCAGGTCTTCCTGCTGCTCATGAGTAGACTCACTATGCGGGTGTAGAAAGCTACTCACTAGCGACTGAAGACTGAGGCTGCTGCTGATGGAGCTGCTGCTGCTGCTCCTTCCACCCCCCCCAGCAGCCATGGCAGTGGAAGGTGATCGCAGAGGTCCCCCCGAGTCAGACCTGCGGGAGTATGGGCCATGGCGCAGATAGACATCGCCCAACTGACTACGTGGGATGTCTCGAGTAGGTCAGTTTGTCCTCCCTCTCAGTGGGCGTAAAAAATGCCCCCATTTTGTGCCGGAAGCGAGGGTCCAATAAGTTGGAGAGCCAGAAGTCTTCCCGCTGACAAATGGAGACAATTCTGCGCTCACTAGTACGCAAGCATGTGAGCATGCATCGTGCCATTTGTGCAAGTGACTCGGAGGGACTACCTGTCTCCATCTCCACTGTAAACTGCCACGGTGTGTCTGGGTCCTCTGTCTCGCCTTCCTCACAACCCTCTAGCTCCTGTGGCTGCTCCTGCTCCTCCTCTCCTGTCAGATGACTAGATAAAATGGTCATTTTGTGAAACCTAAACTGTGGTTTGCTGTGCCCCACCCCCTCCTCCTCCTCCACTTCAGCCCCCACAGGCTTCATGTGGCTGTGAAATGTATGTGCCATGTCTCCAGTGCCCTGACCAGCCATGGTTTCCAACATGTGTTGTAGTACATGAAGCAGTGGAATCTCATCGTTCATCTCATAGTCCTGGCAACTGACTAATAACGTAGCTTCCTCAAAGGGCCTGAGCAAGCGGTCGGTGTCACGTATGAGCTGCCAATGGTTTACATTGAATTTACACAGGGGTGTCCCCCTATCCGTTTGGATCATCCAGAAATCCGTGATGGCTTTTCTCTGTTCCTATAGTGCAGTGGTCCTCAACCCTGTCCTCAAGGCCCACCAACATGTCATGTTTTTTGGATCTCCAAATAGCCAGCTCTATTGCTCTGCAGCTGCACTAATTACTCCACCTGTGCATCTTTGTGGAGATCTGCAAAACCTGGCCTGTTGGTGGGCCTTGAGGACAGGGTTGGGGACCACTGCTATAGTGGATCCTGCATATGGAGGGTGGAATTCCAACGGGTGGAAACATCACAAATCAGACTATGGTGGGGTACACCGTTGTGACGCTGAGGCTCAATAAGGTTGTGCTTGGTGGTGTAGGAGTGCCAGAAGTGCATGCTAACTTTCTTTCCTGTTGTTCGGATGTCTTTCAGATGGGGGCAAGACTTCAAAACTAGACTGAACACGTGTGCCATGTCAGGACGCATGACTCTGGCTTCCTTGTCGCAGCGCAAACAAGATGTTCTTCCAAGTGTAATGCACCAGGCTGGACTTATGGTGACGCTGTCTGAGAGGAGAGATCCCTCAGACATCAATATTAAAAATTCCAAGAATTTTTGAGGGCTAATTATTCAGAGGCAAATGATAGCTAGTTGTTTCTGATTTAATTACAAGGTGGAAACACACCCTCAAACAAAACTTCACTTTGGCAATACTATTGCATTTGTCTATTCATAATTTTATGTATATACACTAACTAACCTACTTTTTCTCCACAGGATGCTGCATGAAACACTGCCACATCGCTGAGTAGCTGATTTTTCCTAACAACAGTCCGCAATAATTCACTGCTGCTGCTGCTGCCGCCACCGCCACCGCCGCAGACTCCAGGGACCCTCTTCCACTACCTCGGCTTGCAACACCTCCTCCCATGACACTCTCCTCATCACTAATTGCCGGCTAGTGGAAGAAGAGGCGAGTGTCTCCTCCACTTCTTGGCTGGGCAGTAGCTGCTGAATTTTATGATTATCAGATCTTCATCAATGGATAGTGGAGCTGAACCCAAAGCATAACAGACAGACAGTTGACTGGGGGTGTCAGATGCCACTTGTGATGCAGTGGACTGCTTTTGCAGCACTTCGAGACAAAGTTGCTTCATTGGCTGACACAATCCCCTCGATTCAAAGAGCAAAAGTTAATTGATTTCGTATCGAGAATCGTAAGTTTGGGTGGGTGTTAGTCATTTTTTCCTGTTTTTTTGGCCATTTCCGACTCGCACGAGCCTACGTACGAATGCGTATATGCTCTTACGATCAGCGGAAGGTCGTTCCTAAATTTTAGGATCAAAACGTAAAACTTAGGATCAAAACGTAAAACTTAGGATCAAAACGTAAAACTTAGGTTAATTGGATGTGTTTAGGTGTGATTCAGAGAAACCTCTAAACGCGTTTTAAAAGAAAGCCACAGCCGACACCTTTTAGCAGCCGGATTGCTGTTCGTGAACAGGTTTTTTGGCTATGTGGAGGAGTCTGCGCGTCTTGAGCTCCAATGAACTGCATGTATCAGCATGGCCGAGGCCATAAATTGTATGGCAATGCATACCTGATTCATGTATGCCTTATAAAAGCATTTTAATGTGGACCTTAATTAGTCCTTTGCATGTAAACCTTTATTTTGCAATATATTTGCGTTAATTAAAGAAACTTATGTCCTTTGTTAGTTATTTTAAAATTGAGGTACTAGAATGATATTTTTAGATTGCATTTATTGGTGTAGTTGTTTACCTTTGCTTTGTTTAATTATTTAAGCACATCTTTGGTCAGATGCATCACACTTACTGAGGAGAGGAGAGCGGGATAAAGTGCAGGATGTGGGTTACTGCTGTATTTTGCACAGACACAGCAGAGCTGGGGGCATGGAAAGGTCAGAAATCAAAGAATCCAGAGCAACACAGTCACAAGGCCCTTTCTGTTTGCAGGCTGCCCGATAATACCTGAGCCGCCATCTTGGCTGTTTCTAGGCTCATAACATGCAGAAGTTGCTGGGTGTTTTTTAATATTTGTGAGCAATCTGTATGTAGAGGGTGTGGGTAACCACACAAAAAATCTAAAGTTGTACCATTTGAAGCCAAAATATTAAAAATAAATCCACAAGTAAAAAATGCAAGTTAACTAAAAATTAAACAAAGTAAGATTTACTTATGCAAATGCATTCATTAATGGTTGGTTACTACAAAATGAATGAAATAAAGAAAAATTAAAGACCAAATATTTAGAATGCACTTTAATGAGGTAAGTTTGTAGTGCGGAGCCGCAAGATCAGAAGGATTTACGTCCAGACAAAAAAGGAAAAAGGGCAAAACCAATGTTGCAACCTGAGAAATGAAACGGAAAATTCAGGATGGAAACTGACATAGGTCTGATTCCCGAACTGCCATACGAACGGACGTATATTTTAGGATAGAAACGTATTTGCTTATTGAATCACTCGCAAGTTCATACGAACGCACGAGCGGACGTGAAAAATAGGATGATCGTGAGCCAAATCCAAGCTGTTACATGTTTCTTTGAATCAACCCTAATGACTGGTAAAGCTGTGGAACATATGGTTGAAAAACAAGAATAACCATTTGTTTTTATATGAAAAAGACCCTGGTTTATACAGATTTTTTTTTCCAGAGACTGCCCTGCGTGGAAATGAATGGCGCATGGATCATTCAAGCTTTCCTCCCAACAATGCCTGATGTATTCCAGAAGATTGATGACGGGGCCAGACCTACACTAAAGAAAGATGGATCGTGCAAAACAGATTTAAGGCGCTGCCTTCCAGTTACAGACATTCCTCCGCATCGGACCACAAGTAAGTATTGATAAAAAATCCTTTACGTTACTCTTACTTTTTATTAATATTCTTCGGATAAGACGGATCAGACATGATTCCAGATTAAAAATTCCAAGAATTTTTGAGGGCTAATTAGTCAGAGGCAATGATACCTTCTTGTTTTTGATTTAATTAAAAGGTGGAAACACACCCTCAAACAAAACTTCACTTTGGCAATACTTTTGCATTTGTTTATTCATAATTTTATGTAGATATTACTAACTAAGATACTTTTTCTCCACATGACTCTCCACAGGGTGTGATTCATCCAATTTTTGGGCTCCTGAAGCCAACCCCAGGGTCTCTTTAAAGTAATGTTTGGGCTCCTGCTGCTGCTGCTGCCAACTCCAGGGTGTGATTCATCCAATTTTTGGGCTGCTGAAGCCAACCCCAGTGTCTCTTTAAAGTAATGTTTGGGCTCCTGCTGCTGCTGCTGCCAACTCCAGGATGTGATTCATCCAATTTTTGGGCTCCTGAAGCCAACCCCAGGGTCTCTTTAAAGTAATGTTTGGGCTCCTGCTGCTGCTTGCAACTCCAGGGTGTGATTCATCCAATTTTTGGGCTCCTGAAGCCAACCCCAGGGTCTCTTTAAAGTAATGTTTGGGCTCCTGCTGCTGCTGCCAACTCCAGGGTGTGATTCATCCAATTTTTGGGCTCCTGCTGCCAACCCCAGTGTCTCTTTAAAGTAATGTTTGGGCTCCTGCTGCTGCCAACTCCAGGGTGTGATTCATCCAATTTTTGGGCTCCTGAAGCCAACCCCAGGGTCTCTTTAAAGTAATATTTGGGCTCCTGCTGCTGCTGCTACCAACTCCAGGGTGTGATTCATCCAATTTTTGGGCTCCTGAAGCCAACCCCAGTGTCTCTTTAAAGTAATATTTGGGCTCCTGCTGCTGCTGCTGCCAACTCCAGGGTGTGATTCATCCAATTTTTGGGCTCCTGAAGCCAACCCCAGTGTATCTTTCAGCCAATGTTTGGGCTCCTGCTGCTGCTGCTGCCAACTCCAGGGTGTGATTCATCCAATTTTTGGGCTCCTGAAGCCAACCCCAGTGTCTCTTTAAAGTAATATTTGGGCTCCTGCTGCTGCTGCTGCTGCCAACTCCAGGGTGTGATTCATCCAATTTTTGGGCTCCTGAAGCCAACCCCAGTGTCTCTTTCAGCCAATGTTTGGGCTCCTGCTGCTGCCAACTCCAGGGTGTGATTCATCCAATTTTTGGGCTCCTGAAGCCAACCCCAGTGTCTCTTTAAAGTAATGTTTGGGCTCCTGCTGCTGCTGCCAACTCCAGGGTGTGATTCATCCAATTTTTGGGCTCCTGAAGCCAACCCCAGTGTCTCTTTAAAGTAATGTTTGGGCTCCTGCTGCTGCTGCCAACTCCAGGGTGGGATTCATCCAATCTTTGGGCTCCTGAAGCCAACCCCAGTGTCTCTTTAAAGTAATGTTTGGGCTCCTGCTGCTGCTGCAAACTCCAGGGTGTGATTAATCCAATTTTGGGCTCCTGAAGCCAACTCCAGTGTCTCTTTAAAGTAATATTTGGGCTCCTGCTGCTGCTTGCAACTCCAGGGTGTGATTCATCCAATTTTTGGGCTCCTGAAGCCAACCCCAGTGTCTCTTTAAAGTAATATTTGGGCTCCTGCTGCTGCCAACTCCAGGGTGTGATTCATCCAATTTTTGGGCTCCTGAAGCCAACCCCAGTGTCTCTTTCAGCCAATGTTTGGGCTCCTGCTGCTGCTGCTGCCAACTCCAGGGTGTGATTCATCCAATTTTTGGGCTCCTGAAGCCAACCCCAGTGTCTCTTTAAAGTAATATTTGGGCTCCTGCTGCTGCTGCTGCCAACTCCAGGGTGTGATTCATCCAATTTTTGGGCTCCTGAAGCCAACCCCAGTGTCTCTTTCAGCCAATGTTTGGGCTCCTGCTGCTGATGCTGCCAACTCCAGGGTGTGATTCATCCAATTTTTGGGCTCCTGAAGCCAACCCCAGTGTCTCTTTAAAGTAATGTTTGGGCTCCTGCTGCTGCTGCCAACTCCAGGGTGTGATTCATCCAATTTTTGGGCTCCTGAAGCCAACCCCAGTGTCTCTTTAAAGTAATGTTTGGGCTCCTGCTGCTGCTGCCAACTCCAGTGTGGGATTCATCCAATCTTTGGGCTCCAGAAGCCAACCCCAGTGTCTCTTTAAAGTAATGTTTGGGCTCCTGCTGCTGCTGCCAACTCCAGGGTGTGATTCATCCAATTTTGGGCTCCTGAAGCCAACTCCAGTGTCTCTTTAAAGTAATATTTGGGCTCCTGCTGCTGCTTGCAACTCCAGGGTGTGATTCATCCAATTTTTGGGCTCCTGAAGCCAACCCCAGTGTCTCTTTAAAGTAATGTTTGGGCTCCTGCTGCTGCTGCCAACTCCAGGGTGTGATTCATCCAATTTTTGGCCTACTGAAGCCAACCCCAGTGTCTCTTTAAAGTAATATTTGGGCTGCTCCTGCTGCTGCTGCCAACTCCAGGGTGTGATTCATCCAATTTTTGGGCTCCTGAAGCCAACCCCAGTGTCTCTTTAAAGTAATGTTTGGGCTCCTGCTGCTGCTGCCAACTCCAGGGTGTGATTCATCCAATTTTTGGGCTCCCGAAGCCAACCCCAGTGTCTCTTTAAAGTAATGTTTGGGCTCCTGCTGCTGCTGCCAACTCCAGGGTGTGATTCATCCAATTTTTGGGCTCCTGAAGCCAACCCCAGGGTCTCTTTAAAGTAATGTTTGGGCTCCTGCTGCTGCTGCTGCTTCCAACTCCAGGGTGTGATTCATCCAATTTTTGGGCTCCTGAAGCCAACTCCAGTGTCTCTTTAAAGTAATATTTGGGCTCCTGCTGCTGCTTGCAACTCCAGGGTGTGATTCATCCAATTTTTGGGCTCCTGAAGCCAACCCCAGTGTCTCTTTCAGCCAATGTTTGGGCTCCTGCTGCTGCTGCTGCCAACTCCAGGGTGTGATTCATCCAATTTTTGGGCTCCTGCTGCTGCCAACTCCAGTGTCTCTTTAAAGCAATGTTTGGGCTCCTGCCCCTCATAGTGATGCCACCTCTCTGCAATTGTGCCGCTCTGCGATTCTATTAGCGATGCCTCTGATCTGCATGTGATATTTATTCAAAGTATTATTTAACTAACCCAGCACGCATCCCGTTTTTAATAGTGATTCGTCGCGAATTTATTCGGGTCGAAACGATTTTTGTCGGAAAATTCGGCGAATCAGTCAAATCGAATTTTTCAAAAGTTCGCTCATCTCTAGTGAATACCCTGGGGGCCGAGGTGAGGCCAAATGGGCAAGGCCCCAAATTGGTAGTGCTGATCCTCCAGAGCGAACCTGAGGAACCTCTGATGACCTGGAAAGACAAGAATGTGAAGGTAAGCATCCTTGATGTCTACAGAAGTCATGAAGTCCCCTGGGCGTAGGAAGGTCACAGCTGAGCGCAGGGTCTCCATGCCAAGTGTCTGAATCTGACAAACTTGTTGAGAAGATTTAAATCCAGGATGGGTCTGATTGACGCATCCTTTTTGGGCACAATGAAAAGATTGGAATAATAGCCTTTGCCCCTTTCCTTCAAGGGCACCCGACAGATGACATCTAGGTCTAGAAGGCCTTGGACAGCAAGGGAGAGACACTGGGCTGACAGGGGGTTTTGAGCTAAACGAGATTTGATGAATCTTGGGGGTGGCCAGGCTACAAACTCTATCTTGTAACCGGAGGAAACTACCTCCTGAATCCACTGGTCTGAGACATGATGCCTCCAGATGTGAGCCAAGAGCCGAAGTCGTCCCCCCACCCAGGTGCGTGAGGGCACCCCTTCATGCCTGAGGGGGCTTGGGGGAGGACTCAGTCTTGGGACCCAAGGGGGGGCCAGGGCGGGAGCCCCTGAAGGAAGGAGAAAAGGCACCTGAATCCCGAAAGGACTGGGGCTGCCTTCTACACTGAGGTAACTTGCCACCTTTAGCAAAAAAGTCCAAACATTCCCCAAAGAGGCGCAGCCCCTTGAAGGGAAACCCAGTGAGGGCCTTTTTGGCAGCATTGTCAGATGCCCACTGGCGCAGCCAGACCAAGCAGCGTATCGCCACCAACAAGGCAGATGCCCTGCCACACGTTCTAATGGTATCATTCAGGGCAGAGAGAACATATGCAACAAATTCCTCACAACGCAGAAGAGCTCTATACTCTTCACTACCAGCATCATCAGGGGCCCCATCTAAGAGACCCCTGAGCAGGCTTTTGATAGCAACAGCCGTGATAGCAGAGGCACAGACCGGACGGAGCACGGTCCCAACACAGGCAAAGGCATGGCAAGCCAGCTGATCCATGCACATGTCATCCCCATCCCTCAGTGTAGTAGAGTCAGGGGAATGCATGACAGATGTGTTAGACAACCCCAGAACTGGTGCATACACCTCTGGAGGACATGACCAATGTTTAACCATCTCAGCAGGAAAGGGATACCTCATATCCCAACTCTTTGGTACCCCGGGAAGCCGGCTAGGCCGTTCCCACTCCTTGAGAATCAGATTATTAAAGTGAGTATGTTCAGGAAACTCCAAACGTGGCTTAACAGTATGAAACAGCTCCCCCTGCTGCCGAAGGGCCAAGGCAGGAGAAGAGATACAGAGCACTTCAAAAATGTGAGCCAAAAGTCTGTCAGTATCATCGGAAGCCCATGGGTCAGATCCAGACTCAGCATAACCCCTAGGCTGATCCTCAGATGATTCTGAATCAGAGAATAATTCCCCTTCTTCCAGGGGGGTATACCCAGTAATATCAAAAAACTCCATAGCTTCCACAGGAAAGAGAGTAACACCGGGTGCCAGATGCCGCCGCTTAGCAGGAGCCTTACGCGGAACAGAACCAGCAATATGCCTTTCAATGCTGGCTACCCTGGTAGCCAAATCAGGTTGAGACTCCCCACTGGTATGTACCTCACTGGGAGTCAGGTATAAGCGTGGGGGGGTAGGGGAAGCCAGAGGGGGCGCAGCACTAGGCCCAGCCACAGGTAACCCAGACTGCAGCGCAAGCGTCTGCTGGGCGCAGGGTACACACACCCTAACATCATCACTTATAGGGGATAACCCACACGCCACACACAGCCGGGCTTGTTCTGAAGGAACCCCAAGCACATTATCCTGAGAAGCCTCCATATGGTGATTATCACGGCACAACAGGCCAATAGGGATTGACGCTAATAAAAGCAACCCGGGATGCCCCAATAACCCGCTAGGGAAGTGGGAGTAATGGTATATAATAGCCCTCCAATAAGAGTTAACACTAAATAGAGGGGATAGGACCGGGAGAAACCACAAAGTTTGACCCGCCTGCAAGACATAAGCAAAAGATCCCATAAGCGATATGCAATACAGATAAAATACATAAATAAATCAGCCCGCAGGGGCACTTACGGACCGCGATAGTGAGAAGCCAGGCACACACAGCAGAGAACTAAAATGGCGCCCGCATATATCTCGAGGGGCGGGCAGCGGAGACAGTGACGCAAAACGCGTCATCCACAAGGCCCCCCCCCCCGAAGAGCGTGAAAACGCGCCCACCTAACAAGACCGGCCAATGATGGCGCAGCAGCGCCTGAGGCGACCGCGGAGCGTAGTACAAACGTGCGGCGGCGGCAAAGAGAAACCAGTGCAATCAATTCAAGAGGGATCAAAACACAACACACAACATAAAGCAAAGACAGGCACCCCCCCCCCCCCGAGAACTTCAAGGGAGAGCGAGGGGGAAGCGACGCCCAGCCTAAAGGGAGCCCACTGTGGGGGTAGGGGGTGAGGGGCATAAAATGCGGGAGGGGCATCCCATAAGGCTCACCATGGGCCTATACCACCTACCCTTTGGTGGGGGACTGCGGTTGGAGCAGCGCTCCTTAGCACCTCACAGCGGTGCTGCCTACCATTACCCGAACCAGAGCAGCCTGAGCTGGGAGGCAGTAAAAGGAAATGGGTGGGAATAGTCCTACAGGGCCGCAGGCTAATAGCCCCGCTCACCTGCGAGTATAGAGAGAGCCATCTTCTAGTCATCGCAGCCAGGACTGCAGAGAAGAATTGGGGATTTTGTGGGAGGTCCCTGGTATATATGGGGCTGGGAGGAGCCACTTTTCTGTCTCTGCAGTCTAGCACCATCTACTGGAGCATATCGAAATGTAAGAAATATCTTCTGGAACAGGACGTGCTGTATACTTAGAATATGAACTGTTGACAGAGGGTGACAAAATTTCAAGTAGGCTGGCAGTTTAAAGGTTAAAGCTAGTAATCATTTTCCATATAACGACAATATATTTAGCCGAATTTATATTGGGCCGAATTAGCACTTAGTCCAACAGCCACATTGGCCATGGATATTTTGTACTGACAGAACTGGGAGTGGCCATGACCTGGTGCTTGCTGTGCAACTTCTGTTGTAGCACGTGTGAGAGCTTTCTTCTTGCATTTTATAGAAAACCTCAAATGAGCTATACTTACCTGACTTCCAAGGCTTGATCTCATGTAGCCCTGCATCTCATCTCCTTCTGTCAGCGTGCTCCTGACTAGCTATTAGTGTGCTTTAACCATTTAAATAAGCATCTTAGCATGGACCATCGTGTGGTGCACTCATACGTCATATCAGTGGGAAAGTGCGCTCCCTAGTGACTGGACTAAGGAATGCACAGAAGCGGACCAGGAGTGTACTGTTTTCTGGAGGCCAGGTAAGTACAACCTTTATTTTTACTTATGGTTTAACATCATTTTAAAGAACAATTGTAGGCAAAGTGAATATCAAAAATGTTTTTTTGGGAAAACACCAACGAAATACCCATTTGTTTTTAATGCAAGCAATAAGGTGAATTCAGTCATGTTAATGCGTACAGAGAATGCTTATTCGCATATAATTAAACAATTTGGTCCCTTGACGCTGTAGGAAATAAGAATGATAGAGTCAATAGACTTTGCTGATGATATTTGAATGAAGTCTATTGGAGTGTATATAACTCATCCTATATAAACTAAGAAACAAAACATTGTTATCCATGACACTAACAGTAGCTGTAGCATAAATATATAGGGGTCAATTCAGAGCCAGGTGAGAATTCTCACCCCCTTTTTAGGAGAAAAAACTGCCATTGACTTTCATTGTACTCCGGCAAATTGGAGGCAGAATAAACCCAACTAAATTGCTCAGTAGCTACTGAGAGTAGGGGAAATTAATAGAATGGTAATACTGAAGGAAGATGATCCAATCTCAGGAATATATTACATTTTTTGAATGATATATTCAAAGGTGGGCAGTCATGTCTCCTTCCCTCCTCTGCCATGCAGAGCAATATGAAGCATCTCCATTGCTGTGCCGCTTGACCCTACCCTTCAGTGTCTCCCCCCCACCACATCCAACTTTCCTCCTCCCATGTATTCTTTCATTTTTGATACCCTTCTTCTTCAAAGTTATTCCAATGCTCATACTTTTTTTTGTTTAAGTATTACATTTAAATATATTTAATTAAAAAAAAAATGAAATTAGAGCCATAATATAAATGAATCCTAAATCTAGAGATGAGCGAATCAATTCGGATGAACCCGAATTCGTTCCAAATTTCAGGAAAAATTTGATTCTGAATGAATCCGAATTTCCCCGCGATTCGACCGATCAAAGTTTTCCTTTAAACTCCATTTATTTCAATTACAGCCATTGTAAAATGGTGGATGGACATGTCCGGACATGTCCCCTGGGGCAAGTTATCACGGGAATGTCACATGCAGCCTATCAGCAGCCAGGAAGCCCGGTGACGTCACAGTGCTATATAAACGGCGGCCATCTTGCTTGTGCGCATTTCAGCCTTGCATTGCAGACAGAACGGAGGTTGCTGCAAACAGGGAGAGACTTACAGACAGGCAGGGAGAGTCAGGGAGACCCACAGAGACCCACACAGTGCCAGGGAGAGCCAGGGAAAGATAGGGAAAAATCGGGAACGATCCAGGCAGGGACAGCAGAGAAAGTGGGAAACTTTTTTTTTATTTTCACTTCACTTCATTTGCCAGATCAGTTTTAAATTGCTTTTTTTGTGATGTAAATATTCCTGGCCACTGTGCATCCCATCTTGGCAGTGGCATATTTAACCCTATCTGTTACACACAAGCATTTCTTATAATGCGATTAGTTTTAATTTTTTTTTGTATGCTGTAAAATCCCCAGCCCACATGGGCATACTATTTCAGCACATTTGACCCTATCTGTTATACTAAATCAGCTTCTAAAGGCTCTGTTTTATTAATATATTGCATTTTGAATTGGTTTTGTGCATCCTGTAAAAACACAAGGCCACATGGGCATCCCAAACCGGCACATTTTACCCTATCTTTTATACTATATCAGCTTCTAAATGCTCTGTTTTATTAATATATTGCATTTTGAATTGGTTTTGTGCATCCTTTAAAAACACCAGGCCGCAGGGTATCCCAGGCCGGCACATTTCACCCTATCTGTTATACTACAGCAGCTTCTACAGGCTCTGTTTTATTAATATACTGCATTTTGAATTGGTTTTGTGCATCCTGTAAAAATACCAGGCCACATGGGCATCCCAAACCAGCACATTTCACCCTATCTGTTATACAAAATCAGCTTCTAAAGGCTCTGTTTTAATAATATATTGCATTTTGAATTGGTTTTGTTGCATCCTGTAAAAACACCAGGCCGCAGGGTATCCCAAATGGCACATTTCACCCTATCTGTTATACGAAAGCAGCTTCTACAGGCTCTGTTTTATTAATATATTGCATTTTGAATTGGTTTTGTGCATCCTGTAAAAACACCAGGCCACATGGGCATCCCAAACCAGCACATTTCACCCTATCTGTTATACTAAATCAGCTTCTAAAGGCTCTTTTATTAATATATTGCATTTTGAATTGGTTTTGTTGCGTCCTGTAAAAACACCAGGCCGCAGGGTATCCCAAATGGCACATTTCACCCTATCTGTTATACTAAATCAGCTTCTAAAGGCTCCGTTTCCTTAATATATTGCATTTTGAATTGGTTTTGTGCGTCCTGTAAAAACACCAGGCCACATGGGCATCCCAAACCAGCACATTTCACCCTATCTGTTATACTAAATCAGCTTCTAAAGGCTCTGTTTTAATAATATATTGCATTTTGAATTGGTTTTGTTGCATCCTGTAAAAACACCAGGCCGCAGGGTATCCCAAATGGCACATTTCACCCTATCTGTTATACGAAAGCAGCTTCTACAGGCTCTGTTTTATTAATATATTGCATTTTGAATTGGTTTTGTGCATCCTGTAAAAACACCAGGCCACATGGGCATCCCAAACCAGCACATTTCACCCTATCTGTTATACTAAATCAGCTTCTAAAGGCTCTTTTATTAATATATTGCATTTTGAATTGGTTTTGTGCGTCCTGTAAAAACACCAGGCCGCAGGGTATCCCAAACCGGCACATTTCACCCTATCTGTTATACTAAAGCAGCTTCTACAGGCTCTGTTTTATTAATATATTGCACTTTGAATTGGTTTTGTGCGTCCTGTAAAAACACCAGGCCGGAGGGAATCCCAAACGGCACATTTCACCCTGTTATACTAAAGCAGTTTCTACAGGCTTTGTTTTATTAATATATTGCATTTTGAATTGGTTTTGTGCGTCCTGTAAAAACACCAGGCCGCTGGGTATCCCAAACCGGCACATTTCACCCTATCTGTTATACTAAAGCAGCTTCTACAGGCTCTGTTTTATTAACATATTGCATTTTGAATTTTTTTTTGCGTCCTGTAAAAACACCAGGCCGCAGGGTATCCCAAACCGGCACATTTCACCCTATATGTTATACTAAAGCAGCTTCTACAGGCTCTGTTTTATTAATATATTGCATTTTGAATTGGTTTTGTGCGTCCTGTAAAAGCACCAGGCCGCATGGGCATCCCAAACCAGCACATTTTACCCTATCTGTTATACTAAATCAGCTTCTAAAGGCTCTGTTTTATTATTATATTGCATTTTGAATTGGTTTTGTGCGTCCTGTAAAAACACCAGGCCGCAGGGTATCCCAAACCGGCACATATCACCCTGTTATACTAAAGCATCTTCTACAGGCTCTGTTTTATTAATATATTGCATTTTGAATTGGTTTTGTGCGTCCTGTAAAAACACCAGGCCGCAGGGTATCCCAAACCGGCACATTTCACCCTATCTGTTATACTAAAGCAGCTTCTACAGGCTCTGTTTTATTAATATATTGCACTTTGAATTGGTTTTGTGCGTCCTGTAAAAACACCAGGCCGGAGGGAATCCCAAACGGCACATTTCACCCTGTTATACTAAAGCAGTTTCTACAGGCTTTGTTTTATTAATATATTGCATTTTGAATTGGTTTTGTGCGTCCTGTAAAAACACCAGGCCGCAGGGTATCCCAAACCGGCACATTTCACCCTATCTGTTATACTAAAGCAGCTTCTACAGGCTCTGTTTTATTAACATATTGCATTTTGAATTTTTTTTTGCGTCCTGTAAAAACACCAGGCCGCAGGGTATCCCAAACCGGCACATTTCACCCTATATGTTATACTAAAGCAGCTTCTACAGGCTCTGTTTTATTAATATATTGCATTTTGAATTGGTTTTGTGCGTCCTGTAAAAGCACCAGGCCGCATGGGCATCCCAAACCAGCACATTTTACCCTATCTGTTATACTAAATCAGCTTCTAAAGGCTCTGTTTTATTATTATATTGCATTTTGAATTGGTTTTGTGCGTCCTGTAAAAACACCAGGCCGCAGGGTATCCCAAACCGGCACATATCACCCTGTTATACTAAAGCATCTTCTACAGGCTCTGTTTTATTAATATATTGCATTTTGAATTGGTTTTGTGCGTCCTGTAAAAACACCAGGCCGCAGGGTATCCCAAACCGGCACATTTCACCCTATCTGTTATACTAAAGCAGCTTCTACAGGCTCTGTTTTATTAACATATTGCATTTTGAATTTTTTTTTGCGTCCTTTAAAAACACCAGGCCGCAGGGTATCCCAAACCGGCACATTTCACCCTATATGTTATTACTAAAGCAGCTTCTACAGGCTCTGTTTTATTAATATATTGCATTTTGAATTGGTTTTGTGCGTCCTGTAAAAGCTCCAGGCCGCATGGGCATCCCAAACCAGCACATTTTACCCTATCTGTTATACTAAATCAGCTTCTAAAGGCTCTGTTTTATTATTATATTGCATTTTGAATAGCTTTTTTGCGTCCTGTAAAAAAAACAGGCCGCAGGGTATCCCAAACCGGCACATTTCACCCTATCTGTTATAAAAAGGAGGGGTGGCAGCCGTTTAGACCATTTTATTACTAACCAGGGAGGTGCACATTAGCAGGGCAATTAGAATACAAAAGTCTTAAAGGGGCCACAACACTCAAACCAGTTAGCTTGCTGACCAACCTACAATCTGTCTCTAAACTAGGTTAAAAACAGGGGGCTCGGTCACACACATCTGCAGAAGTATGCTTAAGCTGCACCTCTAGAGTGAAGTATACTCTAGAGTCAAAGACTGCACCTCACAGGGGCACCTTGGCGCTGGTGGTGCAGCTTAAGCATACTTCTGCAGATGTGTGTGACCGAGCCCCCTGTTTTTAACCTAGTTTAGAGACAGATTGTAGGTTGGTCAGCAAGCTAACTGGTTTGAGTGCTGTGGCCCCTTTAAGACTTTTGTATTCTAATTGCCCTGCTAATGTGCACCTCCCTGGTTAGTTATAAAATGGTCTGAGCAGCTGCCACCCCTCCTTTGTTTCTTTTGAATTTGTGCAAGCACATGACGTGTGGGGTCTAGGCTGTATTGCAAGGTCTTTGACCCTTCCACCCCATGGCTTGCACTTGAGGTTTAGGGCAACCTCAGGTAAGCCTGCTCCCAATTTATCTATTGCATTGTATGTCCCAAATGGGGCTCTTAGAGACTAGAATTAGTACTAGAGTTAGGACTGCACCTCACAGGGGCACCTTGGCGCTGGTGGTGCAGCTTAAGCATACTTCTGCAGATGTGTGTGACCGAGCCCCCTGTTTTTAACCTAGTTTAGAGACAGTTGTATTAGTTTGGGGTAACCTCTACACCCCCTGCCAAAAAGCCCAACAGAGACTCACTATTGCACTCAAACAATCAATTTATAAATCCATTTTATTGTAGCATATTGTTTAAAACCAATTTAAAAACAATTTTACTGAACCATATGCATGGTAAGCCACCAGGGGGCGCACTCCCTCATTAACAATACAATCTCATATACATATAAGTAATTTCAAAGTGATTCTGTGCTAATCTATCAATAAATTCATATATATACAACTATTCTAAAACTTAATATACAATTCACAATTAATATCCTCACCCTAATAAAGTGCCAGTGCTTCCATCACAAATAGTCCCTTGTGCAAAATATTTAAGCCCATTCACAAAGAGCAAGGGCACACAGACAACACACAACAAACAAGTGCTTACTGTTAGTATGGTGACAGGCAGGCCCCCCTCAGGGGGTCTGCGCCTGAGGGGGGCCTGCCTGAGGGGGTCTGCGCCTGAGGGGGGCCTGCCTGTCACCATACTAACAGTAAGCACTTGTTTGTTGTGTGTTGTCTGTGTGCCCTTGCTCTTTGTGAATGGGCTTAAATATTTTGCACAAGGGACTATTTGTGATGGAAGCACTGGCACTTTATTAGGGTGAGGATATTAATTGTGAATTGTATATTAAGTTTTAGAATAGTTGTATATATATGAATTTATTGATAGATTAGCACAGAATCACTTTGAAATTACTTATATGTATATGAGATTGTATTGTTAATGAGGGAGTGCGCCCCCTGGTGGCTTACCATGCATATGGTTCAGTAGAATTGTTTTTAAATTGGTTTTAAACAATATGCTACAATAAAATGGATTTATAAATTGATTGTTTGAGTGCAATAGTGAGTCTCTGTTGGGCTTTTTGGCAGGGGGTGTAGAGGTTACCCCAAACTAATACAATTGGTTTTTGGGTATTAACCCACAGAGCAGTGCACCTATAGAAATATTTACTGGTGCTGCCCACATTTCTTATCCGTAGCCCAAACGGATGTCTATTACTAGTTTAGAGACAGATTGTAGGTTGGTCAGCAAGCTAACTGGTTTGAGTGCTGGGGCCCCTTTAAGACTTTTGTACCCTATCTGTTATACTAAAGCAGCTTCTACAGGCTCTGTTTTAATAATATATTGCATTTTGAATTGTTTTTTTGCGTCCTGTAAAAACACCAGGCCGCAGGGTATCCCAAACCGGCACATTTCACCCTATCTGTTATACTAAAGCAGCTTCTACAGGCTCTGTTTTATTAATATATTGAATTTTTAATTGGTTTTGTGCGTCCTGTAAAAACACCAGGCCGCAGGGTATCCCAAACCGGCACATTTTACCCTATCTGTTATACTAAATCAGCTTCTACAGGCTCTGTTTTATTAACCTCCCTGGCGTTATGATTATGTTTGGAATTTTGTACCAAAAGCGTTACCATTTTTTTGTATGGAAATTTGGTGTTATGTATTGTAGGCCTGCAATTCTTAGTAATTACTTACTTAAACCTGACCATAGAAGACTCTAGTAGACCTCTCAGATGTGATAAAGTTCGAAACATAAAATCATGAATTATAATCTAATAAATAATATAATTTTATTCAATAATGTAATAAATAATGAAATTTGTCAAACAAAGAAAATTCAGTATAAATCCTGGGTGTGGTAAATTTTGAAATATGGGACTGCACATAGACCGACGTCACAATCAGGGCAATGGAACCTGGCTTCCTTTCTGATTTTTTTTCCATTGCCATCTCGCTTTGAGCAGCAAACTACACACATCCTTGTAGGTGCTGCCTTTTTTGCGGTTGGCGGGATGTAATCCATAAAGTGACGACCAGTCAGGAGTTCTGGGTTGACAACGTCAACAGCACAACGTCCAGATCTGTTCACGGCCACTGATGGCGTTTGGAAGTTCACAAAAATCCGCTCCGCCACCTTCCAGATAAAGTCAGAATGAACAAGAGGCTTGTCACTCTTTCCTCTGTGCAGTGTATAGGCATTCCAGAGGCATTGTTCCAGGAGATGCCTGAAGATTTTTTCGTAATTTTTTTTTGTTGTTTCCGCATAGCTGGATAAAATGTCATCGCCTGATCGGCTCTATCGACTCCTCCCATGGTGTTGTTGTAGTCAATCACAAGTTGTGGCTTCATGACATCTTCCCCACCTCTTGTGTGGACCATAACAGTGGAGGTGTTATGCACTGTGCTCATTAGTCACACGTCTTTTTTGTCACGCCTTGCCATCATCTTTCCTTTCTGCCAGGAAACCATTTCTCCTGTTTTCATTTTTTTCTTGGCAAACATAGATGGCAGGTCACGTCGGTTGGCCCTAACGGTTCCATATCCATCAGTCTTGTGTTTTATCAGAAACTCGTACAGCTCAGACGATGTGTAAAAGTTGTCCGTTGTCACACAATACCCCTGATTCAGCAATGGCTCAAGCAGTGTGAGGACTGATGACGTTGCCATCCCATAGCCGCTGTACCTGGGGTTGAATTGTGTTCCTTTACCGGTGTATATGACGGAATTCCATATATACAAAAGTCTTAAAGGGGCCCCAGCACTCAAACCAGTTAGCTTGCTGACCAGCCTATAATCTGTCTCTAAACTAGGTTAAAAACAGGGGGCTCGGTCACACACATCTGCAGAAGTATGCTTAAGCTGCACCACCAGCGCCAAGGTGCCCCTGTGAGGTGCAGTCCTAACTCTAGTACTAATTCTAGTCTCTAAGAGCCCCATTTGGGACATACAATGCAATAGATAAATTGGGAGCAGGCTTATCTGAGGTTGCCCTAAACCTCAAGTGCAAGCCATTGGGTGGAAGGGTCAAAGACCTTGCAATACAGCCTAGACCCCACACGCCATGTGCTTGCACAAATTCAAAAGAAACAAAAGGGGGGTGGAAGCCGCTCAGACCATTTTATAACTAACCAGGGAGGTGCACATTAGCAGGGCAATTAGAATACAAAAGTCTTAAAGGGGCCACAGCACTCAAACCAGTTAGCTTGCTGACCAGCCTATAATCTGTCTCTAAACTAGGTTAAAAACAGGGGGCTCGGTCACACACATCTGCAGAAGTATGCTTAAGCTGCACCACCAGCGCCAAGGTGCCCCTGTGAGGTGCAGTCCTAACTCTAGTACTAATTCTAGTCTCTAAGAGCCCCATTTGGGACATACAATGCAATAGATAAATTGGGAGCAGGCTTATCTGAGGTTGTCCTAAACCTCAAGTGCAAGCCATTGGGTGGAAGGGTCAAAGACCTTGCAATACAGCCTAGACCCCACACGCCATGTGCTTGCACAAATTCAAAAGAAACAAAAGGGGGGTGGCAGCCGCTCAGACCATTTTATAACTAACGAGGGAGGTGCACATTAGCAGGGCAATTAGAATACAAAAGTCTTAAAGGGGCCACAGCACTCAAACCAGTTAGCTTGCTGACCAGCCTATAATCTGTCTCTAAACTAGGTTAAAAACAGGGGGCTCGGTCACACACATCTGCAGAAGTATGCTTAAGCTGCACCACCAGCGCCAAGGTGCCCCTGTGAGGTGCAGTCCTAACTCTAGTACTAATTCTAGTCTCTAAGAGCCCCATTTGGGACATACAATGCAATAGATAAATTGGGAGCAGGCTTATCTGAGGTTGCCCTAAACCTCAAGTGCAAGCCATTGGGTGGAAGGATCAAAGACCTTGCAATACAGCCTAGACCCCACATGCCATGTGCTTGCACAAATTCAAAAGAAACAAAAGGGGGGTGGCAGCCGCTCAGACCATTTTATAACTAACCAGGGAGGTGCACATTAGCAGGGCAATTAGAATACAAAAGTCTTAAAGGGGCCACAGCACTCAAACCAGTTAGCTTGCTGACCAGCCTATAATCTGTCTCTAAACTAGGTTAAAAACAGGGGGCTCGGTCACACACATCTGCAGAAGTATGCTTAAGCTGCACCACCAGCGCCAAGGTGCTTTTTCAAGACTCTGAGTCTTCATTTGGAGTATTTTACTCCGCATACCATCTGGTAAGAGTAATTTAAACAGGTGGTGGGCACGTGGTGGAAAATTGAAGTGGAGTAATTGTAGCTACTACCAACAGCACAGTACCAGTGCATGCATTTTGGGATACCCACTTTGGACTTAGATGGAAGCCTTTTGACATTACACTGTTAGAGAACAGACAGTGGATGATCTATTGCCTTGGACTTTAACCACGATTGTTATAAGTTTGCTCTGTGTTTATTTATTTTCATATGTTTATGCAACCTAGAGGGATAATAGGTCTACACACTTTGAGCATTGTACCTAACTTTTTGAAATCTTTTATTGATAAGGTTTAAGCGCGGGTTTTTCCAATATAATCTGCCATGGTAGATTGGTTAACGTGGTCATCCACATAATTACAAGTTACATCTGACACCCCCAGTCTAGGGTCGATAGGTTCCTCTGACACAACCCTGAGTTGGCATGGCCCGAGAGCAGTCCCTGTCCTCCCATTGCCTCTGTCCTACGCCGTTCCCTCCCCCAGCGACGTATCCTATGCTTTGGGTTCAGCTCCACTCTTTAGTGAGGAGGACGATCAGATAGAGGACGGTCAGCAGCTACTGACCAGCCAAGAAATGGAGGTGGCTTCCTTCGCTAGGCAGACAATATTGATGTGGAGAGTGGCGTGGGTGTTGTTGCGAGCGTTCCAGCTCCTGCGCCAGACGCTGTTGAGGAAACCAAGAACATCAGTGACGTGCAGCCACAACTTGGTAATGATGATGATGAAGCCGGGTGCAGAAGGGGCTTCATCCTCATCATCAGGAGAAGAGGGGCGCAGGTTGCCCTGGAGTCAGCAGCTGAGGCAGCAAGGTGTTAGCAGCACGGTTGGCAGTCAGCATGGGGGCACAATTAAAAAGCCTGGAGCCAAACGGGGCCGGGGTAGAGCACCTGCTGCGCGGCAGGCTACATTATCGGGAGGTAGTGGAGCAGGGGTTCCTGGAGTTGGCGACAGTAGCAGTGAATCAGTGCGGGCTGTTGGTGGGAAAAGTAGCTACTCGGCAGTGTGGTTTTTCCTCAAGCATCCGCAGGAGGGTAACATGGCCACATGCAAGATATGAAGGCAGAAGATGAAACGTGGCCAGGGCCCAAATATTGGCACCACGGCCCTGCGTCAACATATGATGCATCACCATAAAGCGGCCTGGGAGAACCGAGGCTCCGAAGAGGTGGTCCAGGCTGCTTCCTCACCAAGTGGCACGCCACTCCCAATTTCTGCCAGCCAAGGCTCCAGCACCTCAGCCGAAGGCAGCTGTGCGTCATACCCATCCTCTGTCGCTCCTCCTGATGCTCCTGCTCCTCCAAGTCATGCATCCCGCCAGCAATCCATCAGCGAAGCCATGTCCAAGAGACAGCAGTATGCGCCCACTCATCCCACGGCGCAGAAGCTGAATGTGCGCGTGTCCAAGTTGCTGGTGCTGCAGTCGCTCCCTTTTCAGGTGGTGAACTCTGCACCTTTCAGAGAACTGATGGCTTGTGTCGAGCCGAGGTGGAGAGTCCCAAGCTGTAATTTCTTTGCCAAGAAGGCAGTACCAGCGCTGCACACTTTTGTTGAACAGAAGGTGAGCCAGTCCTTGAGCCTGTCGGTGTGTAGCAAAGTGCATGGCAGCGCCGACGTCTGGAGCTGTAACTACGGTCAGGGACAGTACATGTCATTTACGGCCCACTGGGTGAATGTGGTCCCTTTGCAGCAGCAGCAACTTGGACAGGTCACGCCGCTTCGGCCTCCGCGCTCCCTGCCCGCTGTGCCTGTGACACCGTGCGACTCTGCCTCCTCATCCTCCGCCATCTCCTCACCCTCCACTGTAGGCTCAAGTCTCAGTGCCCCTCCAGCCTACCATGTGTGCAGGAGTCACACAGGGATGGAACTGCTTAAATTTATTCATCAAGAAATCCAAACATGGCTTACTCCAAGAAAACTGAAAATGGGAACCATGGTTACTGAAAATGGGAAGAACATTTTGTCTGCGCTGCGACAAGGAAGGCTGACCCATGCGCCCTGCATGGCTCACGTCTTCAATCTGGTTGTGAAGCGGTTTCTGAAGTCTTCCCCCCATCTGCAAGACATCCTAACAACTTCAAGGAAACTTTGCATGCACTTCAGCCACTCATACACTGCCAAGCACACCCTTCTTAAGCTACAGCGTCAGAACGGTAGCCCCCAACATAGTCTGATTTGCGATGTTTCCACCCGTTGGAATTCCACCCTGCATATGTTGGACAGACTATATGAACAGAGAAAAGCCATCACTGATTTCTTGATGATCCAAGCGGATAGGAGGACTCCCCTGTGTAACTTCAATGTCAAACAGTGGCAGCTCATACGTGACACCTGCCGTTTGCTCAGGCCCTTTGAGGAAGCCACTTTATTTGTGAGTTGCCAGGATTATGGGATGAATGACGTGATTCCACTGCTTCATGTACTACAGCACATGTTGGAAACCATGGCTGGTCAGGGCACTGGAGACATGGCGTCTACATCTTACGGCCACATGAACCCCGTTGGAGGAGGATGAGGAAGAGGAGGAGAAGTAGCACAGTACACAGTTTAGGCTTGGCGAAATGGCTGGTTTATCTAGTCAGCGGACAGGAGAGGAGGAGCAGGAGCAGCCAGAGGAGCTAGAGGGTTGTGAGGAAGGCGAGACAAAGGACCCGGACACACCGTGGCAGTATGCAGTGGAGAAGGAGACAGGTAGTCCCTCCGAGTCACTTGCGCAAATGGCAGGAAGCATGCTCACGTGCTTGCGTAGTGACCCCAGAATTGTTTCCATTTGTCGGCGGGATGACTTCTGGCTCTCCACCTTATTGGACCCTCGCTTCCGGCACAAAATGGGGGCATTTTTTAAACCCGCCGAGAGGGAGGACAAACTGACCTACTACAAAGACATTCTACGTAGTCAGTTGGCCGATGCTTATCTGCGCCATGGTCCATACTCTCGCAGGGGGGACCTTCCACTGCCATGTCTGCTGGGGGGGGGTTGGCAGGAGCAGCAGCAGCAGCTCCATCAGCAGCAACCTCAGTCTTCAGTCGCTAATGAGTAGCTTTCTACACCCGCATAGTGAGTCTACTCATGAGCAGCAGGAAGACCTGGAGCAGGACCTGAACCAGCAGGTCATGTCATACCTTGACCATGCCAGCACACCTTGAGGATCCACTGGACTTCTGGGCAGCCAAACTTGACTTGTGGCCGCAGCTAGCTGAGTTTGCCCTGGAAAAGCTGCCCTGCCCGGCAAGTAGCGTGCCATCCGAGCGGGTGTTTAGTGCGGCGGGGGCCATAGTTACGGCGAGGAGAACTCGTCTGTCAACTAAAAATGTGGAGAGACTCACCTTTGTGAAAATGAATCAGGGATGGATCAGCCAGGATTTCCACCCACCAATGGCTGATGCATGCGACTAGATTCAGCATGGTGCCACGTTTTACACTTTCCAAATAGTGCAAAGCATATTTATGTCATATTTTTGGGCTCCTGCTGATGCCAACTTCAGGGTGTCTTTAGGCCAATTTTTGGGTTCCTGCTGCCAAGCTATGTTTGGGCTCCTGCTGCTGCTGCTTGTAACTCCAGGGTGTCATTCAGCCAATTTTTGGGCTCCTGCTGCCAACTCCAGTGTGTCTTTCAAGCTATGTTTGGGCTGCTGCTGCTGTTGCTGCTGCTTGCAACTCCAGGGTGTCATTCAGTCAATTTTTGGGCTCCTGCTGCCAACTCCAGTGTCTCTTTCAAGCTATGTTTGGGCTCCTGCTGCTGCTGCTTGCAACTCCAGGGTGTCATTCAGCCAGTTTTTGGGCTCCTGCTGCTAACTCCAGTGTGTCTTTCAAGCTAGGTTTGGGCTGCTGCTGCTGCTTGCTACTCCAGGGTGTCATTCAGCCAATTGTTGGGCTCCTGCTGCCAACTCCAGTGTCTCTTTCAAGCTATGTTAGGGCTGCTGCTGCTGCTTGCAACTCCAGGGTGTAATTCAGCCAATTTTTGGGCTCCTGCTGCCAACTCCAGTGTCTCTTTCAAGCTATGTTTGGGCTCCTGCTGCTGCTGCTGCTTGCAACTCCAGGGTGTCATTCAGCCAATTTATGGGCTCCTGCTGCCAACTCCAGTGTCTCTTTCAAGCTATGTTTGGGCTGCTGCTGCTGCTTGCAACTCCAGGGTGTCATTCAGCCAATTTTTGGGCTCCTGCTGCCAACTTCAGTGCCTCTTTCAAGCTATGTTTGGGCTGCTGTTGCTGCTGCTTGCGACTCCAGGGTGTCATTCAGCCAATTTTTGGGCTCCTGCTGCCAACTCCAGGATGTCTTTCAGCCAATATTTGGGCTCCTGCTGCTTGCAACTCCAGGGTGTCATTCAGCCAATTTTTGGGCTCCTGCTGCCAACTCAGTGTGTCTTTCAAGCTAGGTTCGGGCTGCTGCTGCTGCTGCTGCTTGCAACTCCAGGGTGTCATTCAGACAATTTTTGGGCTCCTGCTGCCAACTCCAGTGTCTCTTTAAAGCTATGTTTGGGCTCCTGCTACTGCTGCTTGCAACTCCAGGGTGTTATTCAGACAATTTTTGGGCTCCTGCTGCCAACTCCAGTGTCTCTTTTAAGCTATGTTCGGGCTCCTGCTGCTGCTGCTTGCAACTCCAGGGTGTCATTCAGCCAATTTTTGGGCTCCTGCTGCCAACTCCAGTGTGTCTTTCAAGCTATGTTTGGGCTGCTGCTGCTGCTTGTAACTCCAGGGTGTCATTCAGCCAATTTTTGGGCTCCTGCTGCCAACTCCAGTGTCTCTTTCAAGCTATGTTTGGGCTCCTGCTGCTGCTGCTGCTTGCAACTCCAGGGTGTCATTCAGCCAATTTTTGGGCTCCTGCTGCTCCTGCTGCCAACTCCAGGATGTCTTTCAGCCAATATTTGGGCTCCTGCTGCTGCCAGCTCCAGGGTGTGTTTTTCAGGCAATATAGGGCCCCTCATAGTGATGCCACCTCAACTCTCTGCAATTGTGCCGCTCTGCGATTCTAATAGGGATGCCTCTGATCTGCGTGTCATAATTATTTACAGTATTATTTCACTAACCCAGCAGGCATCCTATGCGTGTTACAGCAAGGCAGAATGGTTTACAACCCTCGCGAATAAATTCGGACCGAAACGAATTTTGTCGAATCAAATTTTTCAAAAGTTCCCTACCTAAATCGATTAATTGAAATAGCTTGCTTGAATGATATTACATGAATGTATCAATTGTATCAAGTATACTTAAAAGTGGTTATAAAAAAGAGCCCTAGATTAGCCCCAATGCCCTTATAAAAATCTGCCACACACCAGAAGATAATATCAATGAATAAAAACTAAATTTATTAAGTCATTCTTAAATCATAACAAACAACATAAAAGACTCATTAAAAAACACATACACATATAAAACACTGGGGAGGATTATCCCATTAGTGGCTCTTGCTCAGATATCAAATAATTAATGCTATACATATATTAATATGTAGCCTGTTATGAACGTAAGATGGCGTTTTGAGAAAAAGCTAAAAGGTTGTGCTAAAGAAATATATATCTACAAAAGTTATCCAAGTGTTTAAAAAAACCTTCACTTGAAAGTGCATAAGCTCAGTAAAAATGTGCTTCAAAGTTTTGAGAAATGCTAAACATAAAGAGCAATGTGCAAGGATATCAATAAAGTGTTAATAGTGCATCCACCATTTTACAGACAGGTCCCGCAGATAGTAAAGTTAATCAGATAACTTCACCAAATATATTGGTCCATATGGTTCGGGCATCGCAATTTGGGATGCTCCGCTTTGTAAAAAAATACCCTGGATCGTCCTCAAAACATGCCTTTCCACTGCGTGTGCGTACTCTTGTCCAATCAGCGCTGTGTGCTGTGTATATTAATGGTCCTTTTTAAACAGGCAATCACTGTAGTGCATCTTGACTCTTGAAGAAAAAAATAAAATGAACAAAAAACATGAACTAGCTCCCAAGATGCTGTGTGGTCCAAGGTGAACATAGTTCTGAATCATTAGAGGCAATTCTATGCCACACTGCAGCAGAGAGCCGTAGGCTCTGATTTTGGTCACTAGTGGGACTAAACCAGAATAGCTTAGAACTAGTGGAAAATGTATCCTACAGTTGTGAGTATAGTTCATTTAGTTTTTATTTCATTTTAAAGTTTATTATTATTTTACAAGGTGAGAGTTGTGTAATTTTGATTACTGTCACACTCTTGTAATATGCTAACAGGTGCTACAACCAGGGCTGCAGGCAGACGCAGCCACCAGTCCTGATGCCAGCCCTGTGACTTCTCACCTCTTCCCATGCTTTCATTTTATAAGGCAGAACACCAAAAACCCGTCAAAATAGGAGTTTAAAGTGATGTAACAGTATAGTCCCCTGGCTAGGGGTGCACCTGGGAGGGTGGTCCCCGGAGAATAGGGGGATGACCAGAAAATGTTTATTGAGCAAGTGGACATGAAGTATGGCTGGGAGTACCCCTATTTGCCATTGGAGTTGTTGTGGGAGGTGGAAACTCACCATGAGGAGTGGATGGAGGAGGTGCTGGGACAAAAGTGTCATGTTGCCAAGCCTGCCCAGGACTACAACTTAAGGCACTCCTCCACCAAATACTTAGCACTACAGCATAAGTGGAGCTTGGGGAGTTGGATCTTCCCCACCCATGTGCAGATCCGTTACAAGGACGGAACCTATAAGTCCTTCTCCATATTTCAAATTTATTTTTATACCAGACCCCTCAAAATGGTGAGTGACAGACTCCTCCTTGTGAGGCACCTTGTTTTGTCCAAGAGGGGTACTGGACTCCCTTTTGTGAGAGCGCCCCCTGCACAAAGTTCCTTTTTTTATTGCACGCCTCCCCATTTTGGGGGCCGGTGCATTTCCAGGGTACTATGTTGACTTAATATGTTTTATTGTGTGTGATATATTTGAAGTTTACAGTTTTGGGGTAGCTGTAGAATAGTTAAGGGGTGCCCTTTAGGGGCTAATGTTTGGGCTGTCCTGGCATAGGCTTAGTGGGGTATGGTTGGTTAGGTGTTTGTGTCCCCACTAGCGGGATGCTGGCAGGACCAGTTTTAGACAAAGTGGAGCCCTAGGCAAAATTAGCAGAGGGGGCCCCAAATTACAATTACCATTCAAGAGACCTTAAAGTAAAGAGCCACGTTCCTAGCTTTGGTATCTCGTCTACCTCACTGTGGCTGCTGCCCAGGACCACCATGGGAAATAGCTCTAGGGGAGCTATCCCGAATTCTGGTCCGTGCCTCAAGGGCATCTAAATTTGGGATGCCTCGCTGTGTGACACCTCCCAGGGATGTTGGTATACATACCTTACTGGTTCTCCCACAGCGCATGCATGGCTCTCCAATTAGGTTTTAGAACCGTGCATATCAATGAGCAGCTAAAAAGCAGAATCGAATGGCAGGCGCTCACAGCCCCCCTCAGCTGTGCACGGTGTAGGGTCCAACCAGACTGCCCATTCTTCAAGTCCCCCCTTCCCTAGCACTAAAGCAGGGTGGGGGGGCTACATAAATATAAAATGTACCTCGCCCACAATCCAGCATTGATCAATGGGTAATTCCAGCACTGGGCTCCACCATCTTTGCTTCGGCCGCTCAGAGATCGTGTTTCGTGTTTCCACTGCAATGGACAGTGCGTTCACTTAAATGGACAGACAAGACAGCGCATAGTGTGAGGAAGTTCTCGGCAGGAGTGGCCGAAGCAAAGATATCGATGCCCAGCACTAGAACCACCCAATGAAAAGCGCCAGATTGCAGGCGAGGTAAGCTTTGTTATGTTACCACCCCCCACCCTGCTTACACGCTAGAGGAGTGTGGCAAGGAGAGAGGATGGGGGAAACGGCAGTCTGCCTGGACTGGTCCTTTCAAGTGGGCCAAAACCCATCTTGGGCAGCCCTGGAATCTATAAGACTCCTGGGCCGCCTGATTCCCTCTATCCGGGCATCCAGATTCGGTATGACCTGCTGTGTGAGCCCCCCCTGAGTCCCCAATAAAACCCAACTGATCCCCAATCCAACGGTGCATGCGCAGGCCATGGTCACACTACGCTATACCTTTAGCCAGGTTCGCGTCTGCCGAAAATAACGGAGATGAGTGCCTTGATTGGCTACACATGTACAGTAGGACCTGGGAAAGGTGAGTTTTATGGGCGCCCTGGGGGTTTCACACAGGGGGGCATCCCAAATCTGGATGTACCAGGGGTAAGGACCAAAACCCGGGATAGTCACAAGTTGAAAAGAGGTCTGATGTTCAAACAATGAACAAAACCCACCCAATCTTTTAGACTTCAGGGCCGCCCACTGGCCTTCCCTGGGCATTGAGATACATAACTGTGTGAAATCCCCTTGGAAACCTGCTTCCTGGCACCCCCGGCAAGGAAAACATCTAGCGGCCGCATCCCTGAGCTGTGAGCACTCTCTCAGTCCTACAGTGCGCATGTGCGGGCTCCCTGATCCTAGCCATTTACAAGCAGAACTTTAGCAATTATGAGCGCAGCAGATGCATCCCTATCAGCATGCATGATCCCGCCCCCAGAGTACGTGAATGGTAAAAAAATGTTTAAAAAGGTTCAAAAATGAATAAAAAGGCAGAAAAAAAAACATTTTCCTAAAATATGCAAACAAGAAAAAAACAGCTAAATGTGAAAGCGCAAGGTCCCTGAACAGAACAATCTTCAACATACAGCTACTTTTAACCCTTTTAACTGCCAGCCTACATGAGATTTTGTCACCCTCTGCTGACAGGACATTTTCACCATTTTGGGGTATGTTTAACTGTGATTTTTGCAGGATTTACAGGAAAATTATATATTGTTTAGGCTTTAACATGAAATGTCTTGTTGGTAATTTTTCCACTGCAGTTTTAAATATTTTTGAGTGAAAAATGTAATAAAAAAATGTAGAAAAAAAAATGTCCCACCTATTTTAAATAAAGCATCTGTTTTATGAAAGAAAACCACATTGCATGTGAAATCCCTCTTCCTGCCCAGGCGAACCCCCCCCCCCCCCAAACTGAAAGGTGAACCTTATTACATTTACAAATAAAATACAACACTATCAACACTCAAAAATATATACATTAAAAATAAATTGCACAGGGTCCATTTTTGGGGAATTTTAAGAGTTAAAACCCCTTAACAATAAAAATAAAATGGTGTGAGGTCCCCCCTAACCAGCATAACCAGCCCAGGGACCAGTTATGCAGGGCTTGTAGAACAGGGCACAAAGGCAAGCCTCAGTGCCCCCCTGCCCTGCAGGCTACAAGCCCGCACAGCCTAAGTGGCCTCAGGCACTTTTGCCCCCTGGGCTTTGGGGAGGCAGGTAATAGGGGGGCCAGAGGGTTAAGGACAAGTCACTCATTGGCCACTGGTGACTTGCCAGCCCCCTAAAGCTTGTGAACTCTTATAGGGGTCTCATAGATCCCTTACCAGTTTACAAAGGGTTAAATGTAATAAAAAACACACAAAGAACATTTTTATAGATAAAAATAACTTATAGATCACAGGTCTAAAAAACACTTCTTCACTTAGTTCCATGCTGAAATGCTGTTGCTACATTTATCTTGCATCCCTATTTTTAGACCTGTGATCTATAAGCTATATCTCAGTGTTCCATATAATTGGTAATAATATTGTGTTATTTAGCTGTTTTGGATATAGATTCACCATATCATACACTGATAACATTGAGGGCGCTGAAGAAGCTGCATAGGCGAAACTAGTTCGCCCAAAACCAACTAAATTGCACTTGAAAGGAAACTTCCTATTTTACAGCGATCAACTCGAATGTATATTTATTTATGAACTGTGAAGTCTTATCTGTATATTGTATATGATTGTTCTTAGCTTTGGAGACTAGGTTTCTCCTTTTTTTATCAAAATGAATGAATAAATATATGATTTTTTTTAATGATTATAAGGCATCAGTCTTTTGACTGTGGCACGGTCAAACCCAAAGCCTGATGTACTATAGTTGGGAGGTGCCAATGCCCAACAATTTTTCTGTATGTTCTTAAAAGGAGCTCTAGTTTTATATAGTTTCTGTACAAAAAGGAAAATTCTACCACTCTAAAAATACACAATTCTATCGTAACTTAAAAGGGGATTATTTTTCATCTTTCAATACATTATTTGGCTACAGATGGCCTCTGAATGGTTTGCTTCAATTAGAACATTTTGCCCCGTATTCAGCTCCCCCCATCTTGCAATTTGGGGCATTTGGCTTCTTTTCTGCTTTCCAGGGATCCAAAAGCACATCCTGAATATTTACCTTATAGACCAGATTGGGGTGATGCAGAACCAGGATATTGTGAACTTTTCTGCAGAACTTCAGCGGAGCGAGGAAAATTTGGTCCATCACTAATCCTACCACCCCCTACCCCCAGACACTATAACAAATTGGAGGCATATCTGACTCATCACTGCTTGTAAATGAAGTCATTTTTTGTTTTTACAACAATGGTCCTTTACAGAATGACCCTTTAATTATCAGTATTGAGAAAAGATAATAGGAAATTATAGGTTTGCAAATATGTTTTAAGACTTACTTAAGGATGACATTCCCTTTTAAGGATTTTTTATTTATAATAAAACCGGTGATATTGTAAAATGAAGGAGAAGAGAGGGGGATTCACTATTTTAAAAAGTAAAAGATGCACCTGAATTTTACTAGATGGAGCGCTGTGAACAAATTAAAAATAACAATAGGTCATTATTGGCCCTCATTTCCTCATGCTAAATAGAATTAGATGTTTCTCTTCTGTTAGTCACTGTCTCGTAAAATGCAAAGCTATCCCGTTCACACTAATGGGAAGCTCGCTAGTCACTAATTATCACCATTATGAGGAAAGGAGGGGAAGGACAATAGGGAAACAAAGTGAATAAATTGGAGTATAAGGGCTCACAAAATCCTGCCACACCTTGTTCCTTGCCCAGGGCACTGGATGAGGTGCCAAATAGCAAGCTTAAACCTTGTTATTTCTATTTCGAACGTGCTTACATTTTTTTGTGACAAGCTATGTGGGTGTTCTGTACGTTTCTGTTTCTTGGAGGTAGAAATAATCAACTGTAACATGTTTCAATTAACTCACCTAAATAGATACTCCAACTAGTTCTGTCCACTTTGCAGGTATCTGTAATCCTTGATTGGTTTGCTTTAGGGTTATCTTTCTGGAGAAGAATGCAGACCAGCTCAAACTGCCTGGTTAACAGGATCCGCTGGCACTCAATCATCTTCTTCAAAGTTCTTTTATCGAGTTTCCAACATTTCAGGATCTTGAAGGGACCTTTGAAAAAAAAATGTGTGCATGTTAACTAAAATTAGCAGAATGGCCCATGATGTAGTCTAAATTTACCATTTTAAGCATTTTTGAATTGCTGTAATGTGACTATATATTAATGGGATATGGCTAGAAAAAAAGTGTTGAGTGCAAGCATAAAATCCTCAATAGCCCCAAGATATAATCAGCAAGGGTACAGTGGGGCCTCTATCCAATCATCAAATATAGGCAGTTGTGAGAGCAGATCCTCTCTTAAACCTCCAAAATAAAAAGCACACCAAACGGGGGACTCTGTTGTCCTCTCCCCTGTGTGGACCAGGTGAGTTGATTTATTTTAAATCCCCTGCATGGACTGAGCGCTGGGGGAAGGGGGCTTTAGAGTCTGGTTATACGCACAGTGCCAGTGAATCTTACCTTGACCCAGTAATTAAAGCTTTCAGTGCCAGTCTACCTAGAGCTGTTTTGAACCTCTGTTACCAGACCAAATATTACAATTTTGCGCTATATATGTTTAATTGTGATTTTTTAAGGAATTTCCGGGAAATAACTTGAATTGTTTTTTTTTTCATTAGAGTTTGGGATTTAACAAGAAATGTTTTTGTAATTTTGTCTGTGCTTTCTAAATATTTTTGGGTAAAAAGAATGATTTTTTTTAATTTTGCCGCTTTTTTAAAAATACAAAAATGTAATTATTTCAATAAAACTATATTGTGCATGATAGCCCCATTTCTTCCGATTATAATGGATAACATTTTTTAAAAAATTGGAGCAGCAAACCAGCCCGTGTACAAGCTATGGGGGCTGGTAGACCAGGGCACGAAGGTCAAGCGGCCGGCCCTGAAGGTTACTAGCCCTCATAGCCCTTACAGGCCGAGGGCTCTTTGGCACCCAGCTGAGTTTTGGGGATGTAGGTAATTGTCTGGGGGTTTATGGCATGTCGCAGGTGATTTGCCAGACCCTAAGCCTTGTGAACTGGTATAGGGGTCTCATGGATCCCTTACCAGTTCACAAAGAGTAAAAAAAAATGATACAGAGAAAGAAATGTCTTTTTTTTTCTTCTTACCTCATTTTCATTGCCGATAGCTATGTCCCACACCAATCTCTGCTGATGTCTCACAGGCAGAAGTGATTGGCAGTGTCTGCCCCGCTGAATACCGTGGGGGAGATTCGAACCCCAATGACAGAGGTGAGTGTTTTTTTTTTTAACAGCAGGGACAAAATGCCAGCCACGTAGAATCTACAACGCTAACACTTAACGGTTGCTAAGCAGAATCCTCCCCACCAAACTCAAAAATAATGTGCAAGGAAAATAATATGCAAGCAGGTCTCCCTTCTTCAGGCCCCAGATTGCAACAAATATGCAAATCTACCCTCCCCCACAAATAACTGTCAAGGTTAGCAACAGCCACCCCCCCAATGCAGACACACAGATCAGTGCAGCAGCTTGCCAGATAGTATTGCTGTAGCCCCTTATTTGAATTATATGTTGATCTGGCAACCAGGGGCATAACTTGAGCAGGTGCAAGGGGTGCAACGGCACTGTGGCCCAGAAGGTAAGGAGGGCCCCATCACTGTTGCTCCTCCACTTTACTTATCATATTTGTGCTCACTTGGCGTCATTCTTTTACAGTCATTAGTTGTGTAGCTTCATCCAGTTGAGTTAAAAAAAAACTGTAAAAAAGTTTATTGTATGAGCCGTGAAAGAGCCCCCATTTAATGTTTCCACCAGGGCCCCGTCACATTTAGTTATGTCCTAAATGACACTTGCTGCTGATTACACTGAGCTGTGTATGTATTGTGAGATGTGTCAGGGATCGCCCTTTTCTGATGTCAAGGGACATGTATTTGTCTTTGTCCAATCAGGCAAACAGCAGAAAGTTCGTTCAATCTGACTCTTGGTCAGCTTTATTGGTAAAGGTTGCAAAAGCAAAATAAAGATAACACAGCAACAAAAGAAAATCCTTGCCTGTCCGGCACTAACTAGACAAGTGAAAACCCTCACTACTAGTAGGAGAGCTTCTCTCTGCCAGCTACAAAAAACACTTCCAGCAACCTTTACTCACATGAATCTCTCCACAGACCTGGGCTGTGTCCTCAGCCAGAGAGATAGATCTGCCCCCTGACTTCCTCCTTTTGTCAGCCTCTCATTCCCCCTAATTAATTACCTGACAGGTGAGAGGCTCAGCTATTACCTCACATAGGAAAGGAACCTGGGAGAAATATACCTGTCTTCTACTATCAGACCTGCATGAATGTCACATATCCCCCCCCCTCTGCTCAGGCCACTGGGAATGAGCATTTGTAACCAGAAGGCAGTGCACACGTGACAGTGCATCTGCATTTCCCTGCAGTCGCCCAGCCCTGTGCTCTACTGTAAAGTTGTAGGCCTGCAGAGCTAGAAACCACCTTGTTACTCTGCTATTTTTCTCTTTATTAAGGTACATCCATTTCAGAGGGGCGTGGTCAGTGACTAGCCGGAACTTTCTTCCCAACAAATAATATTTGAGGGACTCGAGGGCCCATTTAATAGCTAAACATTCCCTTTCTACAATTGCATAATTTCTTTCGTGTCTATTCAGCTTCCTGCTTAAATAAAGCACAGGATGTTCTTCTCCATCCCGGATTTGTGACAAGACAGCCCCTATTCCTGTCTCGGAAGCGTCTGTCTGGACCACAAATTCTTTCTTGAAATCTGGTGTGATCAATATTGGCAGGGAACAAAGGGCCAATTTTAAGGTTTGAAATGCTTTTTCAGCCTGAGGGTTCCACCTTATCATCACTGAGGCTTTTCCTTTAGTGAGATCAGTCAGGGGATTTGCTATGGAAGCAAAATTGGGTATAAACCGCCTATAATACCCTGTAATTCCGAGAAATGCCCTCACCTGTTTTTTATTTAACGGTTGAGGCCACTTCTGGATTGCTTCAACTTTATCTACCTGGGGTTTAATTACGCCTCTTCCAATAATATAACCCAAATATTTGGCTTCTTCTAACCCAATACAACACTTTTTGGGGTTAGCTGTCAAACCTGCAGCCTGTAAACTGTCAATGACTGCCTGCACGTCAGAAAGGTTTGTCTCCCAGTCAGGACTATGTATCACTATGTCGTCAAGATAGGCCGAAGTATATTTCCTATGTGGTTTTAACACTCTATCCATCAACCGTTGGAAGGTTGCAGGAGCCCCATGTAAGCCGAAGGGCATATTTACATAATGAAATAAACCGTCAGGTGTGGAGAATGCTGTCTTTTCTTTGGCAGATTCAGTCAGCGGAATCTGCCAATAACCTTTCGTCAGATCTAGTGTGGTGATGTAGCGAGCTGTACCTAGCCGTTCAATCAGCTCATCCACCCTTGGCATAGGATAGGCATCAAATTTAGACACAGAGTTTAACTTCCTAAAGTCATTACAAAACCTTATAGTACCGTCTGGTTTTGGAATTAACACAATTGGGCTGGACCACTCACTATGGGATTCCTCAATCACTCCCAATTCCAGCATGTCTTTCACTTCTTTAGACACTGCCTCACGCCTAGCCTCAGGGATTCTATAGGGCCTAACATGCACCTTTACCCCAGGTTCGGTCACAACATCGTGTTTTACCAGTGGAGTCCGCCCTGGTTTGTCAGAAAAGAAATTTTTGTTATGAATTATCAGTTGTCTAGCCTCTTTCTTTTGTGTGTCAGACAAGGACTCAGCGATAATAACGTTAGGTATTAGAGAACCATCACAGGCTGGCCACGCAACCTTCGCAGCTAGAGTTTGCCTGTCTTTCCAAGGTTTAATCAGATTCACATGGTAAATCTTCTCAGGCTTTCTTTTATCTGGTTGGTGAATTTTATAATTTACCTCACCTACTCTTTCTATAACGGAGTAGGGACCCTGCCATTTGGCCAAGAACTTACTCTCTATAGTAGGAACTAGTACTAACACCCGATCTCCTGGTGCAAATGTACGTACCTTAGCACCCCTATCATACATTCTTTTTTGCACACCTTGAGCCTGTTCCATGTGGGTTTTTACAATTGGCATCACAGCTGAAATTCTGTCCTGCATTTGTGAAACATGTTCTATTATACTTCTGTAGGGAGTGACCTGCCCTTCCCAGCTTTCCTTTGCCACATCTAACAACCCCCGGGGATGTCTACCATATACCAACTCAAATGGAGAAAACCCGGTGGACGATTGAGGCACCTCCCTTATGGCAAACAACAGATATGGAAGCAACAAATCCCAATTTTTTCCGTCCTTGTCCACTACTTTCTTTAACATCTGCTTTAGAGTCTTGTTAAATCTTTCAACTAAGCCATCGGTCTGAGGGTGATAGACGGACGTGCGTAGTTGATTCACCTTAAACAATTTACAAAGTTGCTTCATCACATTAGACATAAAGGGTGTGCCTTGATCGGTAAGTATTTCTTTTGGGATGCCCACCCTACTAAACACCTGCACTAACTCCTTTGCGATAGTCTTAGATGATGTGTTTCGCAAGGTATGGCCTCCGGATAACGTGTAGCATAGTCCATTATAACTAGAATATGTTGGTGACCACGCGCTGACTTTATCAGGGGACCAACCAAATCCATCCCAATCCGATCAAATGGGACCTCAATGATTGGTAAGGGAACTAGAGGGCTGCGGAAACGAGGCCTAGGTGCAGACATCTGACAGTCTGGGCAGGATTCACAATACTCTTTAACATCATGATGTACCCCAGGCCAGAAGAATCTGAGCAAAATTATCTCTGTAGTTTTCTGGACTCCCAGATGTCCCCCCAATATGTGCCTGTGTGCCAGATCTAAAACTGTTCTCCTGAAGGCTTTGGGAACCACTAGCTGCTGTATGTTATCCTCGCCCTTTTTGTCAACCTGGTACAGTAAATCATTCTCTAGAACCATATATGGGAAAGCAAGCCTAGCCCCGGGCTCCACAGGTACCCCATTGATTATTTTTACATTTTCTCTGGCTCGGGTAAGGGTAGGGTCTTTTAACTGCTCACTTTGAAAATCATCTTTTCTGACCTCTAAGTCAGGTATACACTGCTGAGAAGTCCCCGGAATTTCTGTCTCTGTTAATGGTTCTCCTGAATCCCCCGCCATAACAGAAAAGGGAAAAGTTAAAGGCTTTTCTACCCCAACCACATCTTCCATTGGGGAACTATCAAATGGATCAGGGCTTAGGTTGGAGGATGTGGGCCTATCAGGTGTACCATCTTTAATCGCGAGATTGTCTTCCCACAACTTCCAAAAATATGGAAAGTCTCCACCAAGAATGACATCATGCATTAAGGCGGGGACTATCCCCACCTTGTGACATACTGAACCATAAGGAGTTGAAATACAAGCAATGGCAATTTGATATTCACGCGTATCCCCATGCACGCAAGATACCGTGTAAGTGTCTGGATACCTGTTAGCAGTACTTATAAGGTTGGTGTTTACCAGACTTACCACACTCCCTGAGTCTAGTAAAGCCACCACCTTTTTATCCTCTACTGTTAGCTCATACAGGTGGTTTTTAGAACTGTCTGAACTGACAGCAGTACACATTACTTGGGCAAACATAGACATACGTTTTTTCAAAAAGGCCGCGTCACATTGCATAGGTTCAATAGTCAAAGGACAGTTCATTGCAATATGGCCCAACTCATGGCAACGAAAACATCTTATGTTTTCTCTACCTAGCCCAAAGTCTCGCATTTTAGGCCTCCCTGAGCCCACAGTCTCATCTTTTCCATATAAAGTCTTTACATTTTTCCCAACTCCCATAAACCCCAGAACAGTCTTACCGGGAACTTTGGCTGTCCGGTTGGTTGAGGCCTGGGGCTGGGTGTTACTTAAGAGCTCTTCTGCTGTAGAGTACCGTTCAACAAGATCCACAAGCTGATCTGCAGATTTTGGGTCTCCGTGGCTCACCCACTTCCTTAACGCTGGAGGTAGTGCCCTTAGATATCAATCCATAACTACACATTGAACCACGTCTGGTGCGGATAGAACCTCTGGTTGTAGCCACTTCCTGGTCAGATGGACGAGGTCAAACATTTGGGAACGTGGCGGCTTACCCACGTTATATGTCCACTGGTGTACTCTCTGGGCTCTGACTGCTATGGTTACACCCAAGCGTGCCAGAATCTCTGCCTTGAGTTTGTTAAAGTCCTGGGCCGCAGCCGGTTCCAGATCATAGTAAGCCTTTTGTGCTTCTCCTATGAGGAATGGGGCCACCAAGCCTGCCCAACTTTCTCTCGGCCAGGCCTCCCGTGTAGCTGTTCTCTCAAAGGTTGCAAGGAAGGCCTCCACATCATCTGCCGGCGTCATCTTTTGCAGATATTGATTTGCACGGATATCTCTCTGCGGAGTCGGCAGCTGCCCGCATCCTCCACCACATGTGAGATGTGTCAGGGATCGCCCTTTTCTGATGTCAAGGGACACGTATTTGTCTTTGTCCAATCAGGCAAACAGCAGAAAGTTTGTTCAATCTGACTCTTGGTCAGCTTTATTGGTAAAGGTTGCAAAAGCAAAATAAAGATAACACAGCAACAAAAGAAAATCCTTGCCTGTCCGGCACTAACTAGACAAGTGAAAACCCTCACTACTAGCTGGAGAGCTTCTCTCTGCCAGCTACAAAAAACACTTCCAGCAACCTTTACTCACATGAATCTCTCCACAGACCTGGGCTGTGTCCTCAGCCAGAGAGATAGATCTGCCCCCTGACTTCCTCCTTTTGTCAGCCTCTCATTCCCCCTAATTAATTACCTGACAGGTGAGAGGCTCAGCTATTACCTCACATAGGAAAGGAACCTGGGAGAAATATACCTGGCTTCTACTATCAGACCTGCATGAATGTCACAGTATGTAGTGTATTCTCCAGAGGACAACACTAGGGGTTACTCAGTACTGCCAAGAAGGAAGTAAGGCAGCAGAAAAACAAGGGTTAATAGTAGCAGGTATCATTTATACCTAATTTGTATCTTAGCATCTTATCATATCAACTGTAACAATTGCAGCAGCAGCACATGTTATTAAAGGGAATGTCCAAGCTAATTGGAAAATCAACACTAGGTTCAGTTACCTCCCATGCAGCTGATTCATCCTTGTGTTTTGCTGGATAATGCTGCTGATATTAAGGTTTAGCCCTGCATTTATAACCTCTAGATTTTTTCTGCACTACCCCCTTTTTTGCAAAATTACACTGTGCGGAACAAACCATTCACTGTGTATGCAGGGGAGATATAGATGAATTCATTTGCTTATATGTTTCTTTAATATCATTGCAAAGTATACTGGCTGTAAAAGAATGAATACTGTTGAGAACATTTTACTTTTTCTGTTTGAAAGATGAGCAGAAACTGAAAAAGGCAGGAAGAGAAACAGGATCACCCAGTGTTTCAGAGCCTGCAATGTAACATGATGTCTGTGACTCAGGCTACAGAGAAATATGCATCCATAGATATATCCTAGGTTGAGATAAATAAACACATTTCTTCTGACGCAGGAGCTTAGCAGAAATTAGGGATTTTTTATTTTACACATAGTTTGCATTAGTTCCTTACAGTGAAGTTTTGGTCAGGTTTTGGTTGTTCTGCCTTATTATTTTCCTCTTGTGGAATGTAATATAAACATATGTGTTAGGATTGTTCCATCATACCTGTGATTTACTTATCAGCATGTTGTTTCCAAATTTCCTATATTCCCGTGGCTCTGTGTTGCTCCTGTGGCAGTGGCTCTCCTAACCTTGAGTATAGGCAGCAGTAATGAGACATCCCGGTGAGAAAGCTCCCAGTAACACTTTAGCTACTGGAACACAACATTTTTTTTCATCATCTGAAGAGGCTGAATTAAAGCAGGGAGTATTAAACCTGTGAGCTCAGGAATGTGAAAGTCATCCCTGCCTGCCAATCAGATGATTAGCAAGCCAGCGAATCAAGAAGTCTTGGCTCCATAAACCAAACATGCCAGTTTGTATACAGGTAAAAAAATTGCTGTTAGAGAAATACTGACAAGAGTATAAAGTACAAGAGTTGCAAACAAATAGAAAAAAAATAAATTGCAGAAAAACATAGCGCCTTTGGGGACATTACCTAATTATAAAAAGACTGAAGGTCCCACTCCTTCCGAAACCCCACTACAAAATATGGCACCACTACCAATGATATAGCAAAATATAGTAATTTATTGATCACAATATAAACATGACTATATACACTAAGGACTCATTAAAAAACACACTGACATAGACATTGTACAAAGGAAGGGCAGAAATTTTACAAGGGGGCAGGGGGCTGGAGGTAAATAGCAATAATTAAATTGATTTTATCAGACTTTTTGTGCAAACCGGCTCCTACATAATAAAGTGCTACAGTGCAACTCAATAAAAAGATGAATAAAACAACAATATCATATGTATATTAAGTACCACTATGTGCTAATTCTAACCTAAACAAACCATGAACCTATAACTGCCCATATATATACTATTACCACAATGAGGACAAGCCGGAGAGAACACAGAAATAACAACCCACATGTGAAAAACAATATGACTTACAATGAACACGACCGCCAACCCACTGCCCCAGCGTCTACTCGTTGCGTCACGTCACAGGCGTCACTTCCTCAGGACATTTGGGGACATAATTGTGGCACACAATAATGGAAAGTTTTAAAAATGTGATTAAACGTGGTATTACCCTTTAAGGCAACCAGATGGGGGTACCCAGCTGCCAATAAAGCAAATAAATAAAAGGGCAGTGGTTCTCCTATATATATTGGTTCCCTATGTGGCTGTACAGCTGGCACACCCCAAATGCTGGCCCTGATATATAACACTGGCATGGCTGTGTGGTGTAAGGCTTTGTAATGCAAAGGCAAGAGTAGCATGACATCTTCAGGAGACCTGTACTAGGTTTTCTTCTTCTGTTGTAGTAAATTACATTACATTTTTAAATGGGATTTCATGGCAGACATACTGTTAATAAAACTATAAATTGAAGTTTTCATTTGTGTTCAAACATTTCTCAGTATCAGGTTTAGAGATGAGCGAACTTTTGAAAAATTCGATTCGGCCGATTCGCCGAATTTTCCGGGACAAATAGTTTCGGTCCGAATTTATTCACGACGAATCGCTATAAAAACGGCTATTTCTGGGCGTCCGAGAGCCTCCATAGGCTTGCAGAACGTTTTGCTTGGCTGTAACATGCATAGGATGCATGTGGGTTAGTGAAATAATATTGTAAAGAAGTATGACATGCAGATCAGAGGTGTCACTATTAGATTCGCTGTTGCAGAGCGGCACAATTACAGAGCCTTGAGGTGGCATCAGCATGATGAGCCCATGTATTGCCTGAAAGACACACTCTGGACTTGGCAGCAGCATAGGGAGCCCATATATTGCCTGAAAGACACACCCAGGAGTTGGCAGCAGCATTAGGAGCCCATATATTGCCTAAAAGACACACCCAGGAGTTGGCAGCAGCAGAAGGAGCTCATATATTGCCTGAAATACACACCCAAGAGTTGGCAGCAGCAGAAGGAGCTCATATATTGCCTGAAAGACACACCCAGGAGTTGGCAGCAGCAGCAGCATTAGGAATCCATATATTGCCTGAAAGACACACCCAGGAGTTGGCAGCAGCAGCAGCATTAGGAATCCATATATTGTCTGAAAGACACACCCAGGAGTTGGCAGCAGCATAGGGAGCCCATATATTGCCTGAAAGACACACTCTGGACTTGGCAGCAGCATAGGGAGCTCATATATTGCCTGAAAGACACACCCAGGAGTTGACAGCAGCAGCAGTATTAGGAGCCCATATATTGCCTGAAAGACACACCCAGGAGTTTCCAGCAGCATAGGGAGCCCATATATTGCCTGAAAAACACATTGGAGTTGGCAGCAGCATAGGGAGCTCATATATTGACTGAAAGACACACCCAGGAGTTGGCAGCAGCAGCATTAGGAGCTCATATATTGCCTGAAAGACACACCCAGGAGTTGGCAGCAGCATAGGGGGCCCATGAATTGCCTGAAAAACACATTGCAGTTCGCAGCAGCATTAGGAGCCCATATATTGCCTGAAAGACACACTCTGGACTTGGCAGCAGTATTTGGAGCCCATATATTGCCTGAAAAACACATTGGAGTTGGCAACAGCATAGGGAGCTCATATATTGCCTGAAAGACACACCCAGGTATTGGCAGCAGCAGAAGGAGCTCATATATTGCCTGAAAGACACACCCAGGAGTTGGCAGCAGCAGCAGCATTAGGAGCTCATATTACCTGAAAGACATACCCAGGAGTTGGCAGCAGCATAGGGAGCCCATATATTGCCTGAAAAACACATTGGAGTTGGCAGCAGCATTAGGAGCCCATATATTGCCTGAAAGACACACTCTTGACTTGGCAGCAATATTAGGAGCTCATATATTTCCATGAAAAGCACGCCCAGGAGTTGGCAGCAGCATAGGGAGCTCATATATTGCCTGAAAGACACACCCAGGAGTTGGCAGCAGCAGCAGCAGCATTAGGAGCCCATATATTGCATGAAAGACACACTCTGGACTTGGCAGCAGCATAGGAAGCCCATATATTGCCTGAAAAAGACATTGGAGTTGACAGCAACATAGGAACCTCATATATTGCCTGAAAGACACACCCAGGAGTTGGCAGCAGCATAGGGGGCCCATGAATTGCCTGAAAAACACATTGCAGTTTGCAGCAGCATTAGGAGCCCATATATTGCATGAAAGACACACTCTGGACTTGGCAGCAGTATTTGGAGCCCATATATTGCCTGAAAAACACATTGGAGTTGGCAACAGCATAGGGAGCTCATATATTGCCTGAAAGACACACCCAGGTATTGGCAGCAGCAGAAGGAGCTCATATATTGCCTGAAAGACACACCCAGGAGTTGGCAGCAGCAGCATTAGGAGCTCATATTACCTGAAAGACATACCCAGGAGTTGGCAGCAGCATAGGGAGCCCATATATTGCCTGAAAAACACATTGGAGTTGGCAGCAGCATTAGGAGCCCATATATTGCCTGAAAGACACACTCTTGACTTGGCAGCAATATTAGGAGCTCATATATTTCCATGAAAAGCACGCCCAGGAGTTGGCAGCAGCATAGGGAGCTCATATATTGCCTGAAAGACACATCCAGGAGTTGGCAGCAGCAGCATTAGGAGCCCATATATTGCATGAAAGACACACTCTGGACTTGGCAGCAGCATAGGAAGCCCATATATTGCCTGAAAAAGACATTGGAGTTGACAGCAACATAGGAACCTCATATATTGCCTGAAAGACACACCCAGGAGTTGGCAGCAGCAGAAGGAGCTCATATATTGCCTGAAAGACACACCCAGGAATTGGCAGCAGCAGAAGGAGCTACCATGCATCAGCTACTCACATGCATCAGCTATTGGTGGGTGGAAATCCTGGCTAATCCATGCCTGATTCATCTTCACAAAGGTTAGTCTCTCCACATTTTTCGTGGACAGATGAGTTCTCCTTGGCGTTACTATGGGCCCCGCAGCACTAAAGACCCGCTCAGATGGCACACTACTGGCCGGCTAGGACAGCTTTCCCAGGGCAAACTCTGCCAGTTGCGGCTACAAGTCAAGTTTGGCAGCACAGAAGTCCAGCGGATCCTCAAGGTGTGCTGGCATGGTCCTTTCAAGGTATGATACGACCTGCTGGTTCAGGCCCTGCTCCAGGTCTTCCTGCTGCTCATGAGTAGCCTCACTATGCGGGTGCAGAAAGCTACTCATTAGCGACTGAAGACTGAGGCTGCTGCTGATGGAGCTGCTGCTTCTGCTCCTGCCTGCCCCCCCCCCCCCCCGGGGGCCATGGCAGTGGAAGGTGAGCACAGAGGTCCCCACGAGTCAGACCTGCGAGAGTATGGACCATGGCGCAGATAAGCATCGGCCAACTGACTACATAGAAGGTCTTTGTAGTAGGTCAATTTGTCCTCCCTCTCTGCGGGTGTAAAAAATGCCCCCATTTTGTGCCGGTAGCGAGGGTCCAATAAGGTGGAGAGCCAGAAGTCATCACGCAGAAAAATGGAGACAATTCTGCGGTCACTACGCAAGCACGTGAGCATACATCGTGCCATTTGTGCAAGTGACTCGGAGGGACTACCTGTCTCCATCTCCACTGCATACTGCCACGGTGTGTCTGGGTCCTCTGTCTTGCCTTCCTCACAACCCTCTAGCTCCACTGGCTGCTCCTGCTCCTCCTCTCCTGTCAGATGACTAGATAATCCGCCCATTTCGCTAAAACTAAACTGTGCATCACTGTGCTGCTCCTCCTTCTCCATGTCCTCCTCCTCCTCCGCTCCCACTGGGTTTATGTAGCCATGAAATGTATGTGCCATGTCTCCAGTGCCCTGACCAGCCATGGTTTCCAACATGTGTTGTATTACACGAAGCAGCGGAATCACGTCGTTCATACCGTAATCCTGGTGACTGACAAATAAAGTGGCTTCCTCAAAGGGCCTGAGCAAATGGCAGGTGTCACGTATTAGGTGCCACTGGTTCACATTGAAGTTACACAGGGGAGTCCCCCTATCTGCTCGGATCATCAAGAAATCATTGATGGCTTTTCTCTGTTCGTATAGTCGATCTAACATATGTAGGGTGGAATTCCAACAGGTGGGAACATCGCAAATCAGACTATGTTGGGGGATACCGTTCTGACGCTGTAGCTCAAGAAGGGTGTGCTTGGAGGTATAGGAGTGGCTGAAGTGCATACAAAGTTTCCTTTGCGTTGTTAGGATGTCTTGCAGATGAGGGAAAACTTCAGAAAATGCTTGACAACTAGGTTGAACACGTGTGCCATACAGGGCGCATGGCTCAGGCTTCCTTGTCGCAGCGCAGACAAGATGTTACTCCCATTGTCAGTCACCATGGTTCCCATTTCCAATTTTCGTGGAGTAAGCCATGTTTTGATTTCTTGATGAATGAATTTCAGGAGCTCCTCCTCTGTGTGACTCCGTTTGCCAAGGCAAAACATGTGAAGTACAGCGTGACACCGCTGTGCCCTGCACACATGGTAGGCTGAAGGGACATTGAGAATTGACCGTACAGTGGAGGCTGAGGAGACGGCGGAGGATGAGGAGGCGGAGTCGCACACTGTGACAGGCAAAACGGCCTGGGAGCGTGGAGACCAAAGCGGTGTGACCTGTCCAAGTTGCTGTACAGGAACCACATTCACCCAGTGGGCCGTAAAGGACATGTATTGTCCCTGACCGTAGTTATAGCTCCAGATGTCGGCGCTGACGTGCACTTTGGTGCACACCGACAGGCTCAAGGACTGACCCACCTTCTGCTCAACAAATTTGTGCAGGGCTGGTACTGCCTTCTTTGCAAAGAAATGACAGCTTGGGACTCTCCACTTCGGCTCGGCACTAGCTCTCTGAAAGGTGCAGAATCCACCACCGTAAAAGGGAGGGACTGCAGCACCAGCAACTTGGACAGGATTTAGCTTCTGCACTGTAGGATGAGTGGGCGCATACTGTTTTCTCTTGGACATGGCTTCGCTGATGGATTGCTGGTGGGATGAGTGACTTTTAGTAGGAGGAGCAGGAGCATCTGGAGTGGCAGAGGATGGGTATGACGCACAGCTACCTTTGGCTGAGGTGCGGGAGCCTTGGCTGGGTGAAATTAGAAGCGGCGTGGCACTGGCTTACACAGCAGGCTGGACCCCCCACTTCGGAGCCTCGGTTCTCCCAGGCCGCTTTATGGTGACGCTGCATGTGTTGCTGCAGGGCCACCATGCTGACTGTCAACCCTACTGCCACCTTGCTGCCTCAGCTGCTGACTCTGGGGTAACCTGGGACCCTCTTCTTCTGATGATGATGAAGCTCCTTCTGCACCGGGCTCCCAAGTGCGATCGGCTTCATCATCATCATCATCAAGTTGTGTCTGCATGTCACTGATGTCCTCCTCCTCAGTGTTTGTCTGCCTAGCGAAAGAAGCGGCGGATATCTCCATTTCTTGGCTGGGCAGTAGCTGCTGACTGTCCTCTAACACATCGTCCTCACTGAATAGTGGAGCTAAACCCAAAGCATAAGATACGCCGCCTGAAGGGGGGCGGCGTAGGACAGAGGCAATGGAAGGACAGGGGCTGCTCCCGGGCCATGCCAACTCAGGGTTGTGTCCGAGGAACCTACGGACTGTTGACTGGGGTGTCAGATGTCACTTGTGATGAGGTCGATGACCACGTTAACCAATTGATGACAGCAGATGCGTTGCTGGTCGAGACACGACCGCTAGCAGATACCGAGAGATCAGGCCTCTCACCGCGACTCCTGCTGCCACTCGCCCCTAGTCTGCTGCGACCTCTGCCTGATGAATCTAGGCCTCTCCTCGGTGCACATCCTGGCACATTTCTGCCTGATATTTTTACTGTGTTTAGGAGGGGAAATCAATATACTACACTACACCTAGAACAGTATTTTTGTAACAGCAGGTGTGTAGAAAAGTTAGATCAAAATAGGCAGACACTGTAGCTAAAAGCAAATGCAAAAAGACACTGTCAGATGGTCTTACACAGGATGCCCCTGGTCAGAGTTAAATGCACCACAGGCAGTTTTAAAACCTGGTTTTTGTTCAAAATGTAAAGAAGGTAAAGATGTCGGTACTATTAAAAGCTAAGTGCTAGTATTCGGGATGCCCCCCCCCCCGGTGAAAGGCAATGGGTGCTTTAAACTTGTAAACCAGACTTTTTTATACAAAAGGCAAAAGGTTAGTAGGCAGGTACTCTTAAAAGTTAAGTGGTAGCACTGAAAATGGCCCCCGGTGAAAGGCAAAGGGTGCTTTAAACTTGTAAACCAGACTTTTTTTATACAAAAGGCAAAAGGTTAGTAGGCAGGTACTCTTAAAAGATAAGTGCTAGCACTGACAATGGCCCCCGGTGAAAGGCAATGGGTGCTTTAAACTTGTAAACCAGACTTTTTTATACAAAAGGCAAAAGGTTAGTAGGCAGGTACTCTTAAAAGATAAGCGGTAGCACTGACAATGGCCCCCAGTGAAAGGCAATGGGTGCTTTCAACTTATAAACCAGACTTTTTTATACAAAAGGCAAAAGATTAGTAGGCAGGTACTCTTAAAAGATAAGTGCTAGCACTGACAATGGCCCCCGGTGAAAGGCAATGGGTGCTTTAAACTTGTAAACCAGACTTTTTTATACAAAAGGCAAAAGGTTAGTAGGCAGGTACTCTTAAAAGATAAGCGGTAGCACTGACAATGGCCCCCAGTGAAAGGCAATGGGTGCTTTCAACTTATAAACCAGACTTTTTTATACAAAAGGCAAAAGATTAGTAGGCAGGTACTCTTAAAAGATAAGTGCTAGCACTGACAATGGCCCCCGGTGAAAGGCAATGGGTGCTTTAAACTTGTAAACCAGACTTTTTTATACAAAAGGCAAAAGGTTAGTAGGCAGGTACTCTTAAAAGATAAGTGCTAGCACTGACAATGGCCCCCGGTGAAAGGAATGGGTGCTTTAAACTTGTAAACCAGACTTTTTTATACAAAAGGTTAGTAGGCAGGTACTCTTAAAAGATAAGTGCTAGCACTGACAATGGCCCCCGGTGAAAGGCAAAGGGTGCTTTAAACTTGTAAACCAGACTTGTTTCATCAACAGAAAGGCACAGAGCAGAATAATAGTTTTTCTAGTCCATTCAATTGGTAAAATAAGCTTCCAGATGGAGTCCCATTGTGCATGCACCACATTTTTTTCTGTGCCCACCACCACTTGAAAGTACTCTTACCAACTCCAGGGTATTTAAACTGCTGACAGAATACTTGATGATTGCGAGCACCCAAAATTTTAATGAGCTTGAGCTGCTTCTTAGTTACTTGCCAATGTCCATGCACAAGCCATATAGAAAGCAAAAACAAAGAAACACATCTAGTGCAACTCTGTAGGTACAGCGGAATCATTCTTTAATACTTCATAAAATGCACTTACAAAACACTCTGCGTGTATGCGTCTAAAACACGCATACAATAAAAACGAAGGTGTCCCCAATACCTCACACTGCGGCCGCTAGTGATAAAGAAATATATTACAGAATATATACAGAAAAATATTACAGAATATATACTGCAAGGAGGCACTTAACCTCCAGGATCTAACCAGGGTGTCCAATAGCCAGCTGAGGATGCAACAGCCTATCAGAGGCCGTGTAGTAAATCATCGGTGTCCAGCAACACTACCTGGTGTATGTGTCGGCATCTATGATTGGTCCCCAAGCTCCGGGGTCAGACAGACATGCTAGCAGACTTCTCTGCCAATCAGGAAAGGTTTAATGAAAAAAACTCCCTAGCTCCTTGTAAGCGTCGCCGCCCAGGATAGGTCCTGGGGCTCAGCATTAAATTCTGCCTCCTTCTAAGATAGCGTGCACCTTCAGCCAGGGATTTTTGTATCAGCTGTTTCAGCCGACACCCAACATGACAGAGGTTGGTACAACAGAAAAGGCAATCGGCTGCCAACCGATCCAGTTCAATATGATCTAAAGGGCTGCTCCCACCCGAGGAAATGCGGGGAGGGCCAGCAGCAACTGCTGACAGTCAGGCCAAATCTGGCTCAGACTGGACCATAGGGGGCTTTTTACATACAAAAGGCAAAAGGTTAGTAGGCAGGTACTCTTAAAAGACAGGTTGCCCCCCCGGCAAAAGACAAAGTTTGCTTAAAAAGCGACGTTGATTACAAAATGCAACCAGTTAGTAGACAGGTAGTCTTGAAATATTTATGCTAGTGTTTGGGATGCCCCCTTCTCACATACAGAGGTTGGCTCCTTTTATAGTGGAAAAGTGACGTTGATTGCAAAATGCAACCAGTTAATAGGCAGGTAGTCTTGAAATATTTATGTTAGTGTTTGGGATGCCCCCTCCTCACATACAGATGTTGGCTCCTTTGATTGTGGAAAAGTGACGTTGATTACAAAATGCAACCAGTTAATAGACAGGTACTCTTGAAATATTAATGCTAGTGTTTGGGATGCCCCCTCCTCACATACAGAGGTTGGCTCCTTTTATAGTGGTAAAGTGACGTTGATTACAAAATGCAACCAGTTAGTAGACAGGTACTCTTAAAATATCTATGCTAGTGTTTGGGATGCCCCCTCCTCATATACAGAGGTTGGCTCCTTTTATAGTGGAAAAGTGACATTGATTACAAAATGCAACCAGTTAATAGGCAGGTAGTCTTGAAATATTTATGCTAGTGTTTGGGATGCCCCCTCCTCACATACAAAGGTTGGCTCCTTTGATTGTGGAAAAGTGACGTTGATTACAAAATGCAACCAGTTAGTAGACAGGTAGTCTTGAAATATTTATGCTAGTGTTTGGGATGCCCCCTTCTCACATACAGAGGTTGGCTCCTTTTATAGTGGAAAAGTGACGTTGATTGCAAAATGCAACCAGTTAATAGGCAGGTAGTCTTGAAATATTTATGCTAGTGTTTAGGATGCCCCCTCCTCACATACAGAGGTTGGCTCCTTTGATTGTGGAAAAGTGACGTTAATTACAAAATGCAACCATTAAGTAGACAGGTAGTAGTGAAATATTTATGCTAGTGTTTGGGATACCCCCTCCTCACATACAGAGGTTGGCTCCTTTTATAGTGGTAAAGTCACGTTGATTACAAAATGCAACCAGTTAGTAGATAGGTACTCTTAAAATATCTATGCTAGTGTTTGGGATGCCCCCTCCTCATATACAGAGGTTGGCTCCTTTTATAGTGGAAAAGTGACATTGATTACAAAATGCAACCAGTTAATAGGCAGGTAGTCTTGAAATATTTATGCTAGTGTTTGGGATGCCCCCTCCTCACATACAAAGGTTGGCTCCTTTGATTGTGGAAAAGTGACGTTGATTACAAAATGCAACCAGTTAGTAGACAGGTAGTCTTGAAATATTTATGCTAGTGTTTGGGATACCTCGTCCTCACATACACAGCCTGGCTCCTTTGATTGTGGAATAATGCAACCAGTTAGTAGGCAGGTAGTCTTGAAATATTAATGTTAGTGTTTGGGATGCCCCCTCCTCACATACAGAGGTTGGCTCCTATTATGGTGGTAAAGTGACGTTGATTACAAAATGCAACCGGTTAGTAGACAGGTACTCTTCAAATATTTATGCTAGTGTTTGGGATGCCCCCTCCTCACATACAGAGGTTGGCTCCTTTGATTGTGGAAAAGTGGTGTTGATTACAAAATGCAACCAGTTAGTAGACAGGTAGTCTTGAAATATTTATGCTAGTGTTTGGGATGCCCCCTCCTCACATACAGAGGTTGGCTCCTTTGATTGTGGAAAAGGGACGTTGATTACAAAATGCAACCAGTTAATAGACAGGTACTCTTAAAATATTTATGCTAGTGCTTGGGATGCCCCCTCCTCATATACAGAGGTTGGCTCCTTTTATAGTGGAAAAGTGACATTGATTACAAAATGCAACCAGTTAATAGGCAGGTAGTCTTGAAATATTTATGCTAGTGTTTAGGATGCCCCCTCCTCACATACAGAGGTTGGCTCCTTTGATTGTGGAAAAGTGACGTTCATTACAAAATGCAACCATTAAGTAGACAGGTAGTAGTGAAATATTTATGCTAGTGTTTGGGATACCCCCTCCTCACATACAGAGGTTGGCTCCTTTGATTGTGGAAAAATGCAACCAGTTAGTAGGCAGGTAGTTTTGAAATATTAATGCTAGTGTTTGGGATGCCCCCTCCTCACATACAGAGGTTGGCTCCTTTTATAGTGGTAAAGTCACGTTGATTACAAAATGCAACCAGTTAGTAGACAGGTACTCTTAAAATATCTATGCTAGTGTTTGGGATGCCCCCTCCTCATATAGAGAGGTTGACTCCTTTTATAGAGGAAAAGTGACATTGATTACAAAATGCAACCAGTTAATAGGCAGGTAGTCTTGAAATATTTATGCTAGTGTTTGGGATGCCCCCTCCTCACATACAAAGGTTGGCTCCTTTGATTGTGGAAAAGTGACGTTGATTACAAAATGCAACCAGTTAGTAGACAGGTAGTCTTGAAATATTTATGCTAGTGTCTGGGATGCCTCGTCCTCACATACACAGCCTGGCTCCTTTGATTGTGGAATAATGCAACCAGTTAGTAGGCAGGTAGTCTTGAAATATTTATACTAGTGTTTGGGATGCCCCCTCCTCACATACAGAGGTTGGCTCCTTTGATTGTGGAAAAGTGGTGTTGATTACAAAATGCAACCAGTTAGTAGACAGGTAGTCTTGAAATATTTATGCTAGTGTTTGGGATGCCCCCTCCTCACATACAGAGGTTGGCTCCTTTGATTGTGGAAAAGGGACGTTGATTACAAAATGCAACCAGTTAATAGACAGGTACTCTTAAAATATTTATGCTAGTGCTTGGGATGCCCCCTCCTCACATACAGAGGTTGGCTCCTTTTATAGTGGAAAAGTGACATTGATTACAAAATGCAACCAGTTAATAGGCAGGTAGTCTTGAAATATTTATGCTAGTGTTTAGGATGCCCCCTCCTCACATACAGAGGTTGGCTCCTTTGATTGTGGAAAAGTGACGTTGATTACAAATTGCAACAAGTTAGTAGACAGGTAGTCTTGAACTATCAATGCTAGTGCTTGGGATGCCCCCTCCTCACATACAGAGGTTGTCTCCTTTTATAGTGGTAAAGTGACGTTGATTACAAAATGCAACCAGTTAATAGGCAGGTAGTCTTGAAATATTTATGCTAGTGTGTGGGATGCCCCCTCCTCACATACAGAGGTTGGCTCCTTTGATAGTGGAAAAGTGACGCTGATTACAAAATGCAACCAGTTAATAGACAGGTAGTCTTGAAATATTTATGCTAGCACGCTTTTTAAAGAATGACACCAGGAAAAGGAAAAGCTAAATAGGCAGGTGTGTTATTAACACTATATAGGCTTGGACACTAAAGCAATCACTTTAAACTGTCCCTGTCTTTCTCTGTCACTGTCACAGGCTCTCTCCTTCTCTGTCCCTCGCTTCTTCTGATCTATCTATCTATCTATCTATCTATCTATCTATCTATCCCTCGCTCTCTCCCTGCCTGATCTGCTCTGGCCACAATACAGTGTCAGAATGATCTTCCGCAAAATGGCCGCCGCTTATATGGGGCTGTGACATCGGTAAGCCTGTCTGCTGGTAGGTAGCATGTGACACCTACCCAGGATTCCTTGCCCCATGGGACATGTCCTGACATGTGGATCCACCATTTTAGATGGGCTTTATACCAGTAAATGGAGTTTTAAGGAAGCGATTCGAGCGATCGAATCGCGGCGATATTCGGAATCATAACGAATCAAATATTTCCTGAAATCGTTTCACTCATCTCTAATCAGGTTAAGAATGATAATATAATAATGGTGAGGGACAGTATGGATGATATAGGTGATGATGATGGTGGCCGTCAAGTGTTTAATCAGTGGCATCCTAGTGCAGTGGAAAAACGTAACATTTATTTTAATGATGGATAATTACTCCAGCCTTGTTGGAAAGAGAATGAATTGCATGTCTTTTACAAATCCTGAACAGAGGACTCTATCTGACAGCATGCTGGTTGCTAGCCCAAGAAGCTCCTGTACTACACTTACATCTCTCGTATGTATGCGATAGAGATCTCGTAAATGGCAGTTTAATAAAAGTCCAGCTACCAATCCCCTACTATTAACCTTGGATTGCCCCAGAAGAAGAGGCTGAGTTGCCACTAAAGAGATGAATGAAGGCCCCCATGATTCAAGGCTGGTTGATTGCCTCCAGCACATACACCAAAGTGTAGAACCTACAAAGAGTCCTGGTCTTCACCAGTTCTCCTAAAGTTGAGGATTGGTTTGTGTGGCTGAAGTTAGTGCAGCTAAGTATTAGCTCATTCAGTGGCAATGTACCACCAACCGTGTTGTCATGGTTGATACACAGGATGGCCACCTTAGAAAGGCAGAGCTGCGTTGAGGTGTCCCTGCAGGTGACTCAGGTAGAAGATGCTAGACAGCTCTATTTTTCCATGTGTAGAACTAAGTAGTTATGAATAATTGTGCTCAGGCATACAGTATATGACAGAATTTCTGGGGGCAGACAAGTCCGAAATAAGCCGATGGTAGGGTAGGCCATACTATAATTGAAATACCAGTGGCATGGAATCTACTAGTGCTCAGTGTCTCTTGTTGAGTCAGAAGAATAGTTTAAGGCACCTAAAAAATGGGGAGAAGCAACAGAGTTTGCGTTCCTGAAAAGTGAAAAGAAGTATTTTCTTTTTAGAAGGGCTGAAAAATTTGCTTATTTTGGGCATCACAGGGTTAAAGTGTGTAAGCCTGGCAGTTGCGAGCAAGCCTCCAAAAATTGCCCAATTTGCAACGGAGGGTAGCAGCAGGATTGTCATCTTGACAATTTTGTTGAAGAAGACGAAATAATGTCTTTTTACAAGCTTTGAAAAATGAGCACATATTGGGCACAGGAGAACCTTAGTGGTTGTGTAGGGCTGGCAGTAGCGGGAAAGCCCTCAAAAAATGATCCAATTTTCATGGTGGTAGCAGCAGGATTGACAATTTAGTTGAAGATGATGAAACAATGGCTTTTTATTTACAAGCCTTGATAAATGTACCCATTTTGTGCATCATGGCACAGACCTGCGGTTGTGTGGGCCTAGTAGTAGCAGAGGGGGGCAGCGGAGGTGCTGTTGGTGAGAGTAGCAGCATTAGCAGTAGTTAAAGACTAGGCAGAGGGACAGGAGACCTGTTGTGGTTGTGTAGGCCTGGCAGTAGCAGGCAAGCCCTCAAAAAATTATCCCAGGCGATAGCAGCAGGATTGGCACCTTTAAATTTTAGCTGAAGAAGAAGCAATGCCTTTTTACATGCGCTGAATAATTTTCCCATTTTGGGCATCACAGGGTTGACCTGCAGCTGTGTTGGCCTGGCATTAGCAGAGGGTGGCAGGCTGGCAGTGGATGCACTGTTGGTGGTAGTAGTAGTAGCAGCATTAGCAGAGGCTGCAGCTGTTGAAGAAAGACTAGGCCATGGCACATGGTGGTTGTGTACGCCAGGCAGTAGCGGGCAAGCCCTCGAAAAAGTTTCCCATTTGTAACGGTGGGGGGGGGGGGGGGGGGGTCGGGGTAGAAGAGGGATTGGTACCCTTAAATTGTAGCTGAAAAAGCAATGGCTTTTTACGAGCACTGCAAATTTTGACCATTTTGAACATCACAGGGTCACAGGGTTGACCTGTGTGTGTGTTGGCCTGGCAGTAGCAGGGGGTGGCTGGCTGACAGTGGTGGCGCTGTTGATAGTAGTGGCATGCTAATTATTGGCATCAGGCACAGGGGCATTAAAATCATCACCTATCCACACTTGATTCATCTTTACAAAAGTTAGTTTTTCCATGCTTTTGGTGGACAACCTTGTCCGCTTAGGGGTGACAACACCAGCTGCCAGGCTGAAAACCCTTTACAACGCTACACTTGAGGGTGGACAAGACAAGACCCCCATTGCAAACTGTGCTAGCTCTGGCCAATGGTAAAATCTGTTCACTGAGAAGTTCACAGGGTCTGAGCTCAGTGTATCTCCTAGAGAAAGGGCAGATTCGAGGTAGGAGTGCACCTAGCTGTTCAGGTGGTGGTGGTGTTGCTGGTGATGATGTGTGTCAGATGGGCTTATGGGATGCAAAAACTTGTACAGCATATTCTCAAGAGTGAGTTGCATGCTGCTGTTGACGCAGCCACCTGTTGTAGCGCATTGACTCGTCGAGAAGTCAGACATGCTTGGGGTAGGTGTCTCCGTTTGAAAGCCATGAATAACTGGCTGCATTTCTTCTCTTGGTAATAAGCCATTTTTTCCTTCCTCTCGGAAGGTGTAAAAAATTCTCCCTTTTTGGCTCTTTACTGAGGGTCTAAAAGTGTAGCGATCCAGTACTGGTCTTTTTGCTTCATGCTATCAAGGGGCTGTCAGTACGCAAGCACCTGAGAATACCGCTTACCATCCTCGCCAGTATTTCTGGTTCCACATCTGCTCCATATTGCTCCATGTTTGTTCATCATCATTGTCATCACCAACACCATCATAATGGCCATCGTCATCATCGTGCCCCTTGCTGAATCATGTCCATGAGTGTTGGATCCAAAATGAATATCAGCAGCATAACATCATTCATTCCGCTGTGTCCTTGCTGACAAATCTTGTCGCCCCTTCAAAAGGCCTCAGCACGCGACATGTGACTCTGATCATCTGCCAATGCCAAAGCTGAAAATCACCCTGGCTGGAAAAGCTGGCCATTTGCTGCATGAAGAAATCATTCACTGCTTTGTGCTGGTGATAGAGGTGGTCTAGCATATGTAGGATGGAATTCCAGTGCAAGGGGACATCACAGATTAAGCAGTGTTCGGGAAGACCATTCTGGCGTTGCAAGTCTAGGTTAGTGTGATGGAAGGCATAGGATCGGCTAAACACAGCGAACACATACCCTTCTGGACATGGCCAGAACATCAGCCAAACCAACACATGTTTTTAAGAAGCTGTTGATGACCAAACTGATCTTGTGCATCAGGCATGGGGCATGTGTCATGCGACCTAGATGCAGAGCAGCCACAATGTTCTTCCCATTATCTGCAACCACATTGCCCAATCTAAATTGACGTGGAGACAGACAGCGGGAGATGTCCTCATGCATGCACGGCAGCAACTTCTCGGCAGTGTAAATTTTCTCCCTTTTCATCACTGCGTCTTGCAGTGATGAAAAGAAGGAGGAGGGTAAGCTACACCCTGATGTTTCCCATCTGTTGAGGAGGAGGTGGATAGGAGCCTGGTTTTCAAAGCTGAAGTAGATCAGCACAAACGCGGAGGTGTTACTAATGCCTCACCTTGTTGCATTGGAGCATCGTGCTGCACATGGTTGACCCAGTGGGCTGTGACACACATGTTTTGCCCTTGGCTGTAACTACTGCCCAAGTATTTACTGTTGCATGCACTGTGCTGCATACTGACAGTTTCATAGACAGCCCCACTTTCTCTTCCACATAACTGTGCAAGATGGGAATGGCCTTGTTGCAGAAGAAATGGCGACTGTGGACACCGCTTCCACCTCTACCATCTCTGCAACACAGTCCAAAGGCTGAATGTCGTCAAACAAATTCTCCTCATCACTATCCATAGCAACCAGGCTGCTGAGAAAAGCTGGCACCCCACTGGGAAGGGGGGCAGTAAAGAGACAAGAGATTATGGAAGATAAAGGCTTCTTTTACTGTGATGTATAGCTGTAGTGGAGAAATTTTGGAAAATGGAGCAACCTAACTCTAGGTTCTCCGACTGTGTGACCCACATATATGTAAGGAAAATGTCGGTTGGTACATGGTCAAGCGTTCCGAACACACTGCTGAGTCTGGGTTCAGGCTCTCCCCAGAAATTCTACATACGCTTTTGACCTAGACCACACCTTGTGATATTCAAAATTGATTTATTGATACCTTAATCTTTAAAATACATCTATTTACAAATTCATACTCTCTGAGCTCTCAATTCATTGTTTACATGATATTCATATTTACATAGTGTTCAGACATATTGATATGTACATAATGCACTGATCATACTTTCCAAATGTGTATAAAATACATTTCTCCCTACTGTCTTGGTAATCAGTTGAAACTTCCGGCGGAAACCGGTGTGGCGCGGCGTCCCGGGTCCCGGAGCGCACAGCACAAAAAGCGCCTCCTGGAGAGACGCCAGTGCGCCCCTAGACAGACGAGCAGTGGAGATCCTGGAGGCCCGGGAGGGTCCCGGAGCGCGCAGAAACGCCCCCCCGGAGAGACGCCAGTGCGCCCCTAGCGTGACGAGCAGTGGAGATCCAGGAGGCCCGGGAGGGTCCCCAAACTACAGCTCAAACATCGCATATTTAAAGAACTGGGGAACGGCCAGAAGGGGAAAACAATACCCACAAGCTCGCGGGGCCTGTCAGGAAGAAACAGGATGGCAAAGCTCCTGATTTGCAATATACGGGGTGTATGAACCAGATTTCTCTGAGGTACAAAAAACGACAACCTGTGATATAATCTGTACAAATATGGGATGTAAAAAGATGAGGAAATTATAAAGAGCACCTGAAACTTCCTTAAAGAGGGCACGGAGGAAGCCAAAGGCGAAACATGTCTGCCCAATCAGGAAGGAATTATGAATCCAACTGATTACCAAGACAGTAGGGAGAAATGTATTTTATACACATTTGGAAAGTATGATCAGTGCATTATGTACATATCAATATGTCTGAACACTATGTAAATATGAATATCATGTAAACAATGAATTGAGAGCTCAGAGAGTATGAATTTGTAAATAGATGTATTTTAAAGATTAAGGTATCAATAAATCAATTTTGAATATCACAAGGTGTGGTCTAGGTCAAAAGCGTATGTAGAATTTCTGGGGAGAGCCTGAACCCAGACTCAGCAGTGTGTAGTGGAGAAAGAATCCACTGAAACCTGGCTCAAAGTCATCACGTCTGAGTCTTCCTCCTCCTGAGATGAGCAAGAGCGAGTCAACCAGTCCACAATGGATGTATTGTCCGAAATAACATGCCCACTGGAGGAAATAGACAACTCTGGCTTGCTGATGCTGCTACTACTACCACATACATTGCTGCTGCTGCTACTACTAGCAATGGTGGACCTGGGCAAATGGATGTTGCTATTACTATGGGCCTGGGAAAATGGCTGGTGCTACTTTTACTGGTCCTCGGCACATGTCCGCTGACCACACTGTTGGTACTGGCACCAACATCCTTATCTTTAGGGGCAGAAAGAGATGCAGGGATGTTTTTTTCTCTACCCTGTCCTTTCCTACCCAGACATTTTTACTTAGTATTTCCTAAAACAGATAGATGGTCATTGGCAAGTGAAAAATATTGTTTTTTTTAAACTGTATTTAACAAAGAGGCACCGTGGACCCCAACTTAGAGAAAGTTTAACACTTAAAACAGAGCTTCTGATTGGCCCAGCTACCCTAACCTCTTAAGCTGTGACCATGGGACCCTGTCTCTCATCTTCCCCTAGGTTGGCCGTTACCTGTGGGGTGGGGCCAGTGAAATCCCGACCGGCTCGCCTTCCGTGTTTCACCGCGAACCGCGTGAGGTTTGGGTTCGTAGCAAAACCGAACTTTTCCTGAAATTCGGATCGAAACTGGGTTCTACCATTTGAGGTCAGTGTACACCTTTAAAAATCCCTAGCTGGGAGTGATGGGCTTCATATCTGTTCCAAGGGTACATTTGAGTAAGAGCTGACCCATTCGGTCTGGTTTGGCAAAACCCAAATAAGATTCTGGCAGGGAGATCTGTGACCTTTCCCATAATACATATTTGCTTCTCCTGTGTTTTCTGCAGTACATGAAATATTTTTTGTGTGAGTTTACCAAACGAAAATGATCTCCCAAAAAATATCACTATACATGGTTGGCTGAATCATGAGAGAAGGGAAAAGTTGCGAGAATAGGGTTTTCTCTGCAAAAAATGGGGGAGATTGCAATCCCCCCCTGGGTTTTGCCAAGAAAACCCCCTTCTCTTTATCATAACTAGCCTGGCTATTCCAATCATCACAGTATCTTTCTTGGAATAGACTTATATTCTTATGATCTCTAGCATCATGAGAATAGGCAATTTTATTGTTCCCCTGCAATGCTTTTTACTAAATATATACACAATGTTATACCAGGGACACGATTGTGTATTTAGGGATTTTAAGCATTAGCTTTTACCATGAAACTTTGGCTGACTCACTAGTGACTCAGTTGATCATTTAATAGTAAGATTTCCTTTGGAGACCATTTTGACTTCAAGCACCCAAAATACATAAGGGATTTCTCTTGTATGTTTGAAGAGAGGTATCTCCTCAGAAAAGAACCAGTTTTTCAGGCAGAACGTTTTAATAGCGTTTAGAAAAACAAAAACAAAAACGTAATTCTGCAAACCATTTTATAAAATGTAAAACTTTAGCTATAAATTATTTAATCAAACAACATAATCAGTGCAACGTACCTGGGCATGACTTGGCAATTTCTGTCTCAACCACCACCAGCCTGCTGGCGTTCCCCTAAGTAACAGGGATAGCACAACAGCAGGAGAAGCCAGAGTGTGGGAATCTGCAGTAGATAAACACTGGAACAGGTGAGTACTGGAACTGGTGGCCACTGGAGTACTGGAACAGGTGCTGCTGGGACAGGTTAGTATTGGAAAAGGTGCACTGGAATAGGAGCCCCTGGAACCAGAGGTACCGGAGCATGAAAGTGCTACCATGTGCAGGTTCAGGAATGGGGAATCTGCTGGAGGGCCTGGTCTTCACTGGACATTTCCCTGTAAGGGGGAACAGGCAGACACAACCAGGGGTCCAAACCAAACACAGATGAGCAGGACACCAGTGGACAGGAAGGAACCCAAGCCGGAGCAGGTAGTCAGCCAAGCCGTGATCAGGAGCCATAGAGCATAGTCAGCCAAGCCGGAATCAGGAACCAAGGAGAATATCCAAACAAGCTGAGGTTGTCACCAGAAGAAACAGGAGTCGGGAAGAAGAATGGCAGGCATCACTCAAAGAAGATCAGCTGGAAGCCTCCTGCTGTCTCAACCTCCATAAATGTGAGATTTGGAGCGCAGGTGCAAGAAGATGTAGGTACGCACCTCTGCACATGCATAATGTACATACAGCACACTGCGCATGTGCGAGTGCCACGTCCATGCAAGCGTTCCTGATGCCCGCTGTGCATGCGCAGTTTATTGTGCATGCATCCAAACATGCAAACGCATGCTCGCAGATATACGCACACGACATACAGGAACATCAATAGAATGCAAATGGGCATGCCCTGCAACGCAGCTGCATGTCCTTGCCTGCCCTCACCCATATGTAGGAACAGAAGAGGATGTGGAAGGAGTGGAACATGACAATCAGCAAAGAGAGCTTCCATATTAGTTTAGTGACTTAGAGCAGTGATTCTCAACCTTTTTACGCCAAGGACCCCCTAGCAATGAACAACTCTCCTTTCTTCAGTGTCACAGCTGGTTAATAATATTTGGAGAACTTTTCAGTATTTATTGTACAAATATAATTTTTCATTATACAATCTGGGTATTTTTTCATTTATTTGATTTAGACTTTTCTAAAAAGTTTATGTTAGGCAAATGTCTGTATGCTTTGTGTATATTGAGCATATCCTATTTTCAGCCATTGATAGCATTGATTGCATTGAGTGCTATCTAGTATATGTGTTAGTATTTGTGTTATTTTATATAGTCGCAAGCCAGTATGTGGAGAGACCCATGTTAGGCTTAATATAGGGGGGCTAAAGAGACCAAAAAACCCTCTACTTAGGTAAAGGAAAAGAGTGGCTTTCCTAGAACAGAAAGTATTTGCTTGGTCTCTTTAGCCCCCCTATATTAAGCCTAACATGGGTCTCTCCACATACTGGCTTGCGACTATGTTTTGGTACTCACCAAGTCTCACCCCCCATACAGCAAGAGGCTGATAAGAGCCTAAAGCTCGAAACACGTGTACACTAGTTGGATGTGTCTGGCTGTGTAAAATGTAAAGCTAAACCTTGGCATTGCACCCTTAGCGTTTCTAAGGGCCTTGGATGGCACAGAGATGTAAAGAGATGATTTGCATAGCTCCGCCTACTGCAAGGGTAGATGGGAAATGCTATCTGTCCTTGGACTGGGTACTGTGCAAATACTTTCTGTTCTAGGACAGCCACTCTTTTCCTTTTCTTGTTATTTTCTATATATTTGTATGCTTTATATAATGTGTGGTTTATAGAATGTTATTATATCTACTAGAAATCTGCTTTAAACCCTCATAAACAGCAGTTCCTATGTCTAGATATCCTCTTTCTATAAGCAGCTGCTTGATGGTGGTAAACAAGCTTTTCTAAAACATCACAACTCTATAAAGTATTTCAGATCTTTGTTGTTGTGATGAGTAATGTTTATGCTATTTCTACGTGTGAGAGCTTTTGTTACTGTGTGTAATTACATGTTTAAAGCTGGCAGCTATGCTCTTTCTCGATTTTCCTGCATTTCTTTAAAGATTTTGCAGGATGGTTTAAAAAACGATGCCCAATTTAAAAAGAAAATCTGCTGTAAAGACATGTTTTGCTGTCCAATATCTTTAATAGTGTTGCTGGAATCTCTTTTCTGAGACAGTTCAGCCAAATTTATAGGAATATTCTGCTTGTGCACCATAATTTGAATATGGTTCAAGTATGGGGGAAAATTTTTAAGCTGTGTTCTGTTCTCTGTAAAGCAACTGCAGCAACTAAATGTCCCCATGAGACCACCAAACTTCTGTGGAAAAGATACCAGAAGTCAAGAATAAGAATTTTTGGGAATTAACAATACTGTATCTCTTTAAAGAGAATTAAAAACTATTTTGATCCCGCCCCCCACACACACAGTGGGGGGAAGTCCCCACTTAGTGGCATACCGACAGGGAAGCTATTAGAGCAGGACAGCCAAGACCTCACTATGGGTGTCTCATGATAAAGTGGAGTGACTGGGCCCCAGCTGAGCGACCCTGATGGCCTCCTATTTCTGTGTCCAGCATTGGACTGTAGCTGCTAGCAGGTTCTGAACTGAGATTGGGGCCCCCTGATCTGTGGAACAGTGTTTATTTAGCTTTATAGGCTTTGATGGCTTAGGAGTTAACACCAATTCTCCCTCCCTCCTTTCTTCTCACCCTGCACTGCAACTGGGAGTGAATGAAGGCAGTGGAGCTTGTTGCCCAGACTTTAAAGATAAGGTAGATCAGACATCACATAGATGAGAGAGATGGTTAGGGAGGGGACTACTTATAGTGCCCCAGCCTTCTGTGAGGGGGCCCGTGCCTCACAGGGGCTCACCAGCTGGTCCAGAGGGAGGGAGGAATTGGAGACGTTAACTCATTAACCACCAATGCTTATAATGCTTAATGACCCAGTGTTCCACAAAAAGAACCACCGGCTTACCTAAGGTTCCTAGCAACTGGTCCAGTTTAACGCTTGCCAGAGGAAGGCCATCCCCTTTTGCAGGATTTTGGCGATTGGTCCTTGCCCTGGGGGCATCTCGATGTAGGATGCTCCCCTGTGTGAAACTCCCCAAATCGCTCTGTTTTACTCACCTTTACAACATTGGGCATACACGGGCACTTGTCCATTTAGTGCATTATGTGATGCATACTAATGCACGTCTTAAAGCCGCCAATTGGAACTTCGTGACCGGCATAGGCGCGAATGCATCCCCTCCCATTCAGGTAGGCTAAATGCGAGAAGTGTGCACAGCAACAAGGAAGACGGGTACGCAGCTGACGATGAAGATGTCGCGGGAGCCGCCGGGATCAGGTAAGATTACCGATGCCCTAGGGGGTTTTACACAGCGGTGCATCCAGGCATATGGGGGTAGGCTAGTGGCCAGCCCTGGAATCTTTTTGATTTCAGGTCGGTCGCAGGGGTGATTGGTCCATGAAAACGTTTATCTATGCCCCCCTTTTGATGACTTCCTGGTATACCCTACTGTGTAAAACCAATGGCAGAGGCACGCCAGATTTGAGGAGTTTTGAGGAGCGGATTGGCTAGAGGTAAGTATGGCTTAGTCGATCAGCGGTGGGTGGCTAAGGGGTAGACAGGAGTATTGAAGCAGAATGTTGGCATTTTAGATTTTCACTTCACCAGATAATATATAGTTGTCATCAGAGCGGGAAAAAAGGCGGGTCAGCACGAAATGTTAGATTTCTTTGTCAGTGACACCATTTTTATTTCCAATGACAGTTTTCTTTTACATGACCTTTTGTCTGCACTGTCCATAGCTTTAGTATGGTTTAAGTTGGATATCATAAATAAAATGAAAATTTTTCTTGTTCAATGTAAGTTCCAGCTTCACATAAAAGGGTTTGGTAACCACAGTGTGCTACAGCACCATCTACTGTGCTGTATAAGTATTACAGAAAAAGCATAGTCGAACAGATATTCTACAGCCTATATTATTTTATTAGCCTTTTGGAAAAAAGTGCAAGTTTTTTTACATGTGAAACATTGTGCAGTTAGTAAAGCAATAAAAGTTTGCTTTTGTGTACAATTTGGGGTCAATTCAGCACAAGGTGCAAAAAGTACTCTTTTGCATAAAAAGTGCTCTGTAGATTAAAAATAAGAAAATTGCAGTGTTACTGAATCGACCTCTAGAGAGATAATGAATAGCAATGGCACTTTTTACTCCAAAAACAGGAGTGCACTTTTTGCACCTGGTGGTAAATCGAAGTAGTTATTTAGCACCAGATGGATGCAAAAGTCCCCCCCCCATTTTTATTGTGTAGCTAGAGGTCGATGCAAAAAATAGGTGGATTCCAAGAAAGTGAGCCTAAAAAGTTTGCATGTGTATAATGAAGTGATGAATGATGAATTGATGAATGAAGTGATTTAAAGCAGACCTTCACCCTGAATAAGAGTCTATTTGTTTCCCTCACCCCCCACAGATTGCCCACATTAAAAATCAACCTGCACCTGTTGCATTTTTTTATCTGCATTCTGGGATTCATGTACTTTTACTGACCTCAGCTCTGCTTTTTCTATGTGAAGCACAGCTATAATCCCGCCCCCTGTACTTGCCCACCCCCTTCCTCTCATCGGTATGTGATGCTTCTGAGACAAGATGGTGGCTCCCGTATCCTAGAATCCTGAACAGAGTTGCAGCCCAGTGGGGGAAAGGATAATCAGTAAGCGACTAAAAATTTAACATATATTAGTTTAGATGCTGGGGAAGAGTTTTTTAAGGGTTTGGGCTTTTTGTTAAGTGACATTGAAGGTCTGGTTTAAACCGGACCTTCAGCGTGATTTAAAGAAAAGCCCAAACCCTTAAAAAAACGGTTCCCCAGCATCTAAAATTAATATATTTTACGTTTTTAGTCACTAACTTATTATTTTTTCCCCCACTGGGCTGCAACTCTGTTCAGGAATTTAGGATACGGGCGCCGCCATCTTGACTCAGAAGCATCACACATACTGAGGACAGGAGAGTGGGATAAGGTACAGGGGGGCGGGTTATCGCTGTGCTTTGCTCAGACAGAGCAGAGCTGGGGTCAGGTAAAGGTCAGCAGTCCCAGAATGAAGAACAGCACAGTCAGGAGGCACTTCCTGTTTGCAGACTGCCTGATAAGATGGCGGCTTCCATAAGCCACCATCTTGGATGTTTAAAGGCTCATAACATGCAGTAGATGCAGGTAGGATGATTTTTAATGTGAGCAATCTGTATGTACAGGGTGTGGGAAACATATAAGATAGACTCTTATTCAGAGTGAAGGTCCGCTTTAAGTACATTTTTATGTGTGTATGTATGTATACATGTTTCACTTACATGTTACATCCACTGTAGGCAGATGAATCATGGGGGCAAGTAGTGTTTCTTACTTTAACCACTTGTGCACTGGTATGGGCTCCTCCTTTAGCACCATAATTACCCGATAGAAGGAATTGGCAGTCACTGTTAGGCAAACACTGTGGCCAAATGTGTAAACAGGGTGTGGGGAGGAAGGAGGGGGCTAAAAATGGGGCCCACACATCATTTTAGGGGCCAGAGGTTATTTTAAACTGTAAGGGCTAATCTATTGGTGCTCAACTCCCAAGGGCCCCCAACAGGCAATGTTTTACAGATCTCCGCATTAATTGTGCTACCTCCTCCCCTAAGACAGAATTAAGCTAAGATGTGTCTAAGATGTGCGTGTGGGGGGGGGGGGGGGGTGCTGAGGTTCGTGGATGTTTGCCTGAACAAAACCTTAGGGAAGTTCCTCAGTTAACCTGTTTGGGTATCATCTCTTGCGGACCAGCTTTTACTCTCCAATCTGCTGCAAACTTGTTATGAAACAGTAATAAAAGCCTGCTTGCTGAGAAGTAATGAATTATTGAGGTAATAATAGAATAGTAGAAATGTTTCCATGTTTACCCATTTGACACTGGCTTCAGGCAGAGAGAATGGGGGGGTGAGTACAGACCGAATGTGACAGAGGCAATCCAAGGTTGGCACACCTGTTATAAGTAAAGAAGGTGAGCCATCTAAAAGAGTGGGCTGGTGTGTATAGGGCTATATAGGCCCATTTTGGGGGATGGGTAAGAGCATTGACTAGTTGGCTAGTATGTATGGATGTTGTTGCCACAGGTAGGCTTCATTGTCCTCCACTATGTTTGCCAGGGAGCATTTCAATGGAGACCTGGCAACTGCTTGGAGAGGGAGCAGTTGAGGTTCTCCGTGACAAATATTGGCACTGGCTGATGGGAGGTAGACATAAAAAGAAAGAGCAGCTGGCAAACTAGAGGCAGAAAAGAAAGCTATGTAGAAAGAAATATAACATGTAGAATAAAAGGAAATCCAAAGATGAAAGGTAGATCAGGAAGTGCCAGTGAGTACAGAAAGTGACCTGACACTTATGCATGTGATAAGGTGAGTAGCAAAAATAGCCCCTAAGCTTGACCTCTATGTTTTCCTACCTGAGTAAGGTGAATGTAGACAGAAGTATTTGGCTAATCCACAGTAAGATCCTGGATGATAATGTTTGACAAATCACCCTGAATTTTAAAGTGTAGACAAGTGGGGTAAAACCCTGTCCTGCATTATCAATCATATTTTACTTGGAAATAGAACCCCTTAACTCTTTTGTTTGCTTTTTAGAATGAGTAAAGTCAGTTTTGTGCATGGCACCTATGAAGTTTCTTTAACTAAATTCTGCACAAGCTCTTTATATGAAGATGAGCACATTATTCTATTTTAAACCTTTAATCATTCCCAGGCAGAATTTTGCTACAACTCAACTGGACATTTCAACTGGACATTTGAAACTGGACATCAGTGATACCTGAGGTATGTATGGGGGATTATCATTTCCAGTTTATGCTCACACTGTTTAGATTGACCACCATGCTCAGGGTTGTTACAGAGATTGTGGTATTATAATATTCAAGGTGATCTTAAGATGCGGACCAGTGTGATTTAAATTTCAGCTGGGCAATCTGCTAAAGACTCAGACAGAGCAGGTATCTGGGCGTTTGTGCATACATTCAAGACTGGGAATTCATCAACAAATAGATTCCTTGCACAACAATTTATTTTCATGGCAAGAACCTTCATACAGAAGCAGCGAGGATTTAACTCCTGGCATGGAAGTGTGTGGTTCCCTAAGACAGAATCCTTGAGCTTCTTGCTTGAATCCTTCACAAACCCATAAATGTTCTGGGACCAATTGCGAAGCAGTGCCTATTGCCCGTTCCATTCCTATACAACCACATCCTTGTCAGCTTGGATCAGAGTGCATGGTCCTTTTCTGATCCTCTAGCTGTTCCTCCTGTGCATTTGTACACTGAGCCATAATGGAGACCAGCAGTTTTTGGGGAACCATGTTTGTCAGCCTGTCCCATCCCCTCCTTCCTCTACATTTTTCTTCCTATTTCCACCATCAAGTTATTCCAAATAAACAGAAATGTTTTGTAGAGCTTGAAAGGTGGTTCTAGACACTCTTGTCAGGGGCGGGGGAACAAAAACACACAGCAGCAGCACCAGTCTTTTTGAGCCCCTAAGGCCTGTGAAAGCCATTGGAGAAGGTTAAGAGCAGCAGCAGTACCAGTAGCAGTCTCAAAAAGCCCCTAAAGGCCTGTGAAAGCCAGTGGAGGGGGGTAGCATCAGCCTAATGGAGCCTCTAATGGCCCGTCAAAGCCAGTGGAGGATGGTAACAGCAGCAGCAGTCTCATAGAGTCCCTAAGGCCTGTGAAAGCCAGTGGAGGGTGGGTAAAAGCAGAAGCAGTCTTATTGAGCCACTAAGGCCTGTGACAGCCAGTCAAGGTGAGTAGCTGCGGCATCAGCAGTCCCTAAAGGCCTGTGAAAGACAGTGCAGGGGGTAGCAGAGAGGGGCAGTTTCATAGAGTCCCTAAGGCCTATGAAAACCGGTGGAGGTGGGTAGCAGGAGGAGCAGTCTCTCTGCTGAGGCCTGTGACAGCCAGTGAAGCTGGGTAAGTGTTTAGTGTGAATAACTATCCGCTGGAATAAGTCAGTTTTTAGACACAAATTCTAGAGAACACACTTTGTACTCCCTGTATCCTAAAAGGCACTCACAATGCCAAACCATATGGGATCTGGCCAGGGGCGTAACTATAGAGGGTAAAGGGGGGCAAGCCCACCGGGGTCCAGAAGGTCAGGGGGGCTCCATCATTGTTGCTCCTCCACCTTATTTATCATATTTGTTTTTACTTGGCATCATTTAGAGAAAGGAAGCACAATTTGTCTCTGCTCTTTCTGTCTTTAGTTGTCTAGCTGAGTTAAAAGACAGCTTTGACAGGGCCCCATTTAATATTGGCAGCAGGGCCCCATCACAATAAGTTACAGCACTGGGTCTGGCCCTATGTCTAGTGACAGTGGCAGTGGCTACCAGCCCAAGGGGGAGAAGCAGCGGCAGAAGGACTGGTGTTGTCAGCAGTTGGGGCAACAGGGTTTGTGTGTCATATGTTGACCAATCACCCAGCAGTCTTGGACTGGTTGACACCAATTGAACTTCACAGTGGACTGAAGTCAATCACACAGCCAGGCATCGGGCGGTTCCCCAGACACCACCATTCTGTGGCAAGGACAGCCACATTCTTATGGGTTCTCTCCTGTCCTGAATTTGACTTTCTCCTTTGCTGCCCCATCCTCCAAGGACATATTGGCAGGCCTTTCCTCTAACTCCTTACCACTGTTCAGTGACAAAGATGGCAGGAAGGATAGTCAGCAGTTGGAGGCCCACTGGGACCATGAGAGGACTGCTAGGCATAAAAGCACTCCTGATGAGAGCCAGAGAGGGGCATATTCAGTTGGAGCGCCTTACCACTAGGTCATGCCTGCCTTTTCTTTTTCTTATTCTTATTTATTTATTGGCCACAGCATAATCATGTTCTAGCTTCTTACCACCAGGGAATAGCACATTTAGGTGGATCCAAGGGAACACTGTGCCAGGCAGCTGATTTCTCTCAGAGAGAGAGAAATGGCCGTGAAACCTGCAAGGATAATGATGCCACCAACTGCATGGGGCAGCCTGCTCATGACATGGCATCATCATCAGGGGACAAGGGTGGCAGCATGCCCCCCACCCAGCATAATGTCGTGTGCCAGTTCCGAGGCAGTGTGTAGGCTTGGAGTGGCCCACAGGGTTACCAGAAAATCGCTGTGGTGGGCCTCAGGACTCAGAGGCACCTTTAAGAGCCTTTACCCCTAAAATCTGAGCCATCCCAAGTTCACACACGGAGTCAATACTGTTTGGCATATTTTTTAATCATTTTTTTATATTTTGTTATTTTCTTTATTATTTTTTTCTAGTACGATTTGATTATAATTTTTTTTCTGATTATTTTTATTTTTATTTCTTGTCTATAGCAAAAGCAACCGGAAGCGCATCCTTCTCCATTGCATGGGAAAAGGACAGGCACTTAGAGTCACTCACACAAATGGCTGCTTTCTTGATTCCACAACAACACCCGGAGTTCATCAGGGGTCCCCTGCTTAATCTGCACTGCCACAATTACTGGGGGGGGGGGGTAGGAGCAGTAGTAGCAGTAGCCAAACTAGACATCTTTGATGTCCACTTTAAGAAGCCACCCACTGAGCAAAGTGGCTAGCACCTTACTAAGGCCACCACCCAACAGCCATATATGCCCATTGTATGCTTGCACGCACAGATTAGTTTTTCCTTAGCATTTACCCCATCTGTACAGTGAGACAATAAGAAGCAATAGGTGCGCACATGCCCGGAGCAGTGCTTATGCCACCTGGGGACCAGTTGGGGGGCTAGGTCTCTTGCTCCAGAGCACTTCCTGTTATGTCCTGACCTGCCCACCCTCTGGTCACAGGATCACTTGTAAGAGGGTGGAACAAGTGTTATTTCATAAAAACTGCCGTTCTGTTGTTTGGCCACAAGGGGCCGCTGGTTCCCCTGTTCATGCAACTAATGCACTGCAGAGACTTACTGATTTGGAGGGACAGGAAATCACGTGTTTTTTTTGTGCTGAAAGAGAAGGGAAGTGGAGAGATCACCATCTTGGAAAGACAGAGAAAGGCCATGTGAGCAAGTTTGGTGTGTGGCCTGGTGTGCAGCAAAGAAAGAGAGAGACTGACAACTTTCCTGATTGCTGGATCTGAATCAGAGGCTGTGGACTTTTGCCTGAAGGACGCCTGAGAGCTGTGTGGTGCATCCGGTCGTTTGGGAAGGAGACCTGCTTAGCCCAGCTGGAGTTCACTGAAGGCCCGGGTCAGTAATTTCAATAATGCATGCACGTGCTATAGACTGCCTGTTAGTTAGTTAGTCAGATAGAAAGACTTTATACAGGCCAAGACTTCTTTGCTGTTTGGATTCTGGATTCTGTATTGCAGAGGAATATTTCTACAGGAGACACTGACTGTTGTGCACTGAGCTTTCTGCATTTCTACTTAGTGCATCCCTTTGGAACCGCGCCTGCTACAGCAGTTTGGGTCAGTTTTGGGGCAGGGGAATTGTTGTTAATGTTTTACTGTTTGCTGCATTTATTTGAAGTGTGTTCAGAAGCCTATTTGAGTAAACGTGTTTTGCATAAGCTGGTGTCAGTGTCGCTTTCTTGTCTGTGGCTTTGCTGTACCTTGAAAGACCTACCGGTGCACGACTTACACACTTACCTTGCCTTGCGGTGGCTGCTCACTTCGCATTTCCAGGTCAGCATGTTGGCAACAACGTAAATAAGGGTAGTTATTGGCACACCAGATTAAATGAAAAAATGGGTGGGTGCTATTTGGATCCGAGGTATCTCACCACTAACCACCTCCGAATAGAAGCAATGTGGATCAAATGCACACCAAACACAACGAGTGATTTGCAAATAAAATATTATATTGTAACATCATATACTTAATTATTACAGGTACTGAATTTGCCCAATAATGAGAAAGGATACAGAGTGCTGGCTTCTTGGTATAAAATCATCTTCAAGCGTTGATCCAAAAATATAATCGATGATAGTATAGCACTAGCATGAACAGAATAATCTATAGTAAGGTAAAAGGATTACCATGAAAGTCTATGAGGTAAGTGTGTCACATTCCTGATGATTGGTATATTGAACAAGCTGACCAGTACATCAAGGATTGAGGAGAAATTGCATCAGGTGTAGCAATCAGCATATAACAATCAGTATATTGCATACAAAATGTTTCTGGTCAGTAAGTAACTGAGTTAGCCCTGCATCATACCAGAAGGCAACCTTCAATGTATATACATGTTATAGCTAAAAAGCAGTAATAATGACGCAATGCAATGTGATCATATACATGACAGAAGTGAAAATTACCGATTTGTAAGAGGTATGTAGTGATCGCTTAAATTAGCCCACGTTCCGGAGCACCCGACTCCTTCGGGTCAGCATGTTGGACCATCTTTCCAAATGTTAGTGTCAGTGTGCGACTGCAGCTGGTGTGAAATTCCGCTATATCACAATATCCAGTTAGTAGGGTTTGTACCGAACATTGAGAGTTCGGTTTCAGCATTCAAGCCTCAATAGTAAAGCTTTTAGCCCTCCACTTACCCTATCAGGTTAGGAAGCAGTGCGCCAATCTCGCTGCCCCCACACCCGTCTGCACCTGCCCAGACCTGCACTACAACCAATAATGAAGGAGAGCAGGCATGGCATAGGCGGAGCGGGTTGCAATGGGGGATGGCTGCAAGCTAGTGTGAACTACTGCACCCAGCTTGCCCTCAGCGAGCAGCTCAGCAACGCAGCCTGTTATGGGGGGTGTGTTCTGGGACACACCCCCCAGTTTGGGTCCCCATCGACTTCAATTGGGTTTGGGTTAAGTTTGGGTTCCAGAACTGAACTTTTGTTTAAAGTTTGGGTGAACTTGTCGAACCCGGACACTACCCATTAGTGTAACTGATGCTGATGCTGCTTCCATCCTCAAAATGTCTGTGTTATTTTTTTTGGCATCACATAGAGTTTGCTGCTGTTACCCTCCTCCACTGGCTGCCACTGGCTGTCATAGACCCTATTATCTCAGAGAAATGAAAATGGTGTAACTACATTAAAGCGCAGTATTATTCACATTAAAAGAACACTTCCAAACAGCTAATGACACCCCAAACAAAAACAGAGGTACACAGAGAGCTCCATTTAATTGTTTGTTTAAAATGTCTGTTTTCATAGACCTGAGTATTATTCCAGCCCAAAAAGTCAGACACAGGTGGCACCCCAAAGCAGGAACAGGGATACTCAGAGGGGGGTCTCTTGAACCCTTTGTTAAATAAATGTTATTACTAGACCCCAGTAGCAGCAGTATAATTCTGGCCGAAAGAACAGTGAGACGCAGGTGACTGACCTCCTCTTAGTGTTCCTTTTTTACTCAAAAGTGTTACTAGATACCCAGAACTATTACAATTATTTAGCCCCACATAACAGTGTGAGTGAGACACCTACATGACAATTACCCAAAACCCGGAACAAACTATAAAGCTGAGTGTTCTGTCACTGTAAATATTTTTTCAAGATAATTGTTATTGGGCCTCACAAGTACCAGCAGTAATACTGAGCCTCCTCCTAAAGTAAGTGAGAGGTAGGTAGGTAGGTAGGCAAAAGCTGTCAAAACCCAGAATAGGTATAAAATTGAGAGTTTTGCTTAATAAAATGTTCTAAATTCAACACAACTATGCGAAGTTGCGCAGCTGCTGTCACTGACAGTCAGAAGTAATCGGCAAAAGCCAGGTGCAGGGACAGAGGATCTGAGCCCCTTGCTACTGTATCTGGCTACTGCAGATCACCCCGGAGATGACATCATCTTACAGTATAAAAGGCGACCTGCCAGAAGCCTCCACACGGGGCAGGAATCGTATGTTCTCTGCCCAGCTGAAAATCAATGGGGGGGGGGGGGGTATTGGATGCCCCCTGGGGAAAGAGGAGACCCCTGCCACTGAATTCTGGATTGAGGTGAGTGTTTTTTATGGGGGGCTGCAAACCCGGGGAAAGACATATTCGCTTGCCCTGCATTGGACAACGCAGTCACACAGCGCAAGGGAAAATGCTGCTTTTTTTAATGGTCCAGTTCACATATATCTGCTTCATATATATGTGAACTGGCCCATTAAAAATAATAACTAGGATTTTCCCTTGCATTGACTGCGTTGCCCAATGCAGCGCAAGCAAATATATGTGAATAGATCCTAATGCTAGTAGCTAATTTGACAGTTTTGTTAGATAGGAATGATTGTTTCTATGGTAGACAAAACAAGTCTCAGTTGAGTAAGGGAGGTTAACTTTGTTATTCTTGGGAGATTTTTGATAATGTTGGTAAAAGTATTATGAACATTATTTAACCTAGTGAACTATCTAATACTTTAGTCATTGTTTAAGACCCACTAAACTCTTAGATCATCAAAGTCAACAGCACCTGCTATGCCTGCAAAGCACACACCCAGATCCAGCTTTAGATTACAGAGCTAAAAACAGCCTCCGGTTAATCCGCATTTGCAAACACTAAGTAAGTAGTGGTCTTGTCACAGAAGGCGAAGTACAATCAAAAGTTGCAGGATTAAGTAAAAATAGCCTGTACAAAATGATTAAAAATTTTTTTACATTTAACTATGAATCCATATATATTCATATACATTGGGGTATATTCATTACAATTGTAGCTCTGTAGTTGGTCTGGAGACCTGTAATATTAAAATGTCTAAATATGATGGCTGCAGAAATTATAGCAATTGAATTAGGCAAGTGATTTGCAACATTCATGATGAAGAACAAGATGATATCATAATTAAGTTAAAGTCCTTGTCCGGGCAAACATAATAGACAATTGACACACACCTACAGTCCTGCGCAGCTGATTTACATGAAGTCAGTAGTTTGAAATGGGCTGGCTGATTTATTACTAACGACAGGTAGCGACAGATGAGCATCTGTAGAGCGGATTTTAGAGCGACCACTAGTAGTCGCTGTGCTCCGCCATGGATCATTGTTTCAGAGCGCCTCAGTCGCTGGCCGGCATTGATGAATATGATGTGTGACTCGCAGTACTTTGCTGTATGGGAGCAAACGGTAGCGCCAGTTCAGTGTGACTGACTCACACCACATTCATCAAAAAAACTGCCTCAAACAGCGCCGGCGCTTAAAATCATGTAGTTGTAGCCCATGGTGCCAGAGGCTGTGTGATTAAAGTCTGTTTCTGAACATGTATCCACTAGTAACAAAGTAAAAACATATGGAATTACATTGTTATCACATTGTAACATGAATTCTTTAATTCCAGACATGTAAGGACAATTCTGCATAAAATATTATTAATCCAAAGAGTTTTCAAAAATGTCATTTTCTAGGCTAGGATACATGTCAGAAAGTTTTGAGATTTAAAGTAAATAAATAAAATTTAATTGGGATCAGGAAAGGGATTTAAGGATCTTCCATAGAAATGTACCTCTGCAAGGCTGAACGCCGGCGCTGTACGCTGAGCCTGGGATAATGATTAGGGATAAGCGAATCGATCCGGACGAACTTGAATTCGTTCCGAATTTCCGGAAATATTCCATTCTGAACGAATCCGAATTTCCCCGCGATTCGATCGATCGAAGTTTTCCTTTAAACTCCATTTACTTCAATTACAGGCATTGTAAAATGGTGGATGGACATGTCTGGACATATCCCCTGGGGCAAGTTATGGGAAGGTCACATGCAGCCTCTCAGCAGCCAGGAAGCCCGGTGACGTCACCGTGCTATATAAAGCGGCGGCGATCTTGCTTGTGCGCATTTCAGACTTGTATTCGTGAGACAGCGGTGGTTGCTGCAGACAGGGACAGACAGTTAGCGATAGGTAGGGAGAGTTACAGATAGGTAGGGAGATTTACAGATAGGTAGGGAGATTTAGAGAGGCAGACAGAGCCAGGGAAAGGTAGTGGAAAACCGGAACAATCCAGGGACAGCATAAAAGTGACAGTGACAGGGTGATTTGCCTGATCAGTTTTCAATTCAATTTCATTTCTTTGTGCTGTAAACCGTAATCTGCCACTGTGCATGCCATCTATGCAGTGCCTTATGTAACCCTATCTGTTATACTAAATAAGCGTTGTTCTGCATCATCTTTATTAAGCTATTGCATTTTGCATAGGTTTTTGTCCTGCTGTCAATACACCAGGCCGCAGGGTATCCCAAACCACCACGTGGCACCCTATCTGTTATACTAAATAAGCGTCTACAGCCTCAGCTTTATTAAGTTATTGCATTTTGCATAGGTTTTTGTCCTGCTGTCAATACACCAGGCCGCAGGGTATCCCAAACCACCACGTGGCACCCTATCTGTTATACTAAATAAGCGTCTACAGCCTCAGCTTTATTAAGTTATTGCATTTTGAAATGGTTTTGGTCTGCTTTAAATACACCAGGCCGCAGGGTATCCCAAACCACCACGTTGCACCCTATCTGTTATACTAAATAAGCGTTGTTCAGCATCAGCTTTATTAAGCTATTGCATTTTGCATTGTTTTTGTCCTGCTGTCAATACACCAGGCCGCAGGGTATCCCAAACCGCCACATGGCACCCTATCTGTTATACTAAATAAGCGTCTACAGCCTCAGCTTTATTAAGCTATTGCATTTTGCATAGGTTTTTGTCCTGCTGTTAATACACCAGGCCGCAGGGTATCCCAAACCACCACGCTGCACCCTATCTGTTATACTAAATAAGCGTTGTTCAGCATCAGCTTTATTAAGCTATTGCATTTTGCATTGGTTTTTGTCCTGCTGTCAATACACCAGGCCGCAGGGTATCCCAAACCACTGCGTGGCACCCTATCTGTTATACTAAATACGCTTGTTCATCCTTCCTCAGCTTAATCAAACTATTGCATTTTTAATTGGTTTTTGGTCTGCTGCCAAAACACTAGACCGCAGGGTATCTCATATTGCCAATTTTCATAGTATCTGGTGCAGAGAAGCAGTTCCTCACTTTATTTAGCTTCTTCTTTTTAAAGTAAACACATTTTTTATCGTACCTATTGCACATTTCAAATACATAAAAATGTCAGGCAGACAAGTGCAAGGATGTTCAAAGAGGAGTGGCAGAGGCCAAGATTCAGCAGGCAGAGGTCGCAGCAGACTAGGAGCGAGTGGCAGCAGGAGTCACGGTGAGAGACCTGATCTGCCAGTATCTGCTAGCGGCCGTGTCTCCACCAATAACGCATCTGCCGTGGTAGATTGGTTAACGCGCTCATCAACATCATCACAAGTTACATCTGACAACCCCAGTCTAGGGTCAGTAGGACCCTCTGACACAACCCTGAGTTGGCATGCCCCAAGAGCAGTCCCTGTCCTCCCATTGCCTCTGTCCTACGCCGTTCCCTCCCCCAGCGACGTATACTATGCTTTGGGTTCAGCTCCACTCTTTAGTGAGGAGGACGATCAGATAGAGGACAGTCAGCAGCTACTGCCCAGCCAAGAAATGGAGGTGGCTTCTTTAGCTAGGCAGACAAATAGTGATGTGGACAGTGTCGTGGGTGTTGCGAGCGTTCCAGCTCCTGCGCCAGACACTGTTGAGGAAACCGAGAACATCAGTGACGTGCAGCCACAACTCGGTGATGATGATGATGATGATGATGAAGCCGATCGCACTTGGGAGCCGGGTGATGAAGGGGCTTCATCGTCATCATCAGGAGAAGAGGGGCGCAGGTTGCCCCGGAGTGAGCAGCTGAGGCAGCAAGGTGTTAGCAGCATGGTTGGTAGTCAGCATGGGGGCACAATTGTAAACCCTGGAGCCAAACGGGGCCGGGGTAGAGCACCTGCTGCGCGGCAGGCTACCTTATCGGGAGGTAGTGGAGCAGGGGTTCCTGGAGTTGGCGACAGTAGCAGTGAATCAGTGAGGCCTGTTGGTGGGAAAAGTAGCTACTCGGCAGTGTGGCAGTTTTTCCTCAAGCATCCGCAGGAGGGTAACATGGCCACATGCAAGATATGTAGGCAGAAGGTGAAGCATGGCCAGGGCCCAAATGTTGGCACCACGGCCCTGCGTCAACATATGATGCATCACCATAAAGCGGCCTGGGAGAACCGAGGCTCTGAAGAGGTGGTCCAGCCTGCTTCCTCAGCAAGTGGCACGCCGCTCCCAATTTCTGCCAGCCAAGGCTCCAGCACCTCAGCCAAAGGCAGCTGTGCGTCATACCCATCCTCTGTCGCTCCTGCTCCTCCTCCTCCAAGTCATGCATCCCGCCAGCAACCCATCAGCAAAGCCATGTCCAAGAGACAGCAGTATGCGCCCACTCATCCTACGGCGCAGAAGCTGAATGTGCTCCTATCCAAGTTGTTGGTGCTGCAGTCGCTCCCTTTTCAGGTGGTGGACTCTGCACCTTTCAGAGAACTGATGGCTTGTACCAAGCCGGAGAGTCCCAAGCCGTCATTTCTTTGCCAAGAAGGCAGTACCAGCGCTGCACACTTTTGTTGAACAGAAGGTGGGCCAGTCCTTGAGCCTGTCCGTGTGTAGCAAAGTGCATGGCAGCGCCGATGTCTGGAGCTGTAACTACGGTCAGGGACAGTACATGTCGTTTACGGCCCACTGGGTGAATGTGGTCCCTTTGCAGCAGCAGCAGCAGCAGCAGCAGCAACTTGGACAGGTCACGCCGCTTCGGCCTCCGCGCTCCCTGCCCGTTTGGCCTGTGACACCGTGCTACTCGGCCTCCTCATCCTCCGCCATCTCCTCACCCTCCACTGTAGGCTCAAGTCTCAGTGCCCCTCCAGTCTACCATGTGTGCAGGGCACGGAGGTGTCATTCTGTGCTTCACATGGTTTGTCTTGGCGAACGGAGTCACACAGGGGAGGAACTGCTTAAATGTATTCATCAGGAAATCCAAACATGGCTTACTCCAAGAAAACTTAAAATGGGAATCATGGTTAACGACAATGGGAAGAACATTTTGTCTGCGCTGCGCCAAGGAAGCCTGACCCATGCCCCCTGCATGGCTCACGTCTTCAATCTGGTTGTCAAGTGGTTTCTGAAGTGTTCCCCCCATCTGCAAGACATCCTAACAACTTCAAGGAAACTTTGCATGCACTTCAGCCACTCATACACCGCCAAACACACCCTTCTTGAGCTACAGCGTCAGAACGGTAGCCCCTAACTTAGTCTGATTTGCGATGTTTCCACCCGTTGGAATTCCACCCTTCACATGTTGGACCGATTATATGAACAGAGAAAAGCCATCACGGATTTCCTGATGATCCAAGCGGATAGGGGGACTCCCCTGTGTAACTTCAATGTCAACCAGTGGCAGCTCATACGTGACACCTGCCGTTTGCTCAGGCCCTTTGAGGAAGCCACTTTATTTGTGAGTTGCCAGGATTACGGGATAAACGACGTGATTCCACTGCTTCATGTACTACAGCACATGTTGGAAACCATGGCTGGTCAGGGCACTGGAGACATGGCGTCTACATCTTACGGCCACATGAACCCCGTTGGAGCTGAACTGGAGGAGGAGGAAGAGGAGGAGGAGGGGCACAGTGAAGCACAGTTTAGGCTTGGTGAAATGGCTGGTTTATCTAGTCAACAGACAGGAGAGGAGGAGCAGGAGCAGCCAGAGGAGCTAGAGGGTTTTGAGGAAGGCGAGACAGAGGACCCGGACACACCGTGGCAGTATGCAGTGGAGATGGAGACAGGTAGTCCCTCTGAGTCACTTGCGCAAATGGCAGGAAGCATGCTCACGTGCTTGCGTAGTGACCCCAAAATTGTTTACATTTGTCGGCGGGATGACTTCTGGCTGTCCACCTTATTGGACCCTCGCTTCCGGCACAAAATGGGGGCATTTTTTAAACCCGTCAAGAGGGAGGACAAACTGAACTACTACAAAGACATTCTGCGTAGTCAGTTGGTCGATGCCTATCTGCGCCATGGTCCATACTCTCGCAGGTCTGACTCGGGGGGACCTCTGCACTCACCTTCCACTGCCATGACTGCTGGGGGGATTGGCAGGAGCAGCAGCAGCAGCTCCATCAGCAGCAGCCTCAGTCTTCTGTCGCTAATGAGTAGCTTTCTACACCCGCATAGTGAGGCTACTCATGAGCAGCAGGAAGACCTGGAGCAGGACCTCAACCAGCAGGTCATGTCATACCTTGACATGACCATGCCAACACACCTTGAGGATCCGCTGGACTTCTGGGCAGCCAAACTTGGCTTGTGGCCGCAACTAGCAGAGTTTGCCCTGGAAAAGCTGTCCTGCCCGGCAAGTAGCGTGCCATCTGAGCGGGTGTTTATTGCGGCGGGGGCCATAGTTACCTCAAGGAGAACTCATCTGTCAACTAAAAATGTGGAGAGACTCACCTTTTTCAAAATGAATCAGGGATGGATCAGCCAGGATTTCCACCCACCAATGGCTGATGCATGCGACTAGATTCAGCATGGTGCCACGTTTTACACTTTCCAAATGGTGCAAAACATATTTATGTCTTTAGACCAATTTTTGGCCTCCTGCTGATGCCAACTTCAGGGTGTGCCTTTCAGCCAATGTTTGGCCTCCTGCTGCTGCTGCTGCCAACTCCAGGGTGTCTTTCAAGCAATGTTTGGGATCCTGCTTATGCTGCTGCCAACTCCAGGGTGTGCCTTCCAGCTCATGTTTGTGCTCCTTCTGCTGCCAACTTCAGGGTGCCTTCCAGCCAATTTCTGGGTTACTGCTGCTGCTGCCAACTCCAGGGTGTGTCAGTCAATTTTTGGGCTCCTGCTGCTGCTGCCAACTCCAGGGTGTCTTTCAAGCAATGTTTGTGCTCCTGCTGCTGCTGCTTGCAACTCCAGGGTGTGATTCATCCAATTTTTGGGCTCCTGCAGCCAGCTCCAGTGTCTCTTTAAAGTAATGTTTGGGCTCCTGCTCCTGCTGCTGCTCCTGCTGCTGCTGCTTGCAGCTCCAGGGTGTGATTCATCCAATTTCTGGGCTCCTGCAGCTAAATCCAGTGTCTCTTTAAAGCAATGTTTGGGCTCCTGCTGCTGCTGCTGCTTGCAGCTCCAGGGTGTGATTCATCCAATCTTTGGGCTCCTGCAGCCAACTCCAGTGTCTCTTTCAAGCTATGTTTGGGCTCCTGCTGCTGCTGCTGCTGCTGCCAACTCCAGGGTGTGATTCATCCAATTTTTGGGCTCCCGAAGCCAACCCCAGTGTCTCTTTAAAGTAATGTTTGGGCTCCTGCTGCTGCTGCTTCCAACTCCAGGGTGTGATTCATCCAATTTTTGGGCTCCTGAAGCCAACCCCAGTGTCTCTTTAAAGTAATGTTTGGGCTCCTGCTGCTGCCAACTCCAGGGTGTGATTCATTCAATTTTGGGCTCCTGCTGCCAAATCCAGTGTCTCTTTAAAGTAATATTTGGGCTCCTGCTGCTGCTGCTTGCAACTCCAGGGTGTGATTCATCCAATCTTTGGGCTCCTGCAGCCAACTCCAGTGTCTCTTTCAAGCTATGTTTGGGCTCCTGCTGCTGCTGCTGCCAACTCCAGGGTGTGATTCATCCAATTTTTGGGCTCCTGAAGCCAACCCCAGTGTCTCTTTAAAGTAATGTTCGGGCTCCTGCTGCTGCTTGCAACTACAGGGTGTGATTCATCCAATTTTTGGGCTCCTGAAGCCAACTCCAGTGTCTCTTTAAAGTAATGTTTGGGTTCCTGCTGCTGCTGCCGCTGCTGCCAACTCCAGGGTGTGATTCATCCAATTTTTGGGCTCCTGAAGCCAACCCCAGTGTCTCTTTAAAGTAATGTTTGGGCTCCTGCTGCTGCTGCTGCTGCCAACTCCAGGGTGTGATTCATCCAATTTTGGGCTCCTGCTGCCAAATCCAGTGTCTCTTTAAAGTAATCTTTGGGCTCCCGCTGCTGCTGCTGCTGCTGCCAACTCCAGGGTGTGATTCATCCAATTTTGGGCTCCTGCTGCCAAATCCAGTGTCTCTTTAAAGTAATATTTGGGCTCCTGCTTCTGCTGCTTGCAACTCCAGGGTGTAATTCATCCAATCTTTGGGCTCCTGCAGCCAACTCCAGTGTCTCTTTCAAGCTATGTTTGGGCTCCTGCTGCTGCTGCTGCTTGAAACTCCAGGGTGTGTCAGTCAATTTTTGGGCTCCTGCTGCTGCCAACTCCAGTGTCTCTTTCAGCCAATGTTTGGGCTCCTGCTGCTGCTTGCAACTCCAGGGTGTGATTCATCCAATTTTTGGGCTCCTGCTGCTGCCAACTCCAGTGTCTCTTTAAAGCAATGTTTGGGCTCCTGCCCCTCATAGTCATGCCACTTCAACTCTCTGCAATTGTGCTGCTCTGCGATTCTATTAGCGATGCCTCTGATCTGCATGTGATATTTATTTACAGTATTATTTAACTAACCCAGCATGCATCCTATGCGTGTTACAGCAAGGCAGAATGGTTTACAACCCAATTGAGGCTCTAGGAGGCTCAGAAATAGCCGTTTTTAATAGTGATACGTCGCGAATAAATTCGGGTTGAAACGATTTTTGTCGGAAAATTCGGCGAATCAGTCGAATCGAATTTTTCAAAAGTTCGCTCATCTCTAGTATTTATCAATAATTTATGGCCTTGTTTTTTTGTACAAAATGGGTGTGGGAGCACCTCAAACAATAGCTTGTACCACTTTTGAGGAGTACTAATATGGTCCTGGTGACTAATTTCACGCCCACTTTAACCCTCTCAGCAACTAACTAACAAGGCCCTAACATGTGTAGCTATGTGGGAAGCCAGAGATGTGTGGGCATATATCTGCATATACATGTGGAAGCCACACTGGCCTGGATTATTGAATATTAGTGATTGAGCTGCTCACACACACCTTAATTCATGGTTTATTTTGTGCCGCACATTACCAATGGCTAATTTTTTCTTTGCTTTTGCCTAGCTGCACCGCCATTGCCAACAGCATCTCCTCCAGAGCCAAGCTACTCTTTGGATGCCGGTAAGTGCATGTGTCAACCTTGCTCTTTCCACTTTAACACAAGTGCATGTCTTTCATTCCTGTTTTTTCTTTGTAGGCCAAGTCACTGCTTCATATTTGGACACCACTTCCTATGTAGCAGGTCAACAGGACCTTGTGGGTGTGTATTGCCCAAAACACTGTATCCTTTATGCTGTTTATGTTACACTGGTTCTATTAGGTTAGTCTAATAATCTACATGTTTGCTTTGTCAACTTGAAGATGGCTATTTTTAGTGGATTTGCCATCCCCAGGCTCATTAGTAAACTGTTTAGAGTGATTGCAATGCATTATGTTTTGTCTATTAAAAGAAAAAAACAGTGTTATGAATATTTAGAGACATTCATTTTGTATTTTAGTTGGCCGGAATATAGGAAGTGGCTGTCCGGAAAGGGCCCTTCACCGTGAGGCTGCTAGAGATGAGGGTAAGCTGGTTTGGCTTGATTATCTAGTAAGGATGTTTGCAAACCTTTTTTTTTTTATTTATTAGTCCAACTTGTGTTTAAACATGTATTTTCAAGGGCAAAGCTCGAGTGAGGGCCCAACTCAGGACATCTGGGAGATGGCGGGTATGTGTAATTAAATGTGTTTGGTGTTTTTCCCAATTATTGGCTAATCTTCCTCTTACATGCATGTGAGCAATCTGAGTTTACAAGATCCCTTTTGGCTATTGTGTAATCTGCCACTTTGTCGAGGTATGGCCTCGATAGTCTATCCATATTAAATTTGAGTTTTGTCCACTGACCAACTAACATGACTTTCCTGTTTAGCATATGCCAGCTTGCCCCATCTCTCAGATGTGGGTTTGCCCCTTTCTGGCAGCCAGACCCCGGAACTACTTCGGCCGGACGGCACTGAGGTAACATGGCTTATTTGGGGGAACAATAACCACATTGACATGTTAGTGGGTAGTCCAGGAACCACCATGTAACATGTTATTTTTTTTGGGTTTTGGCAGGAGGCCATACCTGAACCCCAAGCTGGGACCTCTTCCCAAGTGCCATGTGGCCAAGCTACAGAGGCTCAATCAAGGGTAAGTTTGATAGTTACACTTTGGGTAAATGATTGGAAGGGGCATACCTGCATTGTTTCAGCTTCACTCCAATCTGTTATTTTGTTTTTTTAGGCCGAACACACAAGAAGAGGAGGTGTGGCACCCACCAGTGCTGAATTTTACGAGCTAGGGGTCCGGATGCTGGAGGACTACAGTCGCCAACAGCCGCGTGATGGAACTAATGAGCGCATTGCGGCGTTGGAAAATCAGGTGCTGGTGTATCGGCAACAAATTGAGGACCTGCAGCGCCAGCTCCAGGACGTACAAAATCAGCTCCAAGCACAAAACAGCAGCGCCCAAGAAAGAATTGCACATGCCATGGAGCAAGCTGTCCAGCGCCAGGACCAAACTTTGTTGTTGATGCATCAGCTGATACAACAGCAGTCTATTTTTTTACTGCACTGTTGGCCCCCAACACCACCCCTAGCAATGAATCCCAACCTCCCAGGCCACCAAGCCAAGAATATTGATTTATGTTTAATTTTGGTTAATTTTGTTGGATAAAATTTCAGTAACCCACCTCCGAATCATGTTTTTTCATTGACATAGCTAACAACACAGTCAGGGATGAGTCTCTCGATCTAGAGATGTACATGGAGCCAGAAATGTATGACACACATTGGTGACCATATCTTACTATGGTTTACACATTAAATGGCTACAAAGGTACAACAACATTTACAAACTAATGGGTTGCTAGACACTTAAACTATGCTTGACAAGGCACAACACACTGTAATTATAAAAATACAAAATATTTATTAGCCCTCAAGGCGGCCAACAGGGCCAACATTACGCCACACAGCGGCAAAAACCATCCCCCCCACCCTAACGACGCCTCTTCAAGGCCAGCAGCATAAGGCGAAGACGCCGGATCGACTGCCACAGTCTGCGATGTTGGTTTTCACAAGCTGTAGAGAGTATAAAAAAAAAATCTCAACATACACAGATGTAGCAATGTAATGTAATTGCCTCAAATTAGCTGACACACACATTCACATTGTGTGCCACTGTGCCCTTATGTGTTACCATTATATGAGTACTAGTGGCTGCCTTAAATGTGGCTCCAACATCCCAAACATACATTTACTCTGAACTCTTGGGAATAAATTAAGGTCTAAGTCCCAGTGTGTACATTTCTTGGGTTAGTTACAGCCAAACATCAGGGCCTAAGTCCTAACGATTAAAATGCTTGGGCCAAGCATATTAGAGGTCACAACCTTAGCAGGCCAATTTGGTTTGGGACAAACCACAATTTGACACTATGTGGCAAAAACAAGAATGTGAGCCAACAATCAAGCATGCAGACATGCATTTAGGATTGTTGGCCAAACACATGTAACCTAGATGTGTGCTTAGAAAATACATAGGTACATTGTAAATGTCTCCAGAATTTACAATAAGACATAGGGCTCCCAAGTCTTTAGCCATACGAAGTGGGATGTACTCACCATCGCAGCTGTGGCTGGGGCCCATGCTGCTGGCCGTCCCGAGAGCTGGGGTGGGGAGGATGGTGACCAGCTCCATCTGCGTGGCAACATCTGTCAGGAGAAAGCAAAAGAGAAACCAAAATTTAGTTGGACAATGACACATGACGATTTGACATCCATCTGTTTAGGGAGTGTGCCAAAAAAAATGCTTGCATGGTTACACACATGTTGTCCGACATTAGCATATTTACTGGTCTATGAGTTAATGTAACTTATTTATGTGTGCAACATGGACACATCAAGATAATGTGCCAATAACCTTTACAGTGCAATGGTAAGGCCTAATTTTCAGTTGAGTGTCGAATCTTACTACTAGTGTGCAACATGTGTTATCTGGAACAACTTACAAAAATAACACATTTGCTAGCCATCACACATGGGAAGAACTGCTAAAAATGAGAACTCAATACATGAAATCTTCAGTCGCTAATGAGTAGATTTCTACACCCGCATAGTGAGTCTACTCATGAGCAGCAGGAAGACCTGGAGCAGGACCTGAACCAGCAGGTCATGTCATACCTTGACATGACCATGCCAACACACCTTAAGGATTCGCTGGACTTCTGGGAAGTCAAACTTGACTTGTGGCCGCAACTAGCAGAGTTTACCCTGGAAAAGCTGTCCTGCCCAGCCAGTAGTTGATTTAGATGACAACTGGGCTGCTCTATATTATGCTGCAAAATGGCAAATTTACCTCACAATATAAGCTATTGCCCCTCAGATTTACACAGGGCCTGCTCTATATTATGCTGCAAAATGGCAAATTTACCTCACAATATAAGCTATTGCCCCTCAGATTTACACAGGGCCTGCTCTATATTATGCTGCAAAATGGCAAATTTACCTCACAATATAAGCTATTGCCCCTCAGATTTACACAGGGGCTGCTCTATATTATGCTGCAAAATGGCAAATTTACCTCACAGTATAAGCTATTGCCCCTCAGATTGACACAGGAGCTGCTCTATATAATGCTACAAAACCAAGAGCAGATTTAACTCACACAATATAACCTATTTCTCAGGTTTATATAGGGACTGCTCTATGTAATGGTGCAAAACCATGAATTTACCTCATAATATAAACTATTGCCCCCCCAGATTTACTACAAGCGTATTTAGTATAACAGATAGGCTTCTAAGTGAAGGTTTGGGATACCCAGGTGGGCTGGTGTTTTTTTTGTTAAAGGCAGACCAAAAACCAATTAAAAATGCAGTAACTTAATAAAGCTGAGGCTGTAGATGCTTATTTAGTATAACAGATAGGGTGCCAGGTGGTGGTTTGGGATACTCTGCGGTCTGGTGTATTAACAGCAGGACAAAAACCTATGCAAAATGCAATAGCTTAATAAAGCTGATGCTGAACAACGCTTATTTAGTATAACAGATAGGGTGCAACGTGGTGGTTTGGGATACCCTGTGGCCTGGTGTATTGACAGCAGGACAAAAAACAATTCAAAATGCAATAACTTAATAAAGCTGAGGCTGTAGACGCTTATTTAGCATAACAGATAGGGTGCCACGTGGTGGTTTGGGCTACCCTGCGGCCTCGTGTATTGACAGCAGGACAAAAACCAATGCAAAATGCAATAGCTTAATAAAGCTGATGCTGAAAAACGCTTATTTAGTATAACAGATAGGATGCAACGTGCAGGTTTGGGATACCCTGCGGCCTAGTGTATTTAAAGCAGACAAAAACCAATTCAAAATGCAATAGCTTAATAAAGTTGATGCTATACAATGCTTATTTAGTATAACAGATAGGGTGCAACGTGGTGGTTTGGGATACCCTGCGGCCTGGTGTATTGACAGCAGGACAAAAACCAATTCAAAATGCAATAACTTAATAAAGCTGAGGCTGTAGACGCTTATTTAGTATAACAGATAGGGTGCCACATAGTGGTTTGGGATACTCTGCGGCCTGGTGTATTGACAGCAGGACAAAAACCAATGCAAAATGCAATAGCTTAATAAAGCTGATGCCGAAAAAACGCTTATTTAGTATAACAGATAGGGTGCAACGTGGTGGTTTGGGATACCCTGCTGCCTGGTGTATTGACAGCAGGACAAAAACCAATTCAAAATGCAATAGCTTAATAAAGCTGAGGCTGTAGATGCTTATTTAGTATAACAGATAGGGTGCCACGTGGTGGTTTGGGACACCCTGCGGCCTGGTGTATTGACAGCAGGACAAAAACCAATTCAAAATGCAATAGCTTAATAAAGCTGATGCTGAACAACGCTTATTTAGTATAACAGATAGGGTGAAACATGCAGGTTTGGGATACCCTGTGGCCTGGTGTATTTAAAGCAGACCAAAACCAATTCAAAATGCAATAACTTAATAAAGCTGAGGCTGTAGACGCTAATTTATTATAACAGATAGGGTGCCACGTGGTGGTTTGGGATACCCTGCGGCCTGGTGTATTAACAGCAGGACAAAAACCAATTCAAAATGCAATAGCTTAATAAAGCTGAGGCTGTAGACGCTTATTTAGGATAACAGATAGGGTGCCACATGGTGGTTTGGGATACCCTGCGGCCTGGTGTATTGACAGCAGGACAAAAACCAATGCAAAATGCAATAGCTTAATAAAGCTGATGCTGAACAACGCTTATTTAGTATAACAGATAGGGTGCAAAGTGGTGGTTTGGGATACCCTGCGGCCTGGTGTATTGACAGCAGGACAAAAACCAATTCAAAATGCAATAACTTAATAAAGCTGAGGCTGTAGACGCTTATTTAGTATAACAGATAGGGTGCAACGTGGTGGTTTGGGATACCCTGCGGCCTGGTGTATTGACAGCAGGACAAAACCAATTCAAAATGCAATAACTTAATAAAGCTGAGGCTGAACAACGCTTATTTAGTATAACCGATAGGCTGCTAAGTGCAGGTTTGGGATGCCCATGTGGCCTGGTGTATTTAAAGCAGACCCAAAAATATTAACACTAATCCAGTTATTTAAATGCTTGTGTGTAACAGATAGGGTTACATAAGGCACTGCATAGATGGCATACACAATGGCCTGGTGTATTTAAAGCAGACCCAAAAATATTAACACTAATCCAGTTATTTAAATGCTTGTGTGTAACAGATAGAGTTACATAAGGCACTGCATAGATGGCATGCACAGTGGCCGGGTGTATTTAAAGCAGACCCAAAAATATTAACACTAATCCAGTTATTTAAATGCTTGTGTGTAACAGATAGGGTTACATAAGGCACTGCATAGATGGCATGCACAGTGGCCTGGTGTATTTAAAGCAGACCCAGAAATATTAACACTAATCCAGTTATTTAAATGCTTGTGTGTAACAGATAGGGTTACATAAGGCACTGCATAGATGGCATGCACAGTGGCCTGGTGTATTTAAAGCAGACCCAAAAATATTAACACTAATCCAGTTATTTAAATGCTTGTGTGTAACAGATAGGTTTACATAAGGCACTGCATAGATGGCAAGCACAGTGGCTTGGAGTATTTAAAGCAGACCCAAAAATATTAACACTAATCCAGTTATTTAAATGCTTGTGTGTAACAGATAGGGTTACATAATGCACTGCATAGATGGCATGCACAGTGGCCTGGTGTATTTAAAGCAGACCCAAAAATATTAACACTAATCCAGTTATTTAAATGCTTGTGTGTAACAGATAGGGTTACATAAGGCACTGCATATATGGCAAGTACAGTGGCCTGATGTATTTAAAGCAGAACCGAAAATATTAACACTAATCCAGTTATTTAAATGCTTGTGTGTAACAGATAGGGTTACATAAGGCACTGCATAGATGGCATGCACAGTGGCAAGGCAGATTACGGTTTACAGCACAAGGAAATCAAATTGAAAACTGATCAGGCAAATCACCCTGTCACTGTCACTTTTATGCTGTCCCTGGATTGTTCCGGTTTTCCACTATCTTTCCCTGGCTCTGTCTGCCTCTCTAAATCTCCCTACCTATCTGTAAATCTCCCTACCTATCTGTAACTCTCCCTACCTATCGCTAACTGTCTGTCCCTGTCTGCAGCAACCACCGCTGTCTCACGAATGCAAGTCTGAAATGCGCACAAGCAAGATGGCCACCGCTTTATATAGCACGGTGAGGTCACCGGGCTTCCTGGCTGCTGATAGGCTGCATGTGACTGTCCCATCATACCTTGCCCCAGGGTACATGTCTGGACATGTGCGTCCACCATCTTAGAATGCCTGTCATTGAAATGAATGGAGTTTAAAGGAAAACTTCGATCGATCGAATCGCGGGGAAATTTGGATTCATTCAGAATCAAATTTTCCATGAAATTCGGAACAAATCCGGGTTCGTCCGGATTGATTCGCTCATCCCTAGATACAATGGTAACCACCAGAATCATATTGTAACTGCTATTTGCCAGCTGAGTGTGTTCACTTAATGGCCTATAAGGGATGTTTAAACACACACAACAGGCAGTACTTGCATGTTTGGTTGGCTTCATGTGACCAATGTGTATGTACTTGTTTGTGAATCCATTTTCAAGATAAAGGCATGTACTTGTTTGTGAATCCATTTTCAAGATAAAGGCATTCATAGTGAAGGTCAAGTTGCACCGTTGTGGTAGTGGCCATTCCAGCTTGGCCACGTGTTTGATTTAAGCATATGTGTTATTAACCATCACCAATGCATAGTTGTGTGTTGACATTGTTTGTTTTCTTCTAACGCAGCCCAGCCTCATCCCTCAGCTAGTGGGGAATCCTCAGCCAGTTTAACAATGCCGTCTACTTCCGTGCTGCCTCGGACCCAGGATCCGATATCTACGGTAAGTGTTTTTTTATGATGTTGCGTATGCATGTGCCTTGCCATGTTTCTATTGGCTGAATTACATATGTATTCCCCACACTGAACCTTTTTTATTTACATGTCCCAACAGAGCCACACACTGATGAAGGAAATCCAGGAGCTGGAGGAGGATGGAACCTTCATTGGACCTTATGAAGATCTCCCCCTGGGCCAGAATCTGCAACTGTCCCAAAATGATTCTCAGACAAATCCTTAGCAGCAGAGGGAAGCTGGCTGCATGCTGCCTGCACATCGTGGGCAGCATGCAGAGACTAACCCTCCAGTCCCCAGTTTAAGATCTGCTGTTGAGGATTTGCACAGCATACCTGTGGCTGTTGAGGGTCCTAGAGCAACATCATCTGCACGCCCCCCAACCTGGGGAATTGGGAGGCATACTCAGCAACGTCGCCCAGTTTCCCAGGGGAGGGGCGTGCAGATGATGGAGTCAGCATGGCACCATGAGAGGCGGCTATTTCGGCGCCAAAATCAACAAAACCACGAAAATATTAATGCCCAATTAGAGAACCTCAATAATACCTTAAGTGCCATGCTGACTGAATTTAGGACCCATAACAGCCACATGGCCAACTTGACATCAGAATTCAGGTCCAGCATGGCTGAATTGCAAACTAACCAAAGAAACATTTTGGAACAGTTGCAGATTCTGAATGCCACACAGGCCCAGGTTAGGGCCCACCACCAAGGGCCACAACCTGGGTTCTATGGGCATCCCCCATATTAAGGTGTATTTGGCCTGAATCTGTTCTACATCTTTGCTCTACATCCCTACTGTATTGACTTGTCTTGTGAGCCCTACCAATCTAGCATTTTGGTATGGCTTTGCTTGTATGGTTTGGATTTGCCCCCATATAGCTCATTCGAGTGCTGAGGTAAGCCACTAGCCAATGCCAGAGGTCAAGCCTCACTGAAGCGGCCAATCAAGCTGTTGCGCTGCAGCCTTGCCCATAATTAAATTGGTTGTGGCTCCTCCTGTTTGTAGGCATGATTGTGTGACATTCTGGCCTGGAAAACTACTACCTTGGACCCTGGCTGAGATTTTACTGTACTTGGATTGGGACTGGGTGTTCTTGTTTGGGTGGGCCACTGAGTAACAGGTGTAGATGTGGCATACGTATGTCTGCTTTCAACCTGTGCCTGTGGCAAATGTGGCCAAGCAGGAGAGGGTGTGTTTTTGTCCCTATTTTTACAATGTAACATCTGTGATTTATACCCTTGACAATGCTTGGCACACATATGTTACTATGTTCTTTTGAAGGTTAACTTTGTCCTGGAGTGCCTTACTTTGTAAATCCAGGCTGTGTGCAATTGCTATGTGGCATGTTTTGGCATAAATTTCAGGTCCATGTATTCCCCATAACTATGTGAGTGACCATCAACTACAATTGTTATGTTTAAAAATGTATACCTTTAAAAATTAAACAAACGTGTTTATGACTAAGTTACTGTCTTTCGGTTTTTGGATAATAAATATGACTTGAAGTTGCCCCAAAAACAAACACACAAAAATATTCAAAAAATAGTCTAAATACATTGTTGATGGTTTTGGAAATTAATTCAATACTGTTTTGTTATTAATAAAACACAAAGCCAAAACCAAATGGCACAAAGCAATAACAACAAACAATGTAAAAAAAAACACAAAAAAAGGAGAAAACAATTAAGCAAAATGTGTTGCTATTAGATACGGGCGGCTTGCCCAGACGCACTGTGCTGCCCAACATAGGCGTCCTCTGGCTCATTGGCGGGTGGAGAGGGTGGCAAATCCACATACCGGGGGACCCGCTGCAAGATAGCAAAATTATGCAGTGCAGCACAGGCCATGATGATATCTATGACCTTTTTTGGGTCATACTGAAGGGATCCCCCGGTATGGTCCAAACATCTAAATCGGGTCTTCAATAGGCCAAAGGCCCTCTCCACCACTGCCCTGGTTTTGCGGTGCGCCCTATTATTGGCCTCTTGGGCGGCATTCTGTGGGCGTAGTACAGGCGTCAACAGCCACGGGAGGAGTGGATATCCAGAATCTCCTTGAAAAATTAAAGGAAAAAAAAAATATTACTGCATACATTACAGCCAAAAAACCCACAAACTAGCTGAAGAAGAGGCTAGGTGACATTGTCCCAAAAACATAAGCATACATATTGCACAGGGCAAATCGCCAAAGAAACAAATCTAATAGATGGGGGCCAAAATTAGAGAACCAATATTGCGGATGCTGGCCAATCAGCCAGACTGTTAAGAGCTATTGCTTTAGGTCTGTGCTGCTCAGCAATCTTGGATGGGTTAAGTTTGCATGACCCATTATCTTCTTTGTCTGAGTACAAAACAGGTCTAACCCGGACCCTGCACTTTATCCCGCTCTCCTCTACTCAGTAAGTGTAATGCATCTAAGCTAAGATGGTGCAGACCCTATAATAAGGTCAAAAACAGATTTACAGAAAAGTGTGGGGAAGACTGATTACTAATTTGGCTCAAATTACTCTTTAGAGTTTTAACAATGCAGGACAAACATTTGGCCAGCCTTGGTTGTTTTGCTAATGTCATGGGTACAGTCATGTTTCACATGTTACCAAGGTGAGGAAAACGGCATAGTTTAAGAAAGGGGAACCAAAAAAAAAACATAGCCATACATAGAAAAGAAAATGATGTTATTGGACTCCCAAGGAGCCATGCACCGGAAAATTCCCCAGACTCAAACCGACGGAACAATTCAGATCTTCTAAGGATATAGGCGTCATGGGATGAGCCTGGGTAGCCGCCGAGGACGCTAAGGAACCGCATGTCCTGGGCCACCACTGCTTGCACATTCAGTGAGTGGCCCATTTTGCGGTTTCTGGGGAAAAAAAGATATAAAAACATCAGTAACGCTTGCAAAACGATTTAAACACTAACTTATAACACCCTAAGTAAAACGTGGATGGCAATACAATTCACACCAAACAACTACATTAAGTTTTAGTGCCCAAAAAAGGATATGTATGTTAGACCCTGCTTGCACATTCAGTGAGTGGCCCATTTTGCGGTTTCTGGGGAAAAAAAGATATAAAAACATCAGTAACGCTTGCAAAACGATTTAAACACTAACTTATAACACCCTAAGTAAAACGTGGATGGCAATACAATTCACACCAAACAACTACATTAAGTTTTAGTGCCCAAAAAAAGGATATGTATGTTAGACCCTTTAAAGTCTTGATTTACTTGTTCAATTTTAAGTACACTTTAAAATGTTTGCCTTTGCACAACATGAAAAAAATTTAAAGCCAAAAATACGGGCCATTGGTTCACATGCACTCTTTGCAAGGAGGGAGGCTTGGCAAGGAGTGACTGTTTGCAAGGCTTTACAAATTACAAGGACGGAATTATTACAATGAAGGACAAATTAACATGAGGGAATAATTACAAGGAGGGACTAGTTACAATGAGGGTAAAATTACAAGGACGGACTAGTTACAATGAGGGAAAATTTACAAGGAGGGACTATTTGCAATGAAGGACAAATTAACATGAGGGAATAATTACAAGGAGGGACTAGTTACAATGAGGGTAAAATTACAAGGAGGGACTAGTTACAATGAGGGAAACGTTACAAGGAGGGATTAATTTAAAGGAGGGATTATTTACAAGGAGGGACCAAAAAATGAAAATAAAACATAAAATATGAAAAAGATTAGCTCAACATGAAAAACTGAACTTGCCTGTATATGTCCTGGTCGGCAGCCGGAGGCACCAGGGCTACGTGGGTACAGTCAATGGCACCTATGACGTTGGGCATATCAGCGATATTATAAAATGCCAGCTTAATCGCGTTTCTGGCTACCATATCCTCTGGAAAACAAATATATTTTTGAGTTAGGGTAGCCATGCCTTCCAAAAACTTGGATAGGGCACGGCCCAGGGTAGGCTGTGAGATCCCCACGGAGAGGGCACCCAGCCTCTGGAACGAGCCATTCGCCAAAAATTGCAGGCAGCCAAGCATCTTGGTCATACCTGAAATTGCTTGCCCCTTCCTTGTGGTGCGGGCTAACCATGGCCGCAGCTCGCTATACAACTTATGTAGGGAAGCGCGATTAAGCCGGGTGAGCTCGAACAGCTCAACGTCATGCATGCCATTGATGTCCATGCGTCGCCGCCGGTGCAATCTGGCCTCTGACCTCCGGACGATCTCAATGCCCATGAGCTGCAGATCTTCATGCTCCTCAAATGCACTTGAGTCGTCCATAGCTGCTAGCCTGCTAGGTCCCGTAAGGGGATCGAAAATGAAACGGATTTATTGGGTGTTGGCCCCTCGGCAATCAGCTGTTTGAATTAAACGCCAGCCCATTGCAATAACGTAAGTGTTCTGAACGATTGGAACATTTCAGATTTGGATTGGAAAAGGTCCGGAAATTCCGTAAAACTTCCGATTTCCTTTGGATCATCGAAAGAGCATATACGTATTAGTTCGAACATTCGTGCGAGTAAAAAATGGACGAAAAGAAGCAAAAAAAAAGACTAACACCCACCCAAACTTTCACAGACAGCTACGGAAGTCCGGACGAATGTGTCTTTGAATCGAGGCATATATGGAGGAATAAATCAAGACGACTGCGCTGTATACAGTTCTGGAGCCACAGTCATGAGCGGGAATGGCATGATTTGGTTCTCCTCTGGAGGTAAGCTTCAAATAATCGGAATAGGGCCGGCCAGCAGCCTCTAGGCAAGTATGTATCATTTATTGTTTTTGCCTGGAAAGTCCGTTTAATATCTTAAGGCTCCTCCATAGATGACTGCATAAAAAACGTACCTAATAGAATAAAGGCATTTGCACACATAAAACATGTTGTTAAAGTGGAACAACACACAGGAATTTCACTTTTGCATGTGTTCCTCTCAGGCGGGGCATTCTGAATTGCTGTGTGTATCCTCCCAGTGCCCCCCTTACACTCACCTTCCTGGTGTTCCCACGGTGCAGGCTTGGCTGAAACTGAGCATACTGATTGGCTAAGCAGCCAAACAGGGCTGAGCAGAGTCGACGGCCACATCCCCCTTTTAGCTGTGGCCTTGCCCATGCCGCCTATTTAGAAAAGCCTGGCACGCGGCTATAGGTGAGCAGGGATGCAATAGTGCTGAGACACGAGAAGGGCACCAGGAACAAATGTGTGCGGCGGGTGATCTGGGGGGGGTTTCAGACAGCGGGATGCCCCAAAAAGTGGGACTCGGTCTTTTAGACTCCAGGGCCTCAAAGTTCCTCTATAAATAATATTTACACTACAACATAAACTGCAACTACAACATACAAGCACAATAGCCTCGATTCATAGACACATTCGTCTGGACTTTCATAGCTGTCCACGTATGTTTTTGTGGTTGTCAGTCTTTTTTTTTGTTTTTTTCATTCATTTTTCATTCGCACGAACGTTTGGACTAATGAGTATATGCGCTTTCGATAAACTAAAGCAAATTGGATCATTTGCAGAATTTCGGATAATTTTCCCATCCAAATCTGATATTCGTTCAGATAACTTATGTTATTGGTATGGGCTTGTGACTCATTCAGAGAGCTGATTGCCGAGGGACCACCATCTTATAAAACTGTTTCATTTGCGATCCCCTTACGGGACCATTTTGACCTCGGAAACAGCAGATATGAACCAGTCTAGTGCCTTTGTGGAGCATGAGGAACTCCAGCTAATGGCCATTGAAATTGTTTGGAGGGCCGAGACCAGATTGCACCGGCGATGCATGCACATCGATGGCATGCATGACGTTGAGCGGTTCGAGCTCACCAGACTTAATCGCGCTTCCCTCCATAAATTGTATAGTGAGCTGCGGCCATGGTTAGCCCGCACCACAAGGAAGGGGCAAGCAATTTCATGCATGACCAAGATGCTTGGCTGCCTACAATTTTTGGCGAACGGCTCGTCCCAGAGGCTGGGTGCCCTCTCCGTGGGGATCTCCCAACCTACACTGAGCCGCGCGCTATCCAAGTTTTTGGAAGGCATGGCTACCATTAGTCAGAAATAAATTTGTTTTCCTGACGACATGGTAGCCAGGAACGCGATTAAGCTGGCATTTTATAACATCGCCGACATGCCATCGATTGCACCCACGTTGCCCTGGTGCCTCCGGCAGCCGACGAGTACATCTATAGGCAAGTACAATCTGTCATTTTTTAAAAGAGTTTACCTAAATGTTATTTTAAATATCTCTTAATCCCTCCTTGTAAATAGTCCCTGTGAAATAGCATACAATAGTCCCTGTGAAATAGCATACAATGTATCTCTGTTAATCCCTCCTTGTAAATAGTCCCTGTGAAATAGCATACAATGTATCTCTGTTAATCCCTCCTTGTAAATAGTCCCTGTGAAATAGCATACACTGTATCTCTGTTAATCCCTCCTTGTAAATAGTCCCTGTGAAATAGCATACAATGTATCTCTGGTAATCCCTCCTTGTAAATAGTCCCTGTGAAACATTGGCCCTTATTTAGCTTATGCAATGTTTTTCCTGTCGGCCAAAGGAAAACATTTTCATGTGGACCTTAACTAGGCAATTTAAAGTTAATCTTTACTTGATCCAACATACCTATCCTTTTTTGGGCAACAAATACTTATGTACTTAGTGTTATTTATATTGGCCAACAGGTTTTTGGGAGGGTGTTAGGAGTTAGTGTTTGAGTAGTTTACCTTGCCTTGCTAGTTTTGTTTTTTTTTTCTTTTATCCCAGGAACCGCAAAATGGGCCACTCACTGAATGTCCAAGCAGTGGTGGCCCGGGACATGCGGTTCCTTAGTGTTCTCGCTGGGTTTCCAGGATCATCCCATGACGCGTACATCTTGCGTCGATCTGGATTGTACCATCGGTTTGAGTCTGGAGAATTCTCAGGTGGATGGCTCCTTGGTAAGTTGACACCAATAACGTCATTCACTTTTCAATGTATGCCTATGAATATAGTTTATGACCCATGTCTGAAACTATGGCTGGTTTTACCCCTTTATTACATGTTAAACCAGACCTTAACCATTATAATTTGCAAACCACAAACCCTTTACAAATGTTGGACCAGCATTTCCAAAGAAGAAATGTCACCTTTCTACTAAATTACTAATTATTCTTCCCCACACTCGGTTGCAATTGTGTTCTTGACTTTATGATAGGGTCTGTGCCATCTTTGCTTAGAAGCATGACACTTACTGAGTAGAGGAGAGCGGGATAAAGTGCAGGGGGCGGGTTAGAGCTGTGCTTGGCTCAGACAATGCAGATCTGGGGTCCGGAAAAGGTAACACATCCAAGAATGCTGAGCAGCACAGTCCTAAACCAATACCTGTTAGCAGTCTGCCTGATTTGCCCTCATCCGCCATCTTGGAGGTTTTAATGGTCCGAACATGCATTAGATGATGTTAGGCTGTTTTTTTAGCAGAGCAATCTGTATGTTCAGGGTGTGGCTCAAATGTTACGGGGAGGCCGATTCATTAATAGCGCCAGGTAGCGACAGATGAGCGACAGATGAGCGACAGTAGCGTTATTTTCACAGCGCACGCTAGTATTCGCTGTGCTTGGCCGTTGTTCGGCTGTTGACAGCGACCCCGTCGGTGTGCGGTAATGTTGAATACGGGGTTAGGAGTCGCTGTTTGACAGGTTCCGCGCTGTATGGGAGCGCATGACAGCGAATGGCCATAGCGAACGGCTCCCAGCATATTCATTAACAAATCACGCTTAAAAAATTCTCGCGCTGTGAAATGCTTGTTTAAACCCCAGAGCGCTGGTGGCGATGGGTTAAAATTAGTTTTTTAACCCCCAAACAACCATATTTTTGTAAAAAAAAAACATGTTTTTCAAAAGATGTTGTAATATGAATAATATTATTATATTATATTATAGATATGAACCTTAATATCAGACCTGTAATATCAATTCTGCACAATTTTTTTTTTTTAACCTTAAAAAAAATATCTAACATTGCAGAAGTGGTCAAAGAATTTTTGACATTAAAAAAAAAAAAAACATTAATAGCAATTAATTAAGAATATTTAAAGATTGCTCCATTGAAATGCATTGGAGAGCGCCAGGTAGCGAGAGGTCATACCTGTCGCTGTTCAAGGTCGCTCGCTGGTGCTGTGGGGTGAGGCTGGAATAATGATGAATGATTCGCTATCTGGCGCTCTGTCAGTCGCTAAGCAGGATTGGCTTGATAAATGTGTGATTGCGGAGGGAAGCCGGCGTACTCATGGCGGTGAGCGTCATTACCGTTCGCTCACCATTCGCTACCTGGCGCTATCCCTTGTTAAATAAGGGCCATAGTCTCTTAGTCATGGTGAAGAACCGTTTTTTGGTTTCAATTTAGGGAGTAATGTGTAATTAATGTTATTTTTGTCTAATGTTTTCAGGGGATTCCGGCTATCCACTGCTTCCCTGGCTGCTGACGCCCGTCCTTCAGCCACAGAGTGCGCAACAGGATGCCTACAATCGGGCCCACCGGAAGACCAGGGCCGTTGTTGAGAGGGCTTTTGGGCTATTAAAAACCCGCTTCTGTTGCTTGGACCATACTGGGGGGGCACTGCAGTATGACCCTAAGATGGTCATAGATATCATTCTTGCGTGTGCTGTGTTACATAACTATGCCATCATGCAGCGTGTCTCCCGGTATTTGGATCTGCCCGCCTCTCCACCCAGCCAGGACCCCGAAGACCACTACAGTGGCACACCTAGTGCCTCTGGCCAAGCAGTTTGGGCCAATTTGATTTGTACCCATTTTTCTTAATTTGTTGGGCCTGTGTTTGTTTTATGCCTGTTTTTTTTAATTTCTTAATCTAATTTTGCTTTGTTTTTTTATTTATGTTTTGTACTGTGACAACTAATGATTTAATTACTAAAAAATTTACACATGATCTGAGACTCATGCATTTTTTTTGGCCCAGTTTGTTTGGGCAAACCTTAAGTAGTCCAAAAAACACCTAAACATTAAGGCATCAACTTAGTCAACAACAGATCAAGTCACATTCATTTTATTTAAATTGTAAAAGTAAAAATTGGAGTGGATGGTCACTCCCATACTTCATGTAGATACATGGTAAAACAACCAATTCAATTAGTGACAAATCATGGCACCTAGCAATTGGCCACAGGCAGGAGTTTGAAAGTAATGCACTCCAGGCCGAAGTTTACATCCCAAAGAAGATACACACACATATGGAGCAAGCATTGGCATGTCAATATTTTGGCTCAAAGAAATAGGGACACATACACACCCTCTCCTGCTTGGCCACTTTTGCCACAGGCACAGGTGGAAAGCAGCCATACCTATGCCACATCTACGCCTGTAAGTCAGTGGGCCACCCAAACAGAAGCCCCAGTACCAAATCCAAGTCCAGTCCAATCTCTGCCAGAGTTCAAGGTAGTAGTTTGCCAGGGCAGAATGTCCCCAATCATGCCTACAAACAGGATGAGCCAAAAGCAATGTAATTAGGCCAAAATCTGCAGCGCAACAGCTTGAGTGGCAGGATCAGCGAGGCTTAAGCTCAGGCATTGGCTAGTGGGCTATCTCAGCACTCTAATGAGCTATATGGGCACAAATCCAAAGCATACAAGCAAAGCCATACCAAAAGTGTATATTGGTAGGGCTCACCAGACAGGTCAATATAGTGGGGATGTAGAGCAAAGATGTGGAGCAGATACCGCCCAGATAGGGGTTAAAATGTTTGATGCCCATAAAACCCTGGTGGTGGGCCTTGGAGGTGGCCCATCACCTGGGCATGTGTGGCATTCCTAATCTGCAACTGTTCCAACATGTTTCTATTGGTTGTTCGAACTTCCTCAAGCATGGCACTGAAATTAGTACTTAAGGTGGCCATGTTGGTGTTGCTAGTTCATACTTCAGCCAGCATGGCACTGAAATTAGTACTTAAGGGGGCCATGTGTGTGTTGCTAGTTCGAACTTCCTCAAGCATGGCACTGAAAATATTAGATAAGGTGGCCCTGTGGCTGTTGGTGGACCTAAATTCTGTCAGCATGGTGTTTAAGGTATTATTTAAGGTCTCTAATTGTGCATGATGCTGCTCGTTGTTTCTTTGATTTTGTTGGCGAAATAAACGCCTCTCATGTTGCCGCGCCTCCCCTGGGAAACTGGGCGACGTAGCTGACTATGCCTCCCAATTCCCCGGGTTGGGGCGCGTGCAGATGATGGTCCTCTAGTTCGACCAACAGCCACAGATGTGCTTGGCAAATCCTCTGCAGCAGACCTACCACTGGGGACTGTAGGCTCAGTCTCTGCATTCTGCCCACGATGGGCTGGCAACATGCAGGCAGCTTCACTCTGCTGCAGAGGATTTGGTGTAGAAACATGTTGGGACAGTTGCAGATTATGCTCTGGGGGGGGGGCTGTAGTGAAGGTCCCATCAAGGTGCCATCCTGCTCCAGCTCCTGGATTTTCTCCATAAGTGTGTGGGTCTGTTGGGACATGTGAAAAAAAAAGGTTCAGTTTGGGCACTAAATATTTTATAACGCCAAATTAATCATGTTAATTCACATGCATCAGCGGATTCAGAAAAATACACTTACCGTATATATCCTGGCTCCTAGGCAGCACGGAAGCTGATGGCGTGGTCAAACTGGCTGAGGCTTCCACAGTAGCTGAGGGATGATGCTGGGCTGCATTGTTTAAAAAAAGGCATGTAAACACACAACTATGCATTGGTGATCTGTATTACTACATATGCTTCACTAAAACACGTGGGCAAGCAGGAATGGCAACTCCCCCAACGGTCCAAGTTGTCCTTCACTATGAATGTCCTTATCTCTTAGATGTATTAATCAACATGTACATACACATTGGTCACCTTAAATAATAAATAAAACAAACATGCATGTAGTGGGTGTTATGAGGCTTCACACATCCCTAAAGGGCCATTAGGGGCCCACACTCAGCTTGCAAATAGCATTTGGCTTAAGAATATGCTGGTTGCCATTCTTCCTATGTAGACCTTTCCCTGACCCCAGATCAAGTATTTGAGACCAAAGCACAGCTCCAACCCAAGTGGCCTAAAGATAAATATGGAAGTGTTGGATCTGATTGATTATATTCACATAACAGGCAGTCTAATTTGCTAATATAAATACTTTAATAGTGTCCCTAAATACTCTCAAAGGTCATGTATGGCCAAGCAAATTAGAACATTAACATTCCACAGACATGACACACCCTGCTAAAAATGAAACCTCCACTACAAGGCACTCCCTAGGGGCATGTGTTCATAGATGCCTTTGAGCCTCATTTTACACGTTGCAAACATTTCACATGCACACTAACCTGCAGGAATAGTAGGGATGTCCGTGTCCCGTCGCCCTGAGTGTCCCTCTAAGGCCACGGGATGTATCAGGCCCAGCACCATCTCCTCAGCTTGGGTAAATTGAAGTTTAGTGGGGAAGCCTCCGCCAGTTTGTAAGCTGAAAAAGATAGTTTGTCAAATGTAGCAAAATGTTGACACTACAAGAAGCAGAAAAATCCACAAAGTAGATATGTACCTGTAATTTTGCCGTTTATTTTCTTTCTTCCGTGCTGCATACTTCAGGTCCAATATTTTGCGTTGAATCTGCTCCACATCTTTGAGCTCATCCCCCGCTGCATTGACCTGTCTGGTGAGCTCCTCTAAAATTTCTGCTTTCCGCATTTTGCTGGTTGCTTTGGATCTGCGCCCATATAGTTCATCATAATGTAAGGTGAGCCCACTAGCCAATGCCAGAGTTTGGGGCTCCCCAAACCTGCCACTCAAGTGGCCTCGGCACAATGTGTGCCCTGTTGCTTGAGGTTCTGTCTCCTCATTGTTTGCAGGCAAATCGGGGGACATTCTGGCCTGGCTGTGTTGGGGTGAAATTGTAAATAAGGGGCCTTTATGGAAAATCAATATTGTTAATAATGGTATGTATATATATATATATATATATATATTTGAATATACAGCAGGGCAGGGCATGACATGAAGTGGGAAGGCCTAAGGCACGTTTTCCAAGCTAGATAATATCTGCATTCCAAAACCAGAAAATAGAACAAAAGACATCTGAGAGGGCACTAGATAATATCAACATTCTGTGACCATACCATAAATCTGTTGTATAGACCTGAAATAGCAGTTACACCCTCCTAGCAAAACACCTGGACATCGAAGGTTAGATAGACGCTGGCACCATAAATTATACAAACGGCTTCTGGGAATTTCCGGGATGCACCCTCTTTTGTCAAGCCCAAGGGAAGGGAAGACTAGGGTCGTAAAAGTTCAAAGGAATACCAGAAGCTTACTTTTAGTATAATTAGGAGATGAGGATGGCATGAGGGGGGAAGGCAGAAGAAGGAAGGAAGGTTTGGACGGGAGACTGCTTTCACATGAGAAGCTTGTGAGTGCCGTATCAGGGAGGGTAATGTGTCTTTCCCTGTATATATGTATGCCAGTCTCATAACTGTATGCCAGTCTCATGTATTGTGTTTGATTTGAGATATGATTGCATTATTGTGTTATTTTGTCAACAATATACATCTTTATTTACTGCGTGTCTCAGTGTCTCTTGCATATACCAGAAGTCAAAAGAACTACAGTCTTATAGTCTTATGCGTGTATCCATTGCGTGATCATTGGCCAGATATTGATATAATATTTTAGTTATTAATATTTTAGTTGTTTATGCTATTAATATTGTTTACATAATTTGCCGTGCGCCAGCCAGGAGATATTAATATTGTTTACAAAATGTATGACAGCTGGCTGGCTTCAGATTGAACAGGACATGGATAGGGACTGGGTGTTCATGGCTGGGTGGCCACTGAACTAGCAGGCATAGATGTGGCATATGGAGAGTACCTTGCCACCTGTGCCGGTGGCAAATGTGGCCGAGGAGGAGAGGGTGTGCTGGATGAAGTAGGGCTTCTTGGCCTGTGCCTCTGTGGCCCCTTCAGAGTTGCATGCCCTTGGGAGGTTGTGGGACGTGCCTGAGGTGATGCCGACCTTGGGCTTCTTGGGCTTCTTGCCCGATGGCTTAGCCTCTTGCCATGGGATTTTTCCCCATGTGGGGGTGGTGATGGCAACCTTGGGCTTCTTGCCCGATGGCTTAGCCTCTTGCCATGGGATTTTTCCCAATGTGGGGGTGGTGATGGCGACCTTGGGCTTCTTGCCCGATGGCTTAGCCTCTTGCCATGGGATTTTTCCCCATGTGGGGGTAGTGATGGCGACCTTGGGCTTCTTGGGCTTGGTCTCTTGCCATGGGAGGTTTGGCCACGTGGGTGTGGTGATGCAGAGCTCTGGCTGCTGGGGCTTCTTGCCCGGTGGGTTCTCCTCTTGGCATGGGAGCTTTTCCCACCTGGGTGGGGTGATGGTGACCTTGGGGGGCTGGGGCTTTGCACCCTCTTGGTTGTTTTTTTAGCGGCCGTAGATGTGTTTTTGCTGGCCTGGGGCTTCCTTTTTGCCGCTGCCTCCTTTTGTTTGGTGGTTGTTGGTGCCTTGGCCTGAGCACTGCGTGTTGCCCGCACCTTACCTTTTGGCATTTGTGAGTGAGTGGTGGGGCCTGCAGAAGCCTCCTCACGCTTCTGTGGCTGTTTGCTGCTGCTGCTGCCCTCCTTTGCTGCTTTGGTCTTTGCTGCGGCTTTTTTTGGTGCTTTGATTCACACACTCTCAAAGAGAATGAGCTGTGTGTCCAGGACCCTTTAAATAATAATGCCTGGGTATGACGCTTACGTGCTCGCATACGCGTGCATCCCGCCGTTCGTCCGGCCATGCGGAACCCGGAAACCGCCGGGGCATTACTTATCTGCTACAGACAAGAAGAAAGATGGCGCCCACAATCTTCACCCGCCAACAAGAGATCCTTATGCTTGTAAGTGTATTTTTCTGCCTTTTATTTGCAATCTAATTGCATGCCTAGCACTTAAGGAAGTGCAGGAAGAAACGGTTTGTTTGAAAAGTGTCTAAAACTCTGTGCCAAACCGAAGTTAGGGCCCACATGTGCAAACCAAGTCTATTACATCTAGAAGGATAGTTTTAGCCTAGAAATGTGCCTGGTAATGTCATTTAGTCAAATGGTCGATTTGTGACCGATATTTGTACGCAGTTTGATCTAAATCCTATGTTTATTTTGTGTTTTGAAGACCATGCTGGAGCGCAGGTATGACTACCTGCCCAACTCATTTGAGAAGAGGACTGTTGCCCTGGAGATAGTTTCCAGGATTCAACACCAGACGGACACCACCTTCACCCACACGCAGATCATGCAGCATTGGTCAGACCTGAAATGGCTGCACATGCCCCGGGTGCGGCGCTTTTTCAGACTCCATTCCGAGCGATTGCATGCTAGATGTTAGTAATACAGAAGGTAGGCCTTTATTTAGAAATGCTTCTCTTTTCTAGTGTTGGAAATGGAGTACTGAATCCGACGCACCCGGAGGCGCACAGGCCGACCAGTGCTGCATGAATCTGCAGCTGGAAGTGAAGGTGGTGGATCTCCAGGGCGACGGTCCTACCCCTCCTCTGTAGGGTCCTCCGACCAGCCCCTGGACCTTTCCACAGAGGAGAGGCGCACAGCGTGGGCAGGCAGTCGTACCCAGCGACGCAGCCAGTAGCCTCTGGTATGTGACTCTTCATGTAACCGCACACACATACATGCTATTTCAAACAAAGCTGATTCCCTTAATCTCTTTTTCTAGATTTTGATGTAGCGGGTGAAGAATCTGTGGAGTCTGCAGCAGATCAGGCCCAGGAAGCACATGGAGAAGGTGGGTGATGTGACACACACATTGAAATTGACATTTTCTTACTGTTGACTAAGACATTATAAGTGACCCTATTTGCCATGTCTCTACAGCCTCAACTTCACAGCAGTGTCAGGGCCCAGAACGGAGGGTGGTCCCCGACGACGCAGAAGTAAGTTGTAATGTAATTCTTCTGAATATGTGGTCATTGACATGATCACCAAGATACATAAAGCCATAGTCAATGGCATTAGCATAATGACATATGCCCACTTCTTTAGATTAATTACTTAACATAATGACATATGCCCACTTCCTTAGATTAATTACTTAGCATAATGACATTTGCCCACTTCCTTAGATTAATTACTTAGCATAATGACATATGCCCACTTCCTTAGATTAATTATTTAGCATAATGACATATGTCATCATAAGTTAGGTTGCCAACTAACAAACATTCCATCCACAGGTGAGAAACATGTATTTGTCTGAAAATAATGTATTTTTTGTTTTTTGATACAGGGACCACACGTGCAAGAGTAGAAGCGATGAATCAAAGGGTCCTTCAGTTGGTGGCCGACGTGCAGCAGCTGCGTGACTCGTTGGGGACCACAGAAGAAGACTAGTGTTCTGGGTCCTGCCATTGTTTTGTATATAGTTTTAAATGTAGTTTTATAAAAAATATTATATTTTTTTTTAATTTGAACCCCCAAAAAGTTTTTACATTCTATAAAAAATTTTTTAAAAAAAATCAACAAAAAATGGCATTGTTTTATAAAAAAACAAAAACTGTTTCGGTGTAATTTTTTTACCAAAATACATTAACACAAAATGAATGGGCAAATAAATATTTAGAGATGAAGATTCAGATGACCGCGAAGTGGTTCGGGCAAGTTTTAGTGGTCTAAAATGGAAGAAGAACCTAACCGCGAAGTGGTTTGGGTGAGTTTTAGGGGTCTAAAATGGAAGAAGAACCTAACCGAGAAGTGGTTTGGGTAAGTTTTAGGGGTCTAAAATGGAAGAATAACCTAACCGCGAAGTGGTTTTGGTGAGTTTTAGGGGTCTAAAATGGAAAAAGAACCTAACCGCAAAGGCTTTTGGGCAAGTTTTAGGGGTCAAACATGGAAGATGTAGGAATGCGCAAAGTGGTTTGGGTCAGTTTTAGGGGTCAAACATGGAAGATGTAGAAATGCGCAAAGTGGTTTGGGTCAGTTTTAGGGGTCAAACATGGAAGTTGTAGGAAAGCGCAAAGTGATTTAGCTAAGCATTGTAGTAGAAGTTAGTGATCCAAATATGTAGGCGAGCACTTTGAGTTAAGTTTGTAGTGCGCAGGTGCAAGACCGTAAGGATTTTCGGCCGGACGATTATTTATTGAAAAAGGGAAACAGAATCTAACAGAAAACGTAAGGGTTTGGGGAAGGAGACGATGGAAAAAGGACAAAAACCAAAGCCTACGTTGTAACATGAGAAAATGAAACGGAAAAGTCACGCTGGAAAATGACATCCTCGTACTCGTACTCTGCCGTACGAATGGACGACAACTTTACAGAAGGATAGCAATGCATGCATAGAATCACTCATACACTCATACGAGAGCGGGAAAATTTCAAGAAAAAAACAGATCGGAACAAAAACTAAAGTCTTTTTTTGTTTCTCTGAATCATGTCTAATATATCAGAATTTACCAAAATAATGCATATTAGAGTAATGCAAAAATACAATTCTGTGATTACTCACCTGTAGAATTGGTATTATGAGTATACAGTACGTCCTGCTCCAAATATAATACTTACAATCGGGTAATACTCCGCCAGATGGCGCTGTACTGCAGAGACATCGAAAATAGGCTCCTCCCGGCCCCTCAAATACCCGGGGACTTTCCACAAATCCCCAGCATTGAAAAGCAGTTAACAAGCAGCCGGGAGAATAAAACAACCCAACTATCAACAATAACAATGATAACAATCACCATACAGGGGATCCAAGATAATGCAAAAACCAAGGGTGGGTTGGAGCAGGACGCACTGTATACTCATAATACCAATTCTACAGGTGAGTAATCACAGAATTGTATTATTCTTAGTATACAGTACGTCCTGTTCCAAATATAATACTTACAATCGGGACATCCAATAGCAGTGTCCATAAAGTAGGGTGCGATCCCCAAGAAGAAAGACAGCAGCAGGCAGTTTAAACCACTGCCGCCTGCAGAACCTTTCGGCCAAAAACAGCATCAGCTGAGGCCCTAACATCAACCTTGTAAAACTTTGAAAAGGTATGAACAGAAGACCAAGTAGCGGCCTTGCAAACTTGTTCAACAGAGGCCTGGTGCTGAAAAGCCCAAGAGGCACCAATAGCACGAGTGGAAAGAGCAGTAAGGCGGAAGGGAGGATTCTTCCCCTTAGCAGAGTAGGCCTGAATCACAGCCTGACGAATCCACTTGCTGATAGTAGACCTGGCAGGAGCCAAACCCTTCCTAGGACCAGAAGGGACCACAAAAAGTTTTCCTGAAAGGTGCAGCAGCCACCAGATAGTACTTCAGACACCTAACCACATCCAAAGAGAGCAAAACTCTCTCCTTAGCATTTCTAGGATTAGGGCACAAAGCAGGAATAACAATATCCTGATTCAAATGAAAGGCAGACACTACCTTAGGCAGAAAGTCAGGTTTGAAACAAAACACCACCTTGTCCTGGTGTCTCTCATAGTAGGGGGGCTGAATGGACAGCGCCGCCAACTCAGACACACGCCTAACAGAAGTAAGAGCCACCAGAAACATAACCTTGAGCGTAAGAATGGCCAAGGCAACATCCTGCACAGGTTCAAAGGGAGCACCCTGCAAGGCTGACAGAACCAAGTTCAGATCCCACACAGGCACCATAGGTTTGCGTGGGGGACGCACACGAGTGACCCCCTGGAAAAAAGTCCTGATCAGAGGGTGCTGAGCAAAGGACTTCTGGAAGAAAATAGCCAGGGCAGAAACCTGACCCTTCCGAGTACTGAGTTGGAGCCCCATCTTCAACCCATGCTGCAGGAACTCCAGAATCCTTGGAATAGAGAACACACGACAGGGAAGAGACTTAGACTCACACCAGTCAATGTAGGCATGCCAAACCCTGTAATAAATGGAAGAAGAAGACTTCTTCCTAGCTTTAATCAAAGTATCCACAACCGAGGAAGACAGCCCCTTCTCCATCAAGATGGAGGTTTCAGCAGCCAAGCCGTCAAAGCCAGAGTTTGTAAATTGGGATGGCGTAGCGAGCCCTGAGTGAGCAGATCTGGCACCAAGGGCAGAGCGTACTGATCTACTGCCAGCTGTACCATGTCTGCGAACCACACTCTTCTTGGCCACCTGGGGACCACCAGAATTGCTGGCACCCCTTCCAGAGCAATCTTGCGCAGAACCCTGCCCAGCAGGGGGATTGGAAGGAAGACATACAGGAACTGAAAGTCCTGCCATGACATTGCTAGCGCATCTGAGGTCAGGGCCAGAGGATCCCTGGACAGAGAGACAAAAGCTGGGAGCTTGTGATTGTGGCGGGACGCAAACAGATCCACATCTGGTTGGCCCCAACGGTGACACAGAGATTGAAACACCCTGCTGCATAGGGACGATTCTCCCTGGCGAGAGGTCCCCCTGCTCAGAGAGTCCGCCAGGCGATTTTCGACCCCCGGGATGTACACAGCTGACATGCAGGGGACATTGGCCTCCGCCCAAGTCAGGATCAAAGACGCTTCCTGGAGGGCCCCCTTGCTCCGGGTCCCTCCCTGATGATTGATGTAGGCAACTGCCGTCAGGTTGTCCGAACGCACCTGAACAGGCAGGCCCCGAAGAGAGTAGTCAAGCGAGCCAGAACTAACCTGATCGCTCGCAGTTCCAAGACATTGATAGGAGTGCGGGCCTCCTGAGGGCCCAACCGCCCATGGAACCGCAGGGACTTCCATAAACCCCCCCAACCGGACATACTGGCATCCGTGGTGACCGTCTCCCAGGAAGGGGCAAGAAAGTATCTGCTCCCCAACAGGTTCCTTGAGTCCATCCACCACAAGAGGGACCTCCTGACCAGGGGGGAGAGCACACAGACCCTGTACAGGGACGCTGAGTCCTTGTCCCATACTGACAATAGGTGAAGTTGCAGAGGTCTCAAGTGGAACTGAGCATAAGGGACCGCTTCGAAGCACGCCACCATCAGGCCCTCCAGCTGCATCCCCTGCCTGATGGAGGCATGGGGACAAGCTAGGAGGGACTGAGCCTGTGCAATCAGACTGTCCATCTTCTGCTGAGGAAGGAAGATCCTTGCCTGAACTGTATCCAGATTAATTCCTAGGAATAGAGTTACCAAGGAAGGGGACAATGAGGACTTGGGGTGGTTGATCACCCATCCAAATGACTCCAGAGTGGACACCACCAGCTGAGTATCCAACTCTGCCTGATGTAGAGACTGGGAAGTGATGAGGATGTCGTCCAGATAGGGAAGCACGCGGACGCCCTGACATCTGAGCAGAGACATCACGCCAGCCAGCACCTTGGTGAACACCCTGGGAGCTGAAGTGGGGCCGGAGGGCAAGGCCACAAATTGGTAGTGTTGATCCATCAGAGCGAACCTGAGGAACCTTTGATGACCTGGGAACACAGGAATATGAAGGTAAGCATCTTTGATGTCCACAGAAGTCATAAAATCCCCTTGGCGCAGGGAACTGATGGCAGAGCGCAGAGTCTCCATGCAAAAGTGCCTGCCCCTGACAAACTTGTTGAGAATCTTTAAGTCCAGGATGGGCCTGACAGAACCATCCATTTTTGGTACTGTGAATAGGTTGGAATAAAAGCCCTTGCCTTTTTCTCTTAAAGGGCTCCTGGCAGATGCCCCCCAGCTCCAGGAGGCCTTGCACTGCTTGCACTAGCTCCTGAGCTGACACAGGGTGCTGAGGAATCCAGGATCTGATGAATCTTGAAGGGGGATCGGCAGCAAACTCCAACTTGAGGAACCGGAGGACACTACCTCCTGAATCCACAGGTCTGAGACATGAAGCCTCCAGACACGAGCGAAGTGCTGCAGCCGTCCCCCCACCCGGATGGGTGAGGGCGCCCCATCATGCCTGAGGGGGCTTGGGAGAGGATTTAGCTTTGGGACCCCAGGAGGAGCCAGGACGTCCACGGTAAGGGGAGGAGAAGGAACCCTGACCCCGAAAGGGCCGAGATTGCCGCCTGCACTGGGGTAACCTGCCTCCCTTAGCAAAAAGGTCCAGGCGGTCCCCAAACAGGCGCAGTCCCTTTAAAGGGAAACCCAGTGAGGGCCTTCTTGGCAGCGTTGTCAGCAGCCCACTGGCGCAGCCAAACCGAGCGGCGTATAGCCACCACGAGGGCAGAAGTTCTGGCACACATTCTGATGATGTCATCCAATGCTGAGAGGACAAAATTTACAAAAACATCACAACTGGAGAGTGCATTAAAAAACTCACAAGGCAAATCATCAGGGGCACTATCAAGCATATTTCTGATAAGGGTTCTAGTGGCCACAGCAGTAATGGCGCGCAGCACCGTCCCCGCACATGCAAAGGCGTGGGATGCCAGCTGATCAATACGCCGGTGTTCAGCATCCCGCAGGGTAGTAGAATCAGGGGAATGCAGGACAGTGTTAGATAGCCCTAGGATCGGGGCATCCACCTCGGGGGGGGGGATGACCAACATTTAACCATCTCAGCAGGAAAGGGATACTTCCTATCCCAACTCTTTGGAACCCCGGGAAGTTTACTGGGGCACTCCCATCCCTTGAGTACAAGGTTATGGAAATGTGCCTGCTCTGGAAATTCCAAACGTGATTTTGCTGTATGGAAAAGCTCCCCTCTTTGCCTGGGAGCCTCAACAGGGAGAGAGATAGACAGAACCTCAAAAATCTGGGTCAATAATCTGTCAGTGTCATCCGGGGCCCAGGGGTCAGAGCCAGAATAATCATGACCCCTCGGTCTCTCATCAGATGAGCCTGAATCAGAAAAGAGCTCCCCTTCATCAGACGGGGTATAGCCACAAAGATTCATAAACTCCTCAGTTCCCATAGGGAAAACAGTGACATTAGGCATCAAGTGCCGCTTCTTAGCAGGGGCCTTACGCGCTAAGGACTTAGCAATCAACTGCTCAACAGTAGCCAGTCTAGAAAACACATCAGGCTGAGAATCCCCACTAGTATGCAACTCAGTAGGAGTGAGGTTTAAGCTTGGGGGAGTAGGCGAAGTGAAACGAGGTGCAGCCACTGGCAGGCCCGATTGCAATGCAAACACCTGCCCAGCGCAGGGTACACAGACCCGCGCCTTGTCAGCGTCAGCATGAGGCTGCCCACACGCTACACACAGCCGGTCTTGTCCCGAAGGGACCCCGGTCACACTATCCTGGGATGCCTCCATATGGTGATTATAGCGGCGCTATACGCCGATAGGGATTAACGCTATGTAGCAACCCTGGATGCCCCAATAACCAGCTAGGGAAGTGGGAGTATAATTTTTACAAGGCCTACAAGCAATATACTAAAACAGGGACGGGATAAGCCAAGAAGGGTTCGTCCTTAAGTACATCATAACAAAAGTGAAGGAGATAAGCCGCCCGCGAGGGCACTTACGGAACGTGGTAGGTAGGAGTCCGTCACGCATAGGCCAACCAAGTAGGAAAAATGGCGTTGGTATACCTCGAAGGGCGGGCCAGTAACAGCGATGACGCGGAACGTGGCAAAGACGGGCCCCCGCCCCCCCGAAGAGTGCAAAGCCAGAATGGCAAGCAGCCAATGATGGCACACCAGCGCCTGAGGTAATGCCGCCGCCAAGCGCGAAACGAAGTCAGCGCGCGACGGCGGCAAATTTAAAAAGGCAGTAAAGACAAGTCAGCGCGGCGGCTGACACACGAATAAAAGGCATGTGAAAAGAGAGTGTAAAACACAGAATGCATAACATACATACAGTATCTATACTCATACACATACACCCCCCCCTCTTTTCCCCCGAAGACTATAAGGAGGATGAGGGAGGACGGTGGCCACTTAAATAGGGCCCACCGATAGGCAGGGGCAATAGTGCGGGAGGGGCATCCCATAGAGGCTCACCATAAGCCTGAACCGCCTACCCTTTGGTGGGGGATTGTGGTGGAGCAGCGCTCCTAAGCATCTAACAGCGGTGCTGCCTACCTTCACCCGACCAGTGCAGCCAAGGCTGGTAGGCATAATACTAGTGGAACGGGTGGGAATAGTCCTACAGGGCCGCATGCTAATAGCCCCGCTCACCTGCGAGTAGAGAGCCAATTTCTCGTCCTTCGCAGCCAGACTACAGAGAAATTCTGGGTATTTGTGGGAGGTCCCCGGGTATTTGAGGGGCCGGGAGGAGCCTATTTTCGATATCTCTGCAGTCCAGCACCATCTGGTGGAGTATTACCCGATTGTAAGTATTGTATTTGGAGCAGGACGTACTGTATACTAAGAATATATAATTTATATTTTTTTCTGCATGTTGCTGCAACACTAATGTTATGGAGGCTGATTCATTACTAACGCCAGGTATCGGCAGTTGAGCGTCAGTACAGCAGCGCTTAGAGTGACCGCTAGTAGACGCTGTAAGTGGGTATTAGGCGATGTAACATAGCGCCTCAGTCTCTGTAGTAACCTCGCCGGCATTAATGAATGTGATGTATGTTGGGTGCTTTAACGCCAGTACAGCGCTGCAGGGAGCGAAAGGTAGCGCCAGCTCAGAGAGACCGATTCTCTGTACTCCACACCATACACCAAAAATAGGACTCACCCACAGCGTCGGTGCTCTCAAGCTGGGCGCTCTAGCATAGAGCGTCAGATGCTGTGTGATTAAAGTTTGTTTCTGAACACATATACACAATTAACAAAGCGAAAACACATGGAATGACATTGTTTTAACACTGGGACATTAACACTTTAGTGCCAGACCTGTAATGACAATTCTGCATTAAAATATAAAAAGCCACAAAATTTTCTAAAAGTGTTTGTTTGCAGCCAGGAGATGTTACACAATGATTTGAGCAAAACAAAAATATATATATAAAATGTCAAACATGCTGTTTAAACACAAGCAAATGAACGAGCAAAAAGTAATACCTGGCGCTTTGGAAGCTAGAGCGCTGGCGCTATACGCGTAGCCGTCTGTAATAATACATCGGATGCTACATTCCGCTGTTAGAGTCGCTCACCAGATTCGCTTTCATACATGTGGTATTGCGTACAGCGCCCAGCGTTTACCAGACGCTGCCTGCCACTACGTGGCACTACCTATCCCTTCTTAAATAACCCCCTTAGTAAATGTGTTTCTTGCAATGCTGCAACATGCGCCAGTGTAAAAAGGCCCATAATGTATAATGTGTACACTTTATATTGTGTTTCAACAAAACTTTTTTCACAACATAACAATGATTCTTAAAGTAGCAGTAACTTGGCTGTAGACCATACTTGCTGACCCTGCACCCCAGGAGCTTCATGTCCCAAAACAGTCCATTTTTCATTTTTTTACTAAAGCCTTTTCCCAATATTCATTAACATTAAAAACAACATAAAGCAGAACTGTGTCCCTATGTCAGCCATTACGCTTCAGTTACAACTAAACTTACATTAGGCAGTTAGGTTGAAGTGCTCCCCAATGCTGAGCTGTGTGTAGTGTAACTGAAAGTATAGAAAGCTTAGAAAGCATGAGGGGGTGGGGCTGCAGGGCCAGGGAGCAACGTGGCAGACTGCATCTGGTTTTTGATGTTATGAATATTGGGCAAAGACTTTAGAAAAAAGAAAAGAAACACAGGCTGTTTTGGGACACTCGGCTGGGGATAGAAGGTGACAATATAATCTTCCATTTCTGGGTATAGAATCATGTTAAATAGGGGTACATTTAGGGTGTGCGATAGTATAACACCAGCCGTTGGTGAAATCTTTGGCAGAATAATTTGGTAAAAAAAAAATTCTGCATTTGTGAGAGCTTAGATGGGGTGAGTATTGGGAACATGGTAAATATGTGGAACTGATAGGGGAGAGCTATAATTAATGATACAAAAGTCTTAAAGGAGCCACAGCACTCAACCCCGTTAGCTTGCAGACCAACCAATAATCTGTCTCTAAATCTGGGTAAAAACAGAGGGCTCGGTCTCACACATCTGCAGAAGTATGAGCTGCACCGCCAAGCGCCAAGGTGCCTCTGTGGGGTACAGTCCTAACTCTAATCTCTGAGAGCCCCGTTTGGGACATACAATGCAATAGATAAATTGGGAGCAGGCTTGCCCTATAACCTCGAGTGCAAGCCATGGGGTGGAAGGGTCGAAGCAGTACATCCTAGAACAAAGGAGGGGTGGCAGCCGCTCAGACCATTTTATAACTAACCTGGGAGGCGCACGTTATCAGGGCAATTAGGATACAAAAGTCTTAAAGGAGCCACGGCATTCAACCCTTTTAGTTTGCAGACAACCTAAACCTAACTGTTTTAACCAGATTTAGAGACAGATTTTATGCATATGCCAGAGTACTATAAAAAATCTCTCCACTTTCTGAATTGCTGATACCCAAACACTATACTAACTAGGGTTAGGGGAAAAGAGGTTTCTTAGAAGGAGTAGGTATGCTTTAATTAAAATTATTTTGATTCAATACATGCTGCACATATGAACTCCTGTTCAACCCTAAAAGCATGTTCTTAATTCAAAATAGCCGTTTGCCTGGGGCAGGTGAGTTAACCCTTTAAATGCCAAGCACATAGTTTCTACGTGGTTGCTTCTCCTACCGTTAAGTGCCAAGCATGTAGAAACTACGTGCTTGGTATTTCCCCCTACTAGTGAAAAAATAGAAAAAAATAAACACTTACCTCTGGTATGTGGGTAAGCCGGGGCTCCCCTCTTCCTGGGGGGGGCATTCGATCCCTCCCCCGTTGTCCTCCGTCTTCAGGAGGTGGCCTGAAACCGCTGACAGTTGCGCTGTTAAAAAAACTGAATGTCTCACAAAATTTACTCACCTGCCTGCCCGATCCCTCCGTCCGGCTCTTCTCTTCACTGGGGAGGGGGGGTCCGATCCTCCCCTGGGCTCCGCAGGCTTCAGGTGAGGACCCTCTTTCGGGTCCTCACCTCTTCTAATGGCGGCGATGGCCGCCGCCCCCTAGCCCCGCCTTTTGTGGGAGGAGCGGGATGACGTCATCCCGCTCCTCATATACCTTCACCGGCACCCGGCATCTATCAGATGCGAGGAGGCTCCGTTCGGATTGACAAACTTACATTGAAGATTGACAAACTTACATTTTTTATTACAAAAAAACACTACAAATTGTAAAAAATTGATTTTTTAAATTTTTTTCACATATTTCACCCAAAAATATCGAGAATACACCTAGAAAATGACAAACAAGACATTTCATGTTAAAGCCCAGACTATGCTGAAAAAAACAATATATCATTTTCCTAGGAAATCCCTGGAAATCCCTTAAAAAAATCACATTTGAACATGGATGGGGAGCGCAAAATAGTGCAAAATGGTCTGGCAACAAAGGGTGACAAAAACTCCAGGTAGGCTGGCACTTAAAGGGTTAAAGCACTTTACAAGGTGTTTTAAATGTTTCTTGCACTGATGAAGACCTTACAAGACTCTGCGGCTTTACCTTCACCTAGGAGAGCAGAGGGAGAGACACCCGTCTGTTCCATATGCCATTGGGAAGTGGGCAGATGTTTCTATCACATATAACAAGAGATTTCCTGTACAGATGGCCCTATGCATATGCCAAACAATCCATCTCTATTTATGCACTTTAAATAGTCCTTAGCAGAACCAGAATAAATAGACCTGCCTGGGAGACAAAACCTGCCAGACAGTACAGTGTCCCTCTATAACAAAATAATACCCGGTAGCAGTCTGCACTAATACTACTACATGCAGCATATATTATGCTATTTATTGCTGCAACAAACACTGTCAATTAAGTTAAGAAGCCTAAGCAGAATGATTGCACAAGGTAAGAATATGTTTTCATTTTATGTTAGCTTTATTCTTTTATTTTGCATAGTTTTTCTTGCTTATTTTGTAATATTATATAAATGACTACATTTTAATGTTAAGCACTGAAAAAAAATGTACTTAGAAATTCTAATATTATTGGTGTGTGACACTGCTTTTATGTATAGCTGCAATTAAAAGTCTCTTTCTAAATACTGCAAAGCAGTGCTGGTGATGCTATATCAGATGCAGTTACATACTGTAAAACATTTTTAATGTACAGAAATAAGTTATTTGTTTTGTTGATTGAGCTCTAAATGCAAAATGCATATTAGTTCATATGCAAACTTTTGAATTATCATCTGTCAAGAGTGGGGAGAAAACTGTTTCCCCTTTTAATATATTGCCTCTTCGATTGGAATTCTTTAATAACTTATAGTTATAATGAGCTTTCCATGCATGTGCTTGGGGCAAACTCGCCCTCTCAGAGGCCGTTTACTAAAATGTGCCCAGTTCTCCAATTTCAAAACACAATTAAGTACAAACAATGCACATATTGGTTATTTTAAACCCCCTGCATCTGTTAAGGGTTTAAGGTGGAGAGGCTCTCTAGATAAGGTGCAGAAGCTTTAAATCAGCCGAAACCCATTTGTATTCTAACAAATAATAATATAATAGGCTTTGGGGGGACATCCAGATTGCTGGAGCCCCCGAGGCAATGCCCCACGCAACACCCTGAAATCCTTACCTTCGCCTCGATCCTTGGCCAAAATGCTGTCTGCTGACGGTCATGTGGGCTTTCAGCACCAGCCCATGTGTGGGACACTTTAAAGTGTTTTGAGAGCTCCCCACATTTTAGTGATGTACCACCTTACAACCAATTAAAAAACAACTTTTATTCAAAAAACACATTTCAGAATTCAAAGCTATTACTAACCTCCCATAGTTAGATTAAATATTGAGGAAAGAGGTTTTGTTTTAGATATTAGGTGTGGAGAGTAATATATATATAGATAATGTGCATTATTAGTGGGCTAAACACACACACATGCTACTGGGTGTCAGCTGACTATGTGGGGAATGGAGTCTTGCGCCCTGAGGTGTCCAACAATCCACAATGTTTCTACACACCACCACAGTGGTCTATAAGGACTCTTATAGACCTGATTACCACTAGTTTTGCTCTGCATACAGCCTGTATGACAGAACCCCTTATTATATTGAAATAGAAAACACCAAAGTCGACCCCAGGAGGAACCATAACACTATTAGATTCAATAAAAAAATATATCAGGCTGGCCTAACAAGTGACAAGTGACATTGAGACCCTTATTTATGATGTGAGCCATTATCTTTCTGGTGGCTATAGCACCAGATGGCGGAAGCTCCCATAAGTGAGGACACTTCTAGTGCCACTAGGAGTGTCCTTACTCATGGTAGGCAGTGCCCACCTATTGGAGCCCCGGCTAGGGCCAGTTTGAAATGCTGCCTCCGCTGCCACCACTGCCGCCACTGCCACTGCTGCCACCGCTCTGCTGCCAGAAGAGGATCGGGCCTCATGTGAGTTACAACAGCTGCCTGCTGCTTCACCTTTAGGTGAAGAGGGTCGATGGGCTGCCTATCAACCAGCTTGGTTCGGGTGTTCAGGTTCCCATGGTCGGGTTTGCAGATCTCTAGTTATTTTTGGTATATTTGTTACTGAATTGTACAGTCTAATTGTGTCATGGAGCCCCCTGGTGTCTGCTTTGGCATTTTTATATGTTTAAATGCTTTTAAATATTTTCTACATATTGTTTTGGAGAAAATTCTATTTTGATATAATCTTGGTGCTGTCACATGGGCCGTTTGGAGCAATACACAGTGGTTAGTGGGTGCTAGGGAGGGTTTGGAATGCAGACAGCAACAATGCAGGAGTACAACTATTCAGCAGTATGCTTTCCATAGATGATTCCAGACTCCAGCACATTTGTGGTATACACTCTTCCTATTAATATGTCTTCTTTATGGCTAGAAGGTAGCTGCATTACACCTCTTTTGTCTGGGACTTCAGCTTCCTCCACAGACTCCTGGGTAGATGTCTGAACTTATGTCTGCACTTTAACAACAGTGACATGCTTTCTCATGCTTTCTTGACTGAAAATTAATTTTTTACTACCAAGAAATTATTTTTCACTTCTTACTTAATTAACCCCCTAATCTCTATTATATTTCCTTATATTACTTGTAAAGTAAATCATTCTTCAGATCCCTGTGATCCTAATGCTGTTCACATAGCTTTCAATCTGTTTAACACACACTTAAAGAGGACCAAAATCCACCCTGGAGTCTATGGGCAGGCATACTTGCTCCCCCCCTGGGAACCCAGCTGTGTGAATCCCCCCAGGTCACCAGAAAACTCACCATCGTACCCGGTCCAACGACGCATGTGCGAGCAGCGGCCACATCCCTGTTATCTTTTATCAGAGCGCATGCCCACACCAGGTATTTGTGAATTGCCGGCGCTGGCATGCTCCCTGTTAGACGGCAGCTAGCATTAGACAAGCTCTTGGATGAAGGGGCTCGAGCAGATCAGAGAGCGATGATTGAACGAGCGGCCGCGCATGCGTCGCAGGACTGGGAAGAGGTACGTTTGTTTGGGCAACCTGGGGGGTTTCACACAGCGGGGTACCCCCCATCGGGAGGCCCCGGGGACGAGGACCAAAACCCAGGATAGTCAAAAAAAAAAGTCAACACTCTCATTCTGCAGCTTGTCCTGAAGATTCAGCCGGGGGGACTCATGTGCCCCTCTGCCTCCTATACAAGCAGTGTCTGCACGCTCCATTCACTGTTGATGGTGTTGATAGGGCAGAGAGTCTCGCCAATGAGTAGTCGACTATGGACCTGAATATTGAGAAAGGTAAGTAAGGGGTTTATTCATCAAGGGATAGGGCCAGGTAGTGCCTCGTAGCGACAGGCAGCGTCTGGTGAACCGCTGTACGCAAAACCACATTTATGAAGGCGATTCTGGTGAGCGATTCTAACAGCGCCATGTAGCGTCCGATGTATTACAGGCAGCTCAGCATATAGCACCGGCGCTCTAGCTTCCAGAGCGCCAGGTATTACCTGTCACTACCTGCCGCTCTCCCATACATTTCAATGGACGTTCCTTTACTTCTGTTTAAACAGGGTTTTTTTGTTTTTAATTTATTATTTTTTTCTCTCTAATAATTGTGTCACCTCTCCTGGCCTAAAAGTCATTTTTGAAAGTTTTTTTGTTTTTTTTATATTTTTATGCAGAATTGTCATTACAGGTCTGGCATTAAAGTATTAATGTCAAATACAACAATGTTATTCCATGTGTTTTCGCTTTGTTACTGGTGGATATGTGCTCAAAAACAGACTTTAATCACACAGCGTCTGACGCTCTATACGCTGTACTGGTGTTAGAATGCCCAACATACATCTCATTCATCAATGCCGGGCAGGTTACTACAGTGACTGAAGCTCTCTGTTACAGCGCCCGATACCCGATCACAGCGTATACTAGCGGACGCTCTAAGCGCCTCTGTACAGACGCTCACCTGCCAATACCTGGCGCTAGTCTGTAAGTTTCAGACAACAGGGCATATACTGTGAGTATTGTTTTTTCCCCCAAGAAAATATATTAAAGATTTTTTGTGATTCATAAGACTAGGATTTCACAAAGAGACGGGTTCACACTGCTTAATCTTCCTCCACTCGTTCATTTATTAATGCAAAAGCAAATTTGCCCAACTCCTCACCGTCCTCCCTCAGGAAGAAAATAAATAAATTGATATTTTTGTTTGACATATTATAAATAGTGGGCTTTGGATCTAGGCCAAAGCTAGATTCAACGCAGGTCTTGCTGGTTTGCTTTGGTTTGCCCCATCCTGAATAGATCCAGGTGAAATTATCCAGCATGTCACGTGCCGATTCTGGCAAATGGCATGCCAGCCATCGCTACCTTGTGAACTGGTATAGGGGCCCCTTGCACCCCTTACCAGTTTACAAACTGTTAAAAGAGAAAAAAAAAAAATTTAGAACAAAAGAGAACTTCCCTTGCCACTTTTTTGCTCATCTATCTCCCGCCGGGCAGCATCCTCTACAGCATCCTCAGCATCCTACAGGTGATGGCTGTGATCTGCTGGGGGAAAATCCAGTGCCGGGGATCTCCCTTTATGTCCCTCACCTCCAGTGACATTGGTAGTCACATGGGGGGGATTCCACAGAGGCTTCTCCCTGGGGGTATAAAAGCCTCCCTGCCATGCTGGAATTAGCTTGGTGGGACGAAGGAGGAGGGGGGACCTCCCCAACATCAATAAGATCACAGCCCACTGGACCGAGAGATAGCTCCTGACTTAGCAAACCTACGGAGAGGACGATATCTGATGGGGCAACGGTGAAGGGCCCAATAGAGTATCAAAGCGGAGGGCTTCTCAATCAGTGTCCATACTACAGCTCATCACTAATTATAAACCCCATTTGGCATTCTATCCCAGGGCTGCTATGTCATCAAATGTGGCATTTTATACATATCCCAAGTGCCAGGCCATGATACAATCTGGCAATCGCTGGTCCTGCCACTCAAACCCCTGAAAATCAGGGACTTTAGAGAAATTGCAAGATCTGTTGCTGGGAAAGAGCAGACAGGGTGGCAAATATATCCAAATGTACTGCCTGTTGGGTGAGGGATTCAGAGGATATTACACAAAAAGTTGGGTTTTTGTCTGCTTTAAAGGTCAACTCTAGCTAGAACTTTTTTCGACTTTTGCTAAAATGAGAATGGGTTAGAGTAACTCATTTATTATTATTATTATTATTATTATTTTTATTATATCTGTCTGACATCTAATTATTGTATTTAATCACCAGAGGTCACCACAGACAGGATGTTAGAGCTACATGGAAATACAAAAAGGATGACCAGCATAAATGATGTGACCATTTAAAGGCATTATATGCTATACCCACATTTTGCTGGCATGTAATTATTTTAGCTGTCCAGCAGCCAAAAATTGCTATAGATTGAACAATTAGATTGAATAAAATAGAACCAGCATCAAATGGTTGTTGGAACTTGTCTCAGATGTTGGACTTTGAAAATGAATTTTATTTATTTTTCTCATTAGGTCTATAACCGAACATATCTGGCAGAAATAAAGAGAAATGCATACTCTTTAATGGCCACTAGATGGCAGCACTGACATTTTCACAGGCATGCAGTATGTGGATATCATGCCTAACTACAGTAGATGAGCAGGTATGAGAAACTTTAAGCCTAGATGTAAGTTTTTTAGTATAACAATTTTTTTATGAATACCTGTACCGTGTGTTTATTAAAAAATAAAGAAAAGATGCCATTATAGGCAGAAATTATTCAATATTAGTCATTATAAGGCCTGTGCTATACAGTTGATATGTCAGGTGACAAAAGAATCTCCTGATGTGAGGAAAGCCAATCAGCGTGTTCGATTTCACTAGGTATAGTTCAACTCAGCTTAAGGCCGCCAGAACAGCTAAGCAGCCGAGCAGGGTCGTCTGTGCCTCCGGCCACAACCCCCGCTTAGCTTCTAGCGGCAATGTGCCCGCACCTGCCATTCAGAAAGGCCTGGCGCTGGTGCACGCATGGCTAGCGGTGAGCGGGGATCCAGCCGTGGCTCCTGGAGCAGGTGAACTGACTACCCAGCAGCTTTTACACAGCAAGGAATCCCAACTTGGGATGCCCCAAGGAGTGGAACTTGGACAGCCCTGGAGTCATTTAGACCCCAAAGGTCCTCTTTAAAAAATATCTGCCTGTTCCTAGCGCTAGCCTGTGGGGGAACAGTGGGATTAACAGCTCTAATTTCTGCACAGATCTGGATAGATAAAAAAATGGATAAACATCTCCAGAACTAAAATAACAATAAACCAACCATCCAAAATAGTTACAGTTTCGTGATCTCCTGTAAATGTAACTAGTTGTGGTTTGTTTTTCATTCTTCCAGAAAAACAATGAAAGTTTAGAGGGAGCATGCAGGGTTATGAATAAGCTCTCCTCTTGCCATTTAGGATTCTGACTATTTCAAAAATAAAATAAGAAATTCAGCCTCAGTTATGATTTATTTTAACCGAGAGAGAGGACCCAAAGTCAGTAAAGTCTTGGTGAGTTGTGTCTCAGCTTTGGCCCTGTGTTCAGCCCCAGGACTTCATTGATACTGGATAATGAAATCATTTAAGCGGACATAAATTCAAAATAGACTTTTGATCCAGGCAATAGCTTCTCACAGGGGCATCCTAATTTGGGATATCCAACAGTGTGGAGCTGCTATCTAAACCCTGGCCTAAGCAGCATACTCATCTCCCCAGGATCCCAGGCAGTCAAATTTGGCACAGGCCCAGCAGACCTAAAAGTCGGCTGTCAGGGGTATACACAGCTGCAGGAGCCTGAATGTTGCTGCGTGCACCTCCGGTGCCAAATTTGACTGCAGGGGGCCCAAGCAAGGCAAGGCAGCAGCCTGAGGGTGTGGGGGTGGATTTAGGCAGTGGTTCTAATTTTGTGATGCCCCATGGAAAACTTTTGTCCAGTTACAAAATGCATTTTTTTATACCTAAAAGGATGGTGGCAGAGGTGTAGCCAGGCTTTCTGTCACCTGGGGCAAAGATTCAAATACCTGTAATCAAGCCCCCCTTTTGGAACCCCCCTGACTTGCTGCGCCCGGGGCATGTGCTATGCTGCCCTGGCTTCACTAAAAGTTTCACTCTGGTGGCCCAATATTCTGGCTGTGGACTTCAATTTACAAGTACAGTATATGTGCCATCATCACCTGATAGGTGGCATGCTACACTTTCTGACAGGAGTGTGGCCAGGCCATCCAAGGTGGCATACTATTTCATCCACAACCCCAGGGATGGCAGCAGGGGGTGTGGGTAGTGATTGGTATGGGCCCTGCGTGGCACCTGTGGGGTGGGGGTTACTGTATGCAGAAGTACCAACACAATCCCAGGCCAGTGTTTCTATTTACTTTGAACTCCAACTGGAAGTTCCAAAGCACAACACTGAACATGTTTCCTTCAGCGCTTCCAGGGCAATGCTTTTACATACTTGGAAGCTCTACCTGGCACAGTGTGGCCTGACTCCCAGATGTAACGGTAACACCAGTACCTTAGTGATGACATGCAGGCCTTCCTCCATAAGCCCTCTGTAGATGTTGTCTGGCCTAGTCCTTGTCCATGATTACAAATCTGTTCCTGGCTGCTTACTCCTTCTGCACATTTACCTTCTGAGGTTTCTCTACCAGAACAATTACCAAGCTGGTTCTTAACAGAAACCTACTTTTATATATCTACAAACAATCGTATGAACATTTACAGAGGAGGTACATGACCACACCCTGCAAAGAACCAATCTCACACATTCTAAGTAGTCTAGACATAAGCATAGCTGGTTATGTTCCTGACTCAACTTCTAAGTAGGTTATCTCCATAGCCCAATCCAGGTGCTTTTGACTATGAAGTCCTCATAGGGGCATATTTTCCTGAGGTAATTATCCCCTCTAACACTGGTAAACTAGGGGTACTCCTCTAATCCCTACCTGCTACAATACCACTTGCATAAAGCAGTCTACCAGGCACGGGGTTAAGGGGTAGTTAGGTAAGTTTTCCTACATACATGCACAAAAAAGGGGGTGCAGGGTTGACGGCACCCAAATGTATTGTCATTGTTTTATGTTTTACTGATATAAATTAACATTGGGAGGTAACAAATGGGACATCGTGAAAATGGGTGTGGTATGCCAGTAAGGGGTGCTTAGGCTGACATGAACCCTAATTACTACTCCAGCTTCCATATGAGGTGTTGCATAATGGATAAAAACATGTACAAAATGTAACAGACAATGCTATTTACATAGACTAGTGAGTGAATCAGTCCTCATACGAGAAATGGAATCAGATTTATCCCAAATTGTTTAGCATTTGGATGGCCATAGAGAAAAAGGATGATTTATATCTAGTTGTCCTTAGTGAGGGGACGAGGTAATGATGACCAGATGTGAGGAGCTGAGAGAATGGATAGGCTGGGTGACAGTGATCAGCGCTGATCTTCAAGGCTGTGGATGCCACCCTACTAACAGAGAGGTTTTTTAATTGGGACTGAGCCGGTCACTGCTTTAAAGAATAACATGAGAATCTTCTCAGAAAGGCCCTACTTTTCCAGTTGTCTAAGAAAGTAAATCATTTGCTGCATTTTCCTTAGGACCACATATTATAATATCAAGGAATTTTGTCTCCCCAAACTGATTCACTACTGCATCCAGGGCTGTTTCTAGGCGAAGGGCAGTCAGGGCAGCCACCATGGGCAGAAAGACCATTGGGGGCGCCTTATCTCAGACATCCTGTTTTCTGCAGATGATCAAGGTCCACTGTTGGTGGCATAGGCCATAAGACAGGCCCTCATCTCTCCATACTGAGCTCAGTCAAGGAAAAGGGGCACTGTCTTCTGCTTCTGTACTGAGTAAAGTAACTCGGTGCTCAACTCCGTCCTTTGGCTGAACTTGATGGAATATGACTTTTTTTCAACCATACAAACTATGTAACTATGCAACTGTGAGTACGATTTTGCCTAGAAACTGCCCTGACTGCATCCAAAATGTTGACGGGAGAGTGAGGTGTGGTGTTCCTCCCACTGCTGCATATTAAAACGGGACTATGGTCATTTCTTACCATATTTCACCATATTTCCTCTTTAATAAGCTGCACTTTACTTAAAAGCATTGCAAAATGATACATTTTGACCCCTCCCCTGTCACTTTCAGCTGCCATCTAACAATTACAAGTGCAAAAAAAATTTTTAAATAGGGTATAATGGGCAATTAGTTATTTTCTGTATCATATCATATTACTTTTTTTCACAGGTGTTAATGATAGTTGTCCTTTCATGCCATGTGTGAGCCAGATCATAACCAGTCTGTAGAGACCCCTTGAGCAGACAGGTTAAATCAGTGAGGGCATGCGGCCTTCCTGGAATCCTTTGCTTCAGTCTGACCCAGTCACACAAAGTGACCGGCTAATCCTGGTAAGATGCTTTATTCACGACATGATAATTCCATTCCTGGTCTGTGTCCTGACTTTGGACCTTAATGACCAATGATGTCCATTTATCACGTTCCTCTCAAACATCCATAAAACTGCTCTATTTTTAGATCGTGAACTTCAGAGTTTACAGTTTAGAAAGCACCTCTAAGAAGATCAAAGAACAGCACATCATTTTTACCCAAAAATCTAGAAACTATGCCTGAGAGCAACTCCAGATAACAAATATAATTTATTTCCAGGAAAAAGAGGAGTTCACTCCTCTAATTTAGGTGTTTACATCAGACCAGTGTGGTTTTGATATCAGGCGGTGACCAAGGGGTGCACCTATAAGGAGGCCATGTGAGCTAGTTGCCTTAGGAGGCCGTGTGGGGGGGCACCAGGTGCTGGACCTGTTTTCTTTTACTTTTTTAAAACTCATTAATGTCAGAGATCATGCTATCATGTTTTTCAAGTAAATCACAGGCAGCCCTGCCCCCTAACCGCATCAGCAAGGTGGTACTGCTCCCACCATAGGAGCCAGGTCGAACAACACACTACTCTTTTGAGGAGTAGAGCAGTACGTCCTGGGTGGGGGAGGGGGTCATTTCTACAGTATAGTTCGCCTCTAGCAGAGAGGCCAGATTTACCCCTAACATTGACTAAATATGTGGGCTGAAAGGTAAGATTACTTAATTTCTTGGAAGAGCCAAATCTGGGGGTGGGGTCACGTTAATTATCTGGTTAAGCACGGTGCACTTTGGGTCTGCATTGCGATGAGAATTGCAACCTGCATTCTGATGAACTTTCAATTTACCACAAAAGAAAGTGCAATAAAACATTTTTTTCACAAAAATTGCCTGCACCTGCAGTTGGGCATTTTTACAGGTGGGGTACATCATTTTATTATGAGGTAACAATATATTTTAAGGAATTTATGAGGTACAAAATTTTATTATAGTACATCATTTTTATCATGAGGTAACAATATATTTTAAGTAATTTATGAGGTACATCATTTTATTATAGTATATCATTTTATCATGAGGTAACAATATATTTTAAGGAATTTATGAGGTACATAATTTTATTATAGTACATCATTTGATCATGAGGTAACAATATATTTTAAGGAATTTATGAGGTACATAATTGTATTATAGTACATCATTTTATCATGAGGTAATAATATTTTTTAAGGAATTTTGAAATAAAATTACTGTATGGGTTATGCAGGAAAAATGCCAAACTTTTCTGCCATTTTTAATTAAAAAATATATATTCTAACCTTATAGGATAGATGATGTACCTCACCTGTAATAATGCCCCATCACAGACACAGTTTTTTAAAAAATTAAAGGAACAAAATATTTTACTGCCCTTTTTGTGTGGTAAAATTAAAGGGTCACTAAACTCAAAACCCCCCAAAAAACAGCACCTACCTTCTTTCCCACGCAGCAGCTCCTGACTGGTCCAGCTCGGAAACCGCTTGCTTTCTGAGAATGAGGGGCGCAGCAAGCACCCAGCTAAAATTCTTTGAGCCATGACAACACATTCTGTCCTGACCCTGCTACTCCCACCAGTCACCGTGCACCGTCTCTTCATTGGGCCAGCAGAAGGTCTCTGACCAGTGACCAGCCAGGACCTGCTGCACAGGACAGGGGGTAAGTACTGGCTTGGTATAGGTGATGGTTCGCCTTTGTGTGGGTATATACAGAGATAGGATTAAAAATTATAACTACCGGTTCCCTATTCACAAAGTTGTCAAGTGCTGCACACATTTATATTTTTAAAACAAATATTTGCATACAATCTAATAAAAAGCAAACTGTGTAAGACTATTAAAATGTGTCTAAGCAATATGAAGAGATTGTATAACATATGTGTGCCAGTTCTCCTGAGAACTGCTACAATTTTAACAGCTGGTTCTGCAGAACCAGGGAGAACATGCTGAATGCCACCCCTCGGTATATAGCAGGAAAGTGAGTGCATTAGAATGCCCTTGTTATGTGGTCTACATGCTGATATAGTCATACAATAAGCTCCTGTCGATGACGCTGTGTTGTTATTGTCTGTTACACAACTAATACTATTTCAGTTCAAGTAATGAAGAGCTTTAATTCTCCTCTCTTTGTAAGCTGGACAAATGGCTGACCCTTGGTAAACTAACTTGTGCTTGCCTATCCTTGATTGGCTTGATGTATTAAGGCAGCTTAAGGGTTTAGAGTACTGCGGGTCTGGATGGCACTTGATTTCTAGGTTAGTATGTCAGCATGCCAGCATGTTAGTATCACATACACACATAATACACTTAGAGCTAAAATAGGAATAAGCCTCTCGGCGCGAATGTGATACAAACTAATAAAAAGGAGGATTTTAGATAACTTTGACATTCAATCTGAAAATATGAGGTGTTAATGCTGGATGCTTTGGAAGGTTATCATTTTAAAATGAAGATATGCAAAGAGCAATACAAACAACTTTTGGCACCCTTTATTAAGTTTCATTTGCAATAAATAACAGCTATACTTATATTACTGTACATTTTAGTACTGAACATTTTAGGCAAGTGCGGAAAAAATGCTGCAGAGCAAGAATGCTTTTAGAGTGTTAATAAGTTAATTGTGATCGATTATCAAAATGCCAAGTGAAGAGAAATGTAAAAAATGACCACAATTTTTTAGGTACATTTTACTAGGGATATTGTAGGATCATAGTCAGATGTATGGTAAAACCAAACCACGATAATGATCTTCACTTTCATATGTTGTAGGCATGTCATGGGTACAGTCACGGAAGGAGTGTATATCTCACCCAGAATGTTAGGCTGGGTGAGGTAGAGAATTCCAGAAAGCTGTTTTGTTAGAGCACTGAAGCTGTTTACTAAGTGCATTTGTATAGGCCTGGGTTTTTTATGGAATGGAAGGTAATCGTTGTAGTGTGATCTGTTGTTCTCTCCTTCTAGGACAGGTTTTACCTGTCCACCTCAACCCACACAGGTGACTGAGATTAGCCCATTTGCTGGGCTAGAAAAGGGCTGCAAGCTAAGCTGCCTGGGTGAAGCTGTGTGATGAAACAGAACATGTCTTGGGATTCAAGTCTGTGTTGGAAAAACTTGTACTGCATGCCTCCTAACTTTGGACTCACATGACTGGTGAGGAAACCCATTTTGTGTTTGCGTTTAACCCAGATGGTAAGGAGTCTGTCATGCCCCCCCCCCCCTCGGCCTTGGAAGCATCTGCTTGACATGTATAAACAAGTTGAATAATAGTGGGCCCAGCACTGAACCCTGGGGTACACCGCTTACAACTGGTTACCATTCAGAGTAGGTATCATTAACCACAAATCTTTGCACACAATCATCCAGCCAGTTTTCAATCCAGTGTGGTAAGGTGCAAGGGGCCGTTATTGACGGCAGGTATGTAGCACCAATGTACCTGGCATTGGTGCAGTAAAGCCGTATAGCTTGTTTGTCCAGCATCAGCTGCTGGTGGCAGTTTGCTGCTGATGATTTAGAATAGCCGAAAGGCTAACCTGGGACGGCTTTACTGGGATGGAGTAGAGCAGGGTGGGACTCCATCCCACTACCCAGGTCCGGGTTTTGCGGGCTGTTTAAATAGCCTGGGGAATCAGCTGTGCTGGTTCCTTTGTCTAGAGCTCACATGGGAGTGAGACTCTGTGAGCCTGGCTGAAATCTCCTGTGGAGGCTGTTTCATGCGGACCTGAGGCCTAGCTGGACTGTAAACAGGACGTTTGCTCAAGGACTAAAAGCTGTTTGCCTGATTGAATCATTTATGCTGCTGTTTCCTGAAAAGGTGATGTAACCTGTTTGGACATATGCTTTTGTGGATTTATGTGTGAAATAAACACAGACTTTACTTTGAACTGCTTGCCTCTGCCTCTATACTGCTGACACCCGGTCGCCTACCAGAGCTAATCTCCACATTTGGTGTCGGATGCGGGCATAGCAGTGAGGCCGTTGCTAGGAGCAACCGACGAAAAAGTTTTTTGTTGTGCATGTCCTATATTAAACCTGCCAGGCTGCTACCTGGGACTGCAGACAAAATGGAGGCGGTCGTGAAAGTGCTCGTGGAGGCCAACAGGCAGCAGCATGAGACCAACCAGCTGTTTTTGCAACATATGATGGCGCAGCAAGCTGCAGGTGCGCCCAAAAGTATTCCTGATGTCCGGAAAGCTGTCCGCTCGGCGCTCACAAAAATGACCCCTTCAGATGACGTGGAGACTTACCTGGCGGTGTTTGAAAAGGTGGCTGCAAGGGAGAAGTTGCCGCATGACCAGTGGGCTGATGTCATCGCTCCATTTCTGGCGTCTGGACCCCAGCAGGTGTTGTTTGATCTCCCAGAGGACCAAGCCGCTGACTACCCGACTCTGAAGGGTGAGATACTGGCGAGACTGGGGGTGAATGTGTGGGTTCGGGCTCAGCGGGTGCATCAGTGGAGCTACCAGTCGGCAGAGCCCGCCCGACCCCAGTATTATAAACTGCTGCACCTGCTGCAAAAATGGCTGCAGCCGGAGTTGTTAAGCCCCACTGCCATTTTGGACCGCTTGCTGGCGGACATGTTTTGGAGGGCTTTACCGCACCCTCTTCAGCACTGGGTTGGCCAGGTATCCCCTGACAACGCACTAGGGATGGTGGACCTAGTGGAGCGATATGAGGCCACCAGGAACTTGCAAAGCGGCTCCATGAGGAGGGATTCGGGGAAACCCCGGAGGTCCCCGCCCCAGCTCAGGCGAGTGGTGTCCCCTAAACCCTCTCAGGACCTACCCCCCAAAGTCCCTGCCCAAGTGTTGTGTTGGGGATGTAAGGAGCCGGGACATATCAGAGCCAATTGTCCCCACCAGGGGGAGCCCATGGATGTAAACTTTGGTTACCGCCCTTCCATGTATGCCAGGAGGCTGTGTGCTGCCGGTATCCCTGAGCTTGTGGGGCAAAGTCACCTCTGTCAGGTGAAAGTGGGAGACACCCTGGCTGTGGCCCTTTTGGACTCGGGGAGTATGGTTACCCTGGCAAGACCCGCCTTAGTACTGCCCGATGAGTACACTGGGCGGAAAACTGGGGTTTTGTGCATTCATGGGGACTTGAGAGACTATGCCACAGCACAAGTGTCTCTCACCACCGTCTCCGGCAGCTGGAAACATGAAGTCGCTGTCGCCGCTAAACTCCCATATGAACTGATTATTGGGAGAGACTTTCCAGGGTTCAGGTCACTGTGGGCCAAGCTGGCAGTTCCGGAAACCCGCGAGGCGGGGGTGTCCCCAATAGACTGGCCCTACTCAGGGGAGACCCCGGTGCCCTGGGAACCGGAATCAGGAGGCACCGTGGAAGAGGTGCCCGTCCCTAAAATGGAAGAGGGGGAGTCAACCCCACTAAATGTTATGGTTGGAGATGTGGAAGAGTTGACAACAGGTCCAGAGTTGGCAGATCTCCATGTCTCCACAACTAACTTTGGTACCGCTCAACACCAGGACCCGACCCTGTCTCGGGCCTGGGAGAATGTTCTTGAGGTGGAAGGTGAACCACAACAGCCAGGGGCGGAGTTACAGTTTCCTCGCTTTGTGGTTCACCAGGAAATGTTGTACCGAGTAAACAAGGTACGTGAAGAGGTGGTGGAACAATTGGTGGTACCCAATTCATATCGCAAATTGGTGTTGGATTTGGCCCACCAACATGTTCTGGGTGGACACCTAGGCCAGCAGAAAACACTGGACCGCGTTTTACAACGATTCTACTGGCCCAGTGTGTACAAGGAGGTGGAGAGATATTGTGAGTCCTGTCCAACATGTCAGATGACCAGCCCTCAGCCTCATTACCGTGGTCCCTTAGTTCCTCTCCCAGTTATTGAGGTACCCTTTGAGCGGATTGCCATGGATCTAGTGGGTCCAGTGCCAAAATCCGCTAGAGGGCACCAACATATTCTGGTGATCTTGGACTATGCCACGCGGTACCCTGAGGCAGTGCCCCTGCGTCACACCTCTGCCAAGCTCATTGCTAAGGAGCTTATGGAAATGTTTTCCAGAGTAGGTCTGCCTAAAGAGGTCCTGACCGATCAAGGTACCCCGTTTATGTCGAAAGTAATGAAAGAGCTCTGTAAACTGCTGCAGGTGAAACAGTTGCGGACATCCGTTTACCACCCGCAAACAGACGGCCTAGTAGAACGGTTTAATCAAACTTTAAAGACCATGTTAAAAAGGGTGGTCGCCAAGGATGGGAAGAATTGGGACTTGCTGCTGCCCTATCTGATGTTCGCAGTGCGAGAGGTGCCCCAGGCCTCTACGGGGTTCTCGCCCTTCGAACTCTTATACGGTCGACATCCACGGGGCCTGTTGGATATAGCCAAGGAGGCCTGGGAACAGCAACCCACACCCCACAAAAGTGTGGTAGAGTACGTGACTCAGCTACAGGAACGGATAGCGACCGTCTTGCCGCTTGTCAGAGAACACATGGAGGCAGCGCAGCGGGCCCAAAGCAGGGTTTATAATCGGCAAGCCAGGGTACGGAACTTTAACCCCGGTGACAGAGTTGTGGTTCTGGTACCCACGGTGGACAGTAAATTTCTAGCTAGGTGGCAGGGTCCCTATGAGGTCATTGAAAAAGTTGGGGAAGTGACTTACAAGGTACATCAGCCTGGGCGGAGGAAGCCCGAGCAGGTGTACCATGTAAACCTGCTGAAACTATGGAAAGACAGGGAGACCCCTGGGGGTGACAGTCCCCGACCAGGTATGGTGGGGGTGGAGCTTCCCATTCCTCGGTCTGTTAGTAGAGAAGTAGTAGTCGAGGTGAAAACTGGCGACAACCTCTCCTCTAAACAGACTCAGGAAGCCAGGGAGTTTATTAGCAGAAACACGGACGTGTTTTCAGAACTCCCTGGGCGCACTTCGGTCATCCAACATGATGTTGTCACGGAACCTCAGGTCAAGGTCCGGTTGAGGCCTTACCGGGTACCCGAGTCCCGGCGACAAGCTATCGCGGAGGAAGTGCAGCAAATGCTCCGGTTAGACGTGATTGAAGAATCAAAGAGTGAGTGGGCCAGCCCCATAGTCTTGATTCCCAAGCCCGATGGTACGTTGCGGTTCTGTAACGATTTCCGCAAACTTAATGAAGTTTCCAAGTTTGATGCCTACCCTATGCCCCGGGTAGATGAACTCATTGAGAAGCTAGGCCAAGCCAGGTACTTTTCGGTTTTGGACCTCACAAAAGGGTACTGGCAGGTGCCCTTGACTGAGGCTGCCAAGGAGAAAACAGCCTTTATTACACCAGAGGGACTGTTCCAATACAAGGTGTTACCCTTTGGGTTACACGGCGCTCCCGCTACGTTCCAAAGGTTAATGGATATTGTCCTCAGGCCACACCGTCGGTATGCTTCGGCATATCTGGACGATATAATTATCCATAGCACGGATTGGGAAAGTCACCTACCCAAAGTCCAGGCCGTAGTGGATTCCCTCAGGAAGGCTGGGTTGACGGCAAACCCGAAAAAATGTGCTTTAGGCCTAGAAGAAACAAAATACCTGGGCTATGTGATTGGACGAGGAGTGGTCAAGCCCCAGGTGAACAAACTAGAAGCCATCCGTAACTGGCCCCGGCCTAACACCACCCGCCAGGTAAAGTCATTTCTGGGGTTGGTGGGATATTATATGCGGTTCATTCCCAATTTTGCCACCCTAGCGGCACCATTGACAGACCTGTTAAAGGGACGCAAGTCTGTCATGGTGAAGTGGAATGAACAGGCCGAAAAAGCGTTCTCCGCTTTGAAGTCTGCCCTGTGTGGGTCTCCGGTGTTGGTGACACCCGACTTTAAGAGGGAGTTCATAGTGCAGACCGATGCCTCCGAGGTAGGTCTCGGTGCTGTACTGTCTCAGGAAGTCAACGGGGAGGAGCACCCCGTTGTCTACATGAGTCGCAAATTGACACCCGCGGAGACCCGGTATAGTATAGTGGAGAGGGAGTGTTTGGCCATTAAATGGGCCCTGGAGTCTCTTCGCTACTACTTGCTGGGGAGAAGGTTCCGTCTGATTACGGACCACTCTCCCCTCAAGTGGATGTGCCAGGCTAAGGACAGGAATGCCAGGGTCACCCGATGGTTCTTGTCATTACAAAACTTCAAGTTTACAGTAGAGCACAGAGCGGGACGATTGTTGGGTAACGCGGATGCCCTGTCCAGAACACATTGTTTGGCATGTGTCCACCCCCTCAGGGTTGAACAAAGGGGGGGGGGTATGTGGTAAGGTGCAAGGGGCCGTTATTGACGGCAGGTATGTAGCACCAATGTACCTGGCATTGGTGCAGTAAAGCCGTATAGCTTGTTTGTCCAGCATCAGCTGCTGGTGGCAGTTTGCTGCTGATGATTTAGAATAGCCGAAAGGCTAACCTGGGACGGCTTTACTGGGATGGAGTAGAGCAGGGTGGGACTCCATCCCACTACCCAGGTCCGGGTTTTGCGGGCTGTTTAAATAGCCTGGGGAATCAGCTGTGCTGGTTCCTTTGTCTAGAGCTCACATGGGAGTGAGACTCTGTGAGCCTGGCTGAAATCTCCTGTGGAGGCTGTTTCATGCGGACCTGAGGCCTAGCTGGACTGTAAACAGGACGTTTGCTCAAGGACTAAAAGCTGTTTGCCTGATTGAATCATTTATGCTGCTGTTTCCTGAAAAGGTGATGTAACCTGTTTGGACATATGCTTTTGTGGATTTATGTGTGAAATAAACACAGACTTTACTTTGAACTGCTTGCCTCTGCCTCTATACTGCTGACACCCGGTCGCCTACCAGAGCTAATCTCCACACCAGTTACAAACTGTATTTTCTAATCCTAAAGACCTCAGTTTCCCCAATAAGCATCTATCAGGGACAGTGTCAAATGCTTTTGCAAAATCCAGAAAAACTTTATCTACAGCCGACCCTCTGTCCAGACTTCTACTCAACTCCTCATAGAATCAGTTTAGTCTGGCAGCTTCTGCCCTTAGTAAAACCATGCTGGTTGTCACTTATAATATGCATAGTTACATATTCGTGTATGTTGTACCTTAATAGCCCCTCAAGCAATTTTCCCACAACGGATGTTAAACTTATGGGCACCACATTTTCCTTGCGCCAGTCCCTTGGAACTATACCAGTTGTTAGTGAGTCATTAAAGATCAAGAATAGGGGTGATGAGATAACTGAGCTGAGTTCTTTAAGAACTCTTGGGTGAAGTCCATCTGGTCCTGCAGTCTTATTCACGTTTAAATTATTTAGTCTTTCTTGGATGATATCCATGTTTAGCTTATTGATTGGTATACTTGGACTGTTGCTATCAGTGGCATCTCCTGTGTTGGCTCTCTTGTGCACACAGAGCTAAAGAATCCATTTAACAGTACCGCCTTCTCTTCATTCCCAGTGACCATTTCCCCATTATCATTAATTAGGGCACCTACCTGTTATTTTTATTTAATTCATATTTAAAAAAAAAATATTTAGGGTTTGTTTTGCTTTCTTCAGCCACTTATCTTTCATTTTGTGCTTTTTACAACCTTATTTCTTTCTTACATGCTTTATTTACTAATTTTTTCTTTAAGTTTTCAAGGCTTACAGCTGAAAGCTCAGCCTTTTTTTTAAATAACCTTTTTTCTTATTCTTTATTGCCCTTATAACCACAAGGATTCTACATCCTCACAATCGTCTGCTAGTATCTCCTCATTAATATATGCTTTGAATTCTTGCTTTACATAGAGACACACTACCTATTCCTATTTTCCCTGTCTTTCCAAAAGAGAGCAAAACCTTGAAGATTGACAGTCCAGTCATGTGTGGCATCAAGCCATGTCTCAGCCACACCAATAACATCAATATTTTCTTCCTGTATCAGAGCCGCAACTTCCTCCAGTTTACTTACATACTTGCCAGACTTCTGGCATTTGTGAACATAAACTTTAAGTTCCTATATAGTTTGACATGTTGATCTTAAGTATTAGCTTCTGCAGAAATGCATCCGCCTAATTTTTCACTGCTGGTTTGCAACACATGGATCTCCTTATCCATCACAGCAGTCCCCCTTCTAATTCTCCACCCACAGTCATATGCTGTCCCCTAAGTAACCTGTCTTCCCCTTTGTTTTCTCTCTTGCCCTCCCCCCTCATTCTCTCTTGCAGCTAGCAGGTGACTTGCCATTAACCCCGGTCCCCCAATTACCTGCCTCCCCAAATTCCAGAGAATATATAGTTTGTGTGGGGGATTTCAAATGTAAAGGGTTGTTTTTCTTGAAAAACTGAAAGGTGCGCCTAACAGTTGTATTTTATCTGAAAATTTCCTAAAGCGCTGTTTCAGTTTGAGGGGTTTCAGTCTCCTGGGCAGGAAAGGGTGTCTACCAATACATACGTGGTACTGTTGTAACCAGAAGAAATGGGGCTTTTACACGCAATATGATTTTACTGAAAAACTTACATTTTTTTATTACAAAAAGCAGATTTTTTTACAAAAATATTTTTTTTGCACATATTTCACCCAAAAATATCGAGAATACAATAAAACAAGGCCAAACAAGACTTTTCGTGTTAAAGCCCAGACCAGAATAGTGAAAAATGGTCTAGCAAGAGAGGGTGACAAAATCTCCAGGTAGGCTGGCAGTCAAAGAGTTAAACATTCATGCATTCCAAAGCCCCCTAGTCAGCTTTCTTGCCATCCCAAAGCTAGATTGTCTTGACAACGGAGGATCATAAGCTGCAGTTCACACTGCCACCCACCAATGATCCTCCAGTTAGTAGATCCAGCTTCAACAGTGTGTGCTGTGGTCTCACAGGATACCGGAAGATGGTGACATGGGTCAGCGATAATGGCCCTCCTCCTCAAGGGCCAGGTTTTGCAAATATCCACACAGAGTCCCAGGTGAAGTAACTAGTGATTAGACAGCGTTATAGACTGAGCACTAATTATTTCACATGTGCATCCGTGTGAAACTACTCTGCTCAGTTGCTGGCCAGATAAATCTGGTCTGTTGGTAGCCGTGAAGAAGAGGGCTGAGCACCTATGGTGTAGGGTCCCCAACCCTCCTACTCCAGGTCCATCAACAGGTCATGGTCTGCGGTCTCCACGCAGATGCACTGGTGAAGTAATTAGTGCAACAGCAGCAAAGCTATAGAGCCAACTATGTGGGGATCTACAAAACATGACCTGTTGGCGGGCTTTGGGGAGGAAGGTTGGGGGCACCTGGTGTAGATCAGCCATGCAAATTTTATATCCAAACTTCATATGATAAGTTACAATGTAATGAATGCCCCTCAGTTGAAGTGAATACTGACTTTGGCCCATTTAGCATTCTCAATGATGGATGCCAGTAATTGCAAAAAAACATTTGCTTGTATAAAAAAACTGTAACAGATGTGCATGTCTTTGGGATTGTTAAAATCATAGTAAAATGTTTAAATATAAAGTGGAATCACTTCTATGCAGAAATATGAGCTGTTTGGGTTTGGTACCAGTTTCCTTCCACAAAAACGATGTTGCCTCATACTGGCCTATGGTGTGGGAACTGCATTTATATGACATCATCCCAATGTTCCTTGTTGTAGAACATTCTGTAATTTTAGTCCTTCATCATGCTTTTGAGAGTGTCCTTAATCCACACTTCCTAGAACAGCTGAACAGATGGTGGGGAATGTAATTCTCAACAAAGATTGCATCACATACAGATTAAATGACCAGCTATTGAACATGTCACCTGCAGAAATAATTCTATTTATGGGTCTTTAAAAACGATAGTGGGGATGCAAGTAATTATGTCAATATGAGCACTATGACAGGAAAGATAATATCGCGTTTTATTATATTACCCAATGTTAGTATGTGCAAAGATTATTGATCATTCCTGGAGGTGTCTGCAACATGGAAAATGATTTAGCTTTACATAATAAATGGTCAAAACTGGAGTTTAAAAAACTAGAGTTTAATGTCTTTAAATGCAAAATCATGCACTTGGGTAGAAGGAATCCCTGCTCTGAGTACTGTATGGACAATACTGTGTTATCCAGGACCTCGGAGGAAAGAGTTTTACTGATTACTGAAAGCTGCAAGATGAGTGGACAGTGTAGCCAGGCAGTGGGAAAAGCAAGCAGGATGCTCGGCTGCATAGCTCGAGGCACCACCAGTAGGAAGAGGGAGGTTGTGACGCCGCTGTATCAAGCCCTGGTGAGGCCACAGCTAATATACTGTGTGCCGTTCTGGAGACCTTACCTGCAAAAAGACATTGTTCAAATAAAACGGGTCCAAATGCCGGCAACAAAAATGGTGGAAGGACTTAAGCTTAAAACTTATCAGGAAAGACTTAAAGAACTTAATTTGTACAGTCTAGAGCAGTGGTACTCAACTGGCGGACCGGGGTCCGAATGTGGACCTCGGTGCCAAATTTCTGGACCCCTGACTTGACAGCCCTGCACTTAGTTGCTTCTGTGTTGCCATGCTCAGCGCTGCCCCTTTACAGATTGGCATTGTAGTTGTTTGTCTCCCTGCCAGTGTCATGACTCCCTGGCACCTAGCATTGCAATATGAAGTACTGCACGGACAGGAAGTGGCATTGCAAGGTATAATCCACCCCCAGCCCACCCCCAATGTGCTGATTTCTAACTATCCATCCCCCCTGACAGCGCCCCATTCGGACCTCTGCCTCTCACCAGATGCCTGTAAATGGACCTTTACAAGAAGTGGTTGAGTACCCCTGGTCTAGAGGATAGAAGGGATAGAAGAGACATGACTGAGCCCTTTAAAATGTGAAAGGATTCAACAGGGTTGAGGAGGGAAGTGTTTTTAGAAAGAAACTTAGTGATAGAACAAAAAGGCACAACCTAAAGCTAGTCGGAGGGAAGATCAGGAGCAATGTTAAAAAATATTATTTTACAGAAAGAGTAGTAGATGCTTGGGACAAACTTCCAGCAGAGGTAGTTGAAAAATCGACAGTCACTGAATTTAAACATGCCTGGGATAAGCACACGTTTATCCTAAGATAAAGGGCACATACAGTATACACATAAGGGCAGACTAGAGGGACTGCAGTGTCTCCTTCTGCCGTTACCTTTTTTCTATGTTTCTATCATGGCAAGTAATAAATGTTTAGCCTGACTGGAGACATCTAACAGATTGCTTCTAGTTGCTGAACTTGCACTTAAACCAACCTGTAACTGGACTTTTTGAATACTAGCTTGCCTCCTGATTACAAATTCACTGATGCACATTCTGGAATGCGGGTTTGCTCATAACAGGTGTAAAGCTATGGTCCAATATTTTCTTAATTGCAGCCCTTTTAGGCAGTTAAAAGGCACAGATAACTAAACTCTAATTGTTCTTCATTTGTCCAAATAGGTTCATATGGTAGTAAACTCCAAAGAAACACAAAAAATGTACTTTAAAGAAATATGTAAACCATATTTTTAGCCCTATAAGAGGCACCTGCGCATAAGACACACCTAGGGTTTGGAGGAGAAAATAAGAAAAAAATAGTCTAAACTAAATGTTGTGCTAAAACACCCCATTACAGGCAGTGCGGCACCCCCCCCCCCCCGCCCGATACTCTATAGGCAGTGTGTCATTTTCCCATCCCATTCCCCATGGGCAGTGTGGCATTCCCCCATCCCATTCTCACAGGCAGTGTGGCATTCCCCCCCTGCCATTCCCCATGAGCAGTGTGGCATCCCCTCTCCCATTCCCATAGGCAGTGTGGCATTCCCCCCTCCCATTCCCATAGGCAGTGTGACATTCCCCCTCCCATTTCCATATGCAGTGTTGCATTCCCCCTTCCCATTCCCATAGGCATTGTGGCATTCCCCCCTCCCATTACCCATAGGCAGTGTGGCACCCCCCTTCCCATTCCCTATAGGCAGTGTGGCACCCACCCTCCCATTCCCCATAGGTAGTGTGATATCCCCCTCCCATTCCCCATAGGCAGGGTGGCATCCCCCCATCCCATTCCCCATATAGGCAGTGTGACATTCCCCCCATCCCCTTATTCAGTATGGTATTCCCCCCAACCCCCAGAAACCAGAGCGGGGACAGACAGCGCCCCTGCTCTGGATTCCGGTGCAACTGCCTTTTGTGTGTCAGCGCATACTGACACAAACACTCATGTGTCAGCATTTGCTGACCCGAGAGGTGGTGGTGGAGCTGGAAGCCAGAGTGGGGACGTTGTCTGTCCTCACTCTGACTTCCGGCGCCACCCCTGACTCTCTGGTGTTTCTGTCACACACGCTGACACCCGAAAGAAAGAAGCAGCGCCAGAAGCCAGAACGGACACCCTGTGTCACCGTTCTGGCTTCCGGTGCCGCCACTGCTTCTCAGGTGTCAGTGCACGCTGACACAAACACCCGAGTGTTAGCGAGCACCAGCACGAGAGGCGATGTTGGCGACAGAACTGGGACAGCGGGTGCGAGACTCATCTAAGTATACTTTTTGTTTTACAATAAGACACACTGACATCTCCCCCCACACACACACTTTTGGGGAAAAATGAAAACTATAGTACATGGCTTGTAAATAGTTATTTAAACTTTGCTTGCTAAATGTACACTACAAATGTTTCCAGGCTCTGCTACAAAAAAGAAGACCTCCTAAAACTAAAGATAAAACAGGCTACGCTTATCTGATTTAAGTGGTCTGGGCAAAATCAGCAGGTCTCATTCAAACTCCAAGTCCTTCACCAGATGGCTGATATGTCAGGTCTGTTCAATGCTCCAAAGCAAGTCTGTGTACGCCCGAAGCCCAAAAGTCATCTGTAGAAATCTTTCCTGTTCTCTTTTCTCTGTTCTTGCCCGGTCTCAGATCAACAAGTATCTTGGTTGGTTTCATTAACATGCCAATACACACATGAAACTGAACAAGGCCAAACCTACCATGCCTGTCCCTTCTAAACAAAGGAGTCAGCCATGCTGGCTTGTTGCATTTTGTCTTAAACACATAACCTAATTGTACTGTTTTCCAACATATTTAACAGTGGCACTGATTCCATATTAACTGAAATAACTGAAATGAAGCAACTGTTTCATATGTTTATTATAAAACAAATAATAGTGCTCTCATAGTATGCTAGAAGCAAGTGCTTATTATCATTTTATGAAATCTATAGGCAGATAAAAAATGTCTAGACTAGGCTAATGTTGATGCCAAACAACAAAACTAAGACCATAGGCTTTCTTGTCTTTACATCTTGGCTTAACTGTTACTGAAGTAAGCCTGTGAAATAGGGTCTTGGCTATAAAAAAGGCACACCTTTAAACCTGTGCAAAATGACAGGATCACAGTTGCCAGCACTGGGTTTTAGTCGATTATTCACAAGTGAAGCAAAAAATAAAAAAGTAAGCCCAGGCTTCTTGGATGCGTAGCCTGGCTTATCTCTCATTGAAAGCCAGTCAAGTGAGGTCACGGCTAAAAAATGGCGCACCTGTGATGGCAGTACCTTGCTTTTCAGCTGCCTATTTGCAAGTGAAGATGAAATAAAAAAAATTAAAAAGAAGACCACACTCTCCATTGGTTATACATTGTGATTTAACTATCACTGCAAAAAGTATGAGAAGTGGGCTAATGGCTAGAAAAAGTTGCAGGGAGTGTTGCTGTTTTCAGCTTTATCCACAAGGCAAACAGGAATAAAAAAGTGCAACTAAGGCCTAAGGCCTCTTTGATACTTGTCATCTAGCTCTACCGGTATGGTTGAGCTCAATAAACCACTCTGGGTAAATGGAAAATAAGCACAAAGGGGATTGCACTGGACACTACTGTTTTACTAGTAGTCCCAAGAAGATAGACAGCTCAGAAATCCCCTGAGATATTTCACCTGGGAGCACGGACAGACCTCTGTAAGTCCCAATTGTGGTAATGTGCTGCAGCTCCAGCTCACCAAGTTACCAAAGGTAACGCGTTTTGGGGTTACCTCACCCCTTAATCCTACCTACTGTTTTACTGCCATCTGTTGGACATGTGATGCATTGTATGTACAGCTAAAGGTTGCATGTAAAGGAAAAGGCCACCACCAGTATCCAGCAAGATATTTGGGCTGGTAACATTTGCTGAATTGGTACATTGTTCCTGCCATTGCTCCCAGCAGTGTATGCTGGCACAGGGATGTGACATTGCTTACATTGCCAATATATTTCATCCATACAATTACACTTTCTCAATGCATGCCCCAAAATGTCGGGAGCAATTGTGGCTTGACAATTGAAAATACACTGCCTGAATTGAAGTTTTGAAGAACACTCATCTGTCTGTAGGCTAGATACTATCATTTTTTATTGTTTTTTTAGAGCAGCACACCAGTAATCCCTAGTCAAGCTTAATCCTGACGATGCGTTTGACCAAATTTTATTTCAAATACCTGCCTCCTGAATGTTTGTTGGCAAAAGAACCCTCTCCTGTCAACCATTAATTCAGCAGCTTATCTGAAGTCCTTTATTTATTTCCTGCCATTGAAGCCCACTCTCCCCGTTGGGTGTGATTAGCTGGTGGAGCACCCAGCAGTTTTCCTTCCCACTCTCACAGCGCTTTAACTAACGATGAACTAGAGCTTCTGGGAGAGGTCTGGTCGCGGGTACGACAGCCTGGGTGCGCCCCTGTGGGTACCAGCAGAGAAAAACTTGAGTACTATCAATGGTACCAGAACTAGTTGGGAAACTTTAGTCTACTTTAGTCTCTGCTGGTATTATTGTTAAATTATTTAAAAATGAAGTAAAAGAACACTGGCTTTTAAGTTGTAAATATTCTCAGGGTGAGATGCAAACCCATTACAATATAGCAGATACATCTTCCACACAGTAATAAAAGTTTAAGGAAAGTGTAAAGTGCCACATGAGGCACAGATCTCTTTACATTTGAAAGAATTACCACATTTTTAAAAGAACACTCCAGTGTTTGGGTACCACTTATCTGTTTTCCCTGGCAGTGGGTGGCTTAAAGAACCATTTGGGCCCAACTCCAAGTAGGTATAAGGTCAGGACACAGAGACATGCTGGTGTTACAAGAACTCACTGAACCTTGTCGCATTCTGCAAACCTGTGGACACATCATTAGTAATAACAAGCAAATGATTTGACAGCTTAGCAGTGATTTGCAAAAGCTTGTTGTGAAGCATAGCAAAACCCGTGGTGTCATTAATGTTAAACAAGCCATTTCAATGTATACCGTGTTGGAATTTGCCCTGCATAATCTCCTGGTCTTTTCTGCCCCTACGCATAGTAGTTCTACAGGTCAGCAGACAGGGCACACCATGCTAGACTAGCTAGACTAGACATTTTATGGGCCACTCCTCAGTGTTAAAGGGTAATACCCTCTATCCCTCCCCAGAAAACTCATGTCACAGTTAGATGTCCCAGAGAAGCTGAACAGAAATATAAAGTAATATCTGTAAGAAAACGAAAACTATTTTTCTACATTTCGAAGTAGGAGTTCTTTAATGTTCACTAAAGTAATAATACCCTGTTTCCCTGAAAATAAGACCTACCCCGAAAATAATCCCTAGCATTTTTCACACACACACCAAGTAGTCCCACTGCAGTCACTTCACTCCTGAATATATATAAGAGCAGTGTGGTTGCTTCTGGTTACCAGGGGGAGCAAACCGCTACACTTCCAATACAGTGGAAATGAGAGCAAATGGAATGCCAAGAAACACATATTTTGGAGCAACAATTAATATAAGACTTGTCTTATTTTCGGGGAAACAGGGTATATGTAATAAAATAGCTGCTGTGCTTTTGTTGCATTTGCTGTGCCTTGTTTGCATTGCGTTTTTGAATGAAAATTTTTTCACAGTAAGTAAATTGTAAACTCTATCTATGCAAACAAATGCTGGTATTCTGTGTTATAGCTGGTTAACCTTGCATTGCTAGAACCCATTATTGGCCTGCGCCACCACACACTACATATATGTGAACTGGCTTATTGAATATTATAGGAAGCATTTGCTCTTGCATCCTGACAGCACTGCACAATGCACCGCACATGGATAGGAGTGATCTCCTTGTTCTCTATTATTTATATAATTATCTTATTACATAAAAGTGTTACCTGAATATGCCTGAGTTTACATGCAGTTCAACCATATATCCAAACCTCATTAGTTTACTTGGTTTGCATTTTCCAGTTTTTGTAAAACATCTAAAGGAATGAGATGTGTGAGCTAATGAAAAAATGTGTGTTGTCTTTGTCCCTCGAGCAGAAGGGTGTCAGCAGCAAAGAAAAGCAATGGGTCTCCTGTATCAGGAGGCTGCTGCTGTGCTACTTCCAGTTGTTCCTGTACCCCCCTAACAACTGTCCATTTCTCCACACTATGTTGCTCAATGTATGTCTTCATGCTTAAATGGACCCAAGCCGGACCTAGCATCTATAAGACGCTAGGTCCAGTTAGAAAACCACCCCAGGGCATCCTGGGTTGGGATGACCTGCTGTGTGAAACCCCACCAGTCACCCGCTGTACCTATCCAATAAACCTATACACATGCAAGGCGGTGGCATCTCTTGCATCTTTCCCACAGATGTGCTCGCCTTAACCAAATGGCTCGCATGGTCATGCAGTTGAGAGATGCAGGGGTGCTGCACGCTGATCAATAGTGCAGCTAGGATTCTATGGCTTCTCCAGCCATACATTTATATGAGAAGCTGATTGGAGGAGAGCCAGGTCTGTGCTATCGGTTCTTTGGAAAGAAAAAAATGGGGCAATTGCAGGGTTACATACAGCAGGACATCCCATATTGAGATGCCCCAGGAAAAACCCAAAAAACTGAAAATCCTGGGTTTTGGTCCACTGTAACCGCTTCATTCAAAAAGAAGGTCTTGTAAGAAAAAAATTGCCCAGTTCAGTGCGGTGAAATTAATTTTCAGATGGCAAAACTAGGTGGTGGCGCATAATACTAGAATGAGGCACCTGGCTCGTTTACTAAATTAATTGCTAAAAATGGGCACTGACCTCTAACAAAGTACAAGGAACATGTGCCCCTTTCAGTGCAGTAAAATACATTTGTGACATTTGTTGAAAACACTGAAAAAGCCATTATTCTAAGTATACAGCACGTCCTGTTCCAGAAGATATTCCTTACTCTTGGGTTATACATCCAGTAGATAGTGCTGGACTGCAGAGACAGAAAAGTGGCTCCTCCCGGCCCCATATATGCCAGGGACCTCCCACAAAATCCCCAGTTCTTCTCTGCAGTCTGGGCTGAGATGACTAGAAGATGGCTCTTTCTACTCGCATGTGAGCGGGGCTATTAGCCTGCGGCCCTGTAGGACTATTACCACCCGTTCCTGTTCACTGCCTCCCAGCTTAGGCTGCGCTGGTCGGGTGATGGTAGGCAGCACCGCTGCTAGGTGCTTGTACTCCGCTCTGCGGACAGCGGCGACATCACCTCAGGCGTTGGTGCGGCGTCATTGGCTGGCCTTGTCACGAGGGCGCGTCTTTGCGCTCTTCGGGGGGCGGGCCTTGCGAATGACATTTTCCGCATCACTTCTCCGCGGCCCGCCCCTCGAGGTATATGCGGGCGCCATTTTGGAGCTCCTGTGCTGCGTGTCTGGCGTTTCCATGTCGCGGTCTGTACGTGCCCCTGCTGGCTGGCTTTCCTTTATATTTCCTTGTATTATGCTTACGGGTTCTTTGCTTTATGTCTTACAGGCGGGTCAAACTTTTTTGTGGTTTCTCCCGGTCCTATCCCCTCTATTTGGTGTTAACTCCTTATTGGAGGGCTATTGTATATCTCCCACTTCCCTAGCGGGCTATTGGGGCATCCCGGGTAGCCTTATTGGCGTCAATCCCAATTGGCCTATTGTGCCACAATAATCACCATATGGAGGCTTCTCAGGATAATGTGCTTGGGGTTCCTTGGGGACAAGCCCGGCTGTGTGTGGCTTGTGGGGTATCCCCTATAAGTGATGATGTCAGGGTGTGTGTACCCTGCGCACAGCAGACGCTTGCGCTGCAGTCTGGGTTACCAGCGGCGGGGCCTGCACTCCCTCTGGCTTCGCCTACCCCCCCACCCTTACATCTTTGGCTGCACAGGTGGCCAGCATTGAGAGACATATTGTTGGCTCTGGCCCGCGTAAGGCTTCTGCTAAGAAGCGGCATTTATCACCTGGTGTTTCCCTCTTTCCTAAGGAGGCTGAGGAATTTTTTTATGTTACCGGTTATACCCCCCTGGAACAGGAGGAATTATTTTCTGATTCAGAATAATCTGAGGAACAATCTAGGGGGTACAGTGCCGATTCTGGGTCTGACCCATGGGCTTCAGATGATACTGACAGGCTTTTAGCTCACATTTTTGAAGTACTCTGTATCTCTCCTCCTGCCGTGGCTCCGCGGCAGCAGGGGGAGCTCTTTCATACTGTTAAACCACGCTTGGAGTTTCCTGAACAAACTCATTTTAATAATCTGGTGCTCAAGGAGTGGGAACGGCCTAGCCGGCTCCCCAGGGTGCCAAAGAGTTGGGATAAGCGGTATCCCTTTCCTGCTGAAATGGTTAAACGGTGGTCATGTCCTCCCAAGGTGGATGCTCCAGTTCTGGGGTTGTTCAACACATCCGTCATGCATTCCCCTGACTTTACTACACTGAGGGATGGGGAGGACAGGCGCATAGATCAGCTGGCTTGCCAAGTCTTTGCCTGTGTGGGGAGTGCGCTGCATCCGGTCTGTGCCTCTGCCATTACGGCTGTTGCTATTAAAAGCCTGCTCAGGGGTCTCTTAGATGGGGCCCCTTATGATGCAGGTAGTAAAGAGTATAGAGCTCTTCTGTGTTGTGAGGAATTTGTTGTATATGTTCTCTGCCTTGGATGATACCATTAGAATGTGTGGCAGGGCATCTGCCTTGTTGGTGGCGATACGCCGCTCGGTCTGGCTGTGCCAGTGGGCAGCTGACAACGCTGCTAAGAAGGCTCTCATTGGGTTTCCCTTCAAGGGGCTGCGCCTCTTTGGGGAACGTATGGACTTGTTTGCTAAGGGAGGCAAGTTACCTCAGCGTAGAAGGCAGCCCCGGTTCAGTGCGGTGAAATTAATTTTCAGATGGCAAAACTAGGTGGTGGCGCATAATACTAGAATGAGGCACCTGGCTCGTTTACTAAATTAATTGCTAAAAATGGGCACTGACCTCTAACAAAGTACAAGGAACATGTGCCCCTTTCAGTGCAGTAAAATACCTTTGTGACATTTGTTGAAAACACTGAAAAAGCCATTATTCTAAGTATACAGCACGTCCTGTTCCAGAAGATATTCCTTACTCTTGGGTTATACATCCAGTAGATAGCGCTGGACTGCAGAGACAGAAAAGTGGCTCCTCCCGGCCCCATATATACCAGGGACCTCCCACAAAATCCCCAGTTCTTCTCTGCAGTCTGGGCTGAGATGACTAGAAGATGGCTCTTTCTACTCGCATGTGAGCGGGGCTATTAGCCTGCGGCCCTGTAGGACTATTACCACCCGTTCCTGTTCACTGCCTCCCAGCTTAGGCTGCGCTGGTCGGGTGATGGTAGGCAGCACCGCTGCTAGGTGCTTGTACTCCGCTCTGCAGACAGCGGCGACATCACCTCAGGCGTTGGTGCGGCGTCATTGGCTGGCCTTGTCACGAGGGTGCGTCTTTGCGCTCTTCGGGGGACGGGCCTTGCGAATGACGTTTTCCGCATCACTTCTCCGCGGCCCGCCCCTCGAGGTATATGCGGGCGCCATTTTGGAGCTCCTGTGCTGCGTGTCTGGCGTTTCCATATCGCGGTCCGTACGTGCCCCTGCTGGCTGGCTTTCCTTTATATTTCCTTGTATTATGCTTACGGGTTCTTTGCTTTATGTCTTACAGGCGGGTCAAACTTTTTTGTGGTTTCTCCCGGTCCTATCCCCTCTATTTGGTGTTAACTCCTTATTGGAGGGCTATTGTATATCTCCCACTTCCCTAGCGGGCTATTGGGGCATCCCGGGTAGCCTTATTGGCGTCAATCCCAATTGGCCTATTGTGCCACAATAATCACCATATGGAGGCTTCTCAGGATAATGTGCTTGGGGTTCCTTCGGGACAAGCCCGGCTGTGTGCGGCTTGTGGGGTATCCCCTATAAGTGATGATGTCAGGGTGTGTGTACCCTGCGCACAGCAGACGCTTGCGCTGCAGTCTGGGTTACCAGCGGCGGGGCCTGCACTCCCTCTGGCTTCGCCTACCCCCCACCCTTACATCTTTGGCTGCACAGGTGGCCAGCATTGAGAGACATATTGTTGGCTCTGGCCCGCGTAAGGCTTCTGCTAAGAAGCGGCATTTATCACCTGGTGTTTCCCTCTTTCCTAAGGAGGCTGAGGAATTTTTTTATGTTACCGGTTATACCCCCCTGGAACAGGAGGAATTATTTTCTGATTCAGAATAATCTGAGGAACAATCTAGGGGGTACAGTGCCGATTCTGGGTCTGACCCATGGGCTTCAGATGATACTGACAGGCTTTTAGCTCACATTTTTGAAGTACTCTGTATCTCTCCTCCTGCCGTGGCTCCGCGGCAGCAGGGGGAGCTCTTTCATACTGTTAAACCACGCTTGGAGTTTCCTGAACAAACTCATTTTAATAATCTGGTGCTCAAGGAGTGGGAACGGCCTAGCCGGCTCCCCAGGGTGCCAAAGAGTTGGGATAAGCGGTATCCCTTTCCTGCTGAAATGGTTAAACGGTGGTCATGTCCTCCCAAGGTGGATGCTCCAGTTCTGGGGTTGTTCAACACATCCGTCATGCATTCCCCTGACTTTACTACACTGAGGGATGGGGAGGACAGGCGCATAGATCAGCTGGCTTGCCAAGTCTTTGCCTGTGTGGGGAGCGCGCTGCATCCGGTCTGTGCCTCTGCCATTACGGCTGTTGCTATTAAAAGCCTGCTCAGGGGTCTCTTAGATGGGGCCCCTGATGATGCAGGTAGTAAAGAGTATAGAGCTCTTCTGTGTTGTGAGGAATTTGTTGTATATGTTCTCTGCCTTGGATGATACCATTAGAATGTGTGGCAGGGCATCTGCCTTGTTGGTGGCGATACGCCGCTCGGTCTGGCTGTGCCAGTGGGCAGCTGACAACGCTGCTAAGAAGGCTCTCATTGGGTTTCCCTTCAAGGGGCTGCGCCTCTTTGGGGAATGTATGGACTTGTTTGCTAAGGGAGGCAAGTTACCTCAGCGTAGAAGGCAGCCCCGGTCCTTTCGGGGTTCAGGTGCCTTTTCTCCTTCCTTCCGGGGCTCCAGAATTGGACAGGGAGCTTCCTTTGCTGGAGCCCGTGGAGATTTTTGGGGCAGGGCAGAGGATGTGGCCGCTCTGGCCCCTCCTGGGGTTCCAAGCCTAAGTCCTCCCCCAAGCCCCCTCAGGCATGAAGGGGCGCCCTCACCCATCTGGGTGGGGGGACGGCTTCGGCTCTTGGCTCATGTCTGGAGGCATCATGTCTCAGACTGGTGGATTCAGGAGGTAGTGTTCTCCGGTTACAAGATAGAGTTTGCAGCCTGGCCGCCCCCAAGATTCATCATATCCCGGTTAGCTCAAAACCCCCTGTCAGCTCAGGGTCTGTCCCTGGCTGTCCAAGGCCTTCTGGAACTGGGTGTCATCTGCCGGGTGCCCCTGAGGGAAAGGGGCAAAGGCTATTATTCCAATCTTTTCATTGTTCCCAAAAAAAGATTGGTCCATCAGACCCATCCTGGATTTGAAGCACCTCAACAAATTTGTCAGATTCAGACACTTTCGCATGGAGACTCTTTCCTACGCCCAGGGGACTTCATGACCTCTGTAGACATCAAGGATGCTTACCTTCAAATACCAATCTTTCCAGGTCATCAGAGATTCCTCAGGTTCGCTCTGGAGGATCAGCACTACCAATTTGTGGCCTTGCCCTTCGGTCTCACCTCGGCTCCCAGGGTATTCACCAAGTTGCTGGCAGGTGTGATGGCTCTGCTGAGATCTCAGGGCATTCACAATCTTCCCTACTTGGATGACATGCTTATCGCTTCTCAATCCTTCCATCAGGCAGAGCTGGACACTCAGCGGGTGGTGTCCACACTGGAGTCATTCGGCTGGGTGATCAATCACCCCAATCCCCCATCTCAGGTCAAGATCTTTCTTCCTCAGCAGTAGGTGGAGAGTCTTCAAGAGAAAGCTCAGCTCCTTCTGTCTTGTCCTCATCCATCCATCAGGCAGGGAATGCAGCTGGTGGGCCTGATGGTGTCCTGCTTCGAGGCAGTTCCAAATGCTCAGTTCCACATGAGGCCTCTACAGCTTCACCTCTTGTCAGTGTGGGATCGGGACCCCGTGTCCTTGGATCAGGTGTTTCTCCTGTCTCCTCTGGCCAGGCGGTCTGTGTCGTGGTGGCTGGACTCCAGGAACCTGCTGGGGGGCAGATCCTTTCTGGCCCCTTGTTGGGAGACTGTCACCACGGATGCCAGTCTGACAGATTGGGGGGGCTTTTGGAAGTCCCTGAAATTCCAGGGTCAGTGGGGCCCTCAGGAGGCCCATACCCCTATCAACATTCTGGAGTTGAGGGCGATCAGGTTGGTTCTCCCCCACCTAACCCCACACCTGCGGGGTCGGGCTGTTCAGGTCCGCTCGGACAACCAGACGGCGGTTGCCTACATCAATCATTAGGGAGGGACCCGGAGCAAGAGGGCCCTCAAGGAAGTGTCCCTTATACTGTCCTGGGAGGAGGTGAATGTTCCCTGCATCTCAGCTGTGTACATTCCGGGGGTGGAGAATCTGGAGGCGGGGACCCTGAGCAGGGGGACTTCTCGTCTGGGAGAATGGTCCCTCAGCAGCAGGGTGTTTCGCTCCCTGTGCCACTGCTGGGGTCAGCCGAATGTGGATCTGTTTGCGTCCCGTCCCAATCACAAGCTTCCAGTCGAGCGCCAGGTAGCGGCAGCTAACGGCGACTACCGACTCAAGTACGCCCGCGGCGGTCACAATGACGCATTTATCAAGCAAAATGAGGCTAGCGCCGGCGAGAGCGACGGCTAGCGCGGCATTCATCATGAAGCCGCCTGGACCGAACAGCGCCGCTGCAAATTCCCTCACAGCGCCAGGTATGAGCTGTCGCTCCCTGGCGATGTCCAATGCATTTCAATGGAGCAAGCTATAATTATTCATAATTAATTGGTATTATTTTTTTTATTTTTTTTTTTAATGTCAAAAAATCGGAGAACACTTCTACAATGTTAGGATTTATTTTTAATTAAAAAAAAAAAAAAAAAAAATATGTGCAGAATTGATCTAACAGGTCTGAGATTAATGTATTCATATAACAAAATGATTCTAAAAACATGTATAATGTTACATTCAAAAAATATGGTTGTTTAGGGGTTAAAAACTAGTTAATACAGATCGCCGCCAGCGCTCTGGGGTTTAAACAAGGAATGGACAGCGACAGCACATTCGGAGCGTGATTTTTTGATGAATATGAAGCTAGCCGTTCGCTCTGGCCATTCGATGTCAGGCGCTCACATACAACGCTGGACCTGTGAAACAGCGACCCCCCAGCCCGTATTCAACATTACCGCACACCGACTGAGTCGCTGTCATCAAGCTAATGCCGGCCAAGCACAGCGAATACTGGCTGGCGCTGAAAAAATCACGCTACAGTCACTCATCTGTCGCTACCTGGCGCTATTGATGAATCGGCCTCCCCGTCTCTTTGTCCCAGGATCCTCTGGCCTTGGCCATGGATGCCTTGGCAATGTCTTGGACGAGTTTTCAGCTCCTGTATGTGTTTCCCCCGTTTCCCCTGCTGGGCAGGGTGCTGCGCAAGGTAGCTCAGGAAGGGGTGCCAGCCATACGGGTCAAGAAGGGTGTGGTTCGTAGACATTGTGCAGCTGGCAGTAGATCAGTACGCCCTGCCCCGGGTTCCAGATCTGCTCACTCAGGGGCACCTACGCCACCCCAATTTACACCTCCATTTAAACCTCCATCTTGATGGAGAAGGGGCTGCCTGCCTCGGTGGTTAATACCATGATCAGGGCTAGGAAAAGGTCCTCTTCTTCTATCTACTATAGGGTTTGGCGTACTTACATTGACTGGTGTGAGTCTAACTCGCTTCCCTGTCGTGTGTTTTCTATTCCTAGGATTCTGGAGTTTCTGCAACATGGTTTGGATCTGGGTCTCAGCTCTGTACTCTGAACGGTCATGTTTCTGCCTTGGCCATTTTTTTTCAAAGATCCTTTGCTCAGCATCCCCTGGTCAAGACCTTTTTCCAGGGGGTTACTCACGTGCGTCCCCCACGTAAGCCTATGTTACCAGTCTGGGACTTGAACTTGGTCTTATCTGCCCTGCAGGGGTCTCCCTTTGAGCCCTTGCAGGGGGCCCCTTGTCCATTCTTACGCTTAAGGTAGTCTTTTTGGTGGCTATCACTTCTGTTAGGTTTCTGAGTTGGCGGCGCTTGCCATCAAACCTCCTTATTTTGAGAGACACCAGGATAAGGGGGTGTTTCGTTTTAAGCCAGATTTTCTGCCTAAGGTTGTTTCTGCCTTTCATCTCAATCAGGGCATTGTTTTGCCTTCTCTGTGTCCTAATCCTAGTAACTCTAAGGAGAGGGTTTTACACTCTCTGGATGTGGTTAGGACTCTGATGTTCTATCTGGTGGCTACTGAACCCTTTAGGAAGACTGATGCTCTTTTTGTGCTCCCGTCTGGACCTAAGAAGGGTCTGGCTCCAGCTAAGTCTACTATCAGTAAGTGGATCCGTCAGGCTGTGATACAGACCTACTCTGCTAAGGGGAAGGAGCCTCCCTTCCGCCTTACTGCTCATTCTACTCGTGCTATTGATGCCTCTTCGGGTTTTCAGCACCAGGCTTCTGTTGAACAAGTTTGCAAGGCCGCCACTTGGTCTTCTGTTCATACTTTTTCTAAGTTTTACAAGGTTTATGTTAAGGCCTCAGCTGATGCTGCAAAGTTCTGCAGGCGCAAAGTTCTGCAGGCGGCAGTGGTTTAAACTGTCTGCTGTTATTTTTGGGGATCCCACCCTACCTTACGGACACTGCTATTGGATGTCCCAAGAGTAAGGAATATCTTCTGGAACAGGACGTGCTGTATACTTAGAATAATACAATTCTGTGATTACTCACCTGTAGAATTGGTATTATACGTATACAGCACGTCCTGTTCCACCCCACCCTTGTTATCATTATTTTTAGTTACCTTTTTATGGTGATTGTTCTTATGTTCAATTTTTATATAATGGTTATAGTTCTCCCGGTCTCATTTTAATTGCTTTTCAATACTGGGGATTTTGTGGGAGGTCCCTGGTATATATGGGGCCGGGAGGAGCCACTTTTCTGTCTCTGCAGTCCAGTGCCATCTACTGGATGTATAACCCAAGAGTAAGGAATATCTTCTGGAACAGGACGTGCTGTACACGTATAATACCAATTCCCCAGGTGAGTAATCACAGAATTGTATTTTTAAGAGTTGCTGTAATGGGAATTACTAGAATTGCACAGTAACCTGTTAAGCAAATACTGAGCTATATGCCCCTAAGATGATACAGCTACTATGCAACAGAAACAAGTTCATAAACAATGACTAATGTTGACACTGACTGAATCTGTTTTCTGCACATAAATATAAAAAAAAACTATTTAGAGGTTGTACCTTTTATAAATTAGTAATTTCCCTTCTCCTAAAACCTAGCTAGCTATCTCCAGATAGACTTTGCTATGTCTAGATAAGAGAAAATTGTAGAATGAAGTTTAGTTCTTTATGTATACTCTAAGCTGAGCCAAATATCAAGCTCAACAATGACTCTCTTCTCCTTTTTGGCCTTGGCTGCAGATTGGTCGCCCAGGGTATTATAGTATAGATGCCCACCACAATAATTGGGCTTTGACCCAACTTAATTGGTAATATCTGGTTGGAATTTATCCACACATTCAAACTGCAACATTAATAAAGGCCAAAGTAAACATTTCAAATGTATTGATGCCGCCTCTTTGGAAAATAAAGCGGACCAAAACCCACATTTTTAACTAGCATCCCCTGAATTGCTTCCCCATGAAGACTACATTTTGCATATTTTTGCTGCTCCTGCTTCACTCTAATGCCAGATAATGACGCCTGTTGTATCTGTAATGCTCCGCCTCCTCCATTCATTGCCACTTTTGTATGTGGCAATTATGTCATTGCCACACCTATGCAATGATGGATCACCTGCCATCTTACAGAGAGGGACAGCAAAAAAAAAACAGTATTCCAGGACAATTCAAAAAGTGAAAATATCCATTTTTAGTTCTGCTCCCTAAGAAGAGAATATAGGCAGCGGCTTTGGCTAAATGTATTTCACACGTTCAGTGTTTTTTTTTTATTATGTCACAGTCACAGTTATGTGAATTATCAACCCATTTTATGCCCTTTATGTAATTTCCCAATGCAATTTAGCGTTTTCCTTCCATTCTATTTCCTTTGTTTCTCCCTCTGCTTTGTCTCATCCCCACCCCATGCTGTGCATATATTCTGAAACTTAAAGTTGTTTGTTTATTTCACAGAATGTTTGCCCTTTTTTAGTGACAAAAATAAAGCCAATTGGGAGACGTTATTCAGGTGTTTTAACTATTAAAGTTTTATAACGCAATAGCATCACAAACTGGAAGTGATTGCCATTCTTTGGTCAAGCACAAACTGGGCTTGAAATTATAGATGAACTTGATATTAGTTGATCTTTGCTCTTGAAACATCTGCCATGTGTTGGTCTCGTGCACAGCCATCATGGGAAAAAGAAAATCATCTTTATTTTCCACTCATCTTGATACAATGCCAGTGACCTCTCAATAGATATCACCTAGTAGGCACCAGTCCTAAATGAGAGAACCTGAGGACCTGTTGTGGCGCTGCTAGTAAATGATAAACACAGACCTCTTTAAAGTTTAAACACATTTACACATACAAACATGCGGGGCGTTTGGGCTGAGTTGCAAAGGTAGAATATTACAGCAAATGTGGAGATATAAAAACATTAAGCTAGAGATCATGATGTTTTATTATTCTCATAAAGTCTTTTCTGGGATGCTTATTCATTATAAAATCTGTATATTGTAATCATTTAACACAGCAGTTCTAGAATTAGTAAATAAAACTAATTGGAAAATATACAGAAAAAATCAGTTAAAGTGGACCAACACCCAGGATTTGGACTATCCTGGGTTTTGGTCCACTTCAGGGGGGCACCCCGATTTGGGGTGCCCCGCTGTGTAAAACCCCCCAGAAAGCCCCCAATACTCACCTCAACACAGTGCGCCCGCCGCCGCCTCCCGCACGTCGCTCTGACAGGGCGCGCGCCCACGCCGGCCATTCACAAACGGCCGGCGCGGGCGCGCGCACGTCTAGAGATTTTATAATACAATCTGTACAATATACAGATTTTATAATGAATAAGCATCCCAGAAAAGACTTTATGAGAATAATAAAACATCATGATCTCTAGCTTAATGTTTTTATATCTCCACATTTGCTGTAATATTCTACCTTTGCAACTCATCTTATAGATTCCCGGGCCGATCACCCCTGGGTGATGGTCCACTTTAAATAGCTTGGTTTGGTCAAACAACCTCAAGGTCTTAGTGCTTATTTGAAACAAGTTGCCAAAACCCATCAGCACCCCCTTTCCAAGGAAAATCCTCCTAAAACACAGCCCTGGATTGGAGCCGGTCTCCATTCTTTTCTGCAGAACAAGTTCAAGACTAGAGATGAGTGAACTTTTTTAACGTTCAGTTCGGGCAATCCACCAAATTTCCCCAAGAAATTGGAGTTTGTCGGAATCAAAATTTTATTGAATTCACTCATAAAATAATAAAAAACAAGCTTACCTCATTCTAGCGTCGGGTAACAACTTCTTCAGCAAAACAAAGATCGGGGGTCCGCACTCCTTAACATTCCAAACTTTATTGATTCAAGATAAAATCATCTCCATCCAATGCATCTCAAATCGCAGCCATAAAAACATGAAAGATTCTATGATTAAGGGCCAGCCTTGAGCCTGAAACGTGTCAGAGGACAGCATTACCATTCTGCCCTGGATCTGCTTTCATGTTTTTATGGCTGCGATGCACTGGATGGAGATGATTTTATCTTGAATCAATAAAGTTTGGAATTTTAAGAAGTTCGAACTCCCGATCTTTGTTTTGCTGTTACAGTGGGGCAAGGGACAGCCCCGAGCCGAGCACCCTGTGAGTACCACAACAGGAGTTTACTTCAGTGTGCATAACCTTATCTACTCCTGTATATAACAACTTTTTCCTCTGGGCTGTCCCGCGGCACTCTCCGCAGAAGTCCTGTGGACTAGGCTCCCATCCGTGTGGGTGCTATTTATTTCAGGAGTGAGCTAACGTCAGCTTTTTAAGGGTTTAACTCTTGAAAAAGAAAAAAAATCCATGGGGTTCCCCCCTCCATCTCTACTCTACTCAACACCCAGAGTTTCTGGTCAGCATCCCAAAATGGTCTGATCAATATCCGACCACAATTTTCTTAGTGCCTACCACCACCACCGTAGCTGACCTAGGTGATAAATATCAGCTCTCCACACTTTTTCTGGCTAGGAGGTAAACCACAAGAAGCATGAGAACTTAAAATGCTTACTATCTCTGACAAACTGTTTAACTGCTTGTTAAAGTCCAATTTTGATGGAATTTTTGAAAGTGGATTTTTTTATGCCAAAAGATGTCCATTAGTGATAGTTTGCATTACCTTTTGGATAAGTTTTGTATTGATAGATCAAATCAAACTTGGTTAAAGTATAGATGGCAGCAGATCAGGTTGGGATACAGATCTGCAGCTTTGCCAAGTACCACCAGTGGTACCTGGACCACTGGTTGGGGACCACTAATGTAGAGCACAATGCCACCAGTGGAAATGTTCTGTGGGGTGACGCCTCATGTTTCTTTTTCTGGTAGTGTGGAGTATGGCAGATGTTACCTGCCTAACAGCATTGTGCAGTAAAATTAATTTTGGAAGGGGGCAATAATGCTATGGGGTTAGTTGTGGAAGGAACTTGATTAGCCTGCACAAAGCCCTGACCATCAAACAGCTTTGAGATGAACTAGAACAGATATTGCGAGCCAGGTCCTTGTCCAACATCGAGTTCTGACCTCTTCTGGATGAATGCCATTAATTCAATAAACAAATGTTAATGCATTTGCACCTGCTTTTGTTGTTAAAATGCACTTTTTGCAAAAAAAACAAACAAAACAAAACAAAAGGCTTTCTCTCTCTTTCTTCTTCTCTCTATTTTATCACATTTCCTCTTATTTCTCTGATGTCTACCTTCCATTTTTTCCCTCTATTTTTCTTGTCCCATCTCTTTGCCTCCCTCTTTTCCATGTTTCCTCTATAGCTCACTTTCCATTTTGAGCTTGTGTGTGTGCGTGTGTACGTGTGTGTGTGTGTGTGTGTGTATCTAGGGGGCACTCTCCCGAAATCATGCACAGGTAGAGTTGCTATCTGGCTGGTATTTTTTTTTACCTTACTTGCCACTTGCCCGTTGGTGACGGTGTTTGTATTTTATTGGTAATTCTAATTGCGGCTATACATCCATCATCAATTACCAGCAAAAACAAATACTGCCACCACCAGGCCAATGGCCATTTAGTAAAAAAAAAACCTGATCAGGTGGCAACCTTATGGCATCACATACCCTAAGGCCAGGCCAGGAGCTTTAACTCCATTGGCAATGATTTGACGCTCTCTCACATTATCATAGTTTACTCATATCAAATCTTACTTTTTCTTGCTATACTTCTCAAATAGCAAAGAGCCAGCATATCACACCGAGTTACACATTGTCCATTTCTGAATCACAGGCTGTCCTATCTGGAGAATTCTAGTTATGACCTGGATATGCTGACTAATGGTGATAAGGTAAGATAGGGGACAGTGTACATTTTACATCATAGCTGTGGATAAAAGGCAAATTAAATTCTAAAAAAAACAGTCAACAAATGGGCAGTTGCTATTTGGAGGGTTGGTATTCATGTGATTCAATAATCAGGGCTCCATTCCTGATTAGGGGCAGGGGGAGGGCATGCTGAGATTGTCCATGTTCAGAAATACATGGTTTAAAAATACATGGATCAGAAAGGAAGTTTTTTTTATGTACAGAAGATGAAGACCTCTCTTGTTACTTGCTCATCAATGGGGCAATGTATGGGATTGGCCATTGGCCAACACACCGGAGAGCACCTTACACATGAGCATGTGGTGGGAACTGGGCCAGCATCAGCCCACAACAAACTGAGAGATATATAAAGCCTCAGAAACAAGGGGCAACTTCCCTGTCATGAATGCTACACAAACACACACACACACACACACACACACACACACACACACACTCACTCAATCAACAGCTGCTATAGGGAAGGGATACTGTGTATGAGGGCAGCTATACCCATGGGCTGCAGCAGAGCATTTGAAGCAGCCCAAAATCAACATTTTTAACTAGCATCCCCTGAATTGCTCAGCCCATAAAGAGTAACTTTTGCCAATTTTCACTGCTCCTACTTCACTCTAATCCCAGATAATGGCACCTGTTTTAGTTGTAATGTTCCACCTCCTCAATTCATTGCCACACCGATGTAATGACTGATCGCCTGGCATCTTACACAGTGGGTCAGCAAAAAAAAAAACTGTTTCAGGACAATTCAAAAAGTAAAAATATCTATTTCTAGTTCTACACCCTAAGAGGGGAATGTTGCCAAGGGCTTTGGCCAAATGTATTTCACAAGTTCAGTGGGTTTTGGTCAGCTTTAATAGTCATTTGATAGGGTTTTATTTTTCTGGCTATTGAGGTTTTGAATGATTGCTTATATTTGCAGATATTTAAAGTGGACTTATCTACTTAAAAGACTCCAGAGCTTTCTAAGTGTCTCTTGTGTGAACTCGTCAAGAAGGCCAGCAATCACCTTTCTTGTGCTCTCACTCCATGTTCTTGGGCTCCCTACAGCTGAGGTGCATTGTTTATGCCAAAATAGAAATGCACATAAAATCACTATCAAAGTTTAATGTGCATTCACTAAAATGAACTTTATTTTTTACAGGTTTAAAACTTCATGTTCAAACATTGATATGATTGATGGTTACCGCACCAGTCTCTATATTGGCAGTGATGCTTCAGCATATCTTAAAAAAGGTAAATGACAGCATGGCTTACCTTGTTTAATGGTGATGTGTGTAGCTATATACGGCCTGATTTATCAAGCACTATCATGAAAATAAGCGTGTTGCAAAACATCATTTACAATTTTGCTTTAACACTGGTATGTGCTGCAGCATTGCAAGAAACACATTTACAAAAACATAAGCGTTGCAGCAGCATGCAGAGGAAAATATAAATTATACGTATTTTGCACTACCTTAATTTGCACCAGTGTGGCGAGTTCTGGCAGATCGTGCTTGAAAAATCACGCCCATAATGCAACGCAAGCAGACCCCTAAGTTTATAGTGTTTCAGGCTGGTACCAAAACAACCATGTAACAAACTATTTTAGTCCTTTGATTTAGGCTTAGGTGCATTTTGTCTCAGGTCTTTTTTTGGCAGTAGCACCCAAGGGTTACCAGATGAGATAAGGTAGGTCATTCTAAATGTAGGACTCTGCTACATGAGTGATATTTGCTAGCAATCCCTTTCAACCAATGCCAATACAACACATTCAGATATAATTTATTCCCATTTGGAGAAACTTTGAGAGCCTCTTTAATCTTTAATAAATACCTGTGCAATTTTAGACAGAGCGCTTGAAAATTTGACTTGACAAGGAGACCATAAATACTATTTTGATGTTCCTTTTCTCGTTGATGCTTTGATCATGGATGGATTTTAATGATTTGGAAATAAAATCGTGGATGTTTTTATGCTAAACGCTGGCTGGCTTGAACTTCTTACGCTTGAAAATTTGTATGGTTGTTCAATGTAACCTTCCATAGGATGACTCTCAAAATTGCCCCAAGTATTCACTCACCTCTGGTCCAACGTTGCCTGCGCAGGCTTTCGTTCAATCAGACCTGCTTGTCTTGACTGGGAGGCCGATTCATTAATAGCGGCAGGTAGCGACAGTTGAGCGACTGTAGCAGTATTTTCACAGCGCCCGCTAGTAGTCGCTGTGCTTGGCCATTGTTCGGTTGTTGATAGCGACTGAGTCGGTGTGCAGTAATGTTGAATACGGGGTGACGAGTCGCTATTTGACAGGTTCCGCGCTGTATGGGTGCGCATGATAGCGACTGGTCAGAGCGACCGGCTCCCACCACATTCATCAAAAAATTATTGCGCTGTGAAATGCATGTTTAAACCCCAGAGCGCTGGCGGCGATGTGTTAAAAGTAGTTTTTTAATCCCCAAGCCACCATATTTTTGGAAACCAAAAAAAAAACAATTTTGAAAGAATTTAGTAATATGAATACAATAATATCAGACCTGTAATATCAATTCTGCACAAATTATTATTTTTTTTTTTTTACCTTAAAAAGATTAACTAACATGGCAGAAGTGGTCACAGAATTTTCCACATTTAAAAAAAAAAAAAAAAAAAACATTAATAACAATTAATTATGAATATTTAAAGATTGTTCCATTGAAATGCATTGGAGAGCGCCAGGTAGCGAGAGGTCATACCTGTTGCTGTTCAAGTTCGGACGCTGGCGCTGTGGGCTGAGGCTGGAATAATGATGAATGAGTGGCTATGTGGCGCTATCTCAGTCGCTAAGCAGGATCGGCTTGATAAATGTGTGATTGTGGTGGGGAGCCGGCGTTCTCGTGGCGGTGCCCGTCATTACCGGTCGCTCACCGGCCGCCTATGTCAACTATGCCGATTGATCAACAAATTTTTGAGTGTCTAAACACAGTTACTCAATAGCAGAAGATTTGTATGGTCGTTCTCTCGCCCAGCAAACAGCAAATTCATGCTCGTGTACACCCTTTTCATACAATCAATAAAAATGAAAAACTTTTTTTTGTTTTATCTTTTAAATGTAACCACCTTTTAAAGCAGACCTAAACCCTGCCTGAAGCTCCTTGTCATTCATTTAAATAGAAGTATCCCCCTCCCTAGGGGGTCTATAAGAGTCTAGAGGCATTGGTTTGCCTCTTTATGGGGCATCCCATATAGTGAGACTCTGGGGTTCACCCAATACACTTGTCTTTTGGCCAGTCTCGGTCGGAGTGGCAGCGGATGACACCCATAGCATTTATGTTTGATAAATATTGGACTTTCATGCTGGTGACAACCCCTCTGTTCCCTGTGACACACATGGCATTTTTGTTAGATAAATATGGGACTCCTGTACTGTCTATTAGGGTATAAGGGTGGATACAGGATGAGAAGAGCTTATAATCTATTAGGGTATAAGGGAGGGTACAGAAGGTGAAAAGCTTACAATCTATTTGTGTAACCTCACTGGTGTGCCCCTTGTACACACCTAGAACCCCACAAGGACTGACTGATGCACTCACAATATTAAATACAATATCAGCTTTATTACAAGAATCAGACTAAAAACACAATTAAATACAAGGTTTCTGTGCCATAAACATGATCACCACCAGGGGGAGCACACCCTCTATACCAATCTAATCATTATATTACCCATGTAACTAACCCTTATCTATTAAAATACAGTATAATATATACAAAAAGTGTCATACAAAAAGCTTCCATCTCAAGTACAAGGTCAAGGCAAGAGTGAATAACCCAATCAAAGTTACAAGTGCAAATCAGCAAAATAGTGCAAATAACGAAGAAAAGTGCTTACAGTTTCCAAGCGGTGTGCACCCCCCCGGGACTGCAACCAACGCGTTTCGAGTCAAATAATGACTCTTGCTCACGGCCAGTAATCCAACAGTTATCTCAACTCAGGGAGGGGGCACACGGCCCCCTTTAAGTACCGACCTGCCTGCTCGCTCCCGCGCTTAGCCCCCAAAACACGTGGGCGTGCCAACGCACTCCGGCCGGCTTACAATCTATTAGGTTATAAGGGAGAATAAAGAAAGAGAAGAGAAAAAGCAAGTTCAGTAAATTGCACCCCTAAAGTCCCACTCCGGTAATCAGTGACATAAACTATTTGAGAGGGCTTTCTGATTCTATGCTGCATAACTGCATGGGAGCTGCCATCTTGCCACATACATGACTCCAGCTTTTATAAAAAAAAAGTCCCACGGTCAAAATTGCCTCAAATATCAGTGAAATCGTCCTTTATTTCTAGTAGAAAGCCATCAGCTGCATACATTTCCCTTCATACACACAATCTCTCTAGCAGCTGGTTATTCAGTGTATGTGTGTGTGTGTTTATATAACATAATACATAAGCCTATAGTGTTTCTGAGGCATTCATCTCTCTGTGTTTGGTGTGCGCTGCTGCTGGCACTGCTCTCTCTTCACGCTTATATGTGAGACAAGATGGCCGTCCCCATGCAGATCTGCAGAAAAAAATCGACCTGTTATTCCAGAACATCTCCAAGGAGTTAAGCCCTCTCAAATCGATTGCCAGAGGAAGGGTATAGGGGAGCAATTTACTAAACTTTCTTTTTTTGACTTTTGGTCCACTTTAACATTGGCATGTGAAAACTTAAATGGACTGTAAATAGGACTATACAAATACATTGAATGCATTCTTAAAAAAACATTGCTTTAACTAATACTTGCAGAAAAAATGTCTGTGTCGGAAAGCAAGTTGTCTGCTTGTATACGAGATATCTTCACCAGTTTCACATAACCAATTGTGTTAAGACATGGGAAACAGTAAAGGTGGCTACATCTGTATGCAATTAACAGCAAACATTTTAAAAATAGGGTGCTCAGGCTCAGTGCATTTAAAATATGCCTAAACACCCCCTGGTCCTTGCTATCATAACTAGAGATGAGCGAACTGATTCACTAGAATTGGAGTTCACTCCGAATTTCAGGGAAAATTCAATTCTGCATGAGCACAAATTTTTGGTGTTCATGCTGACTGAACTGTCCCTAAAATCCTAACTCGCCTGCTCTCTCGCTGTTCCCTGTTTGTCTCTCACTGCTTTGTTGCTGTCCTGTGCTGGTCCCCACAGAATCCAGGTCCCAACTGTGCTTCTGACAGCTCTGGTCGCTGCCATCCGGATGCTCTGGTCCCCCCTATCTAGTAAAACCAGCCCGGCCCCAGCTATGGGGGGTGGTAGTCCAAGGCAACCAACTCCCATAGTCCACAGGCTGTGGGTTCTTCTGCACCTCCCAGGCTTTGGGGATGTAGGTAAGTGGCGGGGGGCAATGGCAAGTCATCTGCTTGTAGGCAGGTGACTTGCCAGCACCTCCTACCCTGAGAACAGGTGTAGGGGTATACTGGGAGTGAGCTCATGTCAGCTCAGCTCACTCTCAGTATATATAGCCCCTCCCTGTGGCAGGGAGCTGAGCTGTCAGAAGCCCAGCCGGGGCACGCCACTGATGTCCGCGGAGACCAGTGTGGGACAGCACCAGAGGATGAGAAAATCAACTGGTGCTGAAAAGGGGGAAAAGGTAAGCTTATTTTCTTTATTCTTTTGAAAAGTAACTTTAAAATTTCAGGTTCGGAAGAACCCATATTTCTTTTTTTAAAAAGTTTGCTCATCATAAAATGACCTGTGCCTGAACTTGGATTTAAAGCTGTATGTTTGTGTAAGAAAACCTCTACCTACAATAGACTTCTATCTCTTGGGCCTGTCCTGTTTTGGCAAAGAAGACTACTTCAGTCTGTACTCCTCAGATTTAAAGCTTTAAGTTTGCATAAGAAAAAGTCCAGTCAAGAGAATTCTGCCTCCGTTATGAGGCTTGACTACTTAATTCTAAGGACCTACAACCTGTACTTCTATGACCAAAAACTGTAACTTAGGGCCTCATTTATCAAGCCAGACAGTGCCGCGTCGATGCAAATTAGATTAGTGAAAAATATCATTTATAATGTTTTTTCACACTTGTGTATGTTGCTGCACTGCAAGAAACATGTTTACTAAAACATTAGAGGTGCAGCAACATGCTGAGAAACTTAGAGAACATATTTTGCACTACTCTAATTTGCACTGAAATAGCATTTTCTGGCCGAAGTGCTTGATAAATCAGGCCCTACTTAGTCTATAAAAACCCTTGCAATAGACTTCGTTCTCTACTCTGGGGTCTGACTAAATTTTGGTAAGACACCAAAATATTACAGTTATGAACAGAAGTGTGGACTGGGGGCTCAACAACTTTCACTAACTGATAAAGCCGCGCTTCAAATATATTAAATGATACACCAGTAAATTACAAGTTAATTGCTCAAAACGCAGGAGTCCATAGACCGTGCCAGATCAGTCCAATTGCAAGTATACAAAAAAAGGAGGCTATATATAATAATACAGCATGACTCCGTGAAGTGGGGGTAATGATTGGATTTTTTAAAATCCTTAAATTCCACAATAAAACCAGGATGAACTTCACCACCTGTGCTCTTAATTCACTGTGTATCCCAACACCGGATTTTTAAATGCACGTACCAGAGTTACTCTTTCAATACAGCATAAACATCCCACAGGCTTAATTCCTTCCTTTGTTGTTGATATAGGTATTAATTTCCTCCTTCAGATCTCCATTAGTTTATTTAAGGATCATTAGGTATAATTGGGAAGAGATCAGAAAGAACACATAGCGTAATACTGCTTTAAAATCACAAAAATCGCAACTTTATTGCGCTTACCAAGGGCGAAATTAAAATGCGCACGTATCCACATTTAAAACAATCTTCAGAATATGAGAAGAGAGCGTTGCCTTCCAAAGTCTCCTCTGTATAGATCTGCGGGAAAATCTTAAACTTACAATGCCGCGTTACCCCGGCCGTGGGTAACGCAGCTAAACTCCAGCGCACACAGCTGACTGGGAAGGACGTCTGACGTATGTGGTGAGGCCACGCCCAACGCGTTTCGTCTCCAGGACTTTCTCATAGGCTGGAGACGATGAGAAAGTCCTGGAGACGAAACGCGTTGGGCGTATGTGGATACGTGCGCATTTTAATTTCGCCCTTGGTAAGCGCAATAAAGTTGCGATTTTTGTGATTTTAAAGCAGTATTACGCTATGTGTTCTTTCTGATCTCTTCCCAATTATACCTAATGATCCTTAAATAAACTAATGGAGATCTGAAGGAGGAAATTAATACCTATATCAACAACAAAGGAAGGAATTAAGCCTGTGGGATGTTTATGCTGTATTGAAAGAGTAACTCTGGTACGTGCATTTAAAAATCCGGTGTTGGGATACACAGTGAATTAAGAGCACAGGTGGTGAAGTTCATCCTGGTTTTATTGTGGAATTTAAGGATTTTAAAAAATCCAATCATTACCCCCACTTCGCAGAGTCATTCTGTATTATTATATATAGCCTCCTTTTTTTGTAAATTTTGGTAAGGAAGGTCCATCCGAGGGTCTGCACTAAGAACCCTTGAGGGTCTAATCATTCTCTCATGAAAGCCTTTTTATCATTGCCATGTCATCCTATGCAAATAGGGTTCACATACTACTTTTCGACCAGCACATCCTAGCAGGCAAAAGCTCTTAACTGTTTGTAATCATGACAGGTGTCCTTTTTTATTTTAAATTAAGTCCAGGAATTCTAGGTATGGCTGAATTCTCATCCAGGGAGCATCTCAAATTAGAATGCCCTGCATCCCCATACTCATGGCACCCAAAATCCTGTACTGATCAGTGATCAACAAAGTGGGTCTGCTCTGCAGCAGCAGCAGTGCTCAACCTGCTCCATTGACTTTAATGAGTAGGCTGCTGCTGCAGAGAGGCTCTGTGTAATCAGCAGATGGAACCCGGAAGTGTAGTTATCTCCTATCTCTGCAGGGCATCACAAAATCTGAATGCCAATCAGTGAGGAAAATCATATGCTCATAAATGGAGGCAGGCCCACCCCACTGAGACTCCAGCTTGGGAGCACATTGTCAGGCAGACTGATCCTGGAATTGAATGTGATCAAGGCTGCAGGAGGATATGTGAGCATATGTGTTTTTTATTTTATGCACAGATCCCATTAAATTTGATAAACTCATAAACATGTAAGGAATACACACTATTTGCACTTTATGCTTTGTTTATTAAACCGTGTTAGGTAATAAAAAATGCAATAAAAATATAATAATATATAAAATACAATAATCCATATTATATACAAGCTACTTTCTTCACTGTAGGCAAGAAAGACTCACAAAATCAACATTTGATAATGACATTCAATTTGACGATAACCATAAAATGGTCATGTGGCAGCGCTTAAAATGTCCATCAAGATTGCAAGTTCCTGCAAAATCTTCCACTTGGCACATTCACAGTGTAACATGATTATGGGAAACAGGATAGGCTCTTCTTTTCAGTTCATAGTGCAACATACTTCCCACAATTTTAAATATAACTTTGCAATAATTAAAATAAACTTATATCTGTACAAACTGCAACTGTATTTAATAAACCCCTCTATTCTGGGGCCCAAAGATGGCTTTTTTACACCATTTGTATAGCACTGGATGCTTATTCTTTGGTAAAGTGCAACTGGTATTTTTTTTCTTTAATGCCCATGCTTATATTCTAACTGAAAGGCTTGGAGCTCCAGAAAGAAGTGACTCGTACTACATTCTCCCTCAGTGTGCCGTATTACAGTTCCAGACATTCTGCATACTAATTCAATATAGAAAGCTGTTGCAAAATGATCCAGTGGGGTCAAGGATTGTTGAGTTTTATGAGGGATCTCTTGTTAGCCATACATGCCTTCTCTGTCTGATTTTGGCAAGAGCAGGAAACGTATGAAACAAGCCTTTCTCTTATTTTATAACCTTCTATATGTGCTTGAGATTTCTTAACTGCACCCACAAGCCTCAACAATCATGTCAGGGATGTCTGTCTTAACAATATTGTTATTTCTATCAAAGTACAGGAGGGAAAGTGGTCTTCTCCTGGTTGGGACACAGCAGGAACTGCCTGTTTGTATATTGTTAGCCTTTATCAGATTAAAAACTGTGGTATGGAAAGATGCAGCCATGCCAGGTGCACCAGCAACATGCATTGGGCAAAGACCCATGCAATAATTGATCTGGTATCCCTCAGGTTTTATTATCCAGTCATTCCACCCAAGGTCCTTGAATTCTACATAATAGTCTTTTCTGCAGCAAAGGTTTGAGTTTTGATCACAGTTGAGGCTTCTTTTTGTAGTGTGATGACTCCTTTCCCTTACTTTTGCTTGAGCGACTAGAAAAGGTTGATGAGAGTCATTGGGGTTAAACATGGATGGCAGATCTTTACAGACCTCACAATCGAGTTCTAGTTTCAGACTTTTACTTTCTTCATCAAAGAATGTCTGGAGCATCTGTTTTAAAGAGAATGTTTGCCATCCACCACTTCGTAGTTCAAGGGATTTTTCCCCTATGAATGTACGTGTACCCTGGGGTTCTTGTATCTTGTACAGTCTAATAGTCCGACTGTCCTGACCAGTCCTGTTAGACTTAATGAAGACCCAGAGATGAGCCTGGAGAATATGCACATTTTGATCATTATCTCTAGCAAACTGGAAATTCAAAGTGGTGCTGGACTCTTTGTAATCTGTAAAGAGAATAAGAGCATAGTGAATGACTCAAAATCATCACAGACTATAACAACAACTTTTGAGAATATGAATGTGTTTCTCCATTGGCACATCTTGGTAGATCTTGCACATCTGATAAGTGTAATATGAAGTCTAATGAGGAGTCTAATGAGAGACATGACTTACTTGGGGCTTTCTGAGACAATTGTGTACTTGTTGCCCCTTAAAGCCAGTCACATGTAATGCACACTATAATTCAAAAAATTAAATAGGATCCCATATGTTCCAACTATAAAGCTACTGAACCTAGAAAGTAACTACGCACATCCTACATCAGGGAAAGTTAATGGATATTCTAAATGAAAAAAATACACATTAATCTAATGTAATAATTTAACAACTAACTCTTATGTTTGTCAAGCAACAAAAAGTGCTGAGAATTACTCTAACCATTAGATGTCACTGCTGTACAAGAGTTAACTAAACCACAATAGCCAGTTATTTATCTTATATAATATTAACATCAGGGTGTCTGACCCAAGCCAGACTTCATCTTTGGTTTTAGCAACACTTATGTTGCTTACTTTAAAGGTGATACTTTTTTAATTGATAAGCTTCCCACTTCCAACACTAGTTTGAGTTAATAAAATGGAAAAATAATTATACACATAGTGGTTTGTAATGAAATAAAAATAGCTTTTCTTGCTCCAAAATAGGCATCTTAAAAATCTGGATAATGAAACATATATGATGTATTCTATAAATTGGGCATGACTATTGTTTCTAATTTAGAACAAATGCGTCATTATAAGTGATGGTCTCTATCTTGATTTAAATGGCTGATATCTAGATAGATTTAGTTTTATTTTGTTTTACGATTAATACTATGCTAATCTATTGAAAAAATATTATTAATACTGTATTAGGTGATTATCAGTCAGAAAAGCTTATATTAGCTTATATAAATCTTTTTTCCATTTTTTTCTGTTATCTTTTCTGCAATTCATACAATTCATATTCTGTTATATTCAGAATTCTGTTTTGCTTTATTGAAAACTCAATAAAATGATTGAAACATAAAACAAAGACATCAGAGCAGACCACTAATTTTGTGGAACTCTGTGTTACTGTCTGAGACACTAGCTAGTCCTGTAGGTTTACCAGGATCTGTTCCACGGCACAAACTATCGTTTTGGGGTTAAGATTACGTTATATACTGTCTATCAATTGTCTACACAGTTATTAGGAATGTTGACTACCCTTAACTAATGGTTTTCCCAATGCAACTGTAATATCTTTACAATACTGAGACATTGCTGCCACTGGAAACTTGTCGTAACAGAGGCGGCATTCCCGGATGTTGTGATCCTGGTACGCTACATGTGCCACTCCCCCAACCACAATGCTCTACTGGAGGTGGTAACTTTGAATTCAGTTTTAAAATGCTCAAGATTTACTTTAAAGCTTTATCTAACCTACAGTACCCTCAAGATAGACCTAATCACGTTTTCATAAATTTTGTGTTATTGAAAAAGCAGCGCACAGCAACCCACCATATTTCAAATTCTTAGCAAGGTGTCACTGATACCTGTTTTGCCTTTTATATTGCCTTAATAAACTTGCCATGATTAAGTATGTTAATGAACATAATGAAAACGGATGACACTGTTGGTCCAGGAAATTATATTAGAAACAAACTCTTACCTGGTTCAGCAAAGCTGATGATCTCGTAGCTTTGTTGGTCTGTCTCAGGGTTATCGCTGTCACTGTCCCAGTTTGAAGACAGAATATCCATTCGTGGCTTGGTCAGATGCAATCTGCGTAGTGCATTAGCCACTGCCCCTCTAGGAATTGGGTGGGTGATGTTGGGTCTTTCCTTTAGATGAAGCTTCTGTAGTATTTGTTGCTTGGCTACTTCAATCATCACATCTTTATCTTGCACGCCACAGGATGGGCATTCACTTTTTCTTCCTCCAACCTGGGTAGATGCTGCCCATGTGCCTAGCAAGGTAAGCAGATAGAAGAAGATACTTTCTTTCAGGAAGCAAGACGTCATCGCTGCAGAGATCTTGGACAGCAAAGATGAACAATGGAAAGCTCTGACGGTGAAGATCAAGCCTCTTTCATCTACCACTTTCTACAGCTGTGGCTTCTGTACAGCTAGCAACCTGTTTTTAACAGAGATCTGGTCTAGCATAAGCTGTCATGTGGCTATTCAGTCTGGGATTAACTCCAAGACACCCCCATCAGATGAGAGAGAGTAACAATAAGTATTAAGTCCAAGTAGATCTCAGGAGTTGCTTTCAAGTAAAGTCAGAGCCTGACCCTCACCCTGGCCTTCCTATACTGATATAGTGCAGGACAAAAAAGTTCCCCCTTAGTTAAATTATTTTCTTTCAGACATAACCTAACCTAGTTTGATATTATCCATTTACTCTGCTATATAGTTATGTTAGCTCAGGTAATGAATGAGAAAGCACACTTGATTTGTGCTAAGCCTCTGCCTCTTGTGACACTGCCCTATATACTGAGAGTGGGAATTACACCCTCCACCTCCTCCTCTTACTGCCTGGCTGACTCGTAAAGCTTCTGTATACTGATGGTGTTAAATATTATTTGCCCTTTTGGCAGAGTCATTCATGTAGAAAGTACAACCTACTCTTATCAGATTGATTGCTTCACCCCTTCAATTTTATTTACACCTTTCATCTTTTGACAAAACCAACAGCCACGTGGAGCACAAGGTGCCTGTCTGAGGGCAATGATGTTGAACTGCAAGAAAGGTGATGCAAAAAATCAAGAAATGATTTAATGAATGTTCTTGCATGCCTTCAGATGAAGCGTTAGATTATCTCACTGCTGAATACAGTAGAATTCAGGCTTATTTTTATTGGGAGGGATGGAAAAGGCATTTGTAGCATATCAGCTTTGCATGTAACCACTTGTGGTCAAACCATATACCTACTAGGACATGTATGAGAAAATATAGGAGACCGCAGATGCAGTTTCAGTATTTTGTCATGCTTATGCCACATGATATCAGATACATGTTTGCAGAAATATATTTTCTATTCTAGTGTTTTCCTACAATCCCTACATTTTTTATCACATTTTAAACCAGAAGATTATGTGAATCAAAAGTATCTGACTGCTGAATAGAGCACAGCTTCCTTTTTTGGGGAGGGATGGAAAAAGCATTTCTTGCATATTCACATGCAAACACTTGTGGGCATTGCATAAACTGACCATTTGTTGGGGGCCTTAAAAGTAATACAACTTAAACCAGTTTGTGGGTGATGGGCATTGTGGGGGTGTGGTATTGGGGTGGGGGTTATTTACTGGGCTTTTGGGGAACAAATATCCACAGCATTCTATGCTACTCATGTGTCCAAGTAGGTGCAGCCCAATCCGCGGTCACATGTTCCAGGGATCTTTGGTCCATAAAATATGTTGGTGATGGAGACATTTCTAAAACTGCCTAGACAGCCTGCGTTTGGTGTGATAGTCCTCCCAATGTCAGCAAAGTGGGAAGTTTAGTATTCTGTGTAGACAGTAGGACAAAATGCCTTAAGTGGGATTGTCCTACTTGATACCAACAAATGACTCTTCTAAAGAATGCTGCTAATCAAATTATTTGTTTAAACATGGGAATATTAGGAACTTAATGGCAGGTGTATATATCAAAAATTTAGCAAAGCAGTTTGAGATTTAGTGTGTTAGCCTTCTAGGCTACCTGCCTTATTTTGAAAAGACACATATTTAAATAACTCAAAATAGCTTAGTGCTATAGTGCAGGGGTGTCAAACTCATTTTCACCAAGGACCATGTCCACATTCTGGTTGCCTTCAAATGGCCAGTTAATCGCACAATCACACAAAACAAAGCAAAATGCAACCACAACCATTCAAATGTATGGTTATAGACATAATACAGAATAAGGAAAGATGCAGATTTTTTTGCCCAGGACAGATGCAGAATTATTTTGCCCAGGACAGATGCAGAATTATTTTGCTAAGGACAGATGCTGAATTATTTTGCCCAGCACAGATGTTTAATTATTTTGCCCAGGACAGATTCAGAATTATTTTGCCCAGGACAGATTCAGAATTATTGTGCCCAGGCCAGATGCAGAATTTTTTTGCCCAGGACAGATGCAGAATTATTTTGCTCAGGACAGATGCAAAATTATTTTGCTCAGGACACATGCATATGCTGCACTTTGTTACCCAGGACAGCCCTACAATCATATTTCCCAACTTACCTGGCAATAGCTTGACAATAGTTTGCAATAACCCCTGCAGCAGATGTTGAGTGGGTTAGGTGGGCTCCCATTATTTGGTGAGAGATAGTTGCACATTTACACAGAACAGTTGAAGACACTTCTCTTTTCCCTCAAAACATTAAAAAATGCACAACCGCCATTTGTTAGGCACCACATCTGGGGGCAGGATTGGTGTCCAGCCCAGCATGTGCTGCTGATGTCAGAAAACTTGATAGTAACTGGGCCACCTAGAAGGGGAGCCACTCAGCTGATGCCACCTGACACCTTTCAGAGAGCCACATAAAAGGGTTTGAGGGCTGCATCCAACCCCCAGGCCTTGAGTTTGACACGTGTGGGACACTATTTAGAATGGAAAAAACACACATTTATCTAATTTATTTTTGTATAAATTGCTCGTCTAAAGCCCCTCTCTGGCAATTGGTGATATAAGCTTATTGAGAAGGATTAATACCATGAAGATTTTGGCAGATTCTGCACTCTTAAAATGTAAGGCAGCGGCCATCTTGCCACGAAGTAGCTAATTCTGAAAAAACAGGTTACTCAAAATTGCCTCATAGCTCTGTGCAATCATCTCTTAGTTCTAGCCAGAAGTAGTAAGATTTCAACTGCTAATACCATAGGGATACATTGTAACAACTTCCCTCACACAGATTTCTCTTGCTACATTAGCTGTCTGTTCATTGTTTGTGTGTATGAATAATGCTATACAAGCTTCTCCTTGTTTCTGAGGCATATCTCTCTCTCAATTTGGTGTGAATTGCTGCAGGCACAGCCCCCCCCCCCTAATTGTAATGTTTAAGCAGGACTTTAAGGTGTGTGGCAAGATGGCCACCCCCATGTAATGCAAGAGTGAATAATCTTTATGTCATTCCACAACATCTGCATGGGGCTAAGCCCTCTCAAACTGCTTATGCCACTGATCATAAGAGGGGAAGCAATTTCCAAACTTTCTTATTTTGACTGGAGGTTCCTTTTAACTTAAAGCAATCCTATACCCAAATGTTAACCACTTTCTCATTCACAGGTGGCAGGCAATCACGTGACTGCCTGTGACCAATCTGGATTTCTCAGTTGGTTAATTGCCATTTGGTGTCATGCACCATAGGAATTAGGAAGTGGCATAACCCCACAATGCACAGTGGCAGGAAACTTCTTCTTTGTGGGTGGGCTGCAGCTCCATGAGGCTCCATTTTATTAAATTGACTACAGGAGGACTTACAAAAGGGTAAATTAATTTTTATGTGCAGCAATCCAAATTTCCCTGGAGAGGGGTACATATGAGCACTGTTTCTTGTAAAGGTGTTGGCCCAGTTTAACTAGTCTCTCTTGTATTGCACTCTGCTGTCCTAGTCTGAGGTGCTTTGACCTTGATACTTGGAACTTGGTTAATTGAAATGACCATTCTTGGTAAGAGTAGGAACTTTGCATCTGGTACTGCCAACCTTCTGCCCTTGTCCCTTTAGTTGTTGGTGAAAAAACATGCACCCCATTGTTGTCATTTTACTTATGGATGGAGGGGCACTGGAGCCCAACAAATGGACAGCATTGTCAAATCAGTAATTCATCAAAACACTTTTATTCATTTTTGCCATGCTGACCCAGGTAGTCAAAAGAGCAGAACTTGAGCTGCATTATGTCCCTGGGGGATTGGGTGACTATGCTTTTAATATATACATGTGCACCTCCTGAGAAATATAAGCTGGTGCAGCTTGAGGGGATTGTGATGGTGATGGAGGTAGGTTGGAGGGAGGGGGTACAATTTAAAAAGCCCAAGCCCCCTACCTGCTCTCCTTGTCCAAGTACCTGCGGCCATGCGGCTGACTAAGCGGTGGCCTGGTTTCCAAATAAAATCAGGCTTTTCCACCAAAGAAGCCATGCCCCTGGCACCTGTAAGAGTGCTGATTGCTGATCTCAAAGATTCCAGGTGATGTGCGCCAGCCGGCTGGCCGCATCCCCGGCTTTTATGTTGGGCGCACACAGCTACAAGGAAGCCAGGAATGCAGAGGCCGGCAATTGCAGCATTGGGGGAGCCGCTGGTAAAGGCGAGTATACCAAGAACCTTAGGTATTTCACACCGTGGGGCATCCGGCTATAGGATGCCCAGGGGATAGACTAGCAGTCAGCCCTGGAATCTTTTAGACTCCAGGGACAGCCAAGGGTGTCTTTCATCTGTTTTAAGGTTTGGGATATTTTTGGTGGTCTGGGTAACCACCTTTCTTTGACATCTGACAGAATGATGAAGACTCCAAAGATCATCTGACATAACCAATATACTTCTCCACCTTTTTAACTGCCAGCTGCCTAAGATTATCCTGCAGTGTGGGCCTTACTAATAATTTTCAGAAAGCAAATGAAAGCGGAGAACTGTTACTATAAATGCAAAGACTGGAGAAGGCACCGAAGGACCACAGGGCCCATCTATTCTGCCCTTAACCTGTACAGTTGTATTTATGTTAGGATAGATATATTCTCTGACTTTATACCAGCCCTGTCCTCTTGGACATTCCAATTTGTGATAATCCTCCATGTAAAAATAGGTAGAAAGCATAAAACTGTCTGTAATACTCTCCCTTCTGGGTTCCGGCACTGTGGCCAACTGCAAATAATGTGCATCCCATCTTCTGTCAGTGACCGATCGGGTTCCCCATGTATTCCCAATTGTCTGTCATGTGTGGCATGTGATTAGCATGAAATTCCTGACACTCAGCCAGTTGCAGCTTGTGTCTAAATAGTTCTCAGCTCTATACGTTTTAGTTCTTCATATATTGTGACAAGGTAGAGAGAGTCAGCTGGTAGATTGTAGGATTTCAGTGTATACTGAGATGTTGTAATAAAGTCAAAGTACTGGTTGATATTTACAAGCATTTAAAATTAGGTTTTCTTTGTTACTGTTTAGTTTGAAGACTAAAATAACAGTTGGCTAACTGATAATCAAATTAATATGGGTTCAAGGTTTATAGAATATGTACACAGCAAGATATCTGATATCTGTTGAATGATAAGATTATATATATGTAGAAGTGAAACAAAATCTTTAAAAATACAGCCATTTACTATATTTGCAGTATGGTAATGTATGTGGAAACAAATTTGTTACCGCAAATGCATGCACTTAGATCAGCAGAATCAGCTTTTCAAACACCAGGCAATAAGTAGGCTCCACTATCTAAAACAAATTATTTCAACTTTGCTTATGTAAAGGCCAGTGGTACATAGCGATCTCCAGCTGGAACTGTAGCCTTGGTCACCCAGTGATGCTGGATGCCGCATAAAATGTAATCCCCAAGTAATAAAGAATTTTAAAGACTAAACATATTACTGCAATAACAACACATAGTAGCTGCTGTATACTTGTTTGCAAAACCAGTGCAGGAAGCTCTAAATAATAGACTAGGTACACTGGGCCAAAATTCGTATAGCTACAGGATGAGCTTTTACTGTGCCACAAGTCTATATGGACCACCAGAAGGGAGAACTTTAGGTGTTTCCTAGTGGAGAAGAGTTTTTAACTATCTAAACCTAATCCAACAAAAAAGGCAATTCTGTGATAAAAGTGGAACCTCAATGACCCTTTTCAATTGTGAGCCTCTGAGGGTGAAGTTATCAAGGCTTTGTGTTATCATGTCCGTATACTGTTAAAGTGCTTTGGTTCTTCAGTTTGCATTGTGATGTTGTTGCCCAGATTTTAGTTTCCTAGGTTTCTACAAACTCATTGTATTAGTGGTCTAGATTTCCAGTTGCCAGGATTACCATTTTTGAGTAATAAGCCAAGACTTTCCTATTCCAGTCTATTATGATTTAACCCCCCCTCGGGGACATTTCCAGTCATGGGAGCAGCAATATTGGCAAGGCTGCACAGAGCATTTGATTTTAATTTGGTTATGCACACCCTCAAGAAAAAAATGCATAAATCACTAATTGGGTGCAACTTACACTATTGAAAGGGCCCCCAAACAAGTCAATATAATGAATTGTATGACAGCGTGCACCAAATTTGCCCTCTCCTTGCTCTTAACTGTGTCGCCACTGGTATCTTTCCTTACATATGTACTGTATATGTCTGATACAATAGATTTGGGCTGGAGAAGTTATTGGTCTACCTGTTAACTGTTACTGCCATGTACCTTCTATTAGTTATGTGTACATTTATGTGTATGTATTTATTAGTTTCATATGACAGAATCATGACTCTGTCAATGAATTCTCTGCTTAGATATCCTGAGTAAAGGTGAGCAAACTGATTTATCCATTTCGTCTAGAGCCAGGTCTTACCATAAATAGTGAATGCGAGGTTTGCATTCATCCCAGTACCGGCTGGGAGTCAATGCCACAAATGCTCACTCTTGGTGGTGGTAAAAGTTAGATGAAACATGTGCGTTCCACTGAGTGACATTACTTCCAGTGGGACATTTCTGGTCCGTTATTCAGAACACATGTTTTGTTTTGTTTTGCTTAGTGAGAAGCCAACTCAAACCCACTGAGATGCTGGCCGACTGGACCTTTCACCAGCCCACGAGAAGCCAACTTGAGCCGTTCCGCCTGCCGAAAAGCCAGCAATCCAGATCCCACCTGACAACTAACCCACCCACTGAGAAACCAGCGAGGCAGCCAGATCCTGCCCGCCTAGAGATGCTGGCATTCCAGATCCTGTCCGTTTGTCCATCTGCCTAACGAGAAGCAGTCAAGGAGCCTGTCTGCTAGCCCAGCAGCACGCCAAGAGGCTTGAGGCTGCAGGTGAATTTATGAGTGAGTTTTTGCAAATGCACCACTAAGTTAAAGGAGCAATATTGCGAAATTGTGTAATCAAAAAAATAAAAATCTATATAAACACATCGGCTAATGAGAGGAGGGATGACTTCTACACCTGAACTGAAAGTCTGCCGCCAAGCTTGTGGTTTTCTTCTCCTGGTAGGAAAAAAATCCAGGGGTGTACATATGTATTAGGGGTGATATGGCCTGTCACCCCAGATTTCTTCTTTCTTTCATTAAAAGAAAGAAAAACAAGCCTAGCTAGTTATTTCTTGATGCAGGGTGTAGAAGTGACCCCTCCCTCTGCCATCCAGCATATTTGTATGGATATTTATGATTGGGCCATTTTTTTCGCGATAGTTCTCCTTTAAGTGGGAGTTGGGAACTGCTCCCACTTTGAAAACATAGTGCCACAGAAATATTAGAAACTTAGAAGGTCTGGGGGCACAATCCCAACACAAATGTCTATTTTACATTCCAAAAGAGGAAAACAATAACATAAAAAACCTGACAAAAATGGAGGGTGCTCCCACCCTCCCAGCCATCGCCCTCTCACCACAATTTTCAGTACTAACACTGATGCTCTCCACTGTCCCCCCTGCTTCAATCACATGCAATCTTATGCAAAAACTGGATCTCTTACTGACATGCACCTCCTGTTTTACCAACACAGACGGGGAGGCCGATTCATCAATAGCGCCAGGTAGCGACAGATGAGCGACTGAAGTATGGCGCTAAGAGCGCCGCTAGCGTCAGCCGCGGGCGGTAGCGATTCGCTATAGCAGGCCTCCTCAGTCGCTACCTGGCGTTGTTGCGAACAACGCCTACATTGCTGAATATGATGTTGGCCCTCAGCTTTGTAGGCGCTGTCAGTCAGTGTGACCACGCTATTCTACACAGCGCCTGTTAGCTTTGCTGTGTCCTGGCCATCCAGTACCTTCTGAATAAAACACATTGCCACATTTGTTAAAAATTTAAAGAGTTTTTATTTTGTGTTGAAAAGGAAATTAAATTCAACCAGATATTCGAATATAAATGCAAAATAAAACATAATTAAACACATAGCCACAATTTTTTTATTTTTTATTTGTTAAATAAAAAGGAAATACAATTAAACCACCAATGAGAAAGAAAATGAAAAGAAAAACAGAACAGAGAAAAATGGAAAATCGAAAAAGAAAAACAGAAATGAGAAAGGAAAATAGAAAAAAGAAAAACAGAAATGAGAAAGCAAAATATGAAAAAGAAAAACAGAAATGAGAAAGGCAAATAGAAAAAGAAAATAAAAACAGAAATGAGAAAGGAAAATAGAAAAAGTAAATAAAAACAGAAATGAGAAAGGAAAATAGAAAAAAGAAAAACAGAAATGAGAAAGCAAAATATTAAAAAGAAAATAAGAAATGAGAAAGGAAAATAGAAAAAGAAAAGAAAAGCAGAAATGAGAAAGGAAAATAGAAAAAAGAAAAACAGAAATGAGAAAGCAAAATATTCAAAAGAAAATAAGAAATGAGAAAGGAAAATAGAAAAATAAAAGAAAAGCAGAAATGAGAAAGGAAAATAGAAAAAAGAAAAACAGAAATGAGAAAGCCAAATATTAAAAAGAAAAACAGAAATGAGAAAGGAAAATAGAAAAAGAAAATAAAAACAGAAATGAGAAAGGAAAATAGAAAAAGTAAATAAAAACAGAAATGAGAAAGGAAAATATTAAAAAGGAAAATAGAAATGAGAAAGCAAAATATTAAAAAGAAAATAAGAAATGAGAAAGTAAAATAGAAAAAGAAAAGAAAAGCAGAAATGAGAAATAATATGAAAATGGAAAAGGGAAATAAAAACATAAATCAGCCAGAAAAATATAATTACTATAGGAAGTCGAATGCCAAGGAAACGTTCACCAGAATTAAACACATAGCCACATGTATCTATATATAGAAGATTTTTTATTCAAATCTACCTACAATAAAAAATTAACAAAAGAGAAATGGTAAAGTAAAATTAAAACAGAAAGGAAAAAGCAAAGTAAAGTAAAATAAAGTAGGGAAAGTCCAAAATATAGATCACGGTGCCCGTGTTTGTGCCTGAAAAAATAAGAAAAGTGCAGTTAGTATAGATATTTAAAGTAGTATAGTTGTAGCAAATACAAAAATGCATTACTTGATAACCAACATTGGCGTCTTACACCCCCCTTAGAGTGGTTTTGGTCATCTTACACCCCCCTTAGAGTGGTTTTAGTCATCTTACACCCCCCCTTAGAGTGGTTTTGGTCATCTTACACCCCCCTTAGAGTGGTTTTGGTCATCTTACACCCCCCTTAGAGTGGTTTTGGTCATCTTATACCCCCCCTTAGAGTGGTTTTGGTCATCTTACACCCCCCTTAGAGTGGTTTTGGTCATCTGACACCCCCTTTAGAGTGGTTTGGGTCATCTTACACCCCCCTTAGAGTGGTTGGGGTCATCTTACACCCCCCCTTACAATGGTTTGGGTCATCTTACACCCCCTTTAGAGTGGTTTGGGTCATCTTACACCCCCCTTAGAGTGGTTTTGTTCATCTTACACCCCCCCCTTAGAGTGGTTTTGGTCATCTTACACACCCCTTAGAGTGGTTTGGGTCATCTTACACCCCCCCTTAGAGTGGTTGGGGTCATCTTACACCCCCCCTTACAATGGTTTGGGTCATCTTACACCCCCCTTAGAATGGTTTTGGTCATCTTACACCCCCCCTTAGAGTGGTTTTGGTCATCTTACACCCCCCTTAGAGTGGTTTGGGTCATCTTACACCCCCCTTAGAATGGTTTTGGTCATCTTACACCCCCCTTAGAGTGGTTGGGGTCATCTTACACCCCCCTTAGAGTGGTTGGGGTCATCTTACACCCCCCTTAGAGTGGTTGGGGTCATCTTACACCCCCCTTAGTGTGTTTTTTTGCTCATTTTGATGGGAGGTCAAATACATTTAACCAGTAGTGCAGTACTTGCATTAGAGTGAAGGGCAGTTAGCTTACCGCAAAAAAAGAAGTGATCAGCCTTTCCCTTAGCTCATCGCCAGTCTGGGTGTCCTCACTTCTATCTGCGGGCAGGTTGGGGATTTCTGGCACCAGTGCTGTCTCCTCGGGGGCTTGGATTCGGTGACAAATGCAAATGTTGTGTAGCACACAGCAGGCAAGGATGATCTTGGAAACCTTCTGTGGGCTGTAGAGCATCTCTCCTCCTGGCCGTGCCAAACAGAGAAAGCGTGCTTTCAGCAGGCCGATGGTTCTTTCCACAATGCTTCTGGTCTTGCGATGCGCTGCATTGTAGCGTTCATGGGCAGAGGTCCGTGGGTTCCTGACCGGAGTCATGACCCACGTTCTCTGCCCATATCCCTTGTCCGCTGTAGAAAAAACACAAGGAGAGAGACAGCAATTAGTACTAGTACATGTTTTTTGGTGGTAGTTTGGTTAAAATTGGCTTACTAGGCCACATATTAGCAAAATACATTGACATGGTTAATTTATTACCCAGTAGCCAGCCAGCTGGCATTTCGTTGTTATCAAACTTCCGGCACAGGACTGTCCGCTGCAAGACGTAAGAATCGTGGCATGAGCCGGGGAACCCCGATCTCACCGCCCGCAGCCTCATGTCTGGGTCACAGACCACCATCACATTCATTGAATGGAATTGTTTCCGGTTTCTGTAGGACAGCTCCTGTGCACGGGGAGGGCGGAAAGGGATATGTGTACCATCAACGCACCCTAGCACATTCGGGATCCCTCCCATCAGATAGAAAGCATGTTTTATTTTGGCAACCTCTTCCTCATCCTCAGGAAACCTGATGTAAATTGGGATTAAATCACAAATTGCCAGAACTACCTGGATTAGGATGCGGCTCATAGTAGCCTGGCTTATCCCGCTGAGGAGGGCTGAGGTTGCCTGGAAGGTCCCTCGTGCCAAAATAGTAAGAGTGGCACACAGGCGTACTATGCCTGGAATGGAATGAGTGCGTTTGGTGGATGGCTCGATTTTGGTCTTAATCTGATCATATAGGGACTGTAGTGCAGCACGATTCAGACGGAAGCGGCTCCTGATCTGCTCGTCACTTAAGTCCCATACTGAAAGGCGGATTGCAAAGGAGCGGGGTGCCCTAAGCCTCACAACACCCCGCTCCCTTTCCTCCTGCTCTTTCAGCATACACATACATCCATCCACCCAGACACCATACATCACCCTCTTATCCATCACACACACTAAAGATATATACAAAAACAAAAAAAAACAAAAAAAACCACTAACACACAACACACACACAAACAATCACACTCCACACACACCCGCTACAATGCAGCTCACCACAAAACCAGAACTATAGTGGTCCAAACCACCAGCCTGCTGAAAACCAGCTTTCTAAGTTAGGCACAACCAAGAGGGGAGTTGCTGCACAGCCCACAAAAGGCCCCAAAATCAAGCCTCACTTGCTGTATGCTACACAAGATTTGCAGATGCCACCAAAACCAAGCTCCTAAAGAAACAGCACTGATGTCAGAAATCACCCAACAAGCCACAGAGAGTGAGGACAGAAACCAGACAGAGGCTCAAATGAGCTAAGGGAAGCGAGCACAGCACCACACCACAGCCTTTGCCACAGTGTAAGAATAGCAGAAGCTAGAACATTCCTTCCTTTTATACTTCATTTTCTAAAGTGACAGGTCCGCTTTGCCGCCTTTTGCGTCGCTCTGCTATTTCCGGGCGCCAATTAGCCGACCCAGGTGTGCGTAAAACAGAGTGCGCACGCGCACGCTAGTAGCGCTACTAGCGTACTTGAGCCGTAACTTGCGTGCATTAACGGACATGGACCAAAAATCAGGGGTGGACCAATGAAAGCTAAGCTGCTGTTTTTTTAAATAGCCGTTAGCCTAACCACATGTCACAAGGGTTTGAGATACATCAGTCCATTGTTGGATTTGGGTGTGTGTTGTTTGTTTAATGAGGTCTGTAATGAGTTAATTGGCTAACACACATGCTTCTGTCAGTGCAGTGGAGGTGTGCCTAGAAGGAACTGGGCTGTATGTGTGAATCAATTAAGTGGGCTGCTTTTGGATTGGCTGTTAGAGCACATAAAACCTGACCAAGCCTAACAGATTGCGATGCCATTCTGTAGTCTGCATGCGTGCTTGTTGGGTGTGTATTTGTGTGTGTGTGCAGCTACAGGATGGAGCCAAATTCAGGACATCTGCCGGCCACAGCAGGCCCGAGTAGGAGTTTGGTGGGTGCTGTGCGCAGACCTCCCTTAAGGAAAAGGGCACAGCCTGAAGGTGGGGCAGCACCCCAGGCTAAGCGCCCAGGTGCCAAGAGGGAGCCTGAATTTAATTTGGCGGAGAATAATCATCTTGTGCGCCTTACACTTGCTAAATGGGAGCTACTCTTTGGCTCCCAAAGCAAGTCCATAGGCAAACAAGAAAGAAGCAAACTGTGGGATGCCATTGGTGTGGAGCTTAGTAGCACAGCTCAACACCCACGTAGTGGCCCATCCTGCAGGAAACGCTTCTACACTTTGCGAGGGGCCCTTATGAAAAAGATGAATCACGATCTTGATGTGGACAGTGGGTTCATCCAGGCTCCAAAGAGTACCTACAGGCCGTATGAGGAGATGCTGAAGGCCAAAATCCCACTGGCTCGGCTGCAGGGTGTGGATCCTGGGGATGACACCACCGGTTGGAGTGAAGGTACATATTTTCTGGCTTTTATAATAACCTAATGTAAATGTATGTGATTTGCATTTTTACATTCTGAACAACTAACAGTAGGACCTGTGAAGTATTACATTACAGCTCAAACATTTGTAACTTTTCTGTCTGTTGCTTTATGCATAGGTGCACATGCTGCTGTCCGGGATGTGCCTCAGGACACCCAAGCTCCTGCCCTTCCAGCAACCTCAAGGCTACCCCAGTCTGCCATTGAAGGTATTTACCCATAATTTGGTTGCTGGTTGTTTTGTTAACAAATGGGTGTGGGAGCAGCTCAAACAATCAAGGTTTGCCCTGTTGAGTTTTAATAATATGTGCGTGCGCCCTAATTGCACGCCCACTGTAACACTCACAGCAACTAACTAACAAGGCCCTAACATGTGTAGATATGTAGGACGACAGAGATGTGTAGCCATATATCGGCATATCAATGTGGGAGCCACACTGGGCTTGATTAGTGAATAATAGTGAAAGAGCTGCTCACACACCTATGGCTCAATGTTGGTTTTATTTTGGCCTAGCTCCCATGCCCTTGGCCCCAGCATCTCCTCCGGATCCCACCTACTCTTTGGATGTCGGTAAGTGCATGTGTTCACCTTGCTTGATCCACTTTTACTCAAGTGCATGTGTCTCATTCTTCTTTTTTCTTGGTAGGCCAAGTGACTGGTTCATCTTTGGACCCCACTTCCGATGTTGCCGGTCAACAGGACCCTGTTGGTGTGTAGAGCAAGACATAATGTATCCTTTATGCTGTTTATGTTACACTGGTTCAATTTGGTTAGTCTACTAAGCTACATGTTAGCTTGGTAAACTTGAAGATGCCTCTTGGGAGTGCTGGTTGCCTCCCCAGGGTCAGTCTATTAGTTTTTTGAGTGATAGCAATGTATTTTTGCAGACATCTTTTTAGCCAAACATTCCCCGTAGTAGTTTGCTGATTATTTACATACTTTTTTTTTTTTTTTTTTAGTTGACCCGAATATCGGAAGTGGCTGTCCAGAAAGGGCCCCTCAAGTTCCAGCTGCCAGAGATGAGGGTAAGTGGTTTGGCCTTGCTCTAGTCTGTATTTTGGCTCTACTTTTGTGCCACTTGCTTCTGGCAACTTGTGTGTCCACATGTATTTTCAAGGTCCAAGCTCGAGTGAGGACCCCACTCCAGACATCTGGGATATTGCGGGTATGTTTAATTTAAGCAATGTTTCTGATGTGATTTGCAGAAATTAGTGCGTCTTAGTCCTGTAACATACATGTTAACAATCTGAGTTTAACAGAGACCTTTGGTCTAGTGTGTATTTGGGAACTTTTTATAGGTATGGCCTCGATAGCCTAACCAGGTTACATTAGAGTTTGGCCCACAGACCTACTAACCTGATTTTCCTGTTTAGCATATGCCAACTTGCCCGACATCTCGGATGTTGAATTGCGACTCTCTGGCAGCGATACCTCGAGCCTACCTGTGCCGGAGGACACGCAGGTAACATGGCTGATGTAGACGACCTCGAAACACATTGGCATATTCGTGGGTAGTGGAAGAAGCAACATGTCACATTTCCTTTCATTGTTGTTTTGGCAGGAGGCGGAACCAGAACCCCAAGCTGGGACCTCTTCCCAAGTCCCATGTGGCCAAGCTTCAGAGGCTCAGACAAGGGTAAGTTGTATAGTGAGTGTTTATGGTAATTTTTTGGAGGGGCATAACTGCATTGGTTCTGTTTGACTAAAATGTGGTTTACTATTTGTTTAGCCTCAAACCACAGCAAGAGGAGGTGTGGCACCAACCAGTGCCGATTTCTACGAGCTAGGGGTCCGGATGCTGGAGGACTACAGTCGCCAACAGCCGCGTGATGGAACTAATGAGCGCATTGCGGCGTTGGAAAATCAGGTGCTGATGTGTCAGCAACAAAATGAGGCCCTGCAGCGCCAGGTGGACCAGTTACGGCAAAACCAACTACAGAACCAGGACCTTGGTCGGCTGGCAAATGTAATAGAGCAATCTGTACAGCGCCAGGAAGAAGCAATACAGCGCCAGGCAGAAGGTCTCCAGCGGCAGGACCAAACTTTGTTGTTGCTACAACAGCTCATACAACAGCAGTCTATATTTTTTACTGCACTGTTGTCCCCCAACACCGCCCCTAGCAATGACTCCCAACCTCCCCGGCCACCCAGCCAAGAATATTAATTTGTAAACCTTTTTTTATGATTTATGTAAATATATTTTTGAAAACCACCTCTAAATTGTGTTTATCCATACATGTGAAAGCGAACTACACAGTCATGGATGTTTTGCTCCATCATCTCTAATATTATGCCACCATTTATGTGCCACATTAGTTAACATTGCTTACTATGGTGTAAACATGTACTGGCTCAAAATGGCTGCCTAATTTTAGACATAATGGTTTTTTGGAATCTAAACCTATGCTGGTCAAGGAACAACACAGTTATTAGTACAAAAAATTTTATTTAAAAAAATTGGCCCAACACGGCCAACATAGGCCAACAAAGCCAAAAACAATAGAAATGGCAGCCATCCCCCCCACCCTAACGTCTCCGACGCCTCTTCATGGCCAGCAGCATCCCTTTCATCTGTCGGAAGGCCCGCCACAGTCTGCGATGCTGGCGTATACAAGCTGTAGAGATGTGATTAAAAATAATATGTTAGAATTTGATTGTGAACTCAACATACACAGATGTAGCAATGTAATGTCAGTGTTTCTAACTTGCTAACACTCACATTAACATTGGTGAACAATGTGCCCTTAACATTTTAAATTAAAGGTTTAATATTGGCTTGAAAACATGTTAGGACAACATACCTTTACTCTTAAAGTGGACCAACACCCACAATATAGTTTATCATGGGTTTTGGGCCACTTTGTTGTTGCTCACAGATCTGTTTATTCCCTGATGTGTGTATCCACACAGTAATCCATAGCCACTCACCTCTCCATGCTCCAACGTGATTGGCCCAAAAAACGCACGCTAACGTCTATGCAGGGAACAGGAATGTACAATCCTCTTCCGCCGCCTCTTCACGCATGTCACTCTCTGGCTGCTCATGGGGACCCGGCGGCCATTCACAGAGGCCCAGGGCGGACAAATGCACGTCTGGAGTGGTGCGCGGGAGCCAGCGGAAGATAAGTTCCGATAATTAGGGGTTTGCTTGGTGGTTTTGACCCGCGGTACATGCACTTATCGTATGTTCCGCGGGGTGTTAGTTGTTAGTTGTTGGCAAATTAAATGTTTAATGCACATTAAACACCCTTGGTGTTGGGCCAGGTTAACTCTTGCAAATGTAATAATGTTTATGGCCAAGTAAGGACATTTATGTCTTTAGTCCCAGCCAAACATCAGGGCCTAAGGATGATCCAAGTTTGCCCTATAATGTTATGGGTAAACACCTAATCAGGCCCATTTGGTTGTCTATACGCCACAAATAGTCCGTATGTGTCCGTAACAAGAATGTGAGGCAACTATCAAGGATGGTGACTGGCATGTTGGATTATTGTACAAACACATTTAACCTAGATGTGTGTGAAATTCACACATTGGTAAATTTAAAATGTCTACAGATGTAACTAGAAGAGAAAGGTTTCACAAGTATTTACCCATATGAATTTGGATGTACTCACCATCGCAGCTGTGGCGGTGGCCCATGCTGCTGGCCGTCCCTGGAGCTGGTGTGGGGAGGAGGAATTCTGCCTCCGTCTGCGTAGCAACATCTGTCCATAAAAAAACAAAATACAAAACAACATTTAGTGGAGCTATGACACCCGAAGATTTGACATCCATCTGGTTATTGAGTCTTACCTAAAAAAAAACAGACATGTTTACATACATGTTAAACGATATTTACTATATTCCTGGTCCATTAGTTAATGTGAAGTGTTTATGGTTGCCACATGTATCCGTTATGAAAATCTGGCACTAACCTTTACATTGCAATGTAAATGACTCATTACCAATTTAATGGCTAATGTTACCAGTGTGCAACATGTGTTTGGCCTAACTACTTAACGTAAATTAACTATTGCTAGCACACATCATGGTGTGGCCAGAAACATAGGGGTGGTTGCCAGTTGGCTAGCACTGTAGTGTGGTTTGTGATGTTAATGTACATTAGCAAACCAGCTGAGACAATGGACCAGGAAATGTGTCTGTTAAAAGTGGTCCAAGACCCAGGATTGTTAATATTCAGTGTTTTAGTCTACTTTGGCAGAGCAACACAATTTTATTCCGCCACCGCCCCTGCCTTCCGCACATCACTCCTCCAGTGTGTGCGCACGCGCATGCCAGTATGAAACAGAGCGCAGGCGCACACACATCTCGAGTGCCACACAGGAGGCGGGGACAATGGCTTCTGCCACCCCCAAAGAGGGAAGTAGTTTGTGGTGTTTTGTTGGGGGGTGGCCCTGGGTGAGGGATGTGATTGGGCAGGGAAGGCGCGAGAATCCAAGCAATATCATCAATGTTTGTTGGTCCACTTTAAGGAATGACATAAATTCCAAAATGAGATGGCTAACAACATACACTTACCACGACTATGCCCGAGGAGGATTTGACGCCAAAATGCCATGGAGGTGCCGCCTATATGATGCCCTGCAAATTACAGAGGAATGGCAAGGGCTAAGCACAAATGGACAGATGAAACCTGTCACAGACTAACAATTAAAACATGTAAACTCACCAGGGGATGAAGCGCCACTTGAAGCCCAGGGAGGGCTCTGAGGAGGAGGCGGGGAGCCTCGGCTCCTCACACTCTGCTCAGAAGATCCACCAGGCAAAGGGCCACCCTCCTCCCTCTCACTCCCTGCTTGAGAGTGGCCCCTTGCCTGGTGAGAGTCCTCAGACTCAGAGTGTGAGGAGCTGAGGCTTGATCCAGCCTGCCCCCCAGCAGCACACTCCTCTGGGGCGTCATCCCCTTCCTCCCCTGGGTCCTCTAAATAGGACCCGCGGGAGGGACCCTCCCCCGATGACTCCCCCGAGTCCGCCTGCCTGGTTCGGGGGAGGAATCCCTTCCCACGTTTCCCCAGGGGAGGACGCTTATCTGTGTGGAGGGGGTGAAAGCAAATAATTAATATAAAGAGCAAAAAAGGACACAGCTTAGCAGATGATTCTGCACAAAGGCAAAAAAGAACATAAGCTTTAACTTACCTGATGCGTAGGCATCATATAGGCGGTACACGCCTTCTGGGTCCCGGCGCTTGAAATCAGACCATTTTTGTTGGATGGCCCGGATGGTCAGGTCGGTCTTGAAGCGCCGGGACACAGTGGCCTTCACCTCCATGGCAAGGCGTTTTTTAGCTCCTCGGGCATAGTCGTATTCGGCCAGGCAGAAGTCCTATGAAAAAAAAAAAAAAAATAATAAAAAATAAATACATGACATCAGAACAATGTCATAAACAGTTATACAGAGACAAGATCAAAGTGGACCCACACCCAGGATTAACATTATTCTGGGTTTGGGTGCACTTTTGTGGGCCACAACTATTGTGGGTGGCCCACTGTCTGCAACCCCCTTGGAAGGCCACAAATACACCGCTGAGGACACTCCCACGTCACTCCGCAAGCCAAACACAGCGCTCCACGCCGGTGTGGTATGCGCATCCAAGGCCGTTGGGAGGTGCATACCAGCTCAGCTGTGTCTGCAGGGCAAAGTACGCATGTGGCGTTTGACTCTAACAGGGAGTGCGCCTGCACACAAAATGAAAATATGTATGGCGCAGGGGTACACCCTGCTAGAGGTAAGCGCAATAGGCATCCGCAACTCACGCATGCACAGATGGGACGGGGCAGAGGTAATTTTTAGGGCCCTCCAGGGGGGGGGGGGCCATCCCAGCAGGACATCCACAATGGGGATGCCCCACGTGGAGTGTTAAATTTTGGCCTGAAAACAATACAAATTCTGCCCCTATCCCCCCTGTGTGTTTATCAATTTTTAAGCTAAAAATAAATAAATAAAATACTCACTTTCACCACCTGGCCATTTACACGGCTATCCACCCGGGTGCGCCTTTGTTTCCTTGGCCCAGGAGGGGAATGGGTGGGAGGGGTGGTATTTGGGGAAGGTGAGGTAGGTGGGGGAGGTGGGGGAGGGGTGGTGGGTCCGGAATCTGAGGAGGAGCTGGGGAGGCGCATTACTCTCCGTTTTGGAGCCATATTGGAAACGCTAAGGAGGAAACAGGAACCGGAAATGACGTAAGCGACATTAGACAAAAAAAAAAAAAAAAAAAAAAACCAAACAAAAATACGCTCCGCGCCCCAGCAACAAGCTATTCTCAGCTATGTGCAAGCTAAGTGGCGGAAAAACTAAAATGACGCTTGAAAACAAGCTAGTGGCATAAGCGCAAGACAGTTTTACCTTAAGGTGGCGTTGAAACGCAAAGGAGGATCCCGGAACCGGATATGACGCTAGCAACTGTGCTTCAAAATTCAAACACAAACATGCGCGCAACAGGGACAAGCTAATATCAGCTATGTGCAAGCTAAGTGGCGGAAAAACATTAAAATGACGCTGCAAAACAAGCTATTGGCATAAGCGCTAGACATTTTTACCTTAAGGTGGCGTTGAAACGCAAAGGAGGATCCCGGAACCGGATATGACGCTAGCAACTGTGCTTCAAAATTCAAACACAAACATGCGCGCAACAGGGACAAGCTAATATCAGCTATGTGCAAGCTAAGTGGCGGAAAAACATTAAAATGACGCTGCAAAACAAGCTATTGGCATAAGCGCTAGACATTTTTACCTTAAGGTGGCGTTGAAACGCAAAGGAGGATCCCGGAACCGGATATGACGCAAGCAACTGTGCTTCAAAATTCAAAAACAAACATGCGCGCAACAGGGACAAGCTAATATCAGCTATGTGCACGCTAAGTGGCGGAAAAACATTAAAATGACGCTGCAAAACAAGCTAGGGCCAAAGGCGCCACGAATTATTAGCTTGATTTAGCAGGGGATTCTACATACTGTAATGCATAGGTCCTTCTAAAGCATACACCGTTGTGCTTAAATATACAGATCTTATTCCTTCACAAAGTCATCACACAATCAAACTAGACAACTACCTGAAAATGTGGCACACATGAGAATGCATAACGGGTTGTTATGAGCTGGTACGACTGAATGTTAATCCTGCAATATGTGGCCAGGCACGCTCACAACTACAGTGTATTCATTAACAACGACTGGGGTCGCGGGAAGTGAATTCCTTGCAAATGGCAGAAGGGCACATGTATGAACAGCACAGCGCCGCACAACGCAGCGCAGCGAGGCACAGCGACGCTCGCGCCGCCACATAGCGAATTAAAACAGCGACTGCACAAACACTGACCAACACAGATTCATCAAGGACAGGGCTGCCGAATAGCTTGGGCGCTGACAATTTCTAAGAGCGAACGTGACCGCCCAACCTGACAGGCTACAAAATAGCTTTACAAGCCCCGTTTGTGTGGAAAACCAGCGATTTTGATGCCAATGAGTTTGGGTGGAGGAGATGCAATTCCCATGTCACTCACAACATTACATTGTGAAAAATAAAAAAAAAATCTAATACATATAAATAACCAGCCAGATTCATAAAACATATCAATATAAACATGTGTTGAATTTTGTACCAAAGAAAAAAACCCCAAAACCACTAAAAACAATCATTGCAGCGTCTGCCATTGAAATGTATGGGAGAGCGGCAGGTAGCGCCAGGTAATACGTGTCGCTGTGAAGGAATTTGCAGCGGCGCTGTTCGGGCCAGCCGGCTTCATGATGAATGCCGCGCTAGCCGTCGCTCTCGCCGGCGCTAGCCTCATTTAGCTTGATAAATGCGTCATTGTGACCGCCGCCGGGCGTACTTGAGTCGGTAGTCGCCGTTAGCTGCCGCTACCTGGCGCTCGTCAGACACTACCTGGCGCTATCGCTTGATGAATAAGGGCCTAAGTCTTAGACTGTAGTCTAATACTAACCTCCATGCTGTCTTATGTACAGCCACCCTTGTCAGACAAAGCAACAATAAGAGGAACATTACAAGACTAAATTTGCACTCTCAAATCACTGAATGGCGATGGCAAAAGACCAATACCACTTTGCGACTTCCTGGTATAAACATGTCCTCAAGGACTCAGGACTCCTTACTACTTATTCCATTCAACCTCATCCCACAGCTGGCCTTATTCCTAAATCCAGCTCTGAAATCGGACTAAGCAGCATTTCCCTCTCAAAAGGCACTTTCCCTTCATTATTCAAGTAATGGTCATAACTTAAAGTGGACCGAAACCCAGGATTTTGACTATCCTGGGTTTTGGTCCACTTCGGTGGGGCACCCCGATCGGGGGTGCCCCGCTGTCTGAAACCCCCCCGAAAGCCCAGAAACACTCACCTCACCACGCTCCCACGTGACCGCTCCAGCCAATCACAGCGCTCAGAGCCGCTGTGGTATGCGCGTCCAAGCGGCCTTGGACGCGCATAGCAGCTCAGCGGCTATGAGCGCTGGAGGCCGCATCTCGCGCTTCCCTCTAACAGGGAGCGCGCCTGCGCCGGCCATTCACAAATGGCCGGCGCGGGTGCGCGCCCTGCTAGAGGGAAGCGCGAGACGCGGCCGAGGCTCGCGCATGCGCCAATGGAACGGGGCTGAGGTAAGGTTTGTGGGCCTCCTGGGGGGTTCCTCCCCACGGGACATCCCGATTTCGGATGCCCCGCGGGGAGGGATCTGATCGGTCCGGTAATCTTATAGATTCCCGGGCCGATCCCCCCTGGGTTTCAAGCCACTTTAAATACTCAAGAAAACATTCCTGCACCTGTCTGTTCTCACTAGTTACATACACATGTAAGTAGGTTCTTTCTCATCCAAATTTCAACAACAACACACTATTTTTATACTAACTAGTTACTAGATTCCCCCAATCAGGATTCCACTGAAACAACTCCAAAGACACATCTACTAACTGGTAAATCTAAAGGCCACTATTATTTATACAACCAGATAAATTGACCCTTCACTAAGCGAACGATTTACCAACAAATCTTAGGCATCTGAACGCAGTTTCAATAGCAGAAGATTCATATGGTTGTTCGCTCGCTTAGTGAACGGTCAATTTATCTGGTCCTGTATATGGGCAGATAGTCACTAGCCACCGACTGTCATCTCCAGCAAAAACATCTCTTACTTCTGTCCTTTTCTCACCTGAAACACTTAAATTCTAAAGTATGGCCTTATCATACCCCAACAGGACTACCACGACACTAACCTCTGTCCTAATGTACTCCTGTTGCAATCTGTATTAATTGTACTTCTGCCACATGCAACATCCAACACATAATACTTTGCATATTATAACTGTATTACTCATCTTACCCTCCTGCACTCTCTACCTTTTGCTGCAAGCAAATTACAATTAAAAACAGGCTGAAACTACATTTGCAGATTGAAATTTTTATTTTTTATGCATTCGATATGTTGCTGAAATGGATTTCAGTATATAATAGGTTAAGCTATAGCTTGCATAACTTTCACATTAGAGGAGTTAAAAGTTCAGGGCAGGGGTTTCCCTCTGCTTGAGTGAATTCATAGGTCAATGGGCATATCATAGAGTTACGTGCTGCTGTCACCCCTCTGTGGTTTCAAAACTGCTGATTTTTTATTTGCCTGGTATTTGCTTAGTAATGATCAAACTGAAACATGCTGATGAGGTTGTCCTTCCTGAACATGAAGGTGGAGGACCTGTCTGAGTTACAATTCAAGGTATTTTCCATTGCTGTTTATGCTAATATCTAAGCCTACAATTAGTTGAAGTCACCAACCTTTTTGGCTATTTGGTCTCTTGTCAAACAATCCAGTACTTGTCTTGAACTAGTCTAGTCTAGTGTTATCATTATTTGATTGCATTTAAACACCACTCCACCTAATATTTATAATAGTTACCATAGCTGTCTACTGTTTAGGAAGACTGTTTTTTGTAATTTAGAGGCTTATTCATTGAAGTGTGAAGAATGCACCACCACATGGAGGACAGACTGTCCATGATAGTTATATAGCCCAAAATTTGGGGACCAGTACCAAATTGATAGTTCTTGTGTTAGGCTGAACTAGGCAGGATGGGCACATGATAAAATTGTTCCACCAGTAGGAAAATAACCTCAGCTCTACCTAATGTGACCAATTTTTTGAGTTTTCTGGCATTTATCTTACTGCCTCTCCTTTAAAAACCTCTTTACTTTTTTGTTTGACCCCATTGTTTAATATTTGGTCACCAGATACAGGGTTTTCAACAGAATGTCCATGATTTTTATATGACCTAAAATCTGATGACCAGCACCGATTTTTTGGTTCTTGTACTAGTCCAAACAAGGCAGGGTGGGCACTTGATAAAGCTGTTCCATCTGTGGAACATAAGCCAACCTCCACCTGATGTGACCACCTTTTTCAAGTTTCCTGGCATTTACATTGCTGCCCCGGTTCTGTGTGGCAACAACACTTCTGCAACCCTCTGCTGAACCCAGTGCAGGAAATCCGGGTGCATCACCTTATCTTGGATATTATCTAGATTGCTGCACTGCGGGGGAATATAGTATTTACACTTTCACTTCACAGTAAAAACTTTAATAGTTATAGGCAACTATTCCTGTTACTGGCTATATTCACTTTTTTATTACAGTGTTTAATGCTTCTTTGACAACTGAGGACATTGTGGTTCAAGTATGAATGTGGTTTACACTTTGCACTGATACTGTGCAATTGTGTAGTAATGGCTATATGAGAGTGGATGCGGACTCTCTGCATTCGGGCCGGGCCTAGAAGAGCACTGTTTGGCTACGATCAGCATTCTTCCTTCTACTCCCTCTATTGGCTCAGTGGGACACGTGGCCCGGCGTATAGCAGACAGGGTCCCCGGCTCTCAGCGACATCTTGTTGGGCTGTTTTAGATAGACAGAGGTTCCTGCTGCAGCGGTTTAGGGACAGATAGGCTATCTTATTTAAAAAACTATAGTCAGACATAGCAGCTGGAGTAAGGGCTAGAGTAGGGTTGGACTGTGGGTCGTCACTACTACTGCACAAATAGCACTGGGGTGAGTGTGTCCCCTTGTACCAAACCTATCTGTAAAGACTGTACTGCAAGGTCTTTGACCCTTCCACACTATGGACTGCACACGAGGTTTTAGGGCAACCTCAGGTAAGCCCGTTCCAATTTTATCTATTGCATTGTATGTCCCAAATGGGGCTCTCAGAGATTGAAGTCATTTGAGAGGATTGTGCTGGAATACCTGAAAACAACCACCACCAGCCTTATGGATCCCATGCAATTTGCCTACAGTGGAGGAGCAGTGGAGGAGCTTGTTAGTTGGTGCACTATACACAACCTGGTCATTAACCCTTCAAAAACCATAGAGATGGTTGTGGACTTCAGTAAGAATCCGGCACCCATGACACCCCTGTCCATCAAGGGGGTGAAAATCAAAAGAGGAAGTGAGACAAAATTTCTGGGTGTGACCATCTCCAACAACCTCAGCTGGGAAAGGAACACCATGGCTCTACTGAGGAAAGCACACCAGAGAGGCAACTGAAGAAGGCCGGTCTGTCGAAAAGGTTGCTAGTGCTCTTCTTCAATGCCGTCATTGGTTCTGTACTGTGTTTTTCTTTCTCTGTCTGGTTCGAGGGATCTACTAAAAGGGACAAGTGTAGACTCCAAAGAACAATTAAGACAGCAGAAAGAATAATTGGAGCTCCGTTACCATCCCTGCATGAACTGCACGAACGCAGAACAAAGATTTGAGCAGAAAAGATACTTCGGGATCCCTCCCACCCTGGACACGCCCTATTCCATTACTTACCATCTGGGCGTCGTCTTGCGGTACCAGCCTGCAGGACTTCTAGGTCTAGGAAGGGTTTCTTTCCTTTGGCTGTCCGCATACTCAACAATAGGCAGGCATCATAGGCCCCGGCTCAAGCTGGTATCATTTGCACTTTGTATCATTTGCACTTTAGAAGATTAACTGTGTCTGTGTATCTCTGTTTCTATGTTCCCCTTCCTATGTTACTGTTGTTCATCTCATGATGTACTTGGCGAGCAATAAATTGAATTGAATTGAATTGGATAGAACCCCACAGAGGTACCTTGGCGCTTGGTGGTGCAGCTTAAGCATACTTCTGCAGATGTGTGTGACCAAGCCTCTGTTTTTAACCAGATTTAGAGACAGATTTAAGGTTGGTCTGCAAGCTAACAGGGTTGAGTGCTGTGGTTCCTTTAAGACTTTTGTATCCTAATTGCCCTGCTAACGTGCACCTCGCAGGTTAGTTATAAAATGGTCTGAGTGCTTCCACCCCCTCCTTTGTGTTTGTGTCCTGGCTTCTGGAGCCATCCGAGCCCCCACGGGGGATCGGATGGCACCAAATTAAAGAGGAGACCCGGCCGGATCCAACAAGGGGTCAGGTGAGTATTTTTTATTGATTTTTTTTTTAACTAGCAGGGGGGAAAGTCAGGCGCGTAGATTCTACGTGCTTGGCACTTAAGCGGAGTAGAAGCGAGCACGTAGAATCTACGTGCTTGGCACTGGAAGGGTTAAAGCGGTCCTTCACTCTGAATAAGAGTCTATCTTATATGTTTCCCACACCCTGTACATACAGATTGCTCACATTAAGAATCATCCTACCTGCATTTACTGCATGTTATGAGCCTTTAAACATCCAAGATGGCGGCTCATGGAACATCAGGCAGCCTGTAAACAGGAAGTGCCTTCTGACTGTCTGCACTGCATTCTGGGGTTGCTGACTTTTTCCTGACTCCAGCTCTGCTCTGTCTGAGCAAAGCACAGCTATAACCCGCCCCCCTGTACTTTATCCCACTCTCCTCGGTAAGTGTGATGCTTCTGAGTCCTGAACAGAGTTGCAGCCCAGTGGGGGAAAGAATAATAAGTAAGTGACTAAAAACGTAAAATATATTAACTTTAGATGCTGGGGAATCATTTTTTAAGGGTTTGGGCTTTTCAATAAATGATGGTGAAGGTCCGGTTTAAGCTACTAGAATACATGATTGTGATCCTCCCTATTTGAATAAGTTGGATTACAGCAGAATGGGTTAAACCTGTCTGCCTGTGATTAGAAAGCTAGAGTGAGAAAGTCTCTGTATCTGTACATCTAATGCACCAGTTGATGTACATTGCAAAGATATACACATAAGGTAAACACATTGTTTTGCAATCGAAATTGAAAAACAGCAGGACAACACATTATGATCCAGAGTGACCCAGTCCAAAGCTGGTACATGCTCTAGGCTTGCTCTAGATACAAAGAAAAAAATATTGGGTCTAGGAAAAACCCAATTATAGTATGCTAGCATTGCAGAAGGGGAAGTGACGCGGTGCCACTAGCACGGCAGCATCTAGACACTGACAGCCTGGAACACATCAGCGTTTCGGCTGCACCAGCGTCTAGCGTCTAGGATTCCTCGCCCCGCCTTCTATCACTGAAGTGTCCTGAACGCGTGCAGTATTTAAATCCCACATCAGGGAGGATCAGGTCAAAGGAGCTGGGTTTCAGCTATAAGGCTGCACCCCACAGGAACCTGGTAGTACAGCCTAGAGTAAACTTGAGGTCGGACGGACAACCTCATAATGTCGAGCAGAGATTCCACTCCTTTGCCTATCCCCCACTGAGGGGTAAGTCCTTGTCTATTTTACTCCACTTTTGACAGCTATATTGCTAGTATTTTCAATATGTAGTATTTGAACTGTGCTTGCACATTGAAAGAATACACCAATAGAAGAAATTATTAAACTAATATAGAACTACAATTTATTTATTCACCACAGATATGTGTCTAATCAACTTACGTTTTTCATTGGGGGCTCCGTTGCATGAGTAAATGAGTGGGGCAGGGGGGAGTTGGTAGGAGAGAAGTGCTCTGAAGGGTGAAGCCACTTCAAATGATGTAAATTTTATCTTTAAAGTATGTGGCAAATTGCTCAGCTGTTAGCTGTGAGGATGGAGGAGGTAGCGGTGGAGAGGTGGAGAGTGTTAAATAGCTGTTTTGGATTCCTGTGCCTGTGCTGATATGATGATGTGAAATATTCCTGTTTAGCAGATGAAAGGGCAGCCCTGAGTTCCTGAAGGGCTTTCCTCTATGACAGGGACAGGAAGTCCGCCTTGGTTTTGGACTTCCTCCATTGCCGTTCAGCAACTTGAGAATGCAGTTTCAATGTTGCAGTCTTAGAATTAAACCAAGGTTGTCTTTTTTTGGCCTGAGGGTCCCTGTAGTTAAGGGGAGCAACAGAGTCAAGGGCAGCAGTTAGTGTGTTATAGTAGTATGAAGCTGCAGCGTCTACATTGGTGAATGAGGGCAGGGTGTAAAGGGGACGTAAAGCATTGGAGAGATTGAAGTTCTATGTTTCTGAGGTTCCTGCGCAGAAAGGGAAGAGAGTGTTAGTGTTAGTAGGTTGTGATCAGAGAGGGGAAGTGGGGATGAGGAAAGACTGGATGCAGAGGAGAGGTGAGTAAAGAGTAGGTCAAACGTATGTCCATCTTTGGGAGTGGGGCTAGCAGATCATTGTTTGAGGTCAAAGGAGGTGGTTAGGGATAGTAATTTGGTGGTTGCAGGGTATGTTGAAGTCACCCATGATTATAGCCGGGATGTTAGAGGACAGGAAGTGTAGAAGCCAAGTGGAGAAGTGGTCCAGGAAGAGAGTGGCAGGTCCAGGAGGGCAATAGATAATGGCAATATTTAGGTAACAGGGAGAGTAGAGACACAGTGAACTTCAAAAGAAGAGAAGGAAGGAGTAAGCCAGGTTTCAGTAAAGGTCATGAAGGTGAAGAGGTTGGTAGTGAAGAGGTCATGGATGTATGCAAGTTTGTTGCACAATGAACGTGCATTCCACAGTGCAGAGGTGACAATGGTAGGAGTGCGTGGGGAGGGGGTGATTATTATGAGGCTGGCTAGGTTCTGTGTGTTTGTTGGCTTGTTACCACAGTGAAGGTTTGTCTGTGTTGAGTTGGGGGGTAGAGGAGCAAGGAGGTGAAGTAAATAGGCCTCAGTTTTGATCGATGTCACCAGCTACAAGTAGGAGCAGAGAAAGAGAGATGAGGTGGCTGTGGGATTTAAAAGTGGCAGAGCCTGTATTCTAAGTATACAGCACGTCCTGTTCCAGAATATTCCTTACACATGGGTAATACATCCACAAGATGGCGCTGGACTGCAGAAAACAGCTTGTGGCTCCTCCCGGCCCTATATAAGTCAGGGACCTCCCACAAATTCCCCAGTTCTTTACTGCAGTCTGGGCTGCGAAGATAGAAGATAGCTCTCTATGTGGCGCAGGTGAGCGGGGATTATATGCCTGCGGCCCTGCAGCACTATTCCCACCCGTTTCGTTCCATATTGCTGCCTCCCAGCCTCGGCTGACAAGGTTCGGGTGAAAAGGTAGGTCAGTAAGCACCAGTTAGGTGCTGAGGAGCTATGCTCCTACCGCAGTCCCTGCTCTGACAGGGTAGGCGGTTTAGACTGATGGTGAGCCTTTTGGGATGCCCCCCCCCTGCTCCATGGGTTTTTGCCAGTCTCAACCTGCAGTATTCCCATAGGTGTTCCCCTCCACCCTTACTCCTCCCATTGTCTCCTGGGTGCCGTCATCTCCCTGGAAATCCTTCTATTCCTGCCTCGCTCTCCCTCTGGGAGATCTCCGGGGGGGGGGGGGGGTGACTAGTGGTAAAAAAAAAAACCTGTATTTTTATGTTTTATCTTTGTACTGTGTTCTGTCACCTTGTACGCCGCCGCGCACTTGTACAGCGCTCCGCGGAAGGCGGCGTCATTTACCTCAGAGCTGCCGGGCCGCTATTGGCCGGCCGGATCACGTGGGCGCGTTTCGCGCTCTTCGGGGGGGCGGGCTCTGTGGATGACGATTTTCACATCACGTCTCCACGGCCCGCCCCTCGAGGTCTGCGGATGCCTTTTTGCCTGTCCTTAGCTGCGTGTGCTGCTGCAAACACGTGGATACGCACCACCTCAATATACTAGAAAAGGTGCCAGCCTAGGGGACTCACTATAACCGCTATAACACTACACACTTCTGTCCTCACCAAAAAGACTGCACACTATTACTCCATAAAATACATTTTATTCAAAAAAGGATTCAACATATATGACATACATCACAATAAAACATGACACTTAATACTACACATACAAATCACAAGTAAAAAACACATATATAAAACCCCAAAGTGGGGAGGAGCTCCAGGGCTAACCAATTTATTCTATGCACCAACAATGCTTACTACCAATGTTCATATAAACATTTAATCCATAATAAATATAGTATTACTAGAGAAGTTAGTTATATAAAAAAACATGTATTGACCGACGCTTATGAGATCAAAGTGCCAAGTGCATGTGCGTTGCTCCTATATGCAAAATGCATATATAAACCCAATCCTATCTTTAAATATATCGTGCCCCATTTACAACTATCAACAGTAACAAGTGCATAAAATATATGTGAAAAAATATAAAGTGCCAAGTGCTAAAAAGTGAACTACAGCCTATGCCGCCTTTAACATAACTACGTGCATCTGATAAGCGTCGCCCATACATGTACACAATATCCAAAAATCAATACTAGTTTTGCCAATAGTAGTGCCCGTTGTCCTCCCCACTTACCTCACCGACGTGCTGCGTGGTCCTCCACCACTTCGCCTGGGTGCCCTGGCGCGTGTGTGCAGCCCATGCGTGTGCTGCTGGCTCCCTGTGGTCCTTGAGTAACCCCGGTGGGGTGTTTTTTTTCAGGATATTCCTTTCTGCTGTATTCTTATGGGAATGTTTTGTTATGTCTTTCAGGCGGCACTGTGGTTTCTCCCGGCCATCTCCCCTCACTATCTCCCACTTCCCTAGCGGGTTCTTGGGGCATCCCGGGTAGCTCTTTAGCGTTAACCCTTACTGGCCTGTTGTGCCATTCAAATCACCATATGGAGACTTCTGGGGATAATGGGCCTGGGGTTCCTTCGGCACAAGCCCGGCTATGTGTTGCGTGTGAGGTATCCCCCATAAGTGATGGTGTCAGGGTATGTGTATCCTGTGCCCAGCAGGTACTTGAGCTGCAGTCTGGGCTGTCTGTTACTGGGCCTGGTGGTGCGCCCCCTCTGGCCTCACCTACCCTCCCACACTTACATCTGACCCCCACCGAGGGGCATACTAGTGGGGAGTCTCAACCTGATTTAGCTGCATGGGTGGCCAGTGTTGAAAAACATCTTGCTGGGTCTGCCCCGCGTAAGGCTTCTGCTAAGAAGCGGCATTTATCACCCGCGGTTTCCCTCTTCCCTGTAGAAGATGAGAACCCTTACTCACTCTCAGGTCCCTACCCCCTTGAGGAGGGGGAATTAGTTTCTGATTCTGAATCCTCTGAGGAACAACCTCAAATTTACGGTGGTACTGGGACTCCCTTTGGGGAAGACCCGTGGTGCCCTGATGACACTGACAGATTGCTGAGTCACATTTTTGAAGTGCTTTGTATTTCTCCCCCGGCAGTGGCTCCGCAGCAGCAGGGTGAGCTTTTTCATACGGTCCACGCTGGGAGTTCCCTGAGCAGTCTCATTTTAATAATCTAGTGCTCAAGGAATGGGAAGGCCTAGCAAGCTGCCAGATGTGCCTAAGAGATGGGACAAGGGGTATCCCTTTCCTGCTGATGTTGTTAAGCGTTGGTCATGTCCTTCCGAGGTGGATGCGCCCGTTCTCAGGATGTCCAATACATCTGTCATGCATTCTCCTGATACTACTACCCTGCGGGATGGTGAGGACCGGCGCTTGGACCAACTGGCCTGTCACGCCTTTGCCTGTGTGGGGACAGCGCTGCGCTTGGTTTGTGCCTCTGCGATTACGGCTATTACCATCAAAGGGGTGCTTAAGTGTCTCTTGGACAGGGAATCTGAGGATGCGGGTAGAGAAAAGCATATATCTCTCCTGCTTTGTGAGTAATTTCTTGCATATATTCTTTCTGCCATGGATCATGCTATTAGAATGTGTGGTAGGACTTCTGCCCTGTTGGTGGCTATACGCCGCTCTGTCTGGCTACGTCAGTGGGTAGCTGATAATGCTGCTAAGAAGGCTCTTGGTGAGTGCTTGGATTTGTTTGCCAGGGGCGGTAGGTTACCTCAACGTAGGAGGCTGTCCCGGTCCTTTCGGGGGATGGGTGCCTTTCTACCTTCCTTCCGTTGGTTCCAGAACTGGCAGAGGAGTCTCCTGGGGTCCCAAGCCAAAATCCTCACTCAAGCCCCCTCAGGCATGAAGGGGCGCCCTCATCCATCTGGGTGGGGGGGCGGCTTAGGCTCTTTGCTCACGTCTGGAGGCTTCACGTCTCAGACCGGTGGATTCAGGAGGTAGTGTCCTCTGGTTACAAGACAGAGTTTGCTGCCTGGCCGCCCCCAAGATTCATCAAATCCCGGATGGCTCAAAACCCCCTGTCAGCTCAGGGTCTGTGCCTCGCTGTCCAAAACCTTCTGGAGTTGGGGGTCATCTGCCAGTTGCCTTTGAGGGAAAGGGGCAGAGGCTACTATTCCAATCTTTTCACTGTTCCCAAAAAAGACGGGTCCATCAGACCCATCCTGGATTTAAAGCGCCTCAACAAATTTGTCAGATTCAAACACTTTCGCATGGAGACTCTCCGCTCAGCTGTCAATTCACTACGCCCGGGCGACTTCATGACCTCTGTAGACATCAAGGACGCTTACCTTCATGTACCAATCTTTCCAGGTCATCAGAGATTCCTCAGGTTTGCTCTGGAGGATCATCACTACCAATTTGTGGCCTTGCCTTTCGGTATCACCTCGGCTCCCTGGGTATTCACCAAGGTGCGGGCGTAATAGCTCTGCTGAGATCTCAGGGCATTCGCATCCTTCCTTACTTGGACGACGTTCTCATCACGTCTCAGTCCTTCCAGCAGGCTGAGCTGGATACCCATCTGGTGGTGTCCACACTGGAGTCCTTCGGCTGGGTTATCAACCACCCCAAATCTACCCTGTCACCGCCAATGGTGAGGTCCTTTCTGGGCATGACTCTGGATATATCTCAGGTATAGATTTTTCTCCCTCAGCAGAAGGTGGAGAGTCTTCAAGGCCAAGCCAGGCTTCTTATGTCTTGCTCTCATCCCTCCATCTGGCAGGGGATGCAGCTGGTGGGCCTGATGGTGTCTTGCTTCGAGGCGGTTCCATACGCTCAGTTTCACATGAGACCTCTTCAACTTCACCTCTTGTCGGTATGGGATTGGGACCCTCGGTCCCTGGATCAGGTGTTTGTTCTGTCCGCTCTGGCCAGATGGTCCCTCTCATGGTGGCTGGACTCAAGGAACCTGTTGGTGGGCAGATCCTTTCTGGCCCCGTGCTGGGAGACAGTCACCACAGATGCCAGTCTGACAGGTTGGGGGAGCTTCTGGAAATCCCTGAAATTCCAGGGTCAGTGGGGCCCTCGAGAGGCCCACACCCCTATCAACATTCTGGAACTGAGGGCGATAAGGTTGGTTCTCGCCCAATTGACTCCACACCTTCGGGGTCGGGCTGTTCAGATCCGCTCGGACAATCAGACGGCAGTTGCCTACATCAATCGTCAGGGAGGGACCCGGAGCAAGAGGGCACCAAAGGAAGTTTCCCTGATACTGTCTAGGGCAGAGGAGAATGTTCCCTGCAGCTGTGTACATCCTGGGGGTGGAAAATCTGAAGGCATACTCCCTCAGCAGGGGGACTTCTCGTCTGGGAGAATGCAGCAGGGTGTTTCACTCCCTGTGCCACCGCTGGGGTCAGCCAAATGTGGATCTGTTTGCGTCCCATCACAATCACAAGCTTCCAGTCTTTGTCTCTCTGTCCCAGGACTCTCTGGCATTGGCCATGGATGCACTAGCAATGTCTTGGAAGAGTTTTCAGCTCCTCTATGTGTTCCCTCCTTTTCCTCTGCTGGGCAGGGTGCTGCGCAAGGAAGGGGTGCCAACCATTCTGGTGGCCCCCTGTTGGCCAAGAAGAGTGTGGTTCGCAGACATCGTGCAGTTGGCAGTAGATCAGTACGCCCTGCCCAAGGTTCCAGACCTGCTCACTCAGGGGCAGCTACGTCATCCCAGTTTACAAATGCTGGCTTTAGCGGCCTGGCTGCTGAAACCTCCATCTTGATGGAAAAGGGACTGCCTGCCTCTGTTGTTAATACCATGATTCGGGCTAGGAAGAAGTCCTTGTCATCCATCTACTATAGGGTATGGCATGCTTACATTGACTGGTGTGAGTCGCTTCCCTGTCATGCGTTTTCTATTCCTAGGATTCTGGAATTTCTGCAACATGGTTTGGATTTGGGTCTTCAACTTAGTACCCTCAAAGGTCATGTTCTGCTTTGGCCATTTTCTTCCAAAGATCCTTTGCTCAACATCGTCTGGTCAAGACTTTCTTCCAGGGGGTTACTCACGTGCATCCTCCACGTAAGCCTAGGTTACCAGTCTGGGATTTGAACTTGGTTTTATCTGCCTTGCAGGGGTCTCCCTTTGAGCCTTTGCGTGAGGCCCCTTTGTCCATTTTGATGCTTAAGGTAGTCTTTTTGGTGGCTATCACTTCTGTTATGCATGTTTCTGAGTTGGCGGCGCTTTCCATCAAACCCCCTTACTTTGAGAGACACCAGGACAAGGTGGTGTTTCGTTTTAAGACAGATTTTCTGCCTAAGGCTGTGTCTGCTTTTCATCTCGATCAGGACATTGTTTTGCCTTCTCTGTGCCCTAATCCTAGTAACCATAAGGAGCGAGTTTTACACTCTCTGGATGTGGTCAGGAGGAGTTTTTTGGTGGCTACTGAATCCTTCAGGAAGAAGGAATCCTTCTGGCTCCAGCTAAGTCCACTATGAGCAAGTGGATCCGTCAGGCTGTGGTACAGGCCTATTCTGCTAAGGGGAAGGAGCCTCCCTTCCGCCTTACTGCTCATTCTACTCGTGCTATTGATGCCTCTTGGGTTTTTCAGCACCAAGCTTCTGTTGAACAAGTTTGCAAGGCCGCTACTTTATCTTCTGTTCATACTTTTTCTAAGTTTTACAAGGCTGATGTTAGGGCCTCAGCTGATGCTGCTTTTGGTCACAAAGTTCTGCAGGCGGCAGCAGTTTAAACTGCCCGCTGTTACTTTTTGGGGATCCCACCCTACCTTACGGACACTGCTATTGGATGTCCCATGTGTAAGGAATATTCTGGAACAGGACGTGCTGTATACTTACAATTCTGTGATTACTCACCTGTAGAATTGGTATTATATGTATACAGCACGTCCTGTTCCATCCCACCCTTGTTATCATTATTCTTAGTTACCTCTGTATGGTGATTGTTCATATGTTCATTTGTTCATTTTTGAATTCCTGTTATTATTGTACTCCCGGCTTCTTGTTAACTGCTTGTCAATACTGGGGAATTTGTGGGAGGTCCCTGACTTATATAGGGCCGGGAGGAGCCACAAGCTGTTTTCTGCAGTCCAGCGCCATCTTGTGGATGTATTACCCATGTGTAAGGAATATTCTGGAACAGGACGTGCTGTATACATATAATACCAATTCTACAGGTGAGTAATCACAGAATTGTATTTTTGCGGGTGCATTGAGAAAGGGAGAGAGATTAAACTCATGTGAGGACAGCTAGGGGGATGGAAGCAGTGATGATGAGAGATAGAGAGACTTACAAGGTGCAGGGGGATGCTGTGAGTTTAGGAATTTTGGAGTCAGAGGAAGGAGAACTGTAAAATACCAGAGGAGCATTGTTGAAGGATGAGAACAGAGATAGGTGCCTGTTCGCTTCTGGTCACTTTGGGCTCAATATGTTGGGAATTGGATCTGATATAAAAGGCCAGCATAAGCAAGGCGCGAACAGGGTATGGCAGAGTGCCAGCATGGGAGGAAGAAGAGCCTTCGTTCTCCTTCCATCCAAACACTGGCATAGCGGTAATTCAGTTGGCACAATAGGTGACGACATGGAACCCGAAGAGGCGTTAGAGCACTGCCTGCCGCTGGATTAAGATGGTGGAGATAAGTATAGTGTAAGTTTAGACTTAAATGCTTCTGTGTGGTGTGTTTATTTTTACTTTTACTACCTTGTACTAGTAAGGGGTCCGGGGGGCCCTATACCAGTTCAAAGGGTAGGGGCAGGTGACCATTAGCCCCCCGCCCCATTATGTGTATCCCCAAAGGCCAGGGGGTACAGAGAGCCCGGTGCTCTATCTGCATCCCGCGCCACCATCTTGCTGGACCTGGGAGGTGTATGTACCTCACAATCCTCCAAAAGTCACTGAATTGTTCACTAATCGATGCAGGGATACAAGAGCAGCAGTTGTGGACTGGATGATATCAGTCACCCGAGTGTCCATAGCTGCTGATTGGACATAGTGGAACGCTAGTTGCGCAATGCTAAATTGTGAAAGTTAAAATCCAGACCGGAAATGGCCTTAACATTAGTTTGTCTAAAACCTACTCATCCAATAATATGAGACTATAGGCCACTATAAGCAGGGAATGTAATGTAAAAGCCCCTGGATCTTTTGGGTATCCCAGAATCCCAAGGGGAATTCAACTCAATCAGTTTATTTTTATTTCTCTTTCACCAAGCAGTTGCCTGCCAACCACCAGTCTGCCCAGGAGATCCCTCCCCATTCCCTGTTGAGTCATAGGAAGCCACATAATTGCTGGGGGTCAAAGAGAGTACTGAAGGGCTGCAAGTCAGAGGAAAGTGCAAAAGGGCTGGGGGTCAGGAGGGGGCACATAATGGGGGTGGCAAGTCAGAGGCACAGCAGGGGTGGTGGCTCTCAGCTCATTCACAGCCTACTCCCAGACTCTGGACCAGTGTTCCCCAACCCTCTTCTGGAGGGTCATATTGTGTGGGTCTTTACACAGACCTCTTCATAGCTCTGTCTGAGCACTAATTATTGCACCTGTGACCTGTTGCTGGATCTCCAGGAGAGGGTTGGGAAACACTGCTCTAGGCTCAGCACACTCACCAGAGATGCAGGGAAAGGTATGGGCGCCCCACTTGTAAAAATGACAGGAACTGGACAGTCTACAACTCTGGATATGCAATAGCTGACCTGCATCTGGCTGTGGCTAGCCTTTGGAACGAAGTATGCTGGTTTGGGGATTTTATTTTACTAAACCCCAACAGACCTAAACGCTTCAACTGCTACAAAGACTCTGTAGCAGTTGCTACATCATTTCAACCTTGCTTGAAATCATGTATAGCTGTAAGACCTCCTTCAACAGTGAAAGTGAAGCCATATCCAGGTTCCCTATTGGAGGGAGCAATGCCAAGAAAAATGTGCCCGTCTTCTCCCTTAATTGGTTAAATTCTAAAAGAACAAGCCACTCGCTCTTAGCCTTCTACTGGTGCTTAGCCTGATTTTAATAGAATTTACAAATGTAAAATTCTTGGTTCCAGCCTTCTGATCCTATAGCAGCACCTGTAGTCTACCTGGTTCCAGCACCAAGCTCATTACCACAGCAATCTCACAAACAATACCAGTCTGCAACCCCACTGTGCATGTGACAACCACACAGGGCAACTTGAACGCTCAGTTTAGTAGATGCAAAATAAATACACCATACATCTAAAACTGCTAGTATTATGTAAGACCTTTTTGAGGGCATCTATTTCCAGATTTCAACAACAACCTCTTTTGGAGCCTGGATGCTGGATAGAGAGTGTCTCTATCCAGCGGCTCTGGCTGCTGCATCCTCTGCTTCCCTCTAGCAGTGCACATGTCCGAGCCAGGCATTTGTGAATGGCCAGCACGGGAACGCTCCCTTTGTACGTGTATTTTAGATTCTATTGAGTTAATATCATTAATATAATAGAATACCACTATGTTCACTCTTATAACCCAATTCTTACCCTGTATTCCTAGGGACAAGAACTGGAGGATATCCTTTTACAGGGATCTACATTTGAACTAAGAGGAGGATCCTTGGGCACCTACATCTTCACTAAAGTGTATGAGACTATGAACTCCATTACCTTTTTAATCTGGTAAGCGTATATTTTACACGTTGGTGGAGGTGCACGTTTGGAAGATCTGATACCTCACTTGGGAGAACCTTTGAATAAGGATTTAGATAAGAGACTTTTTATAAACCCTTTTTAAATTATATTTGCTACATGCTTTTATATTTAATTGTGATTTCAGTAAATTGCCTCCCTCAAAACCCCACTCAGTGGTGTAAGTTGATGTGATGTAAGTTGTTTGAGAGGGCCTAGCCTTGTGCTGGTGTTGTGGAATAGCATGCAGATGTTGCACTCTTGGGAAGCAGCCCTGCTTCTGAAAAACCCCAAAGTCAAAATTACCTCAAATATCTTTGCAATATTCCCGTATTTTGAAATAGACGTAGTAAACCATCACCTGTAATGACACACCATTGCTCTGCTCACAGCAGAGATGTCTTAGATTAGGTTGCATGAAAAAAATAGTAACAGATTCCCTTTAGTACAGTAGCTGTTTAGTGTGTGTGTGTGTGTGTGTGTGTGTGTGTGTGTGTGTGTGTGTGTGTGTGTATGACAGACATGCTGCCCCGTGTTTCTGATATATTTCTCTCAGTTAGGAGTAGGCTGCTGCTGTTGGCACAGCTTCCCCCCCCCCCCCCTCATGCTCAGGACTGTCAGGTGTGTAGAAAAATGGCCACTGAAGCCCTCTGAAACATCCTATGCAAATGATCATCAAATGGGGGGGGGGGGGGTTATGAGAGCAGTTTACTAAAAACTTTCTTTTTTTTGACTGGAGGTCAGCTTTAATGCTGTCATAAGGCCCCTTTCACACATTCCCACTTGCATCACATTACAGGAGAATTCCAACGTGACACAAACTGAAGAAAACACTGCCCATTAGAATAAATTGGCCCTTTTAATAATTTTAAAGATCTGTATACAAATCATCAGATGTTGCCATAATATATAATAAAGGCTGAATAAATGGCAGGTTTAATAACTATATGAAAATGTAACATATTACAGCCCATCTGAGCTCAGTGACCTACAATCCAAAAGAATGATTGAGTAAGCACTAGCAGCTACATTACATCAGGCTGGAATCTCTTCAAAGGTATGTCTTCAGGTTAACCTATGATCTTAGTTTACAGCAAGGTGCTGTGTAGAACTGAGCACTCAGGGCTTATCGGACACCAAGCTTTACTGTGAGTGGGTTATCCAGAATCCTCAACTTTTTATCTAGTATTTTATACTGTAATGGTATCAGGTAGAGATGAGCGAACTTTTGAAAAATTCGATTCGACTGATTCGCCGAATTTTCCGACAAAAATCGTTTCGACCCGACTTTATTCGCATAGGATGCGTGCTGGGTTAGTGAAATAATACTGTAAATAATTAGGACATGCAGATCAGAGGCATCGCTATTAGAATCGCAGAGCGGCACAAGTTCAGAGAGTTGAGGTGGCATTACTATGAGGGGTCCCTATATTGCCTGAAAAAAACACCCAGGAGCTGGCAGCAGCAGGAGCCCAAATATTGGCTGAAAGACATCCTGGAGTTGGCAGCAGGAGCCCAAAAATTGGATGAATCACACCCTGGAGTTGCAAGCAGCAGCAGCAGCCCAGACATAGCTTGAAAGAGACACTGGAGTTGGCAGCAGGAGACCAAAAATTGGATGAATCACACCCTGGAGTTGCAAGCAGCAGCAGGAGCCGAAACATTACTTTAAAGAGACACTGGAGTTGGCTTCAGGAGCCCAAAAATTGGATGAATCACACCCTGGAGTTGCAAGCAGCAGCAGCAGCAGCCCAAACATAGCTTGAAAGAGACACTGGAGTTGGCAGCAGGAGCCCAAAAATTGGACGAATCACACCCTGGAGTTGCAAGCAGCAGCAGGAGCCCAAACATTACTTTAAAGAGACACTGGAGTTGGCTTCAGGAGCCCAAAAATTGGATGAATCACACCCTGGAGTTGCAAGCAGCAGCAGCAGCCCAAACATAGCTTGAAAGAGACACTGGAGTTGGCAGCAGGAGCCCAAAAATTGGATGAATCACACCCTGGAGTTGCAAGCAGCAGCAGGAGCCCAAACATAGCTTGAAAGATACACTGGAGTTGGCAGCAGGAGCCCAAAAATTGGATTAATCACACCCTGGAGTTGCAAGCAGCAGCAGCAGGAGCCCAAACATTGGCTGAAAGAGACACTGGAGTTGGCAGCAGGAGCCCAAAAATTGGCTGAATCACACCCTGGAATTGCAAGCAGCAGCAGGAGCCCAAACATTACTTTAAAGAGACACTGGAGTTGGCTTCAGGAGCCCAAAAATTGGATGAATCACACCCTGGAGTTGCAAGCAGCAGCAGCCCAAACATAGCTTGAAAGATACACTGGAGTTGGCAGCAGAAGCCCAAAAATTGGATGAATTACACCCTGGAGTTGCAAGCAGCAGCAGCAGCAGCAGGAGCCCAAACATTGGCTGAAAGAGACACTGGAGTTGGCAGCAGGAGCCCAAAAATTGGCTGAATCACACCCTGGAATTGCAAGCAGCAGCAGGAGCCCAAACATTACTTTAAAGAGACACTGGAGTTGGCAGCAGGAGCCCAAAAATTGGATGAATCGCACCCTGGAGTTGCAAGCAGCAGCAGGAGCCCAAACATAGCTTGAAAGATACACTGGAGTTGGCAGCAGGAGCCCAAAAATTGGATGAATCACACCCTGGAGTTGCAAGCAGCAGCAGCAGCAGCAGGAGCCCAAACATTGGCTGAAAGAGACACTGGAGTTGGCAGCAGGAGCCCAACAATTGGATGAATCACACCCTGGAGTTGCAAGCAGCAGCAGGAGCCCAAACATAGTTTGAAAGATACACTGGAGTTGGCAGCAGGAGCCCAAAATTGGATGAATCACACACTGGAGTTGCAAGCAGCAGCAGCAGGAGCCCAAACATAGCCTGAAAGAGACACTGGAGTTGGCAGCAGGAGCCCAAAAATTGGATGAATCACACCCTGGAGTTGCAAGCAGCAGCAGCAGGAGCCCAAACATTGATTTAAAGAGACACTGGAGTTGGCAGCAGGAGCCCAAAAATTGGATGAATCACACCCTGGAGTTGCAAGCAGCAGCAGCAGCCCAAACATAGCTTGAAAGAGACACTGGAGTTGGCAGCAGGAGCCCAAAAATTGGATGAATCACACCCTGGAGTTGCAAGCAGCAGCAGCAGCAGGAGCCCAAACATAGCTTGAAAGAGACACTGGAGTTGGCAGCAGGAGCCCAAACATTGGATGAATCACACCCTGGAGTTGCAAGCAGCAGCAGGAGCCCAAACATTACTTTAAAGAGACACTGGAGTTGGCTTCAGGAGCCCAAAAATTGGATGAATCACACCCTGGAGTTGCAAGCAGCAGCAGCCCAAACATAGCTTGAAAGAGACACTGGAGTTGGCAGAAGGAGCCCAGAAATTGGATGAATCACACCCTGGAGTTGCAAGCAGCAGCAGGAGCCCAAACATAGCTTGAAAGATACACTGGAGTTGGCAGCAGGAGCCCAAAAATTGGATGAATCACACCCTGGAGTTGCAAGCAGCAGCAGCAGGAGCCCAAATATTACTTTAAAGAGACACTGAAGTTGGCAGCAGGAGCCCAAAAATTGGCTGAATCACACCCTGGAGTTGCAAGCAGCAGCAGGAGCCCAAACATTACTTTAAAGAGACACTGGAGTTGGCTTCAGGAGCCCAAAAATTGGAGGAATCACACCCTGGAGTTGCAAGCAGCAGCAGCCCAAACATAGCTTGAAAGAGACACTGGAGTTGGCAGCATGAGCCCAAAAATTGGATGAATCACAACCTGGAGTTGCAAGCAGCAGCAGGAGCCCAAACATAGCTTGAAAGATACACTGGAGTTGGCAGCAGGAGCCCAAAAATTGGATGAATCCCACCGTGGAGTTGCAAGCAGCAGCAGCCCAAACATTGGCTGAAAGAGACACTGGAGTTGGCAGCAGGAGCCCAAAAATTGGATGAATCACACCCTGGAGTTGCAAGCAGCAGCAGCAGGAGCCCAAATATTACTTTAAAGAGACACTGGAGTTGGCAGCAGGAGCCCAAAAATTGGCTGAATCACACCCTGGAGTTGCAAGCAGCAGCAGGAGCCCAAACATTACTTTAAAGAGACACTGGAGTTGGCTTCAGGAGCCCAAAAATTGGAGGAATCACACCCTGGAGTTGCAAGCAGCAGCAGCCCAAACATAGCTTGAAAGAGACACTGGAGTTGGCAGCATGAGCCCAAAAATTGGATGAATCACAACCTGGAGTTGCAAGCAGCAGCAGGAGCCCAAACATAGCTTGAAAGATACACTGGAGTTGGCAGCAGGAGCCCAAATATTGGATGAATCACACCGTGGAGTTGCAAGCAGCAGCAGCAGCAGCCCAAACATTGGCTGAAAGAGACACTGGAGTTGGCAGCAGGAGCCCAAATATTGGATGAATCACACCCTGGAGTTGCAACAAGCAGCAGGAGCCCAAACATAGCTTGAAAGAGACAGTGGAGTTGGCAGCAGGAGCCCAAATATTGGATGAATCACACCCTGGAGTTGCAAGCAGCAGCAGCAGGAGCCCAAACATTGCTTTAAAGAGACACTGGAGTTGGCAGCAGGAGCCCAAAAATTGGATGAATCACACCCTGGAGTTGCAAGCAGCAGCAGCAGCCCAAACATAGCTTGAAAGAGACACTGGCGTTGGCAGCAGGAGCCCAAAAATTGGATGAATCACACCCTGGAGTTGCAAGCAGCAGCCCAAACATAGCTTGAAAGAGACACTGGAGTTGGCAGCAGGAGCCCAAAAATTGGATGAATCACACCCTGGAGTTGCAAGCAGCAGCAGCAGGAGCCCAAAATAGCTCGAAAGAGACACTGGAGTTGGCAGCAGGAGCCCAAACATTGGATGAATCACACCCTGGAGTTGCAAGCAGCAGCAGGAGCCCAAACATTACTTTAAAGAGACACTGGAGTTGGCTTCAGGAGCCCAAAAATTGGATGAATCACACCCTGGAGTTGCAAGCAGCAGCAGCCCAAACATAGCTTGAAAGAGACACTGGAGTTGGCAGCAGGAGCCCAGAAATTGGATGAATCACACCCTGGAGTTGCAAGCAGCAGCAGGAGCCCAAACATAGCTTGAAAGATACACTGGAGTTGGCAGCAGGAGCCCAAAAATTGGATGAATCACACCCTGGAGTTGCAAGCAGCAGCAGCAGGAGCCCAAATATTACTTTAAAGAGACACTGGAGTTGGCAGCAGGAGCCCAAAAATTGGCTGAATCACACCCTGGAGTTGCAAGCAGCAGCAGGAGCCCAAACATTACTTTAAAGAGACACTGGAGTTGGCTTCAGGAGCCCAAAAATTGGAGGAATCACACCCTGGAGTTGCAAGCAGCAGGAGCCCAAACATAGCTTGAAAGAGACACTGGAGTTGGCAGCATGAGCCCAAAAATTGGATGAATCACACCGTGGAGTTGCAAGCAGCAGCAGCAGCAGCCCAAACATTGGCTGAAAGAGACACTGGAGTTGGCAGCAGGAGCCCAAAAATTGGATGAATCACACCCTGGAGTTGCAAGCAGCAGCAGCAGGAGCCCAAATATTACTTTAAAGAGACACTGGAGTTGGCAGCAGGAGCCCAAAAATTGGCTGAATCACACCCTGGAGTTGCAAGCAGCAGCAGGAGCCCAAACATTACTTTAAAGAGACACTGGAGTTGGCTTCAGGAGCCCAAAAATTGGAGGAATCACACCCTGGAGTTGCAAGCAGCAGCAGCCCAAACATAGCTTGAAAGAGACACTGGAGTTGGCAGCATGAGCCCAAAAATTGGATGAATCACAACCTGGAGTTGCAAGCAGCAGCAGGATCCCAAACATAGCTTGAAAGATACACTGGAGTTGGCAGCAGGAGCCCAAATATTGGATGAATCACACCGTGGAGTTGCAAGCAGCAGCAGCAGCAGCCCAAACATTGGCTGAAAGAGACACTGGAGTTGGCAGCAGGAGCCCAAAAATTGGATGAATCACACCCTGGAGTTGCAACCAGCAGCAGGAGCCCAAACATAGCTTGAAAGAGACAGTGGAGTTGGCAGCAGGAGCCCAAATATTGGATGAATCACACCCTGGAGTTGCAAGCAGCAGCAGCAGGAGCCCAAACATTGCTTTAAAGAGACACTGGAGTTGGCAGCAGGAGCCCAAAAATTGGATGAATCACACCCTGGAGTTGCAAGCAGCAGCAGCAGCCCAAACATAGCTTGAAAGAGACACTGGCGTTGGCAGCAGGAGCCCAAAAATTGGATGAATCACACCCTGGAGTTGCAAGCAGCAGCCCAAACATAGCTTGAAAGAGACACTGGAGTTGGCAGCAGGAGCCCAAAAATTGGATGAATCACACCCTGGAGTTGCAAGCAGCAGCAGCAGGAGCCCAAAATAGCTCGAAAGAGACACTGGAGTTGGCAGCAGGAGCCCAAAATTTGGATGAATCACACCCTGGAGTTGCAAGCAGCAGCAGCAGGAACCCAAACATAGCTTGAAAGAGACACTGGCGTTGGCAGCAGGAGCCCAAAAATTGGATGAATCACACCCTGGAGTTGCAAGCAGCAGCAGCAGCCCAAACATAGCTTGAAAGAGACACTGGAGTTGGCAGCAGGAGCCCAAAAATTGGATGAATCACACCCTGGAGTTGCAAGCAGCAGCAGCAGGAGCCCAAACATTGGCTGAAAGAAACACTGGAGTTGGCAGCAGGAGCCCAAACATTGGCTGAATCACACCATGGAGTTGCAAGCAGCAGCAGGAGCCCAAACATAGCTTTAAAGAGACACTGTAGTTGGCTTCAGGAGCCCAAAAATTGGATGAATCACACCCTGGAGTTGCAAGCAGCAGCAGCAGCCCATACATAGCTTGAAAGAGACACTGGAGTTGGCAGCAGGAGCCCAAAAATTGGACGAATCACACCCTGGAGTTGCAAGCAGCAGCAGGAGCCAAAACATAGCTTGAAAGAGACACTGGAGTTGGCTTCAGGAGCCCAAAAATTGGATGAATCACACCCTGGAGTTGCAAGCAGCAGCAGCAGCAGCAGCAGCCCAAGCATAGCTTGAAAGAGACACTGGAGTTGGCAGCAGGAGCCCAAAAATTGGATGAATCACACCCTGGAGTTGCAAGCAGCAGCAGCAGCAGGAGGCCAAAAATTGTCTGAAAGGCACATCCCGAAGTTGGCATCAGCAGGAGGCCATAAATTGGTTGGAAGGCAAACCCTGAAGTTGGTATCAGCAGGGGGCCAAAAATTGGCCTAAAGACATAAATACGTTTTGTACCATTTGGAAAGTGTAAAACGTGGCACCATGCTGAATCTAGTCGCATGCATCAGGCATTGGTGGGTGGAAATCCTGGCTGATCCATCCCTGATTCATTTTGACAAAGGTGAGTCTCTCCGCATTTTTAGTTGACAGACGAGTTCTCCTCGCCGTAACTATGGCCCCCGCCGCACTAAACACCCGCTCAGATGGCACGCTACTTGCCGGGCAGGACAGCTTTTCCAGGGCAAACTCTGCTAGTTGCGGCCACAAGCCAAGTTTGGCTGCCCAGAAGTCCAGCGGATCCTCAAGGTGTGTTGGCATGGTCATGTCAAGGTATGACATGACCTGCTGGTTGAGGTCCTGCTCCAGGTCTTCCTGCTGCTCATGAGTAGCCTCACTATGCGGGTGTAGAAAGCTACTCATTAGCGACTGAAGACTGAGGCTGTTGCTGATGGAGCTGCTGCTGCTGCTCCTGCCAACCCCCCCAGCAGCCATGGCAGTGGAAGGTGAGCGCAGAGGTCCCCCCCCGAGTCAGACCTGTGAGAGTATGGACCATGGCGCAGATAGGCATCGGCCAACTGACTACGTAGAATGTCTTTGTAGTAGTTCAGTTTGTCCTCCCTCTCGGCGGGTTTAAAAAATGCCCCCATTTTGTGCCGGAAGCAAGGGTCCAATAAGGTGGACAGCCAGAAGTCATCCCGGCGACAAATAGAAACAATTCTGGGGTCACTACGCAAGCATGTTAGCATGCTTCCTGCCATTTGCGTAAGTGACTCGGAGGGACTACCTGTCTCCATCTCCACTGCATACTGCCACGGTGTGTCCGGGTCCTCTGTCTCGCCTTCCTCAAAACCCTCTAGCTCTTCTGGCTGCTCCTTCTCTCCTGTCCGCTGACTAGATAAACCAGCCATTTCGCCAAGCCTAAACTGTGCTTCACTGGGCCCCTCCTCCTCCTTTTCCTCCTCCTCCTCCTCCAGTTCAGCTCCAATGGGGTTCATGTGGCCGTAAGATGTAGACGCCATGTCTCCAGTGCCCTGACCAGCCATGGTTTCCAACATGTGCTGTAGTACATGAAGCAGTGGAATCACGTCGTTCATGCCGTAATCCTGCCGACTGAGGAATAAAGTGGCTTCCTCAAAGGGCCTGAGCAAACGGCAGGTGTCACGTATGAGCTGCCACTGGTTGACATTGAAGTTACACAGGGGAGTCCCCCTATCCGCTTGGATCATCAGGAAATCCGTGATGGCTTTTCTCTGTTCATATAATCGGTCCAACATGTGAAGGGTGGAATTCCAACGGGTGGAAACATCGCAAATCAGACTATGTTGGGGGATACCGTTCTGACGCTGTAGCTCAAGAAGGGTGTGTTTGGCGGTGTATGAGTGGCTGAAGTGCATGCAAAGTTTCCTTGAAGTTGTTAGGATGTCTTGCATATAAGGGGAAACACAGGCCCAACGGGCAAGGAGCACGGAGGCCGAAGCAGCGTGACCTGTCCAAGTTGCTGCTGCTGCTGCAAAGGGACCACATTCAACAAGTGGGCCGTAAACGACATGTACTGTCCCTGACCGTAGTTACAGCTCCAGACGTCGGCGCTGCCATGCACTTTGCTACACACCGACAGGCTCAAGCACTGGCCCACCTTCTGTTCAACAAAAGTGTGCAGTGCTGGTACTGCCTTCTTGGCAAAGAAATGGCAGCTTGGGACTCTCCACCTCGGCTCGGCACAAGCCATCAGTTCTCTGAAAGGTGCAGAGTCCACCACCTGAAAAGGGAGCGACTGCAGCACCAGCAACTTGGACAGGAGCACATTCAGCTTCTGCGCCGTAGGATGAGTGGGCGCATACTGCTGTCTCTTGGACATGGCTTCGCTAATGGATTGCTGGCGGGATGCATGACTTGGAGGAGGAGGAGGAGCAGGAGCAACAGAGGATGGGTATGACGCACAGCTGCCTTCGGCTGAGGTGCTGGAGCCTTGGCTGGCAGAAATTGGGAGCGGCGTGCCACTTGGTGGGGAAGCAGGCTGGACCACCCCTTGGGAGCCTCGGTTCTCCCAGGTCGCTTTATGGTGACGCATCATATGTTGACGCAGGGCCGTGGTGCCAACATTTGGACCCTGGCCACCCTTCACCTTCTGCCTACATATCTTGCATGTGGCCATGTTACCCTCCTGCGGATGCTTCAGGAAAAACTGCCATACTGCCGAGTAGCTACTTTTCCCACCAACAGGCCTCACTGATTCACTGCTATTGTCGCCAACTCCAGGAACCCCTGCTCCACTACCTCCCGATAAGGTAGCCTGCCGCGCAGCAGGTGCTCTACCCCGGCCCCGGCCCCGTTTGGCTCCAGGCTTTACAATTGTGCCCCAATGCTGACTGCCAACCATGCTGCTAACACCTTGCTGCCTGAGCTGCTGACTCCGGGGCAACCTGCGCCCCTCTTCTCCTGATGATGACGATGAAGCCCCTTCATCATCCGGCTCCCAAGTGCGATCGGCTTCATCATCATCATCACCGAGTTGTGGCTGTACGTCACAGATGTTCTCGGTTTCCTCAGTGTCTGGCGCAGGAGCTGGAAAGCTCGCAACACCCACGACACTGTCCACATCACTATTTGTCTGCCGAGCTAAAGAAGCCACCTCCATTTCATGGCTGGGCAGTAGCTGCTGACTGTCCTCTATCTGATCGTCCTCCTCACTAAAGAGTGGAGCTGAACCCAAAGCATAGGATACGTCGCTGGGGGAGGGAACAGCGTAGGACAGAGGCAATAGGAGGACAGGGACTGCTCTCGGGGCATGCCAACTCAGGGTTGTGTCAGAGGAACCTACCAACCCTAAACTGGGGGTCTCAGACGTAACTTGTGATGATGTTGATGAGCGCGTTAACCAATCTACCACGGCAGATGCGTTACTGGTGGAGACACGACCGCTAGCAGATACTGGCAGATCAGGTCTCTCACCGTGACTCCTGCTGAAACTCGCCCCTAGTATGCTGCGACCTCTGCCTGCTGAATCTTGGCCTCTGCCACTCCTCTTTGAACATCCTGGCACTTGTCTGCCTGACATTTTTATGTATTTGCTTATTTAGTATAAACAGATAGGGTGCAAGGTGCAGCTTTGGGGTGCCTTACAGCCTGGTTTATTGAAAGCAGTCAAAAAGCAAGTGCAAACTGAAGTAGCTTAATAAAGCAGCTGATGCTGATCAACACATATGTTGTATAACAGATAGGGTGCAAGGTGCAGCTTTGGGGGGCCCTGCTGCCTGGTTTATTGAAAGCAGTCAAAAAGGAAGTGCAAACTGAAGTAGCTTAATAAACCTGATGCTGATCAACGCTTATGTTGTATAACAGATAGGGTGCAAGGTGCAGCTTTGGGGTGCCCTGTGGCCTGGTTTATTGAAAGCAGTCAAAAACAAGTGCAAACTGAAGTAGCTTAATAAAGCTGATGCTGATCAACGCTTATGTTGTATAACAGATAGGGTGCAAGGTGCAGCTTTGGGGTGCCCTGTGGCCTGGTTTATTGAAAGCAGTCAAAAACAAGAGCAAACTGAAGTAGCTTAATAAAGCTGATGCTGATCAATGCTTATGTTGTATAACAGATAGGGTGCAAGGTGCAGCTTTGGGGTGCCCTGCGGCCTGGTTTATTGAAAGCAGTCAAAAACAAGTGCAAACTGAAGTAGCTTAATAAAGCTGATGCTGATCAACGATTATGTTGTATAACAGATAGGGTGCAAGGTGCAGCTTTGGGATGCCCTGCAGCCTGGTTTATTGAAGGCAGTCAAAAAGCAAGTGCAAACTGAAGTAGCTTAATAAAGCTGATGCTGAACAACGCTTATGTTGTATAACAGATAGGGTGCAAGGTGCAGCTTTGGGGTGCCCTGAGGCCTGGTTTATTGAAAGCAGTCAAAAAGGAAGTGCAAACTGAAGTAGCATAATGAAGCTGATGCTGAACAACGCTTATGTTGTATAACAGATAGGGTGCAAGGTGCAGCTTTGGGGTGCCCTGCGGCCTGGTTTATTGAAAGCAGTCAAAAAGCAAGTGCAAACTGAAGTAGCTTAATAAAGCTGATGCTGAACAACGCTTATGTTGTATAACAGATAGGGTGCAAGGTGCAGCTTTGGGGTGCCCTGCGGCCTGGTTTATTGAAAGCAGTCAAAAAGCAAGTGCAAACTGAAGTAGCTTAATAAAGCTGATGCTGAACAACGCTTATGCTGTATAACAGACAGGGTGCAAGGTGCAGCTTTGGGGTGCCCTGCGGCCTGGTTTATTGAAAGCAGTCAAAAACAAGTGCAAACTGAAGTAGCTTAATAAAGCTGATGCTGATCAACGCTTATGTTGTATAACAGATAGGGTGCAAGGTGCAGCTTTGGGGTGCCCTGCGGCCTCGTTAATTGAAAGCAGTCAAAAGGAAGTGCAAACTGAAGTAGCTTAATAAAGCTGATGCTGAACAACGCTTATGTTGTATAACAGATAGGGTGCAAGATGCAGCTTTGGGGTGCCCTGCGGCCTGGATTATTGAAAGCAGTCAAAAACAAGTGCAAACTGAAGTAGCTTAATAAAGCTGATGCTGAACAACGCTTATGTTGTATAACAGATAGGGTGCAAGGTGCAGCTTTGGGGTGCCCTGCGGCCTGGTTTATTGAAAGCAGTCAAAAAGGGAGTGCAAACTGAAGTAGCTTAATAAAGCTGATGCTGATCAACGCTTATGTTGTATAACAGATAGGGTGCAAGGTGCAGCTTTGGGGTGCCCTGCAGCCTGGTTTATTGAAAGCAGTCAAAAACAAGTGCAAACTGAAGTAGCTTAATAAAGCTGATGCTGATCAACGCTTATGTTGTATAACAGATAGGGTGTAACGTGCAGCTTTGGGGTGCCCTGCGGCCTGGTTTATTGAAAGCAGTCAAAAAGGAAGTGCAAACTGAAGTAGCTTAATAAAGCTGATGCTGAACAACGCTTATGTTGTATAAGAGATAGGGTACAAGGTGCAGCTTTGGGGTGCCCTGCGGCCTGGTTTATTGAAAGCAGTCAAAAAGGAAGTGCAAACTGAAGTAGCTTAATAAAGCTGATGCTGAACAACGCTTATGTTGTATAACAGATAGGGTGCAAGGTGCAGCTTTGGGGTGCCCTGCGGCCTGGATTATTGAAAGCAGTCAAAAAGGAAGTGCAAACTGCAGTAGCTTAATAAAGCTGATGCTGAACAATGCTTATGTTGTATAACAGATAGGGTGCAAGGTGCAGCTTTGGGGTGCCCTGCAGCCTGGTTTATTGAAAGCAGTCAAAAAGGAAGTGCAAACTGAAGTAGCTTAATAAAGCTGATGCTGATCAACGCTTATGTTGTATAACAGATAGGGTGGAAGGTGCAGCTTTGGGGTGCCCTGCGGCCTGGTTTATTGAAAGCAGTCAAAAAGGAAGTGCAAACTGAAGTAGCTTAATGAAGCTGATGCTGATCAACGCTTATGTTGTATAACAGATAGGGTGCAAGGTGCAGCTTTGGGGTGCCCTGCGGCCTGGTTTATTGAAAGCAGTCAAAAAGGAAGTGCAAACTGAAGTAGCTTAATAAAACTGATGCTGAACAATGCTTATGTTGTATAACAGATAGGGTGCAAGGTGCAGCTTTGGGGTGCCTTACAGCCTGGTTTATTGAAAGCAGTCAAAAAGCAAGTGCAAACTGAAGTAGCTTAATAAAGCTGATGCTGAACAACGCTTATGTTGTATAACAGATAGGGTGCAAGGTGCAGCTTTGGGGTGCCCTGCTGCCTGGTTTATTGAAAGAAGTAAAAAAGGAAGTGCAAACTGAAGTAGCTTAATAAAGCAGCTGATGCTGATCAACGCTTATGTTGTATAACAGGGTGCAAGGTGCAGCTTTGGGGTGCCCTGCGGCCTGGTTTATTGAAAGCAGTCAAAAAGGAAGTGCAAACTGAAGTAGCTTAATGAAGCTGATGCTGATCAACGCTTATGTTGTATAACAGATAGGGTGCAAGGTGCAGCTTTGGGGTGCCCTGCGGCCTGGTTTATTGAAAGCAGTCAAAAAGGAAGTGCAAACTGAAGTAGCTTAATGAAGCTGATGCTGATCAACGCTTATGTTGTATAACAGATAGGGTGCAAGGTGCAGCTTTGGGGTGCCCTGCGGCCTGGTTTATTGAAAGCAGTCAAAAAGCAAGTGCAAACTGAAGTAGCTTAATAAAGCTGATGCTGAACAACGCTTATGTTGTATAACAGATAGGGTGCAAGGTGCAGCTTTGGGGTGCCCTGCAGCCTGGTTTATTGAAAGCAGTCAAAAAGGAAGTGCAAACTGAAGTAGCTTAATAAAGCTGATGCTGATCAACGCTTATGTTGTATAACAGATAGGGTGGAAGGTGCAGCTTTGGGGTGCCCTGCGCCTGGTTTATTGAAAGCTGTCAAAAACAAGTGCAAACTGAAGTAGCTTAATAAAGCTGATGCTGATCAACGCTTATGTTGTATAACAGATAGGGTGGAAGGTGCAGCTTGGGGTGCCCTGCGGCCTGGTTTATTGAAAGCAGTAAAAAACAAGTGCAAACTGAAGTAGCTTAATAAAGCTGATGCTGATCAACGCTTATGTTGTATAACAGATAGGGTGCAAGGTGCAGCTTTGGGGTGCCCTGTGGCCTGGTTTATTGAAAGCAGTCAAAAACAAGTGCAAACTGAAGTAGCTTAATAAAGCAGCTGATGCTGATCAACACTTATGTTGTATAACAGATAGGGTGCAAGGTGCAGCTTTGGGGTGCCCTGCGGCCTGGTTTATTGAAAGCAGTCAAAAACAAGTGCAATCTGAAGTAGCTTAATAAAGCAGCTGATGCTGATCAACGCTTATGTTGTATAACAGATAGGGTTAAAATAGCATGTGCCTTGGGATGCCCATGTGGCCTGGTGTATTTTAAGCTGAACAGAAAATATTAACACTAATCCAATTATGAAAAATGCTTTTGTTTAACAGACAGGGTTAAAATAGCATGTGCCTTGGGATGCCCATGTGGTCTGGTGTATTTTAAGCTAAACAGAAAATATTAACACTAATCCAATTATGAGAAATGCTTTTGTTTAACAGATAGGGTTAAAATAGCGTTCAGGGCTAAATAGCAGAAAGGGTTTAAATAGCATGTGCATGGCATGCACAGTGTGCAGCTGTATTTAAACCAAACCAAATATATTAACAGTAACCCAGTTATTATGAAATATGAATCATAGCACTAAGCACCCTGTCACTGTGACTTGTATGCTGCTGGATTGTTCGGGTGTTAAATCTATCTTTCCCTAGCTCTGTCTACCACTCTAAATCTCCCTAACTATCTGTCTCTCTCTTTACCTATCTGTAACTGTCTCTAGCTATCGCTAACTCTCACCTAACTATGACTAACTGTCTGTCCCTCCCTGCAGCTAGCTCCATTTTCTCTTCAATGCAAGTCTGAACTGCGCAAAAGGAAAATGGCCGCCACTTTATATAGCACGGTGACGTCACCGGGCTTCCTGCCTGCTGATAGGCTGCATGTGACTGTCCCATCGTCACTTGCTCCTGGGGACATGTCTGAACATGTCCGTCCACCATCTTAGAATGCCTGTCATTGAGTTTTAAGGAAAACTTTGATCGATCGAATCGCCGGAAAATTCGGATTCGTTCAGAATCGAATGTTTCATGAAATTCGGAACGAATCCGGGTTTGTCCGGATGGATTTGCTCATCCCTAGTATCAGGTGATGAGGACAATGTACTACACACATTTTGGACCTTCTTGTTTATGTAATATTTGATTGTATGTTTTATTATTCTACCCCAATATAAGTCTTTATTTACCAATTTATTTCAGTGCATCTTTGAAGTACCAGATGTCTAAAAGTTCCTACCATCTTTGCGTTACCATTGGCCAGTTATTATTATTATTATTATTATTAATAATAACTGCCCAATGGTAACGCAAAGATGGTAGGAACTTTTAGACATCTGGTACTTCAAAGATACACTGAAAAAAATTGGTAAAGAAAGACTTGGGGTAGAATAATAAAACATACAATCAAATATTACATAAACAAGAAAGTCCAAAATGTGATTGAGAGTTATATGTCATATGTACAGTGTATACAGTGGTTAATGCAGACTTAAGAGCATTACCTGAAAAGCAACTGATATATTTACCCTCCTGACGGGGGAACGCATAAGCGGACCTCCAAGCTGGCAGCTTCGAGCTCCTCTCTCTGCCTGTTTCCAGGGCCCTCTCCTCCCATTTCAGTTATACTGCAATATTCCTTTGATGTCCAGACTTGTCCTCACAGTTTTGCTAGCCTGAAACTTGTGAAAGCCACTTTGCAGAGAAACCTTGGGCTTTTCTTCTCAGACCCTTGAAACTGGTCTTGATTTGAAAACCTGTTTTTATTTGGTTGGGGAAAGGAATGTGGATTTTAGAGCCTCTGGGCTTGTGAGAAAACATCTTGACCTGCCATAAAGGCCCATTGTTTACAAATGCTTTCTTTGTTCCTTTTAAGGATGGTGTTCTGAATGGTTGCATGTACTGTACTGTTTTTAAACTGATGCTGCAGCCTCAAAGTTTGAAGGTGCCTTGCTTTCTGAGGTTCCTCCCATACTTCCAGCTACACAGGGTCCATGTGACAAGAGTGGGCTGCTTCCAGCATAAGTATGCAATCACACCAGAACATGCACATACACATACACTTGTGCAACTAGCCACCACCACCGTTTCATTTTAATTGGACCATTAGGTTAGGACACTGGAACCCCAAATCACTGTTCTATCAAACTCTGCTTGCAATGGTCTGCTGGCTCACATGCACCAAGCAGTACTTGTGGCCCATTTCCACAGAACAATTAGAGAATATTAACAAATTTGCAATATGAATGAATATTGGTCAAAGGCTGTAGTAAAAAAATGAAACACAAATATATTTAATGAATATTTGCAAGTAATCTGGTAATTCACAACTCCCATACGCAATGGCTTTATCAATATATCATATGTAAATCATACCATATGTAAATATTCTTTAATTTAGTGAGAGGACAAAGAGTTAGCTCTTTTAAATTTGAACCATAGCTGGTTCTGGGAAGGTCCCACTGGGTTGTTGTTGAGCTCCTGATTTGTCTTAAATATCACACTGCTGGCTGCTGCAGACTGCTATCACACGGATGTCCTGAACAGTAGTTCAGTTTCTTCTTTCTGCCTAGTTTAAGTGGATAGCACCAAAGAGCAGGCTTCTTTAGACACTTGGGCCCTTATTTAAGAAGGGATAGCGTCAGGTTAATGAGAGGTAGCGACAGATAGTGACTGGTCAACGCCGGACACGGCACGCAATTACACATTTATCAAGCAGAATCTGTTTAGCGACTGGGATAGCGCCATGTAGCGTCTGATTCATCATTTTCACAGCCTCAGCGAACAGCGCCAGCGTTCAGCCTTGCACAGCACCAGGTATGACCTCTCGCTACCTGGCGCTCTCCCATACATTTCAATGGACCCTTTTCTTCTCTTTAAACTGGTTGTTTTTTTTTTCAAAAAATCACAAATAATGATTTGACCTCTTCTGGCATGGAAATAGCATTTTTTTCATAATTTTTTCATTTTTTAAATATTTCCTCAAAAATGACATTACAGGTCTGGCATTAAAATGTTCATGTTACAATGTTGTTACAATGTAATTCCATATGTTTTCGCTTTGTTACTAGTTGATAGATGCTTGAAAACAGACTTTAAACACACCGCCTCCTGCGCTCTGGGCTTCAAACAAGTATTTTTCAGCGCCAGAGATTTGGGAGGCTGTTTTTTTCCTGAATATGGTGTGAGTCGGTCTCTATGAGCAGTCGCTAACATGCACTCCCATACAGCGCTGTACTGGTCAAATAGCGAATCCTCACAATGTATTCAACATTACTGAACAGCGACTGACTTGCTATAAAGTAGCGACTCACGGCCGAGCACCGCGACTACTAGCGGGCGCTCTGAAAATGCCTGCTACAGACGCTCATCTGTCGCTACCTGCCGCTAATGATGAATCAGCCTGTTAGAGGAGATCTAGACCCAAGATGCCACAGATTAATTAAGAATCCACATAACTTTAATATCCAGCTTCAACACATTTGACATGCATGTATAGAAAATAATAAGCAGCCTAGCCTGTATTCAGGGCCCTACCCCTCTGCATACTAAAGAGCATGGAGTTCATGTCTCTGACGATCTCCTTAGTGTTTTGACTCACCTGGAGTCTGGATACTTGTAACTCACTATCCACTGTCCATATGCCAATCTGTTTTCAGGTTCTTTTGGCTCTCCAGCCATACACAGGCCATTTGCAATTGAGCCTCTTGAGCCTCTCCTAGTAAACTCTCTCCAAGTCTAAAATCAAAGCATACTTGCTTCACCTGGTGCTGTTGTTGATATTTGTAGCCTTTTCCACGGCCACAACTATAGAGTTTCACTTTAGTCTAGTTTTGAGGTAGAGTTCAATCTTTTGGTCTAGTAAAGGGTGGTTAAACTGAAAAACCTGGGTGTGTAGCTGTAGAAAGGCTATAAATCAGCAAAGCCCTGATGCATGGCCTGCTAATGGATTCTCCGGGTCAGGGGGTGTAAAGTGATGTGATGTGTAGTCCCACCAAGGGTACCTGATTGGCTGCTGTTGGTTATGTGGTGCTGCAAACCACATTGGGACGCAGAATTGGAGAGTAGAGGATACCTGGTATTGGGTCTTCCGGAAAAGGGGGATGCAAAATAAAGCATACAAATTGGGATTCCCTTGTCCTGTGAAAGGAAGAGGCCCTTCAGTCAGCTTGGACTACAGGACCTCATTACAGATTATTGCACTCAAGCATTAAATTCTATCAATGTGACAATATTACTGGCACACTATAAGTTTAAAGCAGATTTCCAGTCTACCACATCCACAATGACCCTCTGGGCTACTTATCCTCTCTAATTTATTTCTGCCTGGAAATATGTAAGAAAACTCACCATGTCTGTGTTCCAGCTTCACCTTAGCACCTTGCCAGGGAGGCGTGCATGAGCATAGAACACGCAAACAGGATTATGCCTTTTTAGGGGGCTTCCAAGTTGGGTTGATTAACCATTAATTGTAGAGTGTGGTCAGCTGACTACTGATCTAAAATGAGCCTATCACCAATAAACATGAAACTTCATGCTAAACCTTACCCTAGTCATCTATGGCCCTTATTTAACAAGGGATAGCGCCAGGTAGCGACTGGTGAGCGAACGGTAATGACGGTCACCGCCACGAGAACGCCGGCTCCCCACCACAATCACACATTTATCAAGCCAATCCTGCTTAGCGACTGAGAGAGCGCCAGATAGCGAATCATTCATCATTACTCCAGCCTCACCCCACAGCGCCAGCGAGCGACCTTGAACAGCGACAGGTATGACCTCTCGCTACCTGGCGCTCTCCAATGCATTTCAATGGATCAATCTTTAAATATTCATAATTAATTGTTAATTTTTTTTTTTTTTTTTTTTAATGTGAAAATTTCTGTTACCACTTCTGCCATGTTAGATATTTTTTTTAAGGTAAAAAAAAAAAAAAATAATTTGTGCAGAATTGATATTACAGGTCTGATATTAATGTATTCATATTACAAAATGTTTTTATAAACTTGTTTTTTTTTGTTTCCAAAAAGATGGTTGTTTGGGGGTTAAAAAACTACTTTTAACCCATCGCCGCCAGCGCTCTGGGGTTTAAACATGCATTTCACATCGCGAGAATTTTTTGAGCGTGATTTGTTAATGAATATGGTGGGAGCCGTTCGCTATGGCCATTCGCTATCATGCGCTCCCATACAGCGCGGAACCTGTCAAATAGCGACTCCTCACCCAATATTCAACATTACCGCACACCGACTGAGTCGCTGTCAACAACCGAACAACGGCCAAGCACAGCGACTACTAGCGGGCGCTGTGAAAATACTGCTACAGTCGCTCATCTGTCGCTACCTGGCGCTATTAATGAATCGGCCTCCCCGTCTAACTGAGCCAAATTTCTAGAAAAAGTACTCCCGCTGATCTGATATTTGAATTGAGCAGGATCATTAGTCTATCATTCGTGTAATTAACCAGGCTGCTTATTGTCTTTGATGTAATTATCTTTAAGCTGAATTATAGAACAGCAAGAAAATCAAGTACAGTATGGCTGGCAAAATAAAAAGCAGCTATTAGATAAATAAATGTAACTATAAGAGCAAACAAGCCTACATTATAGTCATGCATTTTTGGGTAGGCAATTTAATTTCCATAGCTTTCAATACACAAGGAACTAGGTTACTTTTATTTCCCTTGGCACCATACAAGCTTGATGATAAGCAGAAATCCAGACTTTGGATCAAGGCACAGACAGCTTTTCCAGCCATGTGTGACAAGTGCTGACACACAAAACATGCTACTGTGCAAGGCTGCCCATGACAGCTCTGTCTGGTACAAGTACATTGGGGAAGGGGGGGGCAGAGTCTTTAGTTTGTAGTTTTTATTGCCACTTCATTATTTTCTTTCAGGTTGGCTCATGGCCACAGTTTTGTTGTTTATGGTTGAGCTTTTAGGGTTTAGGTACAGTGGCTGGGCACATACATGTGCAATGGAGAGAAAATCAATGTGTCATGTTCATTGTTTTTTCTTTATAATTGTGTGATTCATGTATAATTGTGTAGAGCAGCATTTTACAACCTCTTAGCACTTCTCTGTGTCTATTGACACCAAGTAGCAACAAATACAGTCCTTAAAGTGGACCAACACCCAGGCTGATTGGCCCGAGAATCTATAAGATTCCCGGGCCGATCAGATCCCTACCCGCGGGGCATCCGAAATCGGGATGCCCCGCTGTGTGAAACCCCCCAGGACGCCCCATTCACCTTACCTTACTCCCGTTCCAACGGCGCATGCGCGGGCCGCATCTCGCGCTTCTCTCTAGCAGGACGCTCACCCGCGCCGGCCGTTTGTGAATGGCCGACGCAGGCGCGCTCCCTGATCGGGGTGCCCCACGGAAGTGGACCAAAACCGAGGATAGTGAAAATCCTGGGTGTTGGTCCACTTTAAGGGGCAGGTAGAGTTTGACTTTCAATAGAATAAATGCTGGCATCCTGTGGCTTGAAACCTTGGCCACCCAGCTCACCCTGTTGGATGAGCACTGATATGCAGCATATTGGGATGCCAGCATGACAGGGAAGTTGCTTCACTGTACTAGATAGAGTAACAGAATGGGTGCATCCTAAAGACAGTTACACCATTGAGGAGTGGAAGAGGCAAAATTAAACAAGCAGCAGAGGAAACCAGACCCATGAACCATGCTTAATATTGAAATGCATTTTTTGTCAGCTCTTTATACATTTTTCTATGCTTCATAATGTTCAATAACCCCATGTTTATACTTGAAGCTGCTTTCAGGTGGCGTTGATCACATTAACTTTAGGCAGGTTCATTGGTGCTACTCATTTTAAATACAGTATTAGAGATGCGGAACTACTTCCTGCGGGCATAGTCTCATAATAATAATAATTTAAATGAATGTATTATTTGAAATATAATACAAAATCTTAAATCTTATACTGTGCATTTTAATATATCTAGAACAAATTGGGGTTGGCTGCCCCGCTAGACCTAAATTGCCCCGTAAACCTTGCTATTTTCAAAATTGCATAAAAAATATTTCATTTATTAGATATTTTCTTTAATTTGCATATATGTATCGTTTATGGGTGAGTGCAACTGATGGTACTTTATAATTAAAAATTTATAATAACAATTTTAAGAGAATATCTAATAAATTAAATATTTTTAACACAATTTTAGAAATTGTGGTAGTTTACAAGACAATTTCCATCGGAGCAGCCAACCCCAATTTATTCTAGATATACGTATTGGACCTCCCATAAAACTAGCCAACATTTAATATACAAGGTGGTATTGGGAAACACTGGTCAGCCTGTGGAGGCTCATATATAAACCCTGATTCAAAGCCTCGTTATTGCTCATTTTTGCAAATGCTTGTATTATTCTCAGCCGTGTCAGAGATTTTCTTAACCAGGCTTATGCGATCGTGTTTCGCCTAAGCTTTTGATTTAGCTGCATAATTACAGATTTTGGCTCTGAGCTAGCATCGGAAGCCGAGTTTGTTCCTATTTCCAGCTGTATGTTGCTGCAGAGTCCTTGGATCATGGTGCTCTGTGGCCATCTCTCTGGCGTGCAGGAATACGCATACTTTTTCCCATATTGTTTTTTTTTTCCCTGCTGCACCCCACCTTTGTGGTATCCCATGTTTGTGTGCATCCCCTCAGTGTGACTTACCGTCTCCCTCCTGGTTCCTTAAGGGGCATCCCATATAGTGTGCCTCCCCACAGTGTCACTCACCTTCTCCCTCCTAGTTCCTTGGGGGCATCCCATGTATTTTGCATCCCTGCAGTGTCCCTTACCTTCTCCCTGTTGGTTCCTTTAGGGGCATCCCATGTTTTCTGCATCCCTGTAGTGTGTCTAACTTTCCCCCTTCGGGTTCCTTAAGGGGCATCCCATGTATTGTGCATCCCTGCCGTGTCACTGACCTTCTCCCTTCTGGTTCCTTTAGGGGCACCCCATGTAGTGTGCTTCCCCGCAGTGTGACATCTTTTTCTTTGTTCTTACCTGCTTCCCCCTAGTAATTTATGCCACCTGCCTTTAGCTTTTGCACCATGCATTAAGCAAGTTTGGTTCAAAAAGCACAACACACTGTTTATTTTTTTTTTCTTTATCGTTTGGCATTTATTTTTAAAATGTTGTTCTTAGGGTGTTTTGGGGCTCCTTTTTGTTTTTAAGCTCGTCATCTAACATTAACTAACTAAATTAATAACTGAAAAAACTGGTGAAAATTGTTCCCATTTTGGGGCATATTTGACTCTGCTGCATGGCGCTCATAAAGACAAAAGAAAAGCATGTCAGCATCTGCTTGAACAAATGTGTGTCAGTTCTCCATGGCCAATGCCCCCAAATGATCAATACTTACTGCATCCCTGTTGTTGCCATTTTAGTGGCCACCCTCTGCCGCAGTACCATGCCTTCCTTGAGGTCTGTAAGGACATGAAAACAGATGTTAGAACTAGGCACATTTGGGGTGGGTTCTACTCCTGGTGGCGTCAATTGATTTTTCTGGAACCCACCTTGTCTTGTGAGGGTCCAGCCTCTGGTGGCCCCATAGCCGCATACTCTCCATGGTCCGAGCAGTCTATAGGGAAAGAAAAGCACAAAGCACTAGCACAGGGGGACTCAACCACTTCTTGTAAAGGTCCATATACAGGCATCCTGTGAGAGGTGAAGGTCCGGGCGGGGGTCTGTCTTGGGGGTGGATAGTTAGGAAACCATGCACTTGTGGGGGGGGGGGGGCTTTAAATTCCACAGGCAAAACAAAAAAATCTGGGATGGATCTGGGGGGGAGGGCAGGAATGGATAGGGATGTGATTGAGGGGGCAAAGCTGGGGGGGCAGGAAAGTATGGGGCTGAGCTGGGGGGGCGAAGATGGATGGGGCAGAGATGGCAGGACAGGGATGGAAGGGGCTGAGCTGGGGGGACAAGATGGTGGGACAGGGATAGATGGGGCTGAGCTGGGGCAGCGGGACAGGATTGGATGGGGCAAAGAGACTCAGAAACAAAGTTTGTGTGTACCTTGCAATGCCACTTCCCACCCATGCAGTACTTCATATTGCAATGCTAGGTGCCAGGGAGCCCTGACACTGGAAGGGAGACTAAGCACTACATTGCAGATTAAACAGTGCTGAGCACAGCAACACATAAGCAACTGAGTGCAGGGCTTTCAGGGCCGGGGTCCAGAAATCTAACGCCTAGGTCCTCATTCGGACCCCGGTCTGCCAGTTGGGTATCGCTGCAGTAGCATTTAACATACATGTTCTCTGGCCCTAGGTGTGACTCCAAGCCCAACACATGGGTCTCCTCCTTTTCGGCTGGTTCCTGTGCTGGTTTTGGGGAGTGCAAAGAGGAAAATGAGGACCCTTGTTATCTTTGGGAATGACGCCTTACCCGCAAACGCTGTCTTTGGTACGGCACTGCTCGGAACATTCTGCTCCAAGTGGGCTTTATATTCCAAGTATACAGCACGTCCTGTTCCAGAATATTCCTTACACATGGGTTATACATCCACAAGATGGCGCTGGACTGCATAAAAAAGACTTGTGGCCACTCCCGGCCCCTTAAATAGCCAGGAACCTCCCACTAATTCCCAGTTCTTATCTGCAGTCTGGACTGCGAAGATAGAAGATGGCTCTCTACTCTGCGCAGGTGAGGGGGGCTTATTAGCCTGCGGCCCTGCAGGACTATTACCACCCATTCCGAACCCACTGCCTCCCAGCCTCGGCTGACCGGTTCAGGTGAAGGTAGGTTTAGCACCAGGGTCAGGTGCTGCTCCTACCGCAGTCCCTGCTCTGACAGGGTAGGCGGTTAGGCTTATGGTGAGCCTTGTGGGATGCCCCCCTGCACTCTGGGTTTTGCTTTAACCCATATCTCTCTAGGTGCCCCCCTCCCTTCTCCTATTTTTACTTGGGCCGCTGCTGCTCTCCCTTGCCTCGCTCTCCCCCAGGGAGATCTCCGGGGTGGGGGTGATCGCTTTAATTGAGTATGTTTTGCCTTTTATTTTCACTTTGTGCGCTGCCACCGCGCACTTGTACAGCGCTCCGCGGAAGGCGACGACATTTCCTCAGATGCTGCGGTGCTGTGATTGGCTGGCTGGATCACGTGGGGCGCGATTCGCTCTTCCCTGTTGAGGCTGAGGAATTTTTTGACATTTCTGGTTATTGTCTCCTTGAGGAGGAAGAATTATTCTCTGATTCAGAAACATCTGAGGAACAGCCTAAGATTTATGGTGGTACCGGGTCTCCCTTTGGATAAGATCCATGGTCCTCAGATAGCACTGACAGGTTGTTGTCTCACATTTTTGAAGTGCTTTGTATTTACCCTCCTGCAGTGGCTCCGCAGCAGCAGGGTGAGCTTTTTCATACAGTTAAACCACGCTTGGAGTTCCCTGAGCAGTCTCATTTTAATAATCTGGTGATCAAGAAATGGGAACGGCCTAGTAAGTTTCCTGGGGTGCCAAAGAGTTGGGACAAGAGGTATCCCTTTTCTGCTGATGTGATTAAGCATTGGTCTTCCCGAGGTGGACGCGTCCGTTCTAGGGTTGTCAAATACCTCTGTCATGCATTCTCCTGACACTACTACCTTGCGGGATGGTGAGGACTGGCGCATGGACCAGTTGTCCTGTCATGCTTTTGCCTGTGTGGGGACTGCGCTGCGTCCGGTTTGTGCCTCTGCCATAACGGCTATTGCTATTAAAAGGCTGCCTAAGTGTCTCTTAGATGGGGCCTCTGATGACGAGGGAGGAGAAGACTATAGATCTCTCCTGCTGGGTTCCCCTTTAAGGGGTTGCGCCTCTTTGGTGAACGCTTGGACCTGTTTGCCAGGGGCAGTAGGTTACCCCAACGCAGGAGGCCGTCTCGGCCCTTTCGGGGGTCTGGTGTCTCTTTTACTGGCGCACGCGGAGACTATTGGGGCAGGGGCAGAAGACGTGGCCGCCCCGGCCTCTCCTGGGGTCCCAAACCCAAATCCGCCCCCAAACCCCCTCAGGCATGAGGAGGCGCCCTCACCCATCTGGGTGGGGGGACGGCTTTGGCTCTTTGCTCATTTCTGGAGGCGACGTGTAGCAGACAGGTGGATCAAGGAGGTGGTTTCCTCCAGTTACAAGATAGAGTTTGCAGCCTGGCTGCCCCCATAAGATTCATCAGATCCCGAATGGCTCAAAATCCTTTGTCAGCTCAGGGCTTGTGTCTTGCTGTCCAAAACCTTCTGGAGTTGGGGGTCATATGCCCAGTGCCTTTCAGGGAAAGGGGCAAAGGCTTCTATTCCAATCTCTTCACGGTCCCCAAAAAGGACGGGTCCCTCAGGCCCATCTTGGATTTAAAGCGTCTCAACAAGTTTGTCAGGTTCAAGCATTTTCGCATGGAAACCCTGCGCTCAGCGGTCAATTCACTGCGCCTGGGCGACTTCATGACATCAAGGATGCTTACCTTCATGTACCAATCTTTCCAGGTCATCAGAAATTCTTCAGGTTCGCTCTGGGGGATCAGCACTACCAATTTGTGGCCTTGCCTTTCGGTATCACCTCGGCTCCCAGGGTATTCACCAAGGTGTTGGCGGGCATGATGGCCTTGCTGAGATCTCAGGGCATTCGCATCCTTCCTTATCTGGACGACATTCTCATCACGTCTCAGTCCTTCCATCGGGCCGAGCTGGCTACCCAGTTGGTGGTGTCCACACTAGAGTCCTTCGGCTGGGTTATCAACCATTCCAAGTCTTCCCTGTCACCGTCTCAGGTGAGGTCCTTTCTGGGCATGACTCTGGATACATCTCAGGTCAAGGTTTTTCTCCCTCAACAGAAGGTGGAGAGTCTTCTAGCTCAGGCCCGGTCTCTTCTGTCTTGTCCTCATCCCTCCATCTGGCAAGGGATGCAGCTGGTGGGCCTGATGGTGTCTTGCTTCAAAGAGGTACCCTATGCTCAGTTTCACATGAGACCTCTTCAGCTTCGCCTCTTATCAGTATGGGATCGGGACCCGGTGTCCCTGGATCAGGTGTTTGCTCTGTCCCCCTTGGCCAGACGGTCCCTCTCGTGGTGGCTGGACTCAAGGAACCTGTTAGTGCCTAGTGTTAGTTAGAACCTTTCTGCCCCCTTGTTGGGAGACTGTCACCACGGATGCCAGTCTGACGGGTTGGGGGGGGCTTCTGGAAGTCCTTAAAATTCCAGGGTCAGTGGGGCCCTCAGGAGGCCCATACCCCTATCAACATTTTGGAACTGAGGGCGATAAGGTTGGTTCTCGCCCATTTGACTCCACACCTTCGGGGTCGGGCTGTTCAGATCCGCTCAGACAACCAGACGGCTGGGGCCTACATCAATCATCAGGGAGGGACCCGGAGCAAGAGGGCCCTCAAGGAAGTGTCCCTGATACTGTTTTGGGCGGAGGAGAATGTTCCCTGCATCTCGGCAGTGTACATCCCGGGGGTGGAAAATCTGGAGGCGGATTCCCTGAGCAGGGGGGACGTCTCGTCTGGGAGAATGGTCCCTCAGCAGCAGGGTGTTTCGCTCCCTTTGCCACCGTTGGGGTCAGCCAGATGTGGATCTGTTTGCGTCCCATTACAGTCACAAGCTTCCAGTCTTTGTCTCTCTGTCCCAGGACCCTCTGGCCTTAGCCATGGATGCTCTAGCAATGTCTTGGAAGAGCTTTTGGCTTCTCTATGTGTTCCCTCCGTTTCCTCTGCTGGGCAGGGTGCTGCGCAAGATAGCCCAGGAAAGGGTACCAACCATTCTGGTGGCCCCCTGCTGGCCAAGAAGAGTGTGGTTCGCAGACGTCGTGCAGCTGGCAGTAGATCAATACGCCCTGCCCAAGGATCCGGGCCTGCTCACTCAGGGGCAGCTACGCCACCCCAATTTACAAACGCTGGCTTTAACGGCCTGGCTGCTGAAACCTCCATCTTGATGGGCAAGGGGTTGTCTGCCTCTGTAGTTAATACCATGATTAGGGCAAGGAGGAAGTCCTCGTCCTTTATCTACTATAGGGTATGGCATGCTTACATTTCCTGGTGTGAGTCTAAATCTTTTCACTGTCGGGTGTTTTCTGTTCCCAGGATCCTGGAGTTCCTGCAACATGGTTTGGACTTGGGTCTTCAACTCAGTACCTTCAAGGGACATGTTTCAGCTTTGGTCATTTTCTTCCAAAGATCATTTGCTAATCATCGTTTGGTTAAGACTTTCTTCCAGGGGGTTACCCACGTAAGCCTATGTTACCAGTCTTGGATTTGAATTTGGCCTTGTCTGCTATGCAGGGTTCTCCTTTTGAGACTCTGCGTGCGGCTCCTCTGTCCATTTTGACTCTTAAGGTAGTCTTTTTGGTGGCTATTACCTCTGTTAGGCGTGTTTCTGAGTTGGCGGCACTTTCCATCAAACCTCCTTACTTTTAGAGACACCAGGACAAGGTGGTGTTTCGGTTTAAGCCAGATTTTCTGCCTAAGGTTGTGTCTGCATTTCATCTCAATCAGGACATTGTCTTGCCTTCCTTGTGTCCTAATCCTAGTAACCCTAAGGAGAGGGTATTACATTCTCTGGACGTGGTTAGGACTTTGAAATTTTATCTGGTAGCTACTGAATCCTTCAGGAAGACTGATGCTCTTTTTGTTCTTCCTTCTGGACCTACGAAGGGTTTGCCTCCGGCAAAATCCACCATAAGTAAGTGGATTCGTCAGGCGGTGATACAAGCCTATACTGCTAAGGGGAAGGAGCCTCCCTTCTGCCTTACTGTTCATTCTACTCATGCTATTGGTGCCTCTTGGGCCTTTCAGCACCAAGCTTCTGTTGAACAAGTTTGCAAGGCCGCTACTTGGTCTTCTGTTTATACCTTTTCTAAGTTTTACAAGTTTGATGTTAGGGCCTCAGCGGATGCCCCAAGCCTCTGGAAGGAGCCATTCACTAAAAATTGAAGGCAGTCAACCATTGCATGCCCCTTTCTTGTGGCGGGGGCGGGGAAGTAAAGCTTCTCAAGAGAAAGGAGGTTCTGTTGGGTCAGTTTGAACACCTGTTGATCGGACATCCGATCAATATCCAGACGATGGCAGGTATGCCTAAGCTCCGAATGGTATGCCTAAGCTCCAGAAGGTACAAGGTGATATGCCCATAGCACCGCAGATGCTCATACTCTTCCAGGAACTTGTCAAGGGGCTCCATCACACGTGTCCACCAGCAATCCCACAAGCAATAAGAGGGCGTAATTTGGGACCGGTACCACGCAAAAGGCCAAATCAGAGCTCAGAATAATACACAAGCGCGGGCTAAAGCTGTAAGCTTACAAAAGTGAAAACCCATAAACACGCATATTAATACGTCAAATACTAGTTTCACGCAAACCAAAATGACCCGAAAAACAGCAAACTCCATCAAAAAACCACTACAGCAAATAGCTCGAGACAGAAAAACAGCTAAAATTTAGATTGTAAGCATTACCACATGAGGAATTGTGTACGGGAGAGGCTATGAATCAGGTTTATTTGTTAACAGTATAAATAACATAGGATAGAGGTTTTAATTGGGAAATTCCTTCAATGACAAAATATATAAAATTTTCAAACAAATGCTTTGACATTCATGACAGTGGAGAATGTTTTTTGAATCAATATTATGTTATTAATGTAAATCAATGGGATCTCTTTTTTTTTTTTTCAAAATCAGGGAAGTTTTGCCAGATGACTGCAAATGTTGGATAGCATGTACATTTTCCCTTGTGAGCAACGCTTTTTCTGACCTTCAATGATATTTATATTTTCAAGCCCACAAATGTTAAGGTAATCTCTAAAGGTGGAGTATATTTTCCGACGGTAATGGTTACATTTTCCAAAATGAAATCTAGTTGGGGAATGTGTTGACCTGTCCTGAATGTTGTATATATTAACTGTTGTAATTTATTTAAGGAACCTTTCACACACATTTTCTACTATTTATTCAGCAATGTGTCATCATTTTCTGGCAACGTCTTCATTTTTTTAACATATATGTATGCTGCCAAGTGTTTTCCCTGCCAGCTGCTTAACCAATGTGTCCTTAAATGCGGGGTACTATGTTTGCGGAAAAGTAGACTGGGAACCTTTCTTATGAAATATTTCCTGTAAACTGGGATTGTGGCAGTACAGACATTTTGGTAGCACTTTACTTTTAGCTGGAGGACATTGCCTCTTTATGCAAGCAGGAAAATGCTAAAGACAAGGGAGAAGCTTGCAAGACATAGTACTTCAAGCATCACAGTGACTGCCATGTCAACTGCTAGAAAGACTTCAAGCAACAAGCTGACTACCATGCTAACTACTGGAAAGACTTCAAGCAACAAGCTGACTGCCATGCTAACTACTGGAAAGACTTCAAGCAACAAGCTGACTGCCATGCCAACTGCTAGAAAGACTTCAAGCAACAAGCTGACTGCCATGCCAACTGCTAGAAAGACTTCAAGCAACAAGCTGACTGCCATGCCAACTGCTAGAAAGGCTTCAAGCAACAAGCTGACTGCCATGCTAACTGCTAGAAAGACTTCAAGCAACAAGCTGACTGCCATGCAAACTGCTAGAAAATCTTCAAGCAACAAGCTGACTGCCATGCCAACTACTGGAAAGACTTCAAGCAACAAGCTGACTGCCATCTCAACTGCTAGAAAGACTTCAAGCAACAAGCTGACTGCCATCTCAACTGCTAGAAAGACTTCAAACAACAAGCTGACCACCACATTGACTGCAGGGCAGCCTTCGGGGCAATAAACAATAAGCCAGTGTAACTAAGCAGGCAAGGAGAGAGTTGCATTTCCTTTTTCATGTGCTGGTAAGAGGTCCTAAAGACCCTTACATTTTTCAAAGGGTAGGAGGTGACACATTTATACCTCAGTCTGATTAGTCGTATCCTCTCCTGGACATGGGTATGTGAAAAGGATCCCCTGGAAAAAACAGGACCTTTGATGAAGGGTAAACAGGCTGGTATATGACCATTGCAGAAGGCTATGGATATACCCAGTGGCATGCTTAACCACCAAGTAACTAATGCAAATGCATAGGGCCCCCACCTGCCAAGGCCTCCCCCCACTGTTCTCTGCTGTGTGGTGAGCGCCCTTCTGTAATTTATTTTGCTATTTTTCTCCCCCTTCCTATGTCATGGAATTCCTAGATTGGGATTCCCATGATGGAAAAAATGGAAACTGAGATACTGATGAACAAGGACAAACATGTACAGTGAGGAATCTGTTTAATGAATGATTATAGATTAAAAAATAAAATACAGACACATGAGAACGGAACGGGATGAGAGAAGTTACCAGGGGTGCAGGTGGATAGCCAAAATCAAAGTCCAGAAATGATGATAACAGCAACGGGTCCCAGATGTTGAATTTAGGAAAAGGCAGGTAATCCAAGTTCATAAGGCAGGAGTCCTTGCAGAATCCAAAAATAGGCGGATATCAAAGTTCATCAAAGGCAGATTAAGTTAAAGAGACAGGTCCATCTGCTGCTTTGTTCATTATTTATACTATACCATTTTTTCCCACACACTTGCTTTCATTGTAGATGTGACACGGGGTGTTGGTTTCACTCATCCTAAAGGGCACCTGTTCTTAAAGTGGAACAAAATCTGGGATTGGTTCCGTACCCTGGAGCATCCTAAATTGGAATGTCCCGCTGTGTGAAACCCCCCAGAACGTCCTGTAAAACTCATTTGCTCCCTATTGCAAACAATTTGAGCTATTTGCCAAAGTACATAGGCACAGCAAGCGGCTCCTATTAGATAAGAGCCTGTGCATGCGCCATTGGACCAGGAAAAGGGTAAGCTTTTACTGGCAATCTGGGGGGTTTCACACATTGGAGCATCCCAATCTGGGATTTTGCTAGGGTATGTTCATCCGTCGGAGCATTCCCAATATGGACTCCCCCTGGATAAGGGGGTTAGCAGTAGACCGGCAATTATTTTTGACTGGTGGCCAACTTTAAAGCAGCCCAAAATCCTTTGAACTTGGCCCCAGGAAACATTGCTGGGCATTAACATGCAAGGCAATCAATTTTCATTGGAGAAGGCATGCACCATGGGACTGAGGATCAAACAAATTTACTGGGTGAACTGGGGGTTTTCATATTTGTTTTACAAAAAAAATGTCTTTGATTAGGACCCCCCAGGCACAACTTTGCATGGGGCCCCTGAAGTTATAAGCCCGCCCCAGGGTATACCAGATCCTATACCTGGTGTGTGGGGAAAGTAGCCCAGAGGGAAGCCACAACATTGATTTTGTTTTGTTTTTTAAAGAAAAACAGACATGGGTACATTTTACCTGAGTTTTTCCAGATTTTGGTTGGGCACAACGAAACCAAAATGACTCCATTTGGAGTAAAAACTGCACCTACCCGGTTGGGCACAACTAAACCAAAATGACTCCATTTGGAGTAAAAACTGCACCTACCTTTAATTTTTTATTTTGGAGTAAAAGCTTCTTTAAAGTAAAGTGCAATTTTTACTCCTGGTGCTGATTTAGTGCCTATATGCTAATATATAATTATATAGGCCAATAGTCCCATCGTAAGTTATTTAACCCTGATCCCTCAGTTCTGTAGGGAGTATGCTTATTCTATGTTATCCTGTGGTGGCTTTTACATTTTTACATTTGATTTCTGGGCGTTTGGTGGACAATTTGAAAAAAATCCTGTATACAGCGTTTTCAGGCTTTTGCTGCCACGATCCCATAGAATCAAAGGAAGTGCATTGCAGTCAATAGCAGTCAATTGCTATATATCACTATTAGGGGGAGAGGGTTCACATATTGGCGCATCCCAAATCAAGGTGCCCCGGGGGGCAAGGATCAAAACCCAATCAGGTGAGGGAATATATATATGCTGATTTATTTGCCTACAGCTGTTTTGGATAATATTCAATTAAAGGGTAAGTTAGAGTGACACATTTCAGCATTTTCAACATTTATGAAAAATGTGAACACTGGTAATAGGTTTTGGGTGCACTTTTCTTTTTTGCAAAGGTGGTAAGGGAGAAGCCGACCCAGGCTGCTGACTCATTACATTCTGATATGGAAATTAGTATGAAGCAAGGTTCAGGCGCCCTTTGGATTGAACACTACTTGATTTTTGGCCTGAAAACTAAGCAACGTGTAACTGTGTAGAGCTGCAAGTGCATGTGTCTGGGAAACAAGTGAGTGCAGGAGCAAAGTCTTCCTTAATGAGATCATTGGATTGTTCATAACATTGACAGCTGTTATATTGTAGGTTTACTGGATTGAACAAAAAAATACACAATTTGCAGATGTGAAAAAGTTAACTGTGCCACACCCCCTCTATTGTTGCTAGAACTAGGTGGTGACATGATTTTTGAATGTAAGGTGCCTGCCCATGGAGCGTGCATGCTGGGGGACACAGAGCTGAATAGCTTTAGAGCAGCTGCAGGGGAGAAGAGGTAAGTATCTATTTCTTTTTAGCCCAGATTGGACTGTTGTTTTTAACCCTTTATATGCCAGCTATGTGAATTTCACATAGCTGTCTCTCCAACAATCTAAGAAACAAAGTCCCAGCTAAGCAACTGACATTTCTACATTGTAAAGTAAAAAAAAACATGCTCACCTTTGTGTGGGACCGAACCAGATGGGTCTTCTCTTCACCCGGGGGCCCTCTGATCCCCCCTTGGGCTTTTTCGGCGATAGGAGAAGGCCCGAAATGGCCTCACACACTTTTGACTGCACCTTTGTGTGGGACCGAACCAGATGGGTCTTCTCTTCACTCGGGGGCCCTCTGATCCCCCCTTGGGCTTTTTTGGCAATAGGAGAAGGCCCTAAAAGGCCCCCACACACTTTTGACAGCACCTTTGTGTGAGACCGAACCAAATGGGTCTTCTCTAGAGATGAGCGAGTAGTGAAATATTCGAAATTTCGAATTTCGATTCGAATAGACCGCGTTACTCGACTACTCGACCGAATATCGAATCCCATTATAGTCTATGGGAAAAAAATGCTCGACACTTGGAAATCTCAATTCGACCACTTGGAGGTCACCAAGTCCACCCTGAAACATCAGAAAATGATGCCAACACTGCTGGAATGCAACTGGGACAGCAGGGGAAGCATGTCTGGGTGTATATAACGCGCCCAAGTCGCACTATTACGCCACTATCACAGCCACTCAACAATACACTCCAAACACAATATAACTTCTACGTAAAGTGAGACAAGACAAGGAAACCTTCTTTCCTCTACATTGCCATGGACCCCAAGCCAAACTGTACAAAAAAGAAGAACAAAATTCTGCACCCCTTAAAATAACGTTGCCTAATGACAACCACAGATGGCATAGGCAAGGGGGAAAATAAATAGACCCCACCCCTAATTGTCATTGTGTGTGTGTGTGTGTGTGTGTGTGTGTGTGTGTGTGTGTGTGTGTGTGTGTGAGATGTGGTCAGACATGTCCTCTTGTGTCATTGTGTCACCCCAGCAGTAAGGGAAGCTTAAAGGAGGAGGTTTGTTACAGTGTGTTACCCCAGCAGTAAGGGAAGCTTACAGGAGGAGGTTTGTTACAGTGTGTCACCCCAGCAGTCAGGGAAGCTTACAGGAGGAGGTTTGTTACAGTGTGTTACCCCAGCAGTAAGGGAAGCTTACAGGAGGAGGTTTGTTACAGTGTGTCACCCCAGCAGTCAGGGAAGCTTACAGGAGGAGGTTTGTTACAGTGTGTTACCCCAGCAGTAAGGGAAGCTTACAGGAGGAGGTTTGTTACAGTGTGTCACCCCTGCAGTCAGGGAAGCTTACAGGAGGAGGTTTGTTACAGTGTGTCACCCCAGCAGTAAGGGAAGCTTACAGGAGGAGGTTTGTTACAGTGTGTCACCCCAGCAGTCAGGGAAGCTTACAGGAGGAGGTTTGTTACAGTGTGTCACCCCAGCAGTCAGGGAAGCTTACAGGAGGAGGTTTGTTACAGTGTGTCACCCCAGCAGTAAGGGAAGCTTAGAGCTGAGACCTCTTAAAAATTGTGTGGAGGCCCAAGAGCTGAGACCTTTTAAAAATTGTGTGGAGGCCCAAGAGCTGAGACCTTTTAAAAATTGTGTGGAGGCCCAAGAGCTGAGACCTCTCAAACATTGTGTGGAGTCCCAAGAGCTGAGACCTTTTAAAAATTGTGTGGAGGCCCAAGAGCTGAGACCTTTTAAAAATTGTGTGGAGGCCCAAGAGCTGAGACCTCTCAAACATTGTGTGGAGTCCCACGAGCTGAGACCTCTTAAAAATTGTGTGGAGGCCCAAGAGCTGAGACCTCTCAAACATTGTGTGGAGTCCCAAGAGCTGAGACCTTTTAAAAATTGTGTGGAGGCCCAAGAGCTGAGACCTCTTAAAAATTGTGTGGAGGCCCAAGAGCTGAGACCTCTTAAAAATTGTGTGGAGGCCCAAGAGCTGAGACCTCTTAAAAATTGTGTGGAGGCCCAAGAGCTGAGACCTTTTAAAAATTGTGTGGAGTCCCACGAGCTGAGACCTCTTAAAAATTGTGTGGAGGCCCAAGAGCTGAGACCTTTTAAAAATTGTGTGGAGGCCCAAGAGCTGAGACCTTTTAAAAATTGTGTGGAGGCCCAAGAGCTGAGACCTTTTAAAAATTGTGTGGAGGCCCAAGAGCTGAGACCTCTTAAAAATTGATTGTATTAAGCCCAAGAGGTGAGCCATAATTTTTTTTTATTAATACAGCAATTCTACGGCGGTTAAGGAGGAGGAGGAGGAGGAGGAAATGGCACTTCATACAGATGGCACTTCACTCTTGGCTGCTTTCCACTGTTGTACAAGCAAAGTCCGGGTCAATCCACTTGCTGTTCATTTTGATTAGCGTCAGCCTGTCGGCACTGTCGGTTGACAGGCGGCTGCGCTTATCGGTTATAATGCCCCCGGCTGCGCTGAACACCCTTTCTGATAGCACGCTGGCGGCAGGGCAGGCAAGCACCTCCAAGGCGTACAGGGACAGTTCCAGCCACGTGTCCAACTTGGAGACCCAGTAAGTGTAGGTCGCCGAGGGATCGGGGAGGACAGGGGTGTGGTCTGCCAGGTAGTCCCGCAACATCCGCCGATACTTGTCCCTCCTGCTGATAGCGGGCCCCGCAGTGATGGAAGTTGCACGAGGGGGTGACATGAACGTGTCCCACACCTTGGAGAGTGTTCCCCTGGTGGCTGTGGGCCTGATCGATGTTGTCAGACTCTGGGAGACACTCTCCTCTCTGCCGCCAGCGATGCTGGGTGGGAAAATCTGCATCATGTTCTGCAAGAGTTCCCTCTGGTATTCCAGTAATCGATTCGTCCTCTCCTCTACCGGAATAAAAGAGGAGAAGTTATCTTTATACCGGGGGTCCAGGAGTGCGAAGACCCAGTATAGTTTGTTCTCCAATATCCGGACAACACGTATGTCCCGGGAAAAGCAGCCCAGCATGAAGTCAGCCATGTGTGCCAGACTCTGAGTAGGCATGACCTCACTGCCCCCACCAGAAGGATCATTTTCCATTTCCTCCTCTTCCTCCTCCTCTCCGCCCCATCCGCGCTGAACCAATGGGACGCACACAGCCTGACTGCTACCCTCGCCGCCAGCATCCTCTTCCACAGCCACCTCCACGTTGTCCTCCTCCTCCTCATCCTCCTCCTCCTGCAACTGCCACCGAGCAGCAGACAAAAGTGTGGTCTGACTGTCTACCTGCGTTGCGTCTCCTCCTACCCCCGTCTCCTCTGTGTGCAATGCGTTCTCCCTTATTGCGATGAGCGATTCTTTAAGGACGCATAGGAGCGGGATGGTTACGCTCACTATAAAGTCCTCGCTGCTGACCTTCTTAGTGGACTCCTCAAAGATACGCAATACATCGCATATGTCTGCCATCCATGGCCACTCGTGGTTGGCAAACTGAGGGAGCTGAGTTGGAGGCACGCGTGGATGCATCATCTGGTACTCCATCAATGCTTTCTGCTGCTCACACACCCTGGCCAACATGCAATAGGTGGAATTCCAGAGAGTGGGCAGGTCGCACAACAGCCGATGTTGAGGCAAATGGAGGCGTTGCTGGATTTTTTTTAAGCTAGCAGCAGCTACAGTTGACTTCCGAAAGTGAGCGCGCAAGCGCCGCACTTTGACCAGTAGCTCTGCCAGGTTGGGGTAAGTCTTTAGAAACTTTTGTACTACCAAATTAAAAACGTGGGCCAGGCATGGTACGTGATTGAGTTCTGCAAGCTCCAGAGCCGCCACCAGGTTACGGCCGTTATCGCACACGGCCATGCCTGGTCCTAGCTGCAGCGGCGACAGCCACATCTCTGTCTGCTGCAATATGGCGTGCCTCACCTCTGCGGCGCTGTGCTTCCTGTCGCCCAAGCTGATGAGCTTAAGCACCGCCTGCTGACGTCTCCCCGCGCCAGTGCTGCAACGCTTCCAGCTAGGGGCTGAGGGCGATGTTAAGGCAGAGGAGGAGGAGGAGGAGGAAGAGGAGGGGGTCTATCAGAACCCGTGCTGGCAATCTTGGGCGGGGGTGGTATGTAGGCCGTCCCTGTTTGCGACCCCGTCCCCGCTTCCACAACATTCACCCAGTGTGCCGTCAAAGAGATGTAGCATCCTTGGCCGCAAGCGCTTGTCCACGAGTCGGTGGTCAAGTGGACCTTTGCGCTGACTGCGTACCTCAGGGCCCGCCTGATGTTACGCGACACGTGCTGGTGCAGGGCGGGGACGCCACACCGGGAAAAATAGTGGCGGCTAGGGACGGAATAGCGAGGTGCGGCAGCCGCCATCAGGTCGCGGAAGGCCTGCGTCTCCACAAGCCTAAACGGCAACATCTCCAGGGCCAGCAGTTTGGAGATGAGGCAGGTTAAGGCTTGGGCTTGGGGGTGACTGGAGGCGTACTTCCGCCTGCGGTTGAACGCCTGCGAGATGGACAGTTGATGGGACGAGGAGATGGAAGGTGCAGACGAAGATGCGGGGGAAGGGGGGGCTGAAGGAGAAGGCCCCAAAGTAGCCGAGGCAGAGGCAGATGTGGAGGTGTCCTGGCTGGAGGTCTGGACCGCAGTGGCAGCACACAACAAAGGGGAAGAGGCAGTGGCAGCAAGACCGGGGAGCAGGTTGTATTGCGTTTGCTCTCTCCCACTCAGCCCAGTGCTTGAATTCCAAGTGACGGCGCATGCCTGAGGTGGTCAGATTGCTCTTCTCAGAGCCCCTACTCAGTTTTGAGTGGCAGATTGCGCAAACCGCGCTCAGTTTGTCATCCGCGCAAACATTAAAAAATCTCCACACCACAGAAGTACGAGGCCTCGATGGGGGAGCTTCGCGCGACTGCCTGCTGCCGGGAAGAGCTTCGGCCCTGCTGGCTGTGGCCTGCCTTCTCTGTCTGGACTGTCCTCTGCCTCTGGACTGTCCTCTGCCTCTTGCTGCCTTATTCGGTGATGCGCAGACCGCATCTCCACTGCTTTCCCCGCTGGACATCACCCCTGTCCAAGTGGGGTCGGTCATTTCGTCGTCCACCACCTCCTCTTCCACTTCCTCTCTCTGCTCCTCCTCCTGCCCACTGGACATTCCAACAGCCTCCCTTGATGGCAACTGCGTCTCATCATCATCATCGCTCATGATAGCAGATGCTGGTTCCGGGTCCACATCACTAGCAGATGGCGGATACTCAAGTGTTTGGGCATCACTACAAACAAATTCCTCTGCTAGCTCCTGGGATTCTTGCAGCACATCTGGAAAAGGACCCGAAAAGAGGTCCTGGGAGGGGTCAAGGGTGGGCTGACTCTGTTGGCCAGGTTGGGAGGAAGGAGGGTCAGAGTGAGACTGTGTGGATGACTGGGTGGTGGACAAGTGACTGGAAGCGTTATCGGCCATCCATTGCACCACCTGTTCACGCTGCTCAGGCCTTAACAGAGGTGTACCCCGCCCCCCGCATAACTGTCCCATAAAGGCAGGGAAGCTGGATGAGCGTAATGCTGGCTGCCCCTCACCAGCACGCATTGTATCCCCACTGGCTTCAACGCGGTTTGTGCCCCCACCAGCATTTCCGCGCCCCCGTCCTCGTCCACGTCCCTTTGCGCTAGCCCTCCGCATTTCAGACGTTTTACTTTTTTGGCCACGCGTTATGCCAAATATAAAAATATTTTTAAGAAGAACACCTGGCTATACAGCCGTATACTGCCAGAAGGTGAAATGGTGCCTATACGCACCGTGTATAAAACAGTGTTTTGTTGGCACAGAGGACACAAAACAGTAGTGCCAAATATAAATATATTTTTAAGAAAAACACCTGGCTATACAGCCGTATACTGCCAGAAGGTGAAATGGTGCCTATACGCACCGGGTATATAACAAGGTTTTGTTGGTAAAGAGGACACAAAACAGTAGTGCCAAATATAAAAATATTTTTAAGAAAAACACCTGGCTATACAGCCATATACTGCCAGAAGGTGAAATGGTGCCTATACGCACCGGGTATATAACAAGGTTTTGTTGGTAAAGAGGACACAAAACAGTAGTGCCAAATATAAAAATATTTTTAAGAAAAACACCTGGCTATACAGCCGTATACTGCCAGAAGGTGAAATGGTGCCTATACGCACCGGGTATATAACAAGGTTTTGTTGGTAAAGAGGACACAAAACAGTAGTGCCAAATATAAAAATATATTTAAGAAAAACACCTGGCTATACAGCCGTATACTGCCAGAAGGTGAAATGGTGCCTATACGCACCGGGTATATAACAAGGTTTTGTTGGTAAAGAGGACACAAAACAGTAGTGCCAAATATAAAAATATTTTTAAGAAAAACACCTGGCTATACAGCCGTATACTGCCAGAAGGTGAAATGGTGCCTATACGCACCGGGTATATAACAAGGTTTTGTTGGTAAAGAGGACACAAAACAGTAGTGCCAAATATAAAAATATTTTTAAGAAAAACACCTGGCTATACAGCCGTATACTGCCAGAAGGTGAAATGGTGCCTATACGCACCGGGTATATAACAAGGTTTTGTTGGCACAGAGGACACAAAACAGTAGTGCAAAATATAGTTTTGTATATAGGTGCTAATACACCACTGAAGTCTTTCTGTCCCTATTCCAGCATCAGCAGCTACCCCTCACTAAAGCAGCCGTTTTGAGCAGAGTGTATATAGTTTTGTATATAGGTGGTAATACACCACTGAAGTCTTTCTGTCCCTATTCCAGCAGCAGCAGCTACCCCTCACTAAAGCAGCCGTTGTGTGCAGTGTGTATATAGCTAGAATGAGCTATATACTGTTCAGCATAGTAGCCCTAATAAGGGCTCTTAATGACTCTCTTGTCTTCTGGTAGCTGGTATATATGGTGGTAAAAGCGATATTCTGAGCTTCTGGGGCCCTGCCTGCCTACATAGGATATGAGCTATATACTGTTCAGCATAGTAGCCCTAATAAGGGCTCTTAATGACTCTCTTGTCTTCTGGTAGCTGGTATATATGGTGGTAAAAGCGATATTCTGAGCTTCTGGGGCCCTGCCTGACTACATAGAATATGAGCTATATACTGTTCAGCGTAGTAGCCCTAATAAGGGCTCTTAATGACTCTCTTGTCTTCTGGTAGCTGGTATATATGGTGGTAAAAGCGATATTCTGAGCTTCTGGGGCCCTGCCTGCCTACATAGAATATGAGCTATATACTGTTCAGCGTAGTAGCCCTAATAAGGGCTCTTAATGACTCTCTTGTCTTCTGGTAGCTGGTATATATGGTGGTAAAAGCGATATTCTGAGCTTCTGGGGCCCTGCCTGCCTACATAGGATATGAGCTATATACTGTTCAGCGTAGTAGCCCTAATAAGGGCTCTTAATGACTCTCTTGTCTTCTGGTAGCTGGTATATATGGTGGTAAAAGCGATATTCTGAGCTTCTGGGGCCCTGCCTGACTACATAGAATATGAGCTATATACTGTTCAGCGTAGTAGCCCTAATAAGGGCTCTTAATGACTCTCTTGTCTTCTGGTAGCTGGTATATATGGTGGTAAAAGCGATATTCTGAGCTTCTGGGGCCCTGCCTGCCTACATAGGATATGAGCTATATACTGTTCAGCATAGCAGCACTAATAAGGGATTAAGGACTCTCTTGTCTTCTGGTAGCTGGTATATATGGTGGTAAAAGCGATATTCTGAGCTTCTGGGGCCCTGCCTGCCTACATAGGATATGAGCTATATACTGTTCAATATAGCAGCACTAATAAGGGATTAAGGACTCTCTTGTCTTCTGGTAGCTGGTATATATGGTGGTAAAAGCGATATTCTGAGCTTCTGGGGCCCTGCCTGCCTACATAGGATATGAGCTATATACTGTTCAGCGTAGTAGCCCTAATAAGGGCTCTTAATGACTCTCTTGTCTTCTGGTAGCTGGTATATATGGTGGTAAAAGCGATATTCTGAGCTTCTGGGGCCCTGCCTGACTACATAGAATATGAGCTATATACTGTTCAGCGTAGTAGCCCTAATAAGGGCTCTTAATGACTCTCTTGTCTTCTGGTAGCTGGTATATATGGTGGTAAAAGCGATATTCTGAGCTTGTGGGGCCCTGCCTGCCTACATAGGATATGAGCTATATACTGTTCAACATAGCAGCACTAATAAGGGATTAAGGACTCTCTTGTCTTCTGGTAGCTGGTATATATGGTGGTAAATGCGAGATTCTGAGCTTCTAGGGCCCTGCCTGACTACATAGGATATGAGCTATATACTGTTCAGCGTAGTAGCCCTAATAAGGGCTCTTAATGACTCTCTTGTCTTCTGGTAGCTGGTATATATGGTGGTAAAAGCGATATTCTGAGCTTCTGGGGCCCTGCCTGCCTACATAGGATATGAGCTATATACTGTTCAGCGTAGTAGCCCTAATAAGGGCTCTTAATGACTCTCTTGTCTTCTGGTAGCTGGTATATATGGTGGTAAAAGCGATATTCTGAGCTTCTGGGGCCCTGCCTGCCTACATAGGATATGAGCTATATACTGTTCAACATAGCAGCACTAATAAGGGATTAAGGACTCTCTTGTCTTCTGGTAGCTGGTATATATGGTGGTAAAAGCGATATTCTGAGCTTCTGGGGCCCTGCCTGCCTACATAGGATATGAGCTATATACTGTTCAGCGTAGTAGCCCTAATAAGGGCTCTTAATGACTCTCTTGTCTTCTGGTAGCTGGTATATATGGTGGTAAAAGCGATATTCTGAGCTTCTGGGGCCCTGCCTGACTACATAGGATATGAGCTATATACTGTTCAGCATAGCAGCACTAATAAGGGCTCTTAATGACTCTCTTGTCTTCTGGTAGCTGGTATATATGGTGGTAAAAGCGATATTCTGAGCTTCTGGGGCCCGGCCTGACTACATAGAATATGAGCTATATACTGTTCAGCGTAGTAGCCCTAATAAGGGCTCTTAATGACTCTCTTGTCTTCTGGTAGCTGGTATATATGGTGGTAAAAGCGATATTCTGAGCTTCTGGGGCCCTGCCTGCCTACATAGGATATGAGCTATATACTGTTCAGCGTAGTAGCCCTAATAAGGGCTCTTAATGACTCTCTTGTCTTCTGGTAGCTGGTATATATGGTGGTAAAAGCGATATTCTGAGCTTCTGGGGCCCTGCCTGCCTACATAGGATATGAGCTATATACTGTTCAACATAGCAGCACTAATAAGGGATTAAGGACTCTCTTGTCTTCTGGTAGCTGGTATATATGGTGGTAAATGCGAGATTCTGAGCTTCTAGGGCCCTGCCTGACTACATAGGATATGAGCTATATACTGTTCAGCGTAGTAGCCCTAATAAGGGCTCTTAATGACTCTCTTGTCTTCTGGTAGCTGGTATATATGGTGGTAAAAGCGATATTCTGAGCTTCTGGGGCCCTGCCTGCCTACATAGGATATGAGCTATATACTGTTCAGCGTAGTAGCCCTAATAAGGGCTCTTAATGACTCTCTTGTCTTCTGGTAGCTGGTATATATGGTGGTAAAAGCGATATTCTGAGCTTCTGGGGCCCTGCCTGCCTACATAGGATATGAGCTATATACTGTTCAACATAGCAGCACTAATAAGGGATTAAGGACTCTCTTGTCTTCTGGTAGCTGGTATATATGGTGGTAAAAGCGATATTCTGAGCTTCTGGGGCCCTGCCTGCCTACATAGGATATGAGCTATATACTGTTCAGCGTAGTAGCCCTAATAAGGGCTCTTAATGACTCTCTTGTCTTCTGGTAGCTGGTATATATGGTGGTAAAAGCGATATTCTGAGCTTCTGGGGCCCTGCCTGACTACATAGGATATGAGCTATATACTGTTCAGCATAGCAGCACTAATAAGGGCTCTTAATGACTCTCTTGTCTTCTGGTAGCTGGTATATATGGTGGTAAAAGCGATATTCTGAGCTTCTGGGGCCCTGCCTGACTACATAGAATATGAGCTATATACTGTTCAGCGTAGTAGCCCTAATAAGGGCTCTTAATGACTCTCTTGTCTTCTGGTAGCTGGTATATATGGTGGTAAAAGCGATATTCTGAGCTTCTGGGGCCCTGCCTGCCTACATAGGATATGAGCTATATACTGTTCAGCGTAGTAGCCCTAATAAGGGCTCTTAATGACTCTCTTGTCTTCTGGTAGCTGGTATATATGGTGGTAAAAGCGATATTCTGAGCTTCTGGGGCCCTGCCTGACTACATAGAATATGAGCTATATACTGTTCAGCGTAGTAGCCCTAATAAGGGCTCTTAATGACTCTCTTGTCTTCTGGTAGCTGGTATATATGGTGGTAAAAGCGATATTCTGAGCTTCTGGGGCCCTGCCTGCCTACATAGGATATGAGCTATATACTGCTCAGCGTAGTAGCCCTAATAAGGGCTCTTAATGACTCTCTTGTCTTCTGGTAGCTGGTATATATGGTGGTAAAAGCGATATTCTGAGCTTCTGGGGCCCTGCCTGACTACCTAGAATATGAGCTATATACTGTTCAGCGTAGTAGCCCTAATTAGGGCTCTTAATGACTCTCTTGTCTTCTGGTAGCTGGTATATATGGTGGTAAAAGCGATATTCTGAGCTTCTGGGGCCCTGCCTGCCTACATAGGATATGAGCTATATACTGTTCAGCGTAGTAGCCCTAATAAGGGCTCTTAATGACTCTCTTGTCTTCTGGTAGCTGGTATATATGGTGGTAAAAGCGATATTCTGAGCTTCTGGGGCCCTGCCTGACTACATAGAATATGAGCTATATACTGTTCAGCGTAGTAGCCCTAATAAGGGCTCTTAATGACTCTCTTGTCTTCTGGTAGCTGGTATATATGGTGGTAAAAGCGATATTCTGAGCTTCTGGGGCCCTGCCTGCCTACATATGAGCTATATACTTTTCAGCATAGTAGCCCTAATAAGGGCTCTTAATGACTCTCTTGTCTTCTGGTAGCTGGTATATATGGTGGTAAAAGCGATATTCTGAGCTTCTGGGGCCCTGCCTGCCTACATAGGATATGAGCTATATACTGTTCAGCGTAGTAGCCCTAATAAGGGCTCTTAATGACTCTCTTGTCTTCTGGTAGCTGGTATATATGGTGGTAAAAGCGATATTCTGAGCTTCTGGGGCCCTGCCTGCCTACATAGGATATGAGCTATATACTGTTCAGCGTAGTAGCCCTAATAAGGGCTCTTAATGACTCTCTTGTCTTCTGGTAGCTGGTATATATGGTGGTAAAAGCGATATTCTGAGCTTCTGGGGCCCTGCCTGCCTACATAGGATATGAGCTATATACTGTTCAACATAGCAGCACTAATAAGGGATTAAGGACTCTCTTGTCTTCTGGTAGCTGGTATATATGGTGGTAAATGCGAGATTCTGAGCTTCTAGGGCCCTGCCTGACTACATAGGATATGAGCTATATACTGTTCAGCGTAGTAGCCCTAATAAGGGCTCTTAATGACTCTCTTGTCTTCTGGTAGCTGGTATATATGGTGGTAAAAGCGATATTCTGAGCTTCTGGGGCCCTGCCTGCCTACATAGGATATGAGCTATATACTGTTCAGCGTAGTAGCCCTAATAAGGGCTCTTAATGACTCTCTTGTCTTCTGGTAGCTGGTATATATGGTGGTAAAAGCGATATTCTGAGCTTCTGGGGCCCTGCCTGCCTACATAGGATATGAGCTATATACTGTTCAACATAGCAGCACTAATAAGGGATTAAGGACTCTCTTGTCTTCTGGTAGCTGGTATATATGGTGGTAAAAGCGATATTCTGAGCTTCTGGGGCCCTGCCTGCCTACATAGGATATGAGCTATATACTGTTCAGCGTAGTAGCCCTAATAAGGGCTCTTAATGACTCTCTTGTCTTCTGGTAGCTGGTATATATGGTGGTAAAAGCGATATTCTGAGCTTCTGGGGCCCTGCCTGACTACATAGGATATGAGCTATATACTGTTCAGCATAGCAGCACTAATAAGGGCTCTTAATGACTCTCTTGTCTTCTGGTAGCTGGTATATATGGTGGTAAAAGCGATATTCTGAGCTTCTGGGGCCCTGCCTGACTACATAGAATATGAGCTATATACTGTTCAGCGTAGTAGCCCTAATAAGGGCTCTTAATGACTCTCTTGTCTTCTGGTAGCTGGTATATATGGTGGTAAAAGCGATATTCTGAGCTTCTGGGGCCCTGCCTGCCTACATAGGATATGAGCTATATACTGTTCAGCGTAGTAGCCCTAATAAGGGCTCTTAATGACTCTCTTGTCTTCTGGTAGCTGGTATATATGGTGGTAAAAGCGATATTCTGAGCTTCTGGGGCCCTGCCTGACTACATAGAATATGAGCTATATACTGTTCAGCGTAGTAGCCCTAATAAGGGCTCTTAATGACTCTCTTGTCTTCTGGTAGCTGGTATATATGGTGGTAAAAGCGATATTCTGAGCTTCTGGGGCCCTGCCTGCCTACATAGGATATGAGCTATATACTGCTCAGCGTAGTAGCCCTAATAAGGGCTCTTAATGACTCTCTTGTCTTCTGGTAGCTGGTATATATGGTGGTAAAAGCGATATTCTGAGCTTCTGGGGCCCTGCCTGACTACCTAGAATATGAGCTATATACTGTTCAGCGTAGTAGCCCTAATTAGGGCTCTTAATGACTCTCTTGTCTTCTGGTAGCTGGTATATATGGTGGTAAAAGCGATATTCTGAGCTTCTGGGGCCCTGCCTGCCTACATAGGATATGAGCTATATACTGTTCAGCGTAGTAGCCCTAATAAGGGCTCTTAATGACTCTCTTGTCTTCTGGTAGCTGGTATATATGGTGGTAAAAGCGATATTCTGAGCTTCTGGGGCCCTGCCTGACTACATAGAATATGAGCTATATACTGTTCAGCGTAGTAGCCCTAATAAGGGCTCTTAATGACTCTCTTGTCTTCTGGTAGCTGGTATATATGGTGGTAAAAGCGATATTCTGAGCTTCTGGGGCCCTGCCTGCCTACATATGAGCTATATACTTTTCAGCATAGTAGCCCTAATAAGGGCTCTTAATGACTCTCTTGTCTTCTGGTAGCTGGTATATATGGTGGTAAAAGCGATATTCTGAGCTTCTGGGGCCCTGCCTGACTACATAGGATATGAGCTATATACTGTTCAGCGTAGTAGCCCTAATAAGGGCTCTTAATGACTCTCTTGTCTTCTGGTAGCTGGTATATATGGTGGTAAAAGCGATATTCTGAGCTTCTGGGGCCCTGCCTGACTACATAGAATATGAGCTATATACTGTTCAGCGTAGTAGCCCTAATAAGGGCTCTTAATGACTCTCTTGTCTTCTGGTAGCTGGTATATATGGTGGTAAAAGCGATATTCTGAGCTTCTGGGGCCCTGCCTGACTACATAGAATATGAGCTATATACTGTTCAGCGTATTAGCCCTAATAAGGGCTCTTAATGACTCTCTTGTCTTCTGGTAGCTGGTATATATGGTGGTAAAAGCGATATTCTGAGCTTCTGGGGCCCTGCCTGTCTACATAGAATATGAGCTATATACTGTTCAGCGTAGTAGCCCTAATAAGGGCTCTTAATGACTCTCTTGTCTTCTGGTAGCTGGTATATATGGTGGTAAAAGCGATATTCTGAGCTTCTGGGGCCCTGCCTGACTACATAGGATATGAGCTATATACTGTTCAGCGTAGTAGCCCTAATAAGGGCTCTTAATGACTCTCTTGTCTTCTGGTAGCTGGTATATATGGTGGTAAAAGCGATATTCTGAGCTTCTGGGGCCCTGCCTGACTACATAGGATATGAGCTATATACTGTTCAGCATAGCAGCACTAATAAGGGCTCTTAATGACTCTCTTGTCTTCTGGTAGCTGGTATAGATGGTGGTAAAAGCGATATTCTGAGCTTCTGGGGCCCTGCCTGCCTACATAGGATATGAGCTATATACTGTTCAGCGTAGTAGCCCTAATAAGGGCTTTTAATGACTCTCTTGTCTTCTGGTAGCTGGTATATATGGTGGTAAAAGCGATATTCTGAGCTTCTGGGGCCCTGCCTGCCTACATATGAGCCATATACCGTTCAGCGTAGTAGCCCTAATAAGGGCTCTTAATGACTCTCTTGTCTTCTGGTAGCTGGTATAGATGGTGGTAAATGCGATATTCCGAGCTTCTGGGGCCCTGCCAGCGACAGCCTGTCTTTCCCTGCTGTGAGCGTCTGTCCCTCACTAAGTTCAATCTGCTAATGCTGACGAAGAGGAAGTGCTGAGTTTTGTATATTCGAGGTCACATGGTTTTTCCAGCCAATGCGTGTAGACGCCGTTCTCGCGATGCCAGCGTCCTCCCAGGACCTGTCCCACCCCCCCTGCATGGTGATTGGTGTAAAAAACGCGCCAGGGAAGGTGGGAGGGGAAACGAATTGTGAGTGCGCCATCGCCGCTGTACTCGATCGAAATCGAGTATGACGAACAGCGTAGTATTCGATCGAATACCGGCTCGGTCGAATACTACTCGCTCATCTCTAGTCTTCTCTTCACCCAGGGGCCCTCTGATCCCCCCTTGGGCTCTTTCAGCGATAGGAGAAGGCCCGAAAAGGCCCCCCCACACACTTTTTACAGCAATGCCGCTGATAGTCTGTCTTTTGTAGGAGGAGCGGAATGAGGGTTTTTAACCCTTAAAAATGAAGAAAAAGCCTGCATACCCCCTCTGAGAGGGGAGACCCTATGTCATTTTTTTAAATCAACCCATGATATCCCGTTAGTCAGCTGGTACGCACTTTGTCTGCAGCGCTGCAGAGCTAATTATCCTTACTCAAATTCTTTACTTTGGGGGGTGTGGCAACTCTACTCTTGAAAGTAGCTATGCACATTGGATATTGTTCTGTTCAGGGGACCTTCGCTGTTTCAGATTTTCCTTTTTTTTTCTAGCTTGCATATTCTTTTAGTAAAATGTGGTTTTGATTCAGTTTATTTATTCTTTTTTTAGGTAAACCCTGTGCAATTTTCCGACGAAAATCGTTTCGACCCGAATTTATTCACAACAAATTGCTATTAAAAAATTTCTGAGCTTCCTAGAGCCTCAATAGGGTTGTAAACCATTCTGCCTTGCTGTAACACGCATAGGATGCATGCTGGGTTACTGAAATAATACTGTAAATAATTAGGACATGCAGATCAGAGGCATCGCTATTCGAATCACAGAGCGGCACAATTACAGAGAGTTGAGGTGGCATTACTATGAGGGGCCCCTATATTGCCTGAAAAACACACCCTAGAGCTGGCAGCAGCTGGAGCCCAAATATAGGCTGAAACACATCCTGGAGTTGGCAACAGGAGCCCAAAAATTGGCTGAATGACACCCTGGAGTTGCAAGCAGCAGCAGCAGGAACCCGAACATAGCTTGAAAGAGACACTGGAGTTGGCAGCAGGAGCCCAAAAATTGGATGAATCACACCCTGGAGTTGCAAGCAGCAGCAGCAGGAGCCCAAACATTACTTTAAAGAGACACTGGAGTTGGCAGCAGGAGCCCAAAAATTGGATGAATCACACCCTGGAGTTGCAAGCAGCAGCAGCCCAAGCATAGCTTGAAAGAGACACTGGAGTTGGCAGCAGGAGCCCAAAAATTGGATAAATCACACCCTGGAGTTGCAAGCAGCAGCAGCCCAAACATTGCTTTAAAGAGACACTTGAGTTGGCAGCAGGAGCCCAAAAATTGGATGAATCACACCCTGGAGTTGCAAGCAGCAGCAGGAGCCCAACATTGGCTGAAAGAGACACTGGAGTTGGCAGCAAGAGCCCAAAAATTGGATGAATCACACCCTGGAGTTGCAAGCAGCAACAGCCCAAACATAGCTTGAAAGAGACACTGGAGTTGGCAGCAGGAGCCCAAAAATTGGATGAATCACACCCTGGAGTTGGCAGCAGGAGCCCAAAAATTGGATGAATCACACCCTGGAGTTGCAAGCAGCAGGAGCCCAAACATTGGCTGAAAGAGACACTGGAGTTGGCAGCAGGAGCCCAAAAATTGGATGAATCACACCCTGGACTTGCAAGCAGCAGCAGCAGGAGCTCAAACATTGGCTGAAAGAGACACTGGAGTTGGCAGCAGCAGGAGCCCAAAAATTGACTGACACACCCTGGAGTTGGCAGCAGCAGCAGCAGGAACCTAGAAATTGGCTGGAAGGCACCCTGAAGTTGGCAGCAGCAGGAGCACATACATTAGCTGGAAGGCACACCCTGGAGTTGGCAGCAGCATAAGCAGGAGCCCAAACATTGCTTGAAAGACACCCTGGAGATTGCAGCAGCAGCAGGAGGCCACAAATTGGCTGAGAGAGACACTGGAGTTGGCAGCAGGAGGCCAAAAATTGGATGAATCACACCCTGGAGTTGCAAGCAGCAGCAGCAGCCCAAACATAGCTTGAAAGAGACACTGGAGTTGGCAGCAGGAGCCCCCCAACAATTGGATGAATCACACCCTGGAGTTGCAAGCAGCAGGAGCCCAAACATTGGCTGAAAGAGACACTGGAGTTGGCAGCAGGAGCCCAAAAATTGACTGAGGCCGGAGGCCAACATTGGCTGAAAGAGACACTGGAGTTGGCAGCAAGAGCCCAAAAATTGGATGAATCACACCCTGGAGTTGCAAGCAGCAGCAGCCCAAACATAGCTTGAAAGAGACACTGGAGTTGGCAGCAGGAGCCCAAAATTGGATGAATCACACCCTGGAGTTGCAAGCAGCAGCAGGAGCCCAAACATTGGCTGAAAGAGGCACTGGAGTTGGCAGCAGGAGCCCAAAAATTGGATGAATCACACCCTGGAGTTGCAAGCAGCAGCAGCAGCCCAAACATTGCTTTAAAGAGACACTTGAGTTGGCAGCAGCAGGAGCCCACAATTTGACTGACACACCCTGGAGTTAGCAGCAGCAGCCCAAACATTGCTTTAAAGAGATACTTGAGTTGGCAGCAGGAGCCCAAAAATTGGATAAATCACACCCTGGAGTTGCAAGCAGCAGCAGGAGCCCAACATTGGCTGAAAGAGACACTGGAGTTGGCAGCAGGAGCCCAAAAATTGGATGAATCACACCCTGGAGTTGCAAGCAGCAGCAGCAGCAGCCCAAACATAGCTTGAAAGAGACACTGGAGTTGGCAGCAGGAGCCCAAAAATTGGATGAATCACACCCTGGAGTTGCAAGCAGCAGGAGCCCAAACATTGGCTTAAAGAGACACTGGAGTTGGCAGCAGGAGCCCAAAAATTGGATGAATCACACCCTGGAGTTGCAAGCAGCAGGAGCTCAAACATTGGCTGAAAGAGACACTGGAGTTGGCAGCACCAGGAGCCCAAAAATTGACTGACACACCCTGGAGTTGGCAGCAGCAGCAGCAGGAACCTAGAAATTGGCTGGAAGGCACCCTGAAGTTGGCAGCAGCAGGAGCACATACATTAGCTGGAAGGCACACCCTGGAGTTTGCAGCAGCATAAGCAGGAGCCCAAACATTGCTTGAAAGACACCCTGGAGTTGGCAGCAGCAGCAGCAGAAGAAGGCCAAAAATTGGCTGAGAGAGACACGGTAGTTGGCAGCAGGAGCCCAAAAATCCGATGATTCACACCCTGGAGTTGCAAGCAGCAGCAGCAGTAGCCCAAGCCTAGCTTGAAAGAGACACTGGAGTTGGCAGCAGGAGCCCAAAAATTGGATGAATCACACCCTGGAGTTGCAAGCAGCAGGAGCCCAAACATTGGCTAAAGGGACACTGGAGTTGGCAGCAGGAGCCCAAAAATTGGATGAATCACACCCTGGACTTGCAAGCAGCAGCAGCAGGAGCCCAAACATTGGCTGAAAGAGACACTGGAGTTGGCAGCAGCAGGAGCCCAAAAATTGACTGACACACCCTGGAGTTGGCAGCAGCAGGAACCTAGAAATTGGCTGGAAGGCACCCTGAAGTTGGCAGCAGCAGGAGCTCATACATTAGCTGGAAGGCACACCCTGGAGTTGGCAGCAGCATAAGCAGGAGCCCAAACATTGCTTGAAAGACACCCTGGAGTTGGCAGCAGCAGCAGGAGGCCAAAAATTGGCTGAGAGAGACACTGGAGTTGGCAGCAGGAGGCCAAAAATTGGATGAATCACACCCTGGAGTTGCAAGCAGCAGCAGCAGCCCAAACATAGCTTGAAAGAGACACTGGAGTTGGCAGCAGGAGCCCAAAAATTGGATGAATCACACCCTGGAGTTGCAAGCAGCAGCAACAGGAGCCCAAACATTGGCTGAAAGAGACACTGGAGTTGGCAGCAGCAGGAGCCCAAAAATTGACTGACACACCCTGGAGTTGGCAGCAGCAGCAGCAGGAACCTAGAAATTGGCTGGAAGGCACCCTGAAGTTGGCAGCAGCATAAGCAGGAGCCCAAACATTGCTTGAAAGAGACCCTGGAGTTGGCAGCAGCAGCAGGAGGCCAAAAATTGGCTGAGAGAGACACTGGAGTTGGCAGCAGGAGGCCAAAAATTGGATGAATCACACCCTGAAGTTGCAAGCAGCAGCAGCCCAAACATAGCTTGAAATAGACACTGGAGTTGGCAGCAGGAGCCCAAAAATTGGATGAATCACACCCTGGAGTTGCAAGCAGCAGGAGCCCAAACATTGGCTGAAAGAGACACTGGAGTTGGCAGCAGGAGCCCAAAAATTGGATGAATCACACCCTGGAGTTGCAAGCAGCAGGAGCCGAAACATTGGCTGAAAGAGACACTGGAGTTGGCAGCACCAGGAGCCCAAAAATTGACTGACACACCCTGAAGTTGGCAGCAGCAGCAGCAGGAACCTAGAAATTGGCTGGAAGGCACCCTGAAGTTGGCAGCAGCAGGAGCACATACATTAGCTGGAAGGCACACCCTGGAGTTTGCAGCAGCATAAGCAGGAGCCCAAAAATTGCTTGAAAGACACCCTGGAGTTGGCAGCAGCAGAAGAAGGCCAAAAATTGGCTGAGAGAGACACTGGAGTTGGCAGCAGGAGCCCAAAAATCGGATGATTCACACCCTGGAGTTGCAAGCAGCAGCAGCCCAAACCTAGCTTGAAAGAGACACTGGAGTTGGCAGCAGGAGCCCAAAAATTGGATGAATCACACCCTGGAGTTGCAAGCAGCAGGAGCCCAAACATTGGCTGAAAGAGACACTGGAGTTGGCAGCAGGAGCCCAAAAATTGGATGAATCACACCCTGGACTTGCAAGCAGCAGCAGCAGGAGCCCAAACATTGGCTGAAAGAGACACTGGAGTTGGCAGCAGCAGGAGCCCAAAAATTGACTGACACACCCTGGAGTTGGCAGCAGCAGCAGCAGGAACCTAGAAATTGGCTGGAAGGCACCCTGAAGTTGGAAGCAGCAGGAGCACATACATTAGCTGGAAGGCAGAACCTGGAGTTGGCAGCAGCATAAGCAGGAGCCCAAACATTGCTTGAAAGACACCCTGGAGTTGGCAGCAGCAGCAGGAGGCCAAAAATTGGCTGAGAGAGACACTGGAGTTGGCAGCAGGAGGCCAAAAATTTGATGAATCACACCCTGGAGTTGCAAGCAGCAGCAGCAGCAGCCCAAACATAGCTTGAAAGAGACACTGGAGTTGGCAGCAGGAGCCCAAAAATTGGATGAATCACACCCTGGAGTTGCAAGCAGCAGGAGCCCAAACATTGGATGAAAGAGACACTGGAGTTGGCAGCAGGAGCCCAAAAATTGACTGACACACCCTGGAGTTGGCAGCAGCAGCAGCAGCAGGAACCTAGAAATTGGCTGGAAGGCACCCTGAAGTTGGCAGCAGCAGGAGCACATACATTAGCTGGAAGGCACACCCTGGAGTTTGCAGCAGCATAAGCAGAAGCCCAAACATTGCTTGAAAGACACCCTGGAGTTGGCAGCAGCAGCAGCAGAAGAAGGCCAAAAATTGGCTGAGAGAGACACGGGAGTTGGCAGCAGGAGCCCAAAAATCGGATGATTCACACCCTGGAGTTGCAAGCAGCAGCAGCAGTAGCCCAAGCCTAGCTTGAAAGAGACACTGGAGTTGGCAGCAGGAGCCCAAAAATTGGATGAATCACACCCTGGAGTTGCAAGCAGCAGGAGCCCAAACATTGGCTAAAGGGACACTGGAGTTGGCAGCAGGAGCCCAAAAATTGGATGAATCACACCCTGGACTTGCAAGCAGCAGCAGCAGGAGCCCAAACATTGGCTGAAAGAGACACTGGAGTTGGCAGCAGCAGGAGCCCAAAAATTGACTGACACACCCTGGAGTTGGCAGCAGCAGGAACCTAGAAATTGGCTGGAAGGCACCCTGAAGTTGGCAGCAGCAGGAGCACATACATTAGCTGGAAGGCAAACCCTGGAGTTGGCAGCAGCATAAGCAGGAGCCCAAACATTGCTTGAAAGACACCCTGGAGTTGGCAGCAGCAGCAGCAGGAGGCCAAAAATTGGCTGAGAGAGACACTGGAGTTGGCAGCAGGAGGCCAAAAATTGGATGAATCACACCCTGGAGTTGCAAGCAGCAGCAGCAGCCCAAACATAGCTTGAAAGAGACACTGGAGTTGGCAGCAGGAGCCCAAAAATTGGATGAATCACACCCTGGAGTTGCAAGCAGCAGGAGCCCAAACATTGGTTGAAAGAGACACTGGAGTTGGCAGCAGGAGCCCAAAAATTTGATGAATCACACCCTGGAGTTGCAAGCAGCAGCAACAGGAGCCCAAACATTGGCTGAAAGAGACACTGGAGTTGGCAGCAGCAGGAGCCCAAAAATTGACTGACACACCCTGGAGTTGGCAGCAGCAGCAGCAGGAACCTAGAAATTGGCTGGAAGGCACCCTGAAGTTGGCAGCAGCATAAGCAGGAGCCCAAACATTGCTTGAAAGAGACCCTGGAGTTGGCAGCAGCAGCAGGAGGCCAAAAATTGGCTGAGAGAGACACTGGAGTTGGCAGCAGGAGGCCAAAAATTGGATGAATCACACCCTGAAGTTGCAAGCAGCAGCAGCCCAAACATAGCTTGAAAGAGACACTGGAGTTGGCAGCAGGAGCCCAAAAATTGTATGAATCACACCCTGGAGTTGCAAGCAGCAGGAGCCCAAACATTGGCTGAAAGAGACACTGGAGTTGGCAGCAGGAGCCCAAAAATTGGATGAATCACACCCTGGAGTTGCAAGCAGCAGGAGCCGAAACATTGGCTGAAAGAGACACTGGAGTTGGCAGCACCAGGAGCCCAAAAATTGACTGACACACCCTGGAGTTGGCAGCAGCAGGAACCTAGAAATTGGCTGGAAGGCACCCTGAAGTTGGCAGCAGCAGGAGCACATACATTAGCTGGAAGGCACACCCTGGAGTTTGCAGCAGCATAAGCAGGAGCCCAAACATTGCTTGAAAGACACCCTGGAGTTGGCAGCAGCAGAAGAAGGCCAAAAATTGGCTGAGAGAGACACTGGAGTTGGCAGCAGGAGCCCAAAAATCGGATGATTCACACCCTGGAGTTGCAAGCAGCAGCAGCCCAAACCTAGCTTGAAAGAGACACTGGAGTTTGCAGCAGGAGCCCAAAAATTGGATGAATCACACCCTGGAGTTGCAAGCAGCAGGAGCCCAAACATTGGCTGAAAGAGACACTGGAGTTGGCAGCAGGAGCCCAAAAATTGGATGAATCACACCCTGGACTTGCAAGCAGCAGCAGCAGGAGCCCAAACATTGGCTGAAAGAGACACTGGAGTTGGCAGCAGCAGGAGCCCAAAAATTGACTGACACACCCTGGAGTTGGCAGCAGCAGCAGCAGGAACCTAGAAATTGTCTGGAAGGCACCCTGAAGTTGGAAGCAGCAGGAGCACATACATTAGCTGGAAGGCACAACCTGGAGTTGGCAGCAGCATAAGCAGGAGCCCAAACATTGCTTGAAAGACACCCTGGAGTTGGCAGCAGCAGCAGGAGGCCAAAAATTGGCTGAGAGAGACACTGGAGTTGGCAGCAGGAGGCCAAAAATTTGATGAATCACACCCTGGAGTTGCAAGCAGCAGCAGCAGCAGCCCGAACATAGCTTGAAAGAGACACTGGAGTTGGCAGCAGGAGCCCAAGAATTGGATGAATCACACCCTGGAGTTGCAAGCAGCAGGAGCCCAAACATTGGATGAAAGAGACACTGGAGTTGGCAGCAGGAGCCCAAAAATTGATGAATCACACCCTGGATTTGCAAGCAGCAGCAACAGGAGCCCAAACATTGGCTGAAAGAGACATTGGAGTTGGCAGCAGCAGGAGCCCAAAAATTGACTGACACACCCTGGAGTTGGCAGCAGCAGCAGCAGGAACCTACAAATTGGCTGGAAGACACCCTGAAGTTGGCAGCAGCAGGAGCACATAAATTAGCTGGAAGGCACACGCTGGAGTTGGCAGCAGCATAAGCAGGAGCCCAAACATTGCTTGAAAGACACCCTGGAGTTGGCCGCAGCAGCAGGAGGCCAAAGATTGGCTAAGAGAGACACTGGAGTTGGCAGCAGGAGGCCAAAATTGGATGAATCACACGCTGGAGTTGCAAGCAGCAGCAGCCCAAACATAGCTTGAAAGAGACACTGGAGTTGGCAGCAGGAGCCCAAAAATTGGATGAATCACACCCTGGAGTTGCAAGCAGCAGGAGCCCAAACATTGGCTGAAAGAGACACTGGAGTTGGCAGCAGGAGCCCAAAAATTGGATGAATCACACCCTGGAGTTGCAAGCAGCAGCAGCAGGAGCCCAAACATTGGCTGAAAGAGACACTGGAGTTGGCAGCAGCAGGAGCCCAAAAATTTACTGACACACCCTGGAGTTGGCAGCAGCAGGAACCTAGAAATTGGCTGGAAGGCACCCTGAAGTTGGCAACAGCAGGAGCACATACATTAGCTGCAAGGCACACCCTGGAGTTGGCAGCAGCATAAGCAGGAGCCCAAACATTGCTTGAAAGACACCCTGGAGTTGGCAGCAGCAGCAGGAGGCAAAACATTGACTGAGAGAGACACTGGAGTTGGCAGCAGGAGGCCAAAAATTGGATGAATCACACCCTGGAGTGGCAAGCAGCAGCAGCAGCCCAAACATAGCTTGAAAGAGACACTGGAGTTGGCAGCAGGAGCCCAAAAATTGGATGAATCACACCCTGGAGTTGCAAGCAGCAGGAGCCAAAACATTGGCTGAAAGAGACACTGGAGTTGGCAGCAGGAGGCCAAAAATTGGATGAATCACATCCTGGAGTTGCAAGCAGCAGCAGCAGGAGCCCAAACATTGGCTGAAAGAGACACTGGAGTTGGCAGCAGCAGGAGCCCAAAAATTTACTGACACACCCTGGAGTTGGCAGCAGCAGCAGCAGGAACCTAGAAATTGGCTGGAAGGCACCCTGAAGTTGGCAGCAGCAGGAGCACATACATTAGCTGGAAGGCACACCCTGGAGTTGGCAGCAGCATAAGCAGGAGCCCAAACATTGCTTAAAAGACACCCTGGAGTTGGCAGCAGCAGCAGGAGGCCAAAAATTGGCTGAGAGATACACTGGAGTTGGCCGCAGGAGCCCAAAAATTGGATGAATCACACCCTGGAGTTGCAAGCAGCAGCAGCAGCAGCCCAAACATAGCTTGAAAGAGACACTGGAGTTGGCAGCAGGAGCCCAAAAATTGGATGAATCACACCCTGGAGTTGCAAGCAGCAGGAGCCCAAACATTGGCTGAAAGAGACACTGGAGTTGGCAGCAGGAGCCCAAAAATTGGATGAATCACACTCTGGAGTTGCAAGCAGCAGCAACAGGAGCCCAAACATTGGCTGAAAGAGACACTGGAGTTGGCAGCAGCAGGAGCCCAAAAATTGACTGACACACCCTGGAGTTGGCAGCAGCAGCAGGAACCTAGAAATTGGCTGGAAGGCACCCCGAAGTTGGCAGCAGCAGGAGCACATACATTAGCTGGAAGGCACACGCTGGAGTTGGCAGCAGCATAAGCAGGAGCCCCAACATTGCTTGAAAGACACCCTGGAGTTGGCAGCAGCAGCAGAAGGCCAAAAATTGGCTGAGAGAGACACTGGAGTTGGCAGCAGGAGGCCAAAAATTGGATGAATCACACCCTGGAGTTCCAAGCAGCAGCAGCAGCAGCAGCAGCCCAAACATAGCTTGAAAGAGACACTGGAGTTGGCAGCAGGAGGCCAAAAATTGGATGAATCACACCCTGGAGTTGCAAGCAGCAGCAGCCCAAACATAGCTTGAAAGGACACTGGAGTTGGCAGCAGGAGCCCAAAAATTGGATGAATCACACCCTGGAGTTGCAAGCAGCAGGAGCCCAAACATTGGCTGAAAGAGACACTGGAGTTGGCAGCAGGAGCCCAAAAATTGGATGAATCACACCCTGGACTTGCAAGCAGCAGCAGCAAGAGCCCAAACATTGGCTGAAAGAGACACTGGAGTTGGCAGCAGCAGGAGCCCAAAAATTGACTGACACACCCTGGAGTTGGCAGCAGCAGCAGCAGGAACCTAGCAATTGGCTGGAAGGCACCCTGAAGTTGGCAGCAGCAGGAGCACATACATTAGCTGGAAGGCACACCCTGGAGTTGGAAGCAGCATAAGCAGGAGCCCAAACATTGCTTGAAAGACACCCTGGAGTTGGCAGCAGCAGCAGGAGGCAAAAAATTGACTGAGAGAGACACTGGAGTTGGCAGCAGGAAGCCAAAAATGGGATGAATCACACCCTGGAGTGGCAAGCAGCAGCAGCAGCCCAAACATAGCTTGAAAGAGACACTGGAGTTGGCAGCAGGAGCCCAAAAATTGGATGAATCACACCCTGGAGTTGCAAGCAGCAGGAGCCAAAACATTGGCTGAAAGAGACACTGGAGTTGGCAGCAGGAGCCCAAAAATTAGATGAATCACATCCTGGAGTTGCAAGCAGCAGCAGCAGGAGCCCAAACATTGGCTGAAAGAGACACTGGAGTTGGCAGCAGCAGGAGCCCAAAAATTTACTGACACACCCTGGAGTTGGCAGCAGCAGCAGCAGGAACCTAGAAATTGGCTGGAAGGCACCCTGAAGTTGGCAGCAGCAGGAGCACATACATTAGCTGGAAGGCACACCCTGGAATTTGCAGCAGCATAAGCAGGAGCCCAAACATTGCTTGAAAGACACCCTGGAGTTGGCAGCAGCAGCAGCAGGAGGCCAAAAATTGGCTGAGAGAGACACTGGATTTGGCAGCAGGAGGCCAAAAATTGGATGAATCAAACTCTGGAGTTGCAAGCAGCAGCAGCAGCAGCCCAAACATAGCTTGAAAGAGACACTGGAGTTGGCAGCAGGAGCCCAAAAATTGGATGAATCACACCCTGGAGTTGCAAGCAGCAGGAGCCCATTACATTAGCTGGAAGGCACACCCTGGAGTTGGGAGCAGCATAAGCAGGAGCCCAAACATTGCTTGAAAGACACCCTGGAGTTGGCAGCAGCAGCAGGAGGCCAAAAATTGGCTGAGAGAGACACTGGAGTTGGCAGCAGGAGGCCAAAAATTGGATGAATCACACCCTGGAGTTGCAAGCAGCAGGAGCCCAAACATTGGCTGAAAGAGACACTGGAGTTGGCAGCAGGAGCCCAAAAATTGGATGAATCACACCCTGGACTTGCAAGCAGCAGCAACAGGAGCCCAAACATTGGCTGAAAGAGACACTGGAGTTGGCAGCAGCAGGAGCCCAAAAATTGACTGACACACCCTGGAGTTGGCAGCAGCACCAGCAGGAACCTAGAAATTGGCTGGAAGGCACCCCGAAGTTGGCAGCAGCAGGAGCACATACATTAGCTGGAAGGCACACGATGGAGTTGGCAGCAGCATAAGCAGGAGCCCAAACATTGCTTGAAAGACACCCTGGAGTTGGCAGCAGCAGCAGGAGGCCAAAAATTGGCTGAGAGAGACACTGGAGTTGGCAACAGGAGGCCAGAAATTGGATGAATCACACCCTGGAGTTGCAAGCAGCAGCAGCCCAAACATAGCTTGAAAGAGACACTGGAGTTGGCAGCAGGAGCCCAAAAATTGGATGAATCACACCCTGGAGTTGCAAGCAGCAGGAGCCCAAACATTGGCTGAAAGAGACACTGGAGTTGGCAGCAGGAGCCCAATAATTGGATGAATCACACCCTGGAGTTGCAAGCAGCAGCAGCAGGAGCCCAAACATTGGCTGAAAGAGACACTGGAGTTGGCAGCAGCAGGAGCCCAAAAATTTACTGACACACCCTGGAGTTGGCAGCAGCAGGAACCTAGAAATTGGCTGGAAGGCACCCTGAAGTTGGCAACAGCAGGAGCACATACATTAGCTGCAAGGCACACCCTGGAGTTGGCAGCAGCATAAGCAGGAGCCCAAACATTGCTTGAAAGACACCCTGGAGTTGGCAGCAGCAGCAGGAGGCAAAACATTGACTGAGAGAGACACTGGAGTTGGCAGCAGGAGGCCAAAAATTGGATGAATCACACCCTGGAGTGGCAAGCAGCAGCAGCAGCCCAAACATAGCTTGAAAGAGACACTGGAGTTGGCAGCAGGAGCCCAAAAATTGGATGAATCACACCCTGGAGTTGCAAGCAGCAGGAGCCAAAACATTGGCTGAAAGAGACACTGGAGTTGGCAGCAGGAGGCCAAAAATTGGATGAATCACATCCTGGAGTTGCAAGCAGCAGCAGCAGGAGCCCAAACATTGGCTGAAAGAGACACTGGAGTTGGCAGCAGCAGGAGCCCAAAAATTTACTGACACACCCTGGAGTTGGCAGCAGCAGCAGGAACCTAGAAATTGGCTGGAAGGCACCCTGAAGTTGGCAGCAGCAGGAGCACATACATTAGCTGGAAGGCACACCCTGGAGTTGGCAGCAGCATAAGCAGGAGCCCAAACATTGCTTAAAAGACACCCTGGAGTTGGCAGCAGCAGCAGGAGGCCAAAAATTGGCTGAGAGATACACTGGAGTTGGCCGCAGGAGCCCAAAAATTGGATGAATCACACCCTGGAGTTGCAAGCAGCAGCAGCAGCAGCCCAAACATAGCTTGAAAGAGACACTGGAGTTGGCAGCAGGAGCCCAAAAATTGGATGAATCACACCCTGGAGTTGCAAGCAGCAGGAGCCCAAACATTGGCTGAAAGAGACACTGGAGTTGGCAGCAGGAGCCCAAAAATTGGATGAATCACACTCTGGAGTTGCAAGCAGCAGCAACAGGAGCCCAAACATTGGCTGAAAGAGACACTGGAGTTGGCAGCAGCAGGAGCCCAAAAATTGACTGACACACCCTGGAGTTGGCAGCAGCAGCAGGAACCTAGAAATTGGCTGGAAGGCACCCCGAAGTTGGCAGCAGCAGGAGCACATACATTAGCTGGAAGGCACACGCTGGAGTTGGCAGCAGCATAAGCAGGAGCCCCAACATTGCTTGAAAGACACCCTGGAGTTGGCAGCAGCAGCAGCAGCAGAAGGCCAAAAATTGGCTGAAAGAGACACTGGAGTTGGCAGCAGGAGGCCAAAAATTGGATGAATCACACCCTGGAGTTCCAAGCAGCAGCAGCAGCAGCAGCAGCAGCCCAAACATAGCTTGAAAGAGACACTGGAGTTGGCAGCAGGAGGCCAAAAATTGGATGAATCACACCCTGGAGTTGCAAGCAGCAGCAGCCCAAACATAGCTTGAAAGGACACTGGAGTTGGCAGCAGGAGCCCAAAAATTGGATGAATCACACCCTGGAGTTGCAAGCAGCAGGAGCCCAAACATTGGCTGAAAGAGACACTGGAGTTGGCAGCAGGAGCCCAAAAATTGGATGAATCACACCCTGGACTTGCAAGCAGCAGCAACAAGAGCCCAAACATTGGCTGAAAGAGACACTGGAGTTGGCAGCAGCAGGAGCCCAAAAATTGACTGACACACCCTGGAGTTGGCAGCAGCAGCAGCAGGAACCTAGAAATTGGCTGGAAGGCACCCTGAAGTTGGCAGCAGCAGGAGCACATACATTAGCTGGAAGGCACACCCTGGAGTTGGAAGCAGCATAAGCAGGAGCCCAAACATTGCTTGAAAGACACCCTGGAGTTGGCAGCAGCAGCAGGAGGCAAAAAATTGACTGAGAGAGACACTGGAGTTGGCAGCAGGAAGCCAAAAATGGGATGAATCACACCCTGGAGTGGCAAGCAGCAGCAGCAGCCCAAACATAGCTTGAAAGAGACACTGGAGTTGGCAGCAGGAGCCCAAAAATTGGATGAATCACACCCTGGAGTTGCAAGCAGCAGGAGCCAAAACATTGGCTGAAAGAGACACTGGAGTTGGCAGCAGGAGCCCAAAAATTGGATGAATCACATCCTGGAGTTGCAAGCAGCAGCAGCAGGAGCCCAAACATTGCTTGAAAGACACCCTGGAGTTGGCAGCAGCAGCAGCAGGAGGCCAAAAATTGGCTGAGAGAGACACTGGATTTGGCAGCAGGAGGCCAAAAATTGGATGAATCAAACTCTGGAGTTGCAAGCAGCAGCAGCAGCAGCCCAAACATAGCTTGAAAGAGACACTGGAGTTGGCAGCAGGAGCCCAAAAATTGGATGAATCACACCCTGGAGTTGCAAGCAGCAGGAGCCCATTACATTAGCTGGAAGGCACACCCTGGAGTTGGGAGCAGCATAAGCAGGAGCCCAAACATTGCTTGAAAGACACCCTGGAGTTGGCAGCAGCAGCAGGAGGCCAAAAATTGGCTGAGAGAGACACTGGAGTTGGCAGCAGGAGGCCAAAAATTGGATGAATCACACCCTGGAGTTGCAAGCAGCAGGAGCCCAAACATTGGCTGAAAGAGACACTGGAGTTGGCAGCAGGAGCCCAAAAATTGGATGAATCACACCCTGGACTTGCAAGCAGCAGCAACAGGAGCCCAAACATTGGCTGAAAGAGACACTGGAGTTGGCAGCAGCAGGAGCCCAAAAATTGACTGACACACCCTGGAGTTGGCAGCAGCACCAGCAGGAACCTAGAAATTGGCTGGAAGGCACCCCGAAGTTGGCAGCAGCAGGAGCACATACATTAGCTGGAAGGCACACGATGGAGTTGGCAGCAGCATAAGCAGGAGCCCAAACATTGCTTGAAAGACACCCTGGAGTTGGCAGCAGCAGCAGCAGCAGGAGGCCAAAAATTGGCTGAGAGAGACACTGGAGTTGGCAACAGGAGGCCAGAAATTGGATGAATCACACCCTGGAGTTGCAAGCAGCAGCAGCCCAAACATAGCTTGAAAGAGACACTGGAGTTGGCAGCAGGAGCCCAAAAATTGGATGAATCACACCCTGGAGTTGCAAGCAGCAGGAGCCCAAACATTGGCTGAAAGAGACACTGGAGTTGGCAGCAGGAGCCCAAAAATTGGATGAATCACACCCTGGAGTTGCAAACAGCAGCAGCAGCAGCCCAAATATAGCTTGAAAGAGACACAGGAGTTGGCAGCAGGAGCCCAAAAATGGGATGAATCACACCCTGGAGTTGCAAGCAGCAGGAGCCCAAACATTGGCTGAAAGAGACACTGGAGTTGGCAGCAGGAGCCCAAAAATTGGATGAATCACACCCTGGACTTACAAGCAGAAGCAGCAGGAGCCCAAACATTGGCTGAAAGAGACACTGGAGTTGGCAGCAGCAGGAGCCCAAAAATTGACTGACACACCCTGGAGTTGGCAGCAGCAGCAGCAGGAACCTAGAAATTGGCTGGAAGGCACCCTGAAGTTGGCAGCAGCAGGAGCACATACATTAGCTGGAAGGCACACCCTGGAGTTTGCAGCAGCATAAGCAGGAGCCCAAACATTGCTTGAAAGACACCCTGGAGTTGGCAGCAGCAGCAGGAGGCCAAAAATTGGCTGAGAGAGACACTGGAGTTGGCAGCAGGAGGCCAAAAATTGGATGAATCGCACCCTGGAGTTGCAAGCAGCAGCAGCAGCAGCAGCAGCCCAAACATCGCTTGAAAGAGACACTGGAGTTCGCAGCAGGAGCCCAAAAATTGGATGAATCACACCCTGGAGTTGCAAGCAGCAGGAGCCCAAACATTGGCTGAAAGAGACACTGGAGTTGGCAGCAGGAGCCCAAAAATTGGATGAATCACACTCTGGAGTTGCAAGCAGCAGCAACAGGAGCCCAAACATTGGCTGAAAGAGACACTGGAGTTGGCAGCAGCAGGAGCCCAAAAATTGACTGACACACCCTGGAGTTGGCAGCAGCAGCAGGAACCTAGAAATTGGCTGGAAGGCACCCCGAAGTTGGCAGCAGGAGGAGCACATACATTAGCTGGAAGGCACACGCTGGAGTTGGCAGCAGCATAAGCAGGAGCCCCAACATTGCTTGAAAGACACCCTGGAGTTGGCAGCAGCAGCAGAAGGCCAAAAATTGGCTGAGAGAGACACTGGTGTTGGCAGCAGGAGGCCAAAAATTGGATGAATCACACCCTGGAGTTCCAAGCAGCAGCAGCAGCAGCCCAAACATAGCTTGAAAGAGACACTGGAGTTGGCAGCAGGAGCCCAAAAATTGGATGAATCACACCCTGGAGTTGCAAGCAGCAGGAGCCCAAACATTGGCTGAAAGAGACACTGGAGTTGGCAGCAGGAGCCCAAAAATTGGATGAATCACACCCTGGACTTGCAAGCAGCAGCAACAGGAGCCCAAACATTGGCTGAAAGAGACACTGGAGTTGGCAGCAGCAGGAGCCCAAAAATTGACTGACACACCCTGGAGTTGGCAGCAGCACCAGCAGGAACCTAGAAATTGGCTGGAAGGCACCCCGAAGTTGGCAGCAGCAGGAGCACATACATTAGCTGGAAGGCACACGCTGGAGTTGGCAGCAGCATAAGCAGGAGCCCAAACATTGCTTGAAAGACACCCTGGAGTTGGCAGCAGCAGCAGGAGGCCAAAAATTGGCTGAGAGAGACACTGGAGTTGGCAGCAGGAGGCCAAAAATTGGATGAATCACACCCTGGAGTTGCAAGCAGCAGCAGCCCAAACATAGCTTGAAAGAGACACTGGAGTTGGCAGCAGGAGCCCAAAAATTGGATGAATCACACCTTGGAGTTGCAAGCAGCAGGAGCCCAAACATTGGCTGAAAGAGACACTGGAGTTGGCAGCAGGAGCCCAAAAATTGGATGAATCACACCCTGGACTTGCAAGCAGCAGGAGCCCAAACATTGGCTGAAAGTGACACTGGAGTTGGCAGCAGCAGGAGCCCAAAAATTGACTGACACACCCTGGAGTTGGCAGCAGCAGCAGGAACCTAGAAATTGGCTGGAAGGCACCCTGAAGTTGGCAGCAGCAGGAGCACATATATTAGCTGGAAGGCACACCCTGGAGTTGGAAGCAGCATAAGCAGGAGCCCAAACATTGCTTGAAAGACACCCTGGAGTTGGCAGCAGCAGCAGCAGGCCAAAAATTGGCTGAGAGAGACACTGGAGTTGGCAGCAGGAGGCCAAAAATTGGATGAATCACACCCTGGAGTTGCAAGCAGCAGCAGCCCAAACCTAGCTTGAAAGAGACACTGGAGTTGGCAGCAGGAGCCCAAAAATTGGATGAATCACACCCTGGAGTTGCAAGCAGCAGGAGCCCAAACATTGGCTGAAAGAGACACTGGAGTTGGCAGCAGGAGCCCAAAAATTGGATGAATCACACCCTGGACTTGCAAGCAGCAGCAACAGGAGCCCAAACATTGGCTGAAAGAGACACTGGAGTTGGCAGCAGCAGGAGCCCAAAAATTGACTGACACACCCTGGAGTTGGCAGCAGCACCAGCAGGAACCTAGAAATTGGCTGGAAGGCACCCCGAAGTTGGCAGCAGCAGGAGCACATACATTAGCTGGAAGGCACACGCTGGAGTTGGCAGCAGCATAAGCAGGAGCCCAAACATTGCTTGAAAGACACCCTGGAGTTGGCAGCAGCAGCAGGAGGCCAAAAATTGGCTGAGAGAGACACTGGAGTTGGCAGCAGGAGGCCAAAAATTGGATGAATCACACCCTGGAGTTGCAAGCAGCAGCAGCCCAAACATAGCTTGAAAGAGACACTGGAGTTGGCAGCAGGAGCCCAAAAATTGGATGAATCACACCTTGGAGTTGCAAGCAGCAGGAGCCCAAACATTGGCTGAAAGAGACACTGGAGTTGGCAGCAGGAGCCCAAAAATTGGATGAATCACACCCTGGACTTGCAAGCAGCAGGAGCCCAAACATTGGCTGAAAGTGACACTGGAGTTGGCAGCAGCAGGAGCCCAAAAATTGACTGACACACCCTGGAGTTGGCAGCAGCAGCAGGAACCTAGAAATTGGCTGGAAGGCACCCTGAAGTTGGCAGCAGCAGGAGCACATACATTAGCTGGAAGGCACACCCTGGAGTTGGAAGCAGCATAAGCAGGAGCCCAAACATTGCTTGAAAGACACCCTGGAGTTGGCAGCAGCAGCAGCAGGCCAAAAATTGGCTGAGAGAGACACTGGAGTTGGCAGCAGGAGGCCAAAAATTGGATGAATCACACCCTGGAGTTGCAAGCAGCAGCAGCCCAAACCTAGCTTGAAAGAGACACTGGAGTTGGCAGCAGGAGCCCAAAAAATTGGATGAATCACACCCTGGAGTTGCAAGCAGCAGGAGCCCAAACATTGGCTGAAAGAGACACTGGAGTTGGCAGCAGGAGCCCAAAAATTGAATGAATCACACCCTGGAGTTGCAAGCAGCAGCAGCAGGAGCCCAAACATTGGCTGAAAGAGACACTGGAGTTGGCAGCAGCAGGAGCCCAAAAATTTACTGACACACCCTGGAGTCGGCAGCAGCAGCGGCAGGAACCTAGAAATTGGCTGGAAGGCACCCTGAAGTTGGCAGCAGCAGGAGCACATACATTAGCTGGAAGGCACACCCTGGAGTTGGGAGCAGCATAAGCAGGAGCCCAAACATTGCTTGAAACACACCCTGGAGTTGGCAGCAGCAGCAGGAGGCAAAAAATTGACTGAGAGAGACACTGGAGTTGGCAGCAGGAGGCCAAAAATTGGATGAATCACACCCTGGAGTGGCAAGCAGCAGCAGCAGCCCAAACATAGCTTGAAAGAGACACTGGAGTTGGCAGCAGGAGCCCAAAAACTGGATGAATCACACCCTGGAGTTGCAAGCAGCAGGAGCCAAAACATTGGCTGAAAGAGACACTGGAGTTGGCAGCAGGAGCCCAAAAATTGGATGAATCACACTCTGGAGTTGCAAGCAGCAGCAACAGGAGCCCAAACATTGGCTGAAAGAGACACTGGAGTTGGCAGCAGCAGGAGCCCAAAAATTGACTGACACACCCTGGAGTTGGCAGCAGCAGCAGGAACCTAGAAATTGGCTGGAAGGCCCCCCGAAGTTGGCAGCAGCAGGAGCACATACATTAGCTGGAAGGCACACGCTGGAGTTGGCAGCAGCATAAGCAGGAGCCCCAACATTGCTTGAAAGACACCCTGGAGTTGGCAGCAGCAGCAGCCCAAACATTGCTTTAAAGAGACACTTGAGTTGGCAGCAGCAGGAGCCCAAAAATTGACTGACACACCCGTTAGTTGGCAGCAGCAGCAGCAGGAACCTAGAAATTGGCTGGAAGGCACCCTGAAGTTGGCAGCAGCAGGAGCACATACATTAGCTGGAAGGCACACCCTGGAGTTTGCAGCAGCATAAGCAGGAGCCCAAACATTGCTTGAAAGACACCCTGGAGCTGGCAGCAGCAGCAGCAGCAGCAGCAGCAGGAGGCCAAAAATTGGCTGAGAGAGACACTGGAGTTGGCAGCAGGAGGCCAAAAATTGGATGAATCAAACCCTGGAGTTGCAAGCAGCAGCAGCCCAAACATAGCTTGAAAGAGACACTGGAGTTGGCAGCAGGAGCCCAAAAATTGGATGAATCACACCCTGGAGTTGCAAGCAGCAGGAGCCCAAACATTGGCTAAAGGGACAATGGAGTTGGCAGCAGGAGCCCAAAAATTGGATGAATCACACCCTGGACTTGCAAGCAGCAGCAGCAGGAGCCCAAACATTGGCTGAAAGAGACACTGGAGTTGGCAGCAGCAGGAGCCCAAAAATTGACTGACACACCCTGGAGTTGGCAGCAGCAGCAGCAGGAACCTAGAAATTGGCTGGAAGGCACCCCGAAGTTGGCAGCAGCAGGAGCACATACATTAGCTGGAAGACACACGCTGGAGTTGGCAGCAGCATAGGCAGGAGCCCAAACATTGCTTGAAAGACACCCTGGAGTTGGCAGCAGCCGCAGGAGGCCAAAAATTGGCTGAGAGAGACACTGGAGTTGGCAGCAGGAGGCCAAAAATTGGATGAATCACACCCTGGAGTTGCAAGCAGCAGCAGCCCAAACATAGCTTGAAAGAGACACTGGAGTTGGCAGCAGGAGCCCAAAAATTGGATGAATCACACCCTGGAGTTGCAAGCAGCAGGAGCCCAAACATTGGCTGAAAGAGACACTGGAGTTGGCAGCAGGAGCCCAAAAATTGGATGAATCACACCCTGGACTTGCAAGCAGCAGCAGCAGGAGCCCAAACATTGGCTGAAAGAGACACTGGAGTTGGCAGCAGCAGGAGCCCAAAAATTGACTGACACACCCTGGAGTTGGCAGCAGCAGCAGCAGGAACCTAGAAATTGGCTGGAAAGCACCCTGAAGTTGGCAGCAGCAGGAGCACATACATTAGCTGGAAGGCACACCCTGGAGTTGGAAGCAGCATAAGCAGGAGCCCAAACATTGCTTGAAAGACACCCTGGAGTTGGCAGCAGCAGCAGGAGGCAAAAAATTGACTGAGAGAGACACTGGAGTTGGCAGCAGGAGGCCAAAAATGGGATGAATCACACCCTGGAGTTGCAAGCAGCAGCAGCAGCCCAAACATAGCTTGAAAGAGACACTGGAGTTGGCAGCAGGAGCCCAAAAAATTGGATGAATCACACCCTGGAGTTGCAAGCAGCAGGAGCCAAAACATTGGCTGAAAGAGACACTGGAGTTGGCAGCAGGAGCCCAAAAATTGGATGAATCACATCCTGGAGTTGCAAGCAGCAGCAGCAGGAGCCCAAACATTGGCTGAAAGAGACACTTGAGTTGGCAGCAGCAGGAGCCCAAAAATTTACTGACACACCCTGGAGTTGGCAGCAGCAGCAGCAGGAACCTAGAAATTGGCTGGAAGGCACCCTGAAGTTGGCAGCAGCAGGAGCACATACATTAGCTGGAAGGCACACCCTGGAGTTGGAAGCAGCATAAGCAGGAGCCCAAACATTGCTTAAAAGACACCCTGGAGTTGGCAGCAGCAGCAGGAGGCCAAAAATTGGCTGAGAGATACACTGGAGTTGGCAGCAGGAGCCCAAAAATTGGATGAATCACACCCTGGAGTTGCAAGCAGCAGCAGCAGCAGCCCAAACATAGCTTGAAAGAGACACTGGAGTTGGCAGCAGGAGCCCAAAAATTGGATGAATCACACCCTGGAGTTGCAAGCAGCAGGAGCCCAAACATTGGCTGAAAGAGACACTGGAGTTGGCAGCAGGAGCCCAAAAATTGGATGAATCACACTCTGGAGTTGCAAGCAGCAGCAACAGGAGCCCAAACATTGGCTGGAAGAGACACTGGAGTTGGCAGCAGCAGGAGCCCAAAAATTGACTGACACACCCTGGAGTTGGCAGCAGCAGCAGGAACCTAGAAATTGGCTGGAAGGCACCCCGAAGTTGGCAGCAGCAGGAGCACATACATTAGCTGGAAGGCACACGCTGGAGTTGGCAGCAGCATAAGCAGGAGCCCCAACATTGCTTGAAAGACACCCTGGAGTTGGCAGCAGCAGCAGCAGAAGGCCAAAAATTGGCTGAGAGAGACACTGGAGTTGGCAGCAGGAGGCCAAAAATTGGATGAATCACACCCTGGAGTTCCAAGCAGCAGCAGCAGCCCAAACATAGCTTGAAAGAGACACTGGAGTTGGCAGCAGGAGCCCAAAAATTGGATGAATCACACCCTGGAGTTGCAAGCAGCAGGAGCCCAAACATTGGCTGAAAGAGACACTGGAGTTGGCAGCAGGAGCCCAAAAATTGGATGAATCACACCCTGGATTTGCAAGCAGCAGCAGCAGCCCAAACATTGCTTTAAAGAGACACTTGAGTTGGCAGCAGCAGGAGCCCAAAAATTGACTGACACACCCTGGAGTTGGCAGCAGCAGCAGCAGGAACCTAGAAATTGGCTGGAAGGCACCCTGAAGTTGGCAGCAGCAGGAGCACATACATTAGCTGGAAGGCACACCCTGGAATTTGCAGCAGCATAAGCAGGAGCCCAAACATTGCTTGAAAGACACCCTGGAGTTGGCAGCAGCAGCAGCAGGAGGCCAAAAATTGGCTGAGAGAGACACTGGATTTGGCAGCAGGAGGCCAAAAATTGGATGAATCACACCCTGGAGTTGCAAGCAGCAGGAGCCCAAACATTGGCTAAAGGGACAATGGAGTTGGCAGCAGGAGCCCAAAAATTGGATGAATCACACCCTGGACTTGCAAGCAGCAGCAGCAGGAGCCCAAACATTGGCTGAAAGAGACACTGGAGTTGGCAGCAGCAGGAGCCCAAAAATTGACTGACACACCCTGGAGTTGGCAGCAGCAGCAGCAGGAACCTAGAAATTGGCTGGAAGCCACCCTGAAGTTGGCAGCAGCAGGAGCACATACATTAGCTGGAAGGCACACCCTGGAGTTTGCAACAGCATAAGCAGGAGCCCAAACATTGCTTGAAAGACACCCTGGAGTTGGCAGCAGCAGCAGGAGGCCAAAAATTGGCTGAGAGAGACACTGGAGTTGGCAGCAGGAGGCCAAAAATTGGATGAATCACACCCTGGAGTTGCAAGCAGCAGCCCAAACATAGCTTGAAAGAGACACTGGAGTTGGCAGCAGGAGCCCAAAAATTGGATGAATCACACCCTGGAGTTACAAGCAGCAGCAGCCCAAACATTGGCTGAAAGAGACACTGGAGTTGGCAGCAGGAGCCCAAAAATTGGATGAATCACACCCTAGAGTTGCAAGCAGCAGCAACAGGAGCCCAAACATTGGCTGAAAGAGACACTGGAGTTGGCAGCAGCAGGAGCCCAAAAATGTACTGACACACCCTGGAGTTTGCAGCAGCAGCAGCCTAGAAATTGGCTGGAAGGCACCCTGAAGTTGGCAGCAGCAGGAGCACATACATTAGCTGGAAGGCACACCCTGGAGTTGGGAGCAGCATAAGCAGGAGCCCAAACATTGCTTGAAAGACACCCTGGAGTTGGCAGCAGCAGCAGGAGGCCAAAAATTGGCTGAGAGAGACACTGGAGTTGGCAGCAGGAGGCCAAAAATTGGATGAATCACACCCTGGAGTTCCAAGCAGAAGCAGCAGCCCAAACATAGCTTGAAAGAGACACTGGAGTTGGCAGCAGGAGCCCAAAAATTGGATGAATCACACCCTGGAGTTGCAAGCAGCAGGAGCCCAAACATTGGCTGAAAGAGACACTGGAGTTGGCAGCAGGAGCCCAAAAATTGGATGAATCACACCCTGGACTTGCAAGCAGCAGCAACAGGAGCCCAAACATTGGCTGAAAGAGACACTGGAGTTGGCAGCAGCAGGAGCCCAAAAATTGACTGACACACCCTGGAGTTGGCAACAGCACCAGCAGGAACCTAGAAACTGGCTGGAAGGCACCCCGAAGTTGGCAGCAGCAGGAGCACATACATTAGCTGGAAGGCACACGATGGAGTTGGCAGCAGCATAAGCAGGAGCCCAAACATTGCTTGAAAGACACCCTGGAGTTGGCAGCAGCAGCAGGAGGCCAAAAATTGGCTGAGAGAGACACTGGAGTTGGCAACAGGAGGCCAAAAATTGGATGAATCACACCCTGGAGTTGCAAGCAGCAGCAGCCCAAACATAGCTTGAAAGAGACACTGGAGTTGGCAGCAGGAGCCCAAAAATTGGATGAATCACACCCTGGAGTTGCAAGCAGCAGGAGCCCAAACATTGGCTGAAAGAGACACTGGAGTTGGCAGCAGGAGCCCAAAAATTGGATGAATCACACCCTGGAGTTGCAAACAGCAGCAGCAGCAGCCCAAACATAGCTTGAAAGAGACACTGGAGTTGGCAGCAGGAGCCCAAAAATGGGATGAATCACACCCTGGAGTTGCAAGCAGCAGGAGCCCAAACATAGCTTGAAAGAGACACTGGAGTTGGCAGCAGGAGCCCAAAAACTGGATGAATCACACCCTGGACTTGCAAGCAGCAGCAGCAGGAGCCCAAACATTGGCTGAAAGAGACACTGGAGTTGGCAGCAGCAGGAGCCCAAAAATTGACTGACACACCCTGGAGTTGGCAGCAGCAGCAGCAGGAACCTAGAAATTGGCTGGAAGGCACCCTGAAGTTGGCAGCAGCAGGAGCACATACATTAGCTGGAAGGCACACCCTGGAGTTGGCAGCAGCATAAGCAGGAGCCCAAACATTGCTTAAAAGACACCCTGGAGTTGGCAGCAGCAGCAGGAGGCCAAAAATTGGCTGAGAGATACACTGGAGTTGGCAGCAGGAGCCCAAAAATTGGATGAATCACACCCTGGAGTTGCAAGCAGCCGCAGCAGCAGCAGCCCAAACATCGCTTGAAAGAGACACTGGAGTTGGCAGCAGGAGCCCAAAAATTGGATGAATCACACCCTGGAGTTGCAAGCAGCAGGAGCCCAAACATTGGCTGAAAGAGACACTGGAGTTGGAAGCAGGAGCCCAAAAATTGGATGAATCACACTCTGGAGTTGCAAGCAGCAGCAACAGGAGCCCAAACATTGGCTGAAAGAGACACTGGAGTTGGCAGCAGCAGGAGCCCAAAAATTGACTGACACACCCTGGAGTTGGCAGCAGCAGCAGGAACCTAGAAATTGGCTGGAAGGCACCCCGAAGTTGGCAGCAGCAGGAGCACATACATTAGCTGGAAGGCACATGCTGGAGTTGGCAGCAGCATAAGCAGGAGCCCCAACATTGCTTGAAAGACACCCTGGAGTTGGCAGCAGCAGCAGAAGGACAAAAATTGGCTGAGAGAGACACTGGAGTTGGCAGCAGGAGGCCACAAATTGGATGAATCACACCCTGGAGTTCCAAGCAGCAGCAGCCCAAACATAGCTTGAAAGAGACACTGGAGTTGGCAGCAGGAGCCCAAAAATTGGATGAATCACACCTTGGAGTTGCAAGCAGCAGGAGCCCAAACATTGGCTGAAAGAGACACTGGAGTTGGCAGCAGGAGCCCAAAAATTGGATGAATCACACTCTGGAGTTGCAAGCAGCAGCAACAGGAGCCCAAACATTGGCTGAAAGAGACACTGGAGTTGGCAGCAGCAGGAGCCCAAAAATTGACTGACACACCCTGGAGTTGGCAGCAGCAGCAGGAACCTAGAAATTGGCTGGAAGGCACCCCGAAGTTGGCAGCAGCAGGAGCACATACATTAGCTGGAAGGCACACGCTGGAGTTGGCAGCAGCATAAGCAGGAGCCCCAACATTGCTTGAAAGACACCCTGGAGTTGGCAGCAGCAGCAGAAGGCCAAAAATTGGCTGAGAGAGACACTGGAGTTGGCAGCAGGAGCCCAAAAATTGGATGAATCACACCCTGGAGTTCCAAGCAGCAGCAGCAGCAGCCCAAACATAGCTTGAAAGAGACACTGGAGTTGGCAGCAGGAGCCCAAAAATTGGATGAATCACACCCTGGAGTTGCAAGCAGCAGGAGCCCAAACATTGGCTGAAAGAGACACTGGAGTTGGCAGCAGGAGCCCAAAAATTGGATGAATCACACCCTGGAGTTGCAAGCAGCAGCAACAGGAGCCCAAACATTGGCTGAAAGAGACACTGGAGTTGGCAGCAGCAGGAGCCCAAAAATTGACTGACACACCCTGGAGTTGGCAGCAGCACCAGCAGGAACCTAGAAATTGGCTGGAAGACACCCCGAAGTTGGCAGCAGCAGGAGCACATACATTAGCTGGAAGGCACACGCTGGAGTTGGCAGCAGCATAAGCAGGAGCCCAAACATTGCTTGAAAGACACCCTGGAGTTGGCAGCAGCAGCAGGAGGCCAAAAATTGGCTGAGAGAGACACTGGAGTTGGCAGCAGGAGGCCAAAAATTGGATGAATCACACCCTGGAGTTGCAAGCAGCAGCAGCCCAAACATAGCTTGAAAGAGACACTGGAGTTGGCAGCAGGAGCCCAAAAATTGGATGAATCACACCTTGGAGTTGCAAGCAGCAGGAGCCCAAACATTGGCTGAAAGAGACACTGGAGTTGGCAGCAGGAGCCCAAAAATTGGATGAATCACACCCTGGAGTTGCAAGCAGCAGCAACAGGAGCCCAAACATTGGCTGAAAGAGACACTGGAGTTGGCAGCAGCAGGAGCCCAAAAATTGACTGACACACCCTGGAGTTGGCAGCAGCAGCAGGAACCTAGAAATTGGCTGGAAGGCACCCCGAAGTTGGCAGCAGCAGGAGCACATACATTAGCTGGAAGGCACACGCTGGAGTTGGCAGCAGCATAAGCAGGAGCCCCAACATTGCTTGAAAGACACCCTGGAGTTGGCAGCAGCAGCAGCAGAAGGCCAAAAATTGGCTGAGAGAGACACTGGAGTTGGCAGCAGGAGGCCAAAAATTGGATGAATCACACCCTGGAGTTCCAAGCAGCAGCAGCAGCAGCAGCAGCCCAAACATAGCTTGAAAGAGACACTGGAGTTGGCAGCAGGAGCCCAAAAATTGGATGAATCACACCCTGGAGTTGCAAGCAGCAGGAGCCCAAACATTGGCTGAAAGAGACACTGGAGTTGGCAGCAGGAGCCCAAAAATTGGATGAATCACACCCTGGATTTGCAAGCAGCAGCAGCAGCCCAAACATTGCTTTAAAGAGACACTTGAGTTGGCAGCAGCAGGAGCCCAAAAATTGACTGACACACCCTGGAGTTGGCAGCAGCAGCAGCAGGAACCTAGAAATTGGCTGGAAGGCACCCTGAAGTTGGCAGCAGCAGGAGCACATACATTAGCTGGAAGGCACACCCTGGAATTTGCAGCAGCATAAGCAGGAGCCCAAACATTGCTTGAAAGACACCCTGGAGTTGGCAGCAGCAGCAGCAGGAGGCCAAAAATTGGCTGAGAGAGACACTGGATTTGGCAGCAGGAGGCCAAAAATTGGATGAATCACACCCTGGAGTTGCAAGCAGCAGGAGCCCAAACATTGGCTAAAGGGACAATGGAGTTGGCAGCAGGAGCCCAAAAATTGGATGAATCACACCCTGGACTTGCAAGCAGCAGCAGCAGGAGCCCAAACATTGGCTGAAAGAGACACTGGAGTTGGCAGCAGCAGGAGCCCAAAAATTGACTGACACACCCTGGAGTTGGCAGCAGCAGCAGCAGGAACCTAGAAATTGGCTGGAAGCCACCCTGAAGTTGGCAGCAGCAGGAGCACATACATTAGCTGGAAGGCACACCCTGGAGTTTGCAACAGCATAAGCAGGAGCCCAAACATTGCTTGAAAGACACCCTGGAGTTGGCAGCAGCAGCAGGAGGCCAAAAATTGGCTGAGAGAGACACTGGAGTTGGCAGCAGGAGGCCAAAAATTGGATGAATCACACCCTGGAGTTGCAAGCAGCAGCCCAAACATAGCTTGAAAGAGACACTGGAGTTGGCAGCAGGAGCCCAAAAATTGGATGAATCACACCCTGGAGTTACAAGCAGCAGCAGCCCAAACATTGGCTGAAAGAGACACTGGAGTTGGCAGCAGGAGCCCAAAAATTGGATGAATCACACCCTAGAGTTGCAAGCAGCAGCAGGAGCCCAAACATTGGCTGAAAGAGACACTGGAGTTGGCAGCAGCAGGAGCCCAAAAATGTACTGACACACCCTGGAGTTTGCAGCAGCAGCAGCCTAGAAATTGGCTGGAAGGCACCCTGAAGTTGGCAGCAGCAGGAGCACATACATTAGCTGGAAGGCACACCCTGGAGTTGGGAGCAGCATAAGCAGGAGCCCAAACATTGCTTGAAAGACACCCTGGAGTTGGCAGCAGCAGCAGGAGGCCAAAAATTGGCTGAGAGAGACACTGGAGTTGGCAGCAGGAGGCCAAAAATTGGATGAATCACACCCTGGAGTTCCAAGCAGAAGCAGCAGCCCAAACATAGCTTGAAAGAGACACTGGAGTTGGCAGCAGGAGCCCAAAAATTGGATGAATCACACCCTGGAGTTGCAAGCAGCAGGAGCCCAAACATTGGCTGAAAGAGACACTGGAGTTGGCAGCAGGAGCCCAAAAATTGGATGAATCACACCCTGGACTTGCAAGCAGCAGCAACAGGAGCCCAAACATTGGCTGAAAGAGACACTGGAGTTGGCAGCAGCAGGAGCCCAAAAATTGACTGACACACCCTGGAGTTGGCAACAGCACCAGCAGGAACCTAGAAACTGGCTGGAAGGCACCCCGAAGTTGGCAGCAGCAGGAGCACATACATTAGCTGGAAGGCACACGATGGAGTTGGCAGCAGCATAAGCAGGAGCCCAAACATTGCTTGAAAGACACCCTGGAGTTGGCAGCAGCAGCAGGAGGCCAAAAATTGGCTGAGAGAGACACTGGAGTTGGCAACAGGAGGCCAAAAATTGGATGAATCACACCCTGGATTTGCAAGCAGCAGCAGCCCAAACATAGCTTGAAAGAGACACTGGAGTTGGCAGCAGGAGCCCAAAAATTGGATGAATCACACCCTGGAGTTGCAAGCAGCAGGAGCCCAAACATTGGCTGAAAGAGACACTGGAGTTGGCAGCAGGAGCCCAAAAATTGGATGAATCACACCCTGGAGTTGCAAACAGCAGCAGCAGCAGCCCAAACATAGCTTGAAAGAGACACTGGAGTTGGCAGCAGGAGCCCAAAAATGGGATGAATCACACCCTGGAGTTGCAAGCAGCAGGAGCCCAAACATAGCTTGAAAGAGACACTGGAGTTGGCAGCAGGAGCCCAAAAACTGGATGAATCACACCCTGGACTTGCAAGCAGCAGCAGCAGGAGCCCAAACATTGGCTGAAAGAGACACTGGAGTTGGCAGCAGCAGGAGCCCAAAAATTGACTGACACACCCTGGAGTTGGCAGCAGCAGCAGCAGGAACCTAGAAATTGGCTGGAAGGCACCCTGAAGTTGGCAGCAGCAGGAGCACATACATTAGCTGGAAGGCACACCCTGGAGTTGGCAGCAGCATAAGCAGGAGCCCAAACATTGCTTAAAAGACACCCTGGAGTTGGCAGCAGCAGCAGGAGGCCAAAAATTGGCTGAGAGATACACTGGAGTTGGCAGCAGGAGCCCAAAAATTGGATGAATCACACCCTGGAGTTGCAAGCAGCCGCAGCAGCAGCAGCCCTTACATCGCTTGAAAGAGACACTGGAGTTGGCAGCAGGAGCCCAAAAATTGGATGAATCACACCCTGGAGTTGCAAGCAGCAGGAGCCCAAACATTGGCTGAAAGAGACACTGGAGTTGGAAGCAGGAGCCCAAAAATTGGATGAATCACACTCTGGAGTTGCAAGCAGCAGCAACAGGAGCCCAAACATTGGCTGAAAGAGACACTGGAGTTGGCAGCAGCAGGAGCCCAAAAATTGACTGACACACCCTGGAGTTGGCAGCAGCAGCAGGAACCTAGAAATTGGCTGGAAGGCACCCCGAAGTTGGCAGCAGCAGGAGCACATACATTAGCTGGAAGGCACACGCTGGAGTTGGCAGCAGCATAAGCAGGAGCCCCAACATTGCTTGAAAGACACCCTGGAGTTGGCAGCAGCAGCAGAAGGACAAAAATTGGCTGAGAGAGACACTGGAGTTGGCAGCAGGAGGCCACAAATTGGATGAATCACACCCTGGAGTTCCAAGCAGCAGCAGCCCAAACATAGCTTGAAAGAGACACTGGAGTTGGCAGCAGGAGCCCAAAAATTGGATGAATCACACCTTGGAGTTGCAAGCAGCAGGAGCCCAAACATTGGCTGAAAGAGACACTGGAGTTGGCAGCAGGAGCCCAAAAATTGGATGAATCACACTCTGGAGTTGCAAGCAGCAGCAACAGGAGCCCAAACATTGGCTGAAAGAGACACTGGAGTTGGCAGCAGCAGGAGCCCAAAAATTGACTGACACACCCTGGAGTTGGCAGCAGCAGCAGGAACCTAGAAATTGGCTGGAAGGCACCCCGAAGTTGGCAGCAGCAGGAGCACATACATTAGCTGGAAGGCACACGCTGGAGTTGGCAGCAGCATAAGCAGGAGCCCCAACATTGCTTGAAAGACACCCTGGAGTTGGCAGCAGCAGCAGAAGGCCAAAAATTGGCTGAGAGAGACACTGGAGTTGGCAGCAGGAGCCCAAAAATTGGATGAATCACACCCTGGAGTTCCAAGCAGCAGCAGCAGCAGCCCAAACATAGCTTGAAAGAGACACTGGAGTTGGCAGCAGGAGCCCAAAAATTGGATGAATCACACCCTGGAGTTGCAAGCAGCAGGAGCCCAAACATTGGCTGAAAGAGACACTGGAGTTGGCAGCAGGAGCCCAAAAATTGGATGAATCACACCCTGGAGTTGCAAGCAGCAGCAACAGGAGCCCAAACATTGGCTGAAAGAGACACTGGAGTTGGCAGCAGCAGGAGCCCAAAAATTGACTGACACACCCTGGAGTTGGCAGCAGCACCAGCAGGAACCTAGAAATTGGCTGGAAGACACCCCGAAGTTGGCAGCAGCAGGAGCACATACATTAGCTGGAAGGCACACGCTGGAGTTGGCAGCAGCATAAGCAGGAGCCCAAACATTGCTTGAAAGACACCCTGGAGTTGGCAGCAGCAGCAGGAGGCCAAAAATTGGCTGAGAGAGACACTGGAGTTGGCAGCAGGAGGCCAAAAATTGGATGAATCACACCCTGGAGTTGCAAGCAGCAGCAGCCCAAACATAGCTTGAAAGAGACACTGGAGTTGGCAGCAGGAGCCCAAAAATTGGATGAATCACACCTTGGAGTTGCAAGCAGCAGGAGCCCAAACATTGGCTGAAAGAGACACTGGAGTTGGCAGCAGGAGCCCAAAAATTGGATGAATCACACCCTGGACTTGCAAGCAGCAGCAGCAGGAGCCCAAACATTGGCTGAAAGAGACACTGGAGTTGGCAGCAGCAGGAGCCCAAAAATTGACTGACACACCCTGGAGTTGGCAGCAGCAGCAGGAACCTAGAAATTGGCTGGAAGGCACCCTGAAGTTGGCAGCAGCAGGAGCACATACATTAGCTGGAAGGCACACCCTGGAGTTGGAAGCAGCATAAGCAGGAGCCCAAACATTGCTTGAAAGACACCCTGGAGTTGGCAGCAGCAGGCCAAAAATTGGCTGAGAGAGACACTGGAGTTGGCAGCAGGAGGCCAAAAATTGGATGAATTACACCCTGGAGTTGCAAGCACCAGCAGCCCAAACATAGCTTGAAAGAGACACTGGAGTTGGCAGCAGGAGCCCAAAAATTGGATGAATCACACCCTGGAGTTGCAAGCAGCAGGAGCCCAAACATTGGCTGAAAGAGACACTGGAGTTGGCAGCAGGAGCCCAAAAATTGGATGAATCACACCCTGGAGTTGCAAGCAGCAGCAGCAGGAGCCCAAACATTGGCTGAAAGAGACACTGGAGTTGGCAGCAGCAGGAGCCCAAAAATTTACTGACACACCCTGGAGTCGGCAGCAGCAGCGGCAGGAACCTAGAAATTGGCTGGAAGGCACCCTGAAGTTGGCAGCAGCAGGAGCACATACATTAGCTGGAAGGCACACCCTGGAGTTGGCAGCAGCATAAGCAGGAGCCCAAACATTGCTTGAAAGACACCCTGGAGTTGGCAGCAGCAGCAGGAGGCAAAAAATTGACTGAGAGAGACACTGGAGTTGGCAGCAGGAGGCCAAAAATGGGATGAATCACACCCTGGAGTGGCAAGCAGCAGCAGCAGCCCAAACATAGCTTGAAAGAGACACTGGAGTTGGCAGCAGGAGCCCAAAAATTGGATGAATCACACCCTGGAGTTGCAAGCAGCAGGAGCCAAAACATTGGCTGAAAGAGACACTGGAGTTGGCAGCAGGAGCCCAAAAATTGGATGAATCACACTCTGGAGTTGCAAGCAGCAGCAACAGGAGCCCAAACATTGGCTGAAATAGACACTGGAGTTGGCAGCAGCAGGAGCCCAAATATTGACTGACACACCCTGGAGTTGGCAGCAGCAGCAGGAACCTAGAAATTGGCTGGAAGGCCCCCCGAAGTTGGCAGCAGCAGGAGCACATACATTAGCTGGAAGGCACACGCTGGAGTTGGCAGCAGCATAAGCAGGAGCCCCAACATTGCTTGAAAGACACCCTGGAGTTGGCAGCAGCAGCAGCCCAAACATTGCTTTAAAGAGACACTTGAGTTGGCAGCAGCAGGAGCCCAAAAATTGACTGACACACCCTTTAGTTGGCAGCAGCAGCAGCAGGAACCTAGAAATTGGCTGGAAGGCACCCTGAAGTTGGCAGCAGCAGAAGCACATACATTAGCTGGAAGGTACACCCTGGAGTTTGCAGCAGCATAAGCAGGAGCCCAAACATTGCTTGAAAGACACCCTGGAGTTGGCAGCAGCAGCAGCAGGAGGCCAAAAATTGGCTGAGAGAGACACTGGAGTTGGCAGCAGGAGGCCAAAAATTGGATGAATCAAACCCTGGAGTTGCAAGCAGCAGCAGCCCAAACATAGCTTGAAAGAGACACTGGAGTTGGCAGCAGGAGCCCAAAAATTGGATGAATCACACCCTGGAGTTGCAAGCAGCAGGAGCCCAAACATTGGCTAAAGGGACAATGGAGTTGGCAGCAGGAGCCCAAAAATTGGATGAATCACACCCTGGACTTGCAAGCAGCAGCAGCAGGAGCCCAAACATTGGCTGAAAGAGACACTGGAGTTGGCAGCAGCAGGAGCCCAAAAATTGACTGACACACCCTGGAGTTGGCAGCAGCAGCAGCTGGAACCTAGAAATTGGCTGGAAGGCACCCTGAAGTTGGCAGCAGCAGGAGCACATACATTAGCTGGAAGGCACACCCTGGAGTTTGCAGCAGCATAAGCAGGAGCCCAAACATTGCTTGAAAGACACCCTGGAGGTGGCAGCAGCAGCAGCAGCAGCAGGAGGCCAAAAATTGGCTGAGAGAGACACTGGAGTTGGCAGCAGGAGGCCAAAAATTGGATGAATCACACCCTGGAGTTGCAAGCAGCAGCAGCAGCAGCCCAAACATAGCTTGAAAGAGACACTGGAGTTGGCAGCAGGAGCCCAAAAATTGGATGAATCGCACCCTGGAGTTGCAAGCAGCAGCAGCCCAAACATTGGCTGAAAGAGACACTGGAGTTGGCAGCAGGAGCCCAAAAATTGGATGAATCACACCCTAGAGTTGCAAGCAGCAGCAGGAGCCCAAACATTGGCTGAAAGAGACACTGGAGTTGGCAGCAGCAGGAGCCCAAGAATTGACTGACACACCCTGGAGTTGGCAGCAGCAGCAACCTAGAAATTGGCTGGAAGGCACCCTGAAGTTGGCAGCAGCAGGAGCACATACATTAGCTGGAAGGCTAATGGAGTTGCAAGCAGCAGCAGCCCAAACATAGCTTGAAAGAGACACTGGAGTTGGCAGTAGGAGCCCAAAAATTGGATGAATCACACCCTGGAGTTGCAAGCAGCAGGAGCCCAAACATTGGCTGAAAGAGACACTGGAGTTGGCAGCAGGAGCCCAAAAATTGACTGACACACCCTGGAGTTTGCAGCAGTAGCAGCAGGAACCTAGAAATTGGCTGGAACGCACCCTGAAGTTGGCAGCAGCAGGAGCACATACATTAGCTGGAAGGCACACCCTGGAGTTGGCAGCAGCATAAGCAGGAGCCCAAACATTGCTTGAAAGACACCCTGGAGTTGGAAGCAGCAGCAGGAGGCCAAAAATTGGCTGAGAGAGACACTGGAGTTGGCAGCAGGAGCCCAAAAATTGGATGAATCACACCCTGGAGTTGCAAGCAGCAGCAGGAGCCCAACATTGGCTGAAAGAAACACTGGAGTTGGCAGCAGGAGCCCAAAAATTGGATGAATCACACACTGGAGTTGCAAGCAGCAGGAGCCCAAACATAGCTTGAAAGACACACAGGAGTTGGCTTCAGGAGCCCAAAAATTGGATGAATCACACCCTGGAGTTGCAAGCAGCAGCAGCAGCAGGAGCCCAACATTGGCTAAAAGAGACACTGGAGTTGGCTTCAGGAGCCCAAAATTGGATGAATCACACCCTGGAGTTGCAAGCAGCAGCAGGAGCCCAACATTGGCTGAAAGAGACACTGGAGTTGGCAGCAGGAGCCCAAAAATTGGATGAATCACACCCTGGAGTTGCAAGCAGCAGGAGCCCAAACATAGCTTGAAAGAGACACTGGAGTTGGCAGCAGGAGCCCAAAAATTGGATGAATCACACCCTGGAGTTGCAAGCAGCAGGAGCCCAAACATTGGCTGAAAGAGACACTGGAGTTGGCAGCAGGAGCCCAAAAATTGGATGAATCACACCCTGGAGTTGCAAGCAGCAGCAGCAGGAGCCCAAACATTGGCTGAAAGAGACACTGGAGTTGGCAGCAGCAGGAGCCCAAAAATTTACTGACACACTGGAGTTGGCAACAGCAGCAGCAGGAACCGAGAAATTGGCTGGAAGGCACCCTGAAGTTGGCAGCAGCAGGAGCACATACATTATCTGGAAGGCACACCCTGGAGTTGGCAGCAGCATAAGCAGGAGCCCAAACATTGCTTGAAAGACACCCTGGAGTTGGCAGCAGCAGCAGGAGGCCAAAAATTGGCTGAGAGAGACACTGGAGTTGGCGGCAGGAGGCCAAAAATTGGATGAATCACACCCTGGAGTTGCAAGCAGCAGCAGCAGCCCAAACATAGCTTGAAAGAGACACTGGAGTTGGCAGAAGGAGCCCAAAAATTGGATGAATCACACCCTGGAGTTGCAAGCAGCAGCAGCCCAAACATTGGCTGAAAGAGACACTGGAGTTGGCAGCAGGAGCCCAAAAATTGGATGAATCACACCCTGGAGTTGCAAGCAGCAGCAACAGGAGCCCAAACATTGGCTGAAAGAGACACTGGAGTTGGCAGCAGCAGGAGCCCAAAAATTGACTGACACACCCTGGAGTTGGCAGCAGCACCAGCAGGAACCTAGAAATTGGCTGGAAGGCACCCCGAAGTTGGCAGCAGCAGGAGCACATACATTAGCTGGAAGGCACACGCTGGAGTTGGAAGCAGCATAAGCAGGAGCCCAAACATTGCTTGAAAGACACCCTGGAGTTGGCAGCAGCAGCAGAAGGCCAAAAATTGGCTGAGAGAGACACTGTAGTTGGCAGCAGGAGGCCAAAAATTGGATGAATCACACCCTGGAGTTGCAAGCAGCAGCAGCCCAAACATAGCTTGAAAGAGACACTGGAGTTGGCAGCAGGAGCCCAAAAATTGGATGAATCACACCCTGGAGTTGCAAGCAGAAGGAGCCCAAACATTGGCTGAAAGAGACACTGGAGTTGGCAGCAGGAGCCCAAAAATTGGATGAATCACACCCTGGAGTTGCAAACAGCAGCAGCAGCAGCCCAAACATAGCTTGAAAGAGACACTGGAGTTGACAGCAGGAGCCCAAAAATTGGATGAATCACACCCTGGAGTTGCAAGCAGCAGGAGCCCAAACATTGGCTGAAAGAGACACTGGAGTTGGCAGCAGGAGCCCAAAAATTGGATGAATCACACCCTGGAGTTGCAAGCAGCAGCAGCAGGAGCCCAAACATTGGCTGAAAGAGACACTGGAGTTGGCAGCAGCAGGAGCCCAAAAATTTACTGACACACCCTGGAGTCGGCAGCAGCAGCAGCAGGAACCTAGAAATTGTCTGGAAGGCACCCTGAAGTTGGCAGGAGCAGGAGCACATACATTAGCTGGAAGGCACACCCTGGAGTTGGCAGCAGCATAAGCAGGAGCCCAAACATTGCTTGAAAGACACCCTGGAGTTGGCAGCAGCAGCAGGAGGCAAAAAATTGACTGAGAGAGACACTGGAGTTGGCAGCAGCAGGAGCCCAAAAATTGACTGACACACCCTGGAGTTGGCAGCAGCACCAGCAGGAACCTAGAAATTGGCTGGAAGGCACCCCGAAGTTGGCAGCAGCAGGAGCACATACATTAGCTGGAAGGCACACGCTGGATTTGGCAGCAGCATAAGCAGGAGCCCAAACATTGCTTGAAAGACACCCTGGAGTTGGCAGCAGCAGCAGAAGGCCAAAAATTGGCTGAGAGAGACACTGTAGTTGGCAGCAGGAGGCCAAAAATTGGATGAATCACACCCTGGAGTTGCAAGCAGCAGCAGCCCAAACATAGCTTGAAAGAGACACTGGAGTTGGCAGCAGGAGCCCAAAAATTGGATGAATCACACCCTGGAGTTGCAAGCAGCAGGAGCCCAAACATTGGCTGAAAGAGACACTGGAGTTGGCAGCAGGAGCCCAAAAATTGGATGAATCACACCCTGGAGTTGCAAACAGCAGCAGCAGCAGCCCAAACATAGCTTGAAAGAGACACTGGAGTTGACAGCAGGAGCCCAAAAATTGGATGAATCACACCATGGAGTTGCAAGCAGCAGGAGCACAAACATTGACTGAAAGAGACACTGGAGTTGGCAGCAGGAGCCCAAAAATTGGATGAATCACACCCTGGACTTGCAAGCAGCAGCAGCAGGAGCCCAAACATTGGCTGAAAGAGACACTGGAGTTGGCAGCAGCAGGAGCCCAAAAATCGACTGACACACCCTGGAGTTGGCAGCAGCAGCAGCAGGAACCTAGAAATTGGCTGGAAGGCACCCTGAAGTTGGCAGCAGCAGGAGCACATACATTAGCTGGAAGACACACCCTGGAGTTGGAAGCAGCATAAGCAGGAGCCCAAACATTGCTTGAAAGACACCCTGGAGTTGGCAGCAGCAGCAGCAGGCCAAAAATTGGCTGAGAGAGACACTGGAGTTGGCAGCAGGAGCCCAAAAATTGGATGAATCACACCCTGGAGTTGCAAGCAGCAGCAGCCCAAACATAGCTTGAAAGAGACACTGGAGTTGGCAGCAGGAGCCCAAAAATTGGATGAATCACACCCTGGAGTTGCAAGCAGCAGGAGCCCAAACATTGGCTGAAAGAGACACTGGAGTTGGCAGCAGGAGCCCAAAAATTGGATGAATCACACCCTGGAGTTGCAAGCAGCAGCAGCAGGAGCCCAAACATTGGCTGAAAGAGACACTGGAGTTGGCAGCAGCAGGAGCCCAAAAATTTACTGACACACCCTGGAGTCGGCAGCAGCAGCAGCAGGAACCTAGAAATTGTCTGGAAGGCACCCTGAAGTTGGCAGGAGCAGGAGCACATACATTAGCTGGAAGGCACACCCTGGAGTTGGCAGCAGCATAAGCAGGAGCCCAAACATTGCTTGAAAGACACCCTGGAGTTGGCAGCAGCAGCAGGAGGCAAAAAATTGACTGAGAGAGACACTGGAGTTGGCAGCAGGAGGCCAAAAATGGGATGAATCACACTCTGGAGTGGCAAGCAGCAGCAGCAGCCCAAACATAGCTTGAAAGAGACACTGGAGTTGGCAGCAGGAGCCCAAAAATTGGATGAATCACACCCTGGAGTTGCAAGCAGCAGGAGCCAAAACATTGGCTGAAAGAGACACTGGAGTTGGCAGCAGGAGCCCAAAAATTGGATGAATCACATCCTGGAGTTGCAAGCAGCAGCAGCAGGAGCCCAAACATTGGCTGAAAGAGACACTGGAGTTGGCAGCAGCAGGAGCCCAAAAATTGACTGACACACCCTGGAGATGGCAGCAGCAGCAGCAGGAACCTAGAAATTGGCTGGAAGGCACCCTGAAGTTGGCATTAGCAGGAGCACATACATTAGCTGGAAGGCACACCCTGGAGTTGGCAGCAGCATAAGCAGGGGCCCAAACATTGCTTAAAAGACACCCTGGAGTCGGCAGCAGCAGCAGGAGGCCAAAAATTGGCTGAGAGATACACTGGAGTTGGCAGCAGGAGCCCAAAAATTGGATGAATCACACCCTGGAGTTGCAAGCAGCAGCAGCAGCAGCCCAAACATAGCTTGAAAGAGACACTGGAGTTGGCAGCAGGAGCCCAAAAATTGGATGAATCACACCCTGGAGTTGCAAGCAGCAGGAGCCCAAACATTGGCTGAAAGAGACACTGGAGTTGGCAGCAGGAGCCCAAAAATTGGATGAATCACACCCTGGAGTTGCAAGCAGCAGCAACAGGAGCCCAAACATTGGCTGAAAGAGACACTGGAGTTGGCAGCAGCAGGAGCCCAAAAATTGACTGACAAACCCTGGAGTTGGCAGCAGCAGCAGGAACCTAGAAATTGGCTGGAAGGCACCCCGAAGTTGGCAGCAGCAGGAGCACATACATTAGCTGGAAGGCACACGCTGGAGTTGGCAGCAGCATAAGCCGGAGCCCCAACATTGCTTGAAAGACATCCTGGAGTTGGCAGCAGCAGCAGCAGCAGAAGGCCAAAAATTGGCTGAGAGAGACACTGGAGTTGGCAGCAGGAGGCCAAAAATTGGATGAATCACACCCTGGAGTTCCAAGCAGCAGCAGCAGCCCAAACATAGCTTGAAAGAGACACTGGAGTTGGCAGCAGGAGCCCAAAAATTGGATGAATCACACCCTGGACTTGCAAGCAGCAGCAGCAGCCCAAACATTGCTTTAAAGAGACACTTGAGTTGGCAGCAGAAGGAGCCCAAAAATTGACTGACACACCCTGGAGTTGGCAGCAGCAGCAGGAACCTAGAAATTGGCTGGAATGCACCCTGAAGTTGGCAGCAGCATAAGCAGGAGCCCAAACATTGCTTGAAAGACACCCTGGAGTTGGCAGCAGCAGCAGCAGCAGGAGGCCAAAAATTGGCTGAGAGAGACACTGGAGTTGGCAGCAGGAGGCCAAAAATTGGATGAATCAAACCCTGGAGTTGCAAGCAGCAGCAGCAGCCCAAACATAGCTTGAAAGAGACACTGGAGTTGGCAGCAGGAGCCCAAAAATTGGATGAATCACACCCTGGAGTTGCAAGCAGTGGGAGCCCAAACATTGGCTGAAAGAGACACTGGAGTTGGCAGCAGGAGCCCAAAAATTGACTGACACACCCTGGAGTTTGCAGCAGCAGCAGCAGGAACCTAGAAATTGGCTGGAACGCACCCTGAAGTTGGCAGCAGCAGGAGCACATACATTAGCTGGAAGGCACACCCTGGAGTTGGCAGCAGCATAAGCAGGAGCCCAAACATTGCTTGAAAGACACCCTGGAGTTGGAAGCAGCAGCAGGAGGCCAAAAATTGGCTGAGAGAGACACTGGAGTTGGCAGCAGGAGCCCAAAAATTGGATGAATCACACCCTGGAGTTGCAAGCAGCAGCAGGAGCCCAACATTGGCTGAAAGAGACACTGGAGTTGGCAGCAGGAGCCCAAAAATTGGATGAATCACTCCCTGGAGTTGCAAGCAGCAGGAGCCCAAACATAGCTTGAAAGACACACTGGAGTTGGCTTCAGGAGCCCAAAAATTGGATGAATCACACCCTGGAGTTGCAAGCAGCAGCAGCAGCAGGAGCCCAACATTGGCTAAAAGAGACACTGGAGTTGGCTTCAGGAGCCCAAAATTGGATGAATCACACCCTGGAGTTGCAAGCAGCAGCAGGAGCCCAACATTGGCTGAAAGAGACACTGGAGTTGGCAGCAGGAGCCCAACATTGGCTGAAAGAGACACTGGAGTTGGCAGCAGGAGCCCAAAAATTGGATGAATCACACCCTGGAGTTGCAAGCAGCAGGAGCCCAAATATAGCTTGAAAGACACATTGGAGTTGGCTTCAGGAGCCCAAAAATTGGATGAATCACACCCTGGAGTTGCAAGCAGCAGCAGCAGGAGCCCAACATTGGCTGAAAGGCACACCCTGAAGTTGGCATCAGCAGGAGGCCAAAAATTGGTTGGAAGGGACACACTGAAGTTGCCATCAGCAGGAGCCCAAAAATTGGCCTAAAGACATAAATATGTTTTGCACCATTTGGAAAGTGTAAAACGTGGCACCATGCTGAATCTAGTCGCATGCATCAGGCATTGGTGGGTGGAAATCCTGGCTGATCCATCCCTGATTCATTTTGACAAAGGTGAGTCTCTCCACATTTTTAGTTGACAGATGAGTTCTCCTCACCGTAACTATGGCCCCCGTCGCACTAAACACCCGCTCAGATGGCACGCTACTTGCTGGGCAGGACAGCTTTTCCAGGGCAAACTCTGCTAGCTGCGGCCACAAGTCAAGTTTGGCTGCCCAGAAGTCCAGCGGATCCTCAAGGTGTGTTGGCATGGTCATGTCAAGGTATGACATGACCTGCTGGTTCAGGTCCTGCTCCAGGTCTTCCTGCTGCTCATGAGTAGCCTCACTATGCGGGTGTAGAAAGCTACTCATTAGCGACTGAAGACTGAGGCTGCTGCTGATGGAGCTGCTGCTTCTGCTCCTGCCAACCCCCCCAGCAGCCATGGCAGTGCAAGGTGAGCGCAGAGGTCCCCTTGAGTCAGACCTGCGAGAGTATGGACCATGGCGCAGAAAGACATCGGCCAACTGACTACGTAGAATGTCTTTGTAGTAGTTCAGTTTGTCCTCCCTCTCGGCGGGTTTAAAAAATGCCCCCATTTTGTGCCGGAAGCGAGGGTCCAATAAGGTGGACAGCCAGAAGTCACCCCTTGGGAGCCTCGGTTCTCCCAGGTCGCTTTATGGTGACGCATCATATGTTGACGCAGGGCCGTGGTGCCAACATTTGGGCCCTGGCCACGCTTCACCTTCTGCCTACATATCTTGCATGTGGCCATGTTACCCTCCTGCGGATGCTTCAGGAAAAACTGCCACACTGCCGAGTAGCTACTTTTCCCACCAACAGGCCTCACTGATTCGCTGCTATTGTCGCCAACTCCAGGAACCCCTGCTCCACTACCTCCCGATAAGGTAGCCTGCCGCGCAGCAGGTGTTCTACCCCGGCCCCGTTTGGCTCCAGGCTTTACAATTGTGCCCCCATGCTGACTGCCAACCATGCTGCTAACACCTTGCTGCCTGAGCTGCTGACTCCGGGGCAACCTGCGCCCCTCTTCTCCTGATGATGACGATGAAGCCCCTTCATCACCCGGCTCCCAAGTGCGATCGGCTTCATCATCATCATCACTGAGTTGTGGCTGTACGTCACTGATGTTCTCGGTTTCCTCAACAGTGTCTGGCGCAGAAGCTGGAAATCTCGCAACACCCACGACACTGTCCACATCACTATTTGTCTGCCGAGCTAAAGAAGCCACCTCCATTTCATGGCTGGGCAGTAGCTGCTGACTGTCCTCTATCTGATCGTCTTCCTCACTAAAGAGTGGAGCTGAACCCAAAGCATAGGATACGTCGCTGGGGGAGGGAACGGCGTAGGACAGAGGCAATGGGAGGACAGGGACTGCTCTCGGGTCATGCCAACTGAGGGTTGTGTCAGAGGAACCTACCGCCCCTAGACTGGGGGTCTCAGACGTAACTTGTGATGATGTTGATGAGCGCGTTAACCAATCTACCACGGCAGATGCGTTACTGGTGGAGACACGACCTCTAGCAGATACTGGCAGATCAGGTCTCTCACCGTGACTCCTGCTGCCACTCGCCCCTAGTCTGCTGCGACCTCTGCCTGCTGAATCTTGGCCTCTGCCACTCCTCTTTGAACCTCCTGGCACTTGTCTGCCTGACATTTTTATGTATTTGCTTATTTAGTATAACAGATAGGGTGCAAGGTGCAGCTTTGGGGTGCCCTGCGGCCTGGTTTATTGAAAACAGTTAAAAACAAGTGCAAACTGAAGTAGCTTAATGAAGCTGATGCTGATCAACGCTTATGTTGTATAACAGATAGGGTGCAAGGTGCAGCTTTGGGGTGCCCTGCGGCCTGGTTTATTGAAAACAGTCAAAAACAAGTGCAAACTGAAGTAGCTTAATGAAGCTGATGCTGATCAATGCTTATGTTGTATAACAGATAGGGTGCAAGGTGCAGCTTTGGGGTGCCCTGCGGCCTGGTTTATTGAAAGCAGTCAAAAAGGAAGTGCAAACTGAAGTAGCTTAATAAAGCAGCTGATGCTGATCAACGCTTATGTTGTATAACAGATAGGGTGCAAGGTGCAGCTTTGGGGTGCCCTGCGGCCTGGTTTATTGAAGACAGTCAAAAACAAGTGCAAACTGAAGTAGCTTAATGAAGCTGATGCTGATCAACGCTTATGTTGTATAACAGATAGGGTGCAAGGTGCAGCTTTGGGGTGCCCTGCAGCCTGGTTTATTGAAAACAGTCAAAACAAGTGCAAACTGAAGTAGCTTAATGAAGCTGATGCTGATTAACGCTTATGTTGTATAACAGATAGGGTGCAAGGTGCAGCTTTGGGGTGCCCTGCGGCCTGGTTTATTGAAGACAGTCAAAAACAAGTGCAAACTGAAGTAGCTTAATGAAGCTGATGCTGATCAACGCTTATGTTGTATAACAGATAGGGTGCAAGGTGCAGCTTTGGGGTGCCCTGCGGCCTGGTTTATTGAAAACAGTCAAAAACAAGTGCAAACTGAAGTAGCTTAATGAAGCTGATGCTGATCAACGCTTATGTTGTATAACAGATAGGGTGCAAGGTGCAGCTTTGGGGTGCCCTGCGGCCTGGTTTATTGAAAACAGTCAAAACAAGTGCAAACTGAAGTAGCTTAATGAAGCTGATGCTGATCAACGCTTATGTTGTATAACAGATAGGGTGCAAGGTGCAGCTTTGGGGTGCCCTGCGGCCTGGTTTATTGAAAACAGTCAAAAACAAGTGCAAACTGAAGTAGCTTAATGAAGCTGATGCTGATCAACGCTTATGTTGTATAACAGATAGGGTTAAAATAGCATGTGTCTTGGGATGCCAGTGTGGCGTAATGTATTTTAAGCTGAGCAGAGAGCATTAACAATAATCCAAGTATGAGAAATGCTTTGTTTAACAGATAGGGTTAAATAGCATGTGCCTTGGGATGCCAGTGTGGCCTAATGTATTTTAAGCTGAACAAAAAGTATTAACAATAATCCAAGTATGAGAAATGCTTTTGTTGAACAGATAGGGTTAAATAGCATGTGCCTTGGGATGCCAGTGTGGCCTAATGTATTTTAAGCTGAACAAAAAGTATTAACAATAATCCAAGTATGAGAAATGCTTTTGTTTAACAGATAGGGTTAAAATAGCATGTGCCTTGGGATGCCAGTGTGGCGTAATGTATTTTAAGCTGAGCAAAAAGTATTGACACTAATCCAAGTATGAGAAATGCTTTTGTTTAACAGATAGGGTTAAATAGCATGTGCCTTGGGATGCCAGTGTGGCCTAATGTATTTTAAGCTGAGCAAAAAGTATTAACAATAATCCAAGTATGAGAAATGCTTTTGTTTAACAGATAGGGTTAAAATAGCATGTGCCTTGGGATGCCAGTGTGGCGTAATGTATTTTAAGCTGAGCAAAAAGTATTAACAATAATCCAAGTATGAGAAATGCTTTTGTTTAACACATAGGGTTAAAATAGCATGTGCCTTGGGATGCCCATGTGGCCTGGTATATTTTAAGCTGAACAGAAACTTTTAACACTAATCCAAGTATGATAAATGCTTTTGTTTAACAGATAGGGTTAAATAGCATGTGCCTTGGGATGCCAGTGTGGCCTAATGTATTTTAAGCTGAACAAAAAGTATTAACAATAATCCAAGTATGAGAAATGCTTTTGTTGAACAGATAGGGTTAAATAGCATGTGCCTTGGGATGCCAGTGTGGCCTAATGTATTTTAAGCTGAACAAAAATTATTAACAATAATCCAAGTATGAGAAATGCTTTTGTTTAACAGATAGGGTTAAAATAGCATGTGCCTTGGGATGCCAGTGTGGCGTAATGTATTTTAAGCTGAGCAAAAAGTATTAACAATAATCCAAGTATGAGAAATGCTTTTGTTTAACAGATAGGGTTAAATAGCATGTGCCTTGGGATACCAGTGTGGCGTAATGTATTTTAAGCTGAGCAGAAACTTTTGACACTAGTCCAAGTATGAGAAATGCTTTTGTTTAACAGATAGGGTTAAATAGCATGTGCCTTGGGATGCCAGTGTGGCGTAATGTATTTTGTTGTCAATCATCAATGTCATGATTAAGGGCTGAGTCTGTGCCCGAAACGCGTTGGCTACTAAACTGCTCCCTTATGCTGTATTCTGACTCGTATTTATGGATGGAATGCTTTTAAAGAAGTTTTGTATGGAACAATAAACGTGGATATTTTATCCTTTCAACTGGATTAAGGCTGGCGTTTCCTGTTTATCCGTTTATGCATGTGAACCGAGGACTCACAGCCGTGCCTCGTCCTATGATCTTTTTGCACACAAAGGTATTGGATGCCTACAGGTGGGGCTGATCAACTCAAGTTATCTTCGTAATGTATTTTAAGCTGAGCAGAAACTTTTGACACTAATCCAAGTATGAGAAATGCTTTTGTTTAACAGATAGGGTTAAAATAGTGTTCAGGCCTAAATAGCAGAAAGGGTTAAATAGCATGTGCATTGCATGCACAGTGTGCAGCTGTATTTAAACCAAACCAAATATATTAACAGTAACCCAGTAATTATGAAATATGAATCATAGCCAGCACTAGGCACCCTGTCAATGTGACTTGTATGCTGCTGGATTGTTCCGGTTTTAAACCTATCTTTCCCTAGCTCTGTCTACCACTCTAAATTTCCCTATCTGTCTCTCTCTTTACCTATCTGTAAATCTCCCTACCTATCTGTAAATCTCCCTACCTATCGCTAACTGTCTGTCCCTGTCTGCAGCAAGCAACCACCGCTGTCTCACGAATGCAAGTCTGAAATGCGCACAAGCAAGATGGCCGCCGCTTTATATAGGGCTGTGACGTCACCAGGGCTCCTGGCTGCTGATAGGCTGCATGTGACCTTCCCATGATACCTTGCCCCAGGGGATATGTCCGGACATGTGCCTCCACCATTTTAGAATGCCTGTAATTGAAATAAATGGAGTTTAAACGAAAACTTCGATCGATCGAATCACGGGGAAATTCGGATTCGTTCAGAATCGATTTTTCATGAAATTCGGAACGAATCCGGGTTCGTCCGGATCGATTTGCTCATCCCTAGTTATTTTGGTTGAAAAAGCGCAGGGTGCGCACTTCTTTGTCTGCAGAGATGAAATTTTTAATTAAAATTACCCTTACGTGCATGCTTTACTTTGGGGTGTTTGGCAACCCTACCCTTGAAAGCAGCATATATATGTTGGGTATTATTCTGTTTGGGAAAACTTGCTGTTTCAGATTTCACTAGTTTTTTCTTGTTTACTTATTGTTGTTTTTAGTTAAATGTGGTTTTGTTTCTGCTTTTTTATTCTTTTTGTTTAGGGAAACCCTGTGCAACCAAGGAGTTCATCGAGGGATTCCAAAAACTCTGTCCCTGACAACCCATGACAATCAGCCTGGTATGTCTAGAAAGCTTGATGTGTGTTCTTCAAGAGAATATTTTGTTTGTTGGGGGAATCCAAATGTAAAGGGGTTGTTTTTCTTCAAAAACTGCATGGTGCGCATAGTAGTATTTTCTTTGCAAGTTCGAGGTGTCACCTGGGCAGCAAAGGGTGTCTACCAATACATATGTGGTACCAATGTAACTGAGAGGAATGGGGCTTTTACACACACTATAATTTTATTGGAAAACGTACATTTTTTATTACAAAGAAAACTATAAAATCTAAAAAAATAGATTTTTTGCACATATTTTACCCCCCAAAAATTGACAAGCATGAAATTTCATTTTAAAGCCCAACCCAAACAATATATAATTATCTTGGGAAATCCCTGGACATTCTTTCAGAAATCACAGTTAACTTGTATAGCGCAAAATGGTGAAAAATGACCTGGGCAACAGAGGGTATCAAAATCTCAAGCTAGGCTGGCGTTTAAAGGGATTGACCACCCAAATAAAAAAAGGATACTCACCTTTTGTCCTTCTCAGCTGATTGGTTCTACTCTGGTAAACATCAACTCGATCACTGAATCTTCTCACGCACTGGCCGAGCCTGGACTCCAGTCACCGGCACTTCCACCTCAGTATTGCTGCCTGATGCCATGTCCTCTCCATCCACTAAATTGATGGTTTGTCAGACCTCGACACACTGTTTCTGTGACTGATGGTGTAGGGACACAAACCTGTTGGTGACTAGAGTTCAGGCCTGGGAGGGGTGGGGTGCTGTTCACTGGAGTAATACTGATTAACTGAGTAGAACAAAAGGTTTATTTAGTTGTTCAATCCCTTTAAGTATATCTAACAATAGGAAGACTCAGGAGGACAGCTTCTGTGCATGTGACACAAACTAGAACTCCATTGAAACCATGAGGCTTGTCTGACTTTTTTCTAGAAAAAAGCTAAATAAGCAGAAATAGTGACTGTGAATTCAGGGGTGTATACATTTTTTCATGGGTGAGATTAAGTGACAGAAGTACTTGAAATGTGCTGTAGTGATCTATATATCATGAGTATTTATCATTATTTTTGCTTGGTCCCCGCAGGTTTCCTGACTGCCTGCACACCAAGAAAGCCAACTCGGTAACCTGGTTTCATGAAGCCTTGGATGTCACTTTTTTACAGCTGTCCAGATCCAGCAATGGCATTATTATGTTCAGATCCAGGCAACATCCACTGAATGTGGGAAGCATAAATGAAAGTATTTATAAAATAATGACACGCTTTTTTCATGTAATCACTGAAGATAAATAGTGACTTGGACAAGTTCCCAAAACAATTTTGAAAGATAATGGACAGTTTATTCAATTGACTGCCCCACCCAGTCTAGACTCAAAAGCACATCCATGAGCTTCTATGGTGGCAGTTTTGCCCATGCTCCTCTAGATTTTGAGCTTACAAATAAATAAGCCCTAGTCATCCCTAATGGTCATATCGTGTGAGACTGTGGCATCTTTTTGAAGCGACCCTATACCCAGAAAGCATGTGTCTTTTTTTACTAAAGCCCAATATTCAAAAAATGCTAACAGGATGCTGTATATTGTCCACCTGCCAGCCATATGCTAATTAATCCAGTTACAAGCTAAACTGTCACATAATGGCAGTTTAGTTTATAGTGCTTTCAGATTTATTGTATTATAACTGATTAGGCTGACCTCAAATGCTGAGCTGTGTTTTACTAAATGTATAATCGCTGGAAAGCAGGACCAGGGAGCAATATGGCCCACCATTCGAACAGCAGACTGCATCCAGTTCTTGTTTTTATGAATATTGGACAAAGGCTTAAAAGTAAAAAAGGAAGCAAAGGCTGTTTTTGGACACTGGGCTGGGTATAGAGAATGAACTTCCTTTCTGGGTATATGATCACTTTAAAAGGAATAAATACAGAATTTACTTCTTCTAACTATGATTTGTTATGAGTATTAAGAATAAGTATTAAGTATTAAGAATAAGAGAAAAAACATTATATCGATCCCTGATTTCTGCCCTAGCTTTAGTAACCGCCCCCTCCTGGTCTCAGGGCAAGAGAAACTCATATAAAATGCACAGTAATGTAAATGTCTATTCTAAAAAGATCATTCGATGAGTGTTTTATTTTCTCCAAATAAACTCTATGTATACAATATACATTAGGCTGGTGCATCACCATATATACTTGTATTTTACATGATGTACTCATTTAACTAATTTATCTGTCATCCATGTGAAGGTACTGTTCCAATTTCTTTGCTGAGTACTAATGAAACTGGGTCAGATAATTGCATAGAGTGACTGTTTTTAGCATTAATTCCTCTAAGCCTTGCTTACCTTATTTCCTTTCTGACACATCAGGTCACAACAACATACTTTCAAGTCCCAAACCTCTTATGAACCAACCTGCTTTCTTCATGCCTTCGTTCCACCATCCACTATAAGGGGACTCTCACTCACTACTGTACAGGATATATTGAAAGAGCAATCAGTTACAAGCATAGTGTGTGTACTCATTTTCAGAATTATAATTATACTCAGCCAGTGTTGGACTGGCCTACCAGAGCAGCAGAGGAACCTCGGGTGGGACCCAGGCACTAACAGGCATTACAAGAGGCCCAATACTAAAATTTAGTTTTGCCTGGAGTGTTCTCTTGTCAAATATAGTGCTCTGAAACTGAGGCTTCAAATTAGCCAATCAAAGGCTTAGCTATATTATGCATTGTGGGCCCACAGCTATTACAAAAGGAGGTGAAACAGACAGCCTTGCCAGCGTAGGTTCTCGAATTGTTACCACTGCACACTATATTTAAATTTCCATATACAGTACCAGTACACAATACAATTCAGCATCTCCAGGTGTCTGCAGTGCACACATATTGAAGGGAAATCAGGTGGGTAAAAAATGTATTGCTTCCCATTCTCTTTATCTGGGCAGAGATGAATAGGTAAAGTGGCTTTATAATCTAGAAACAAATCACTTGCCATGCGTTGTCTGTATTTCTGTGATCACCAAAACATACTGTATTTTTTACTGCGTACAGTGTTAAGATGTTGGTGCTTTAACCACTAACTGTCCTAGTAAAATAGAATAAACTTTCAAAATACCCAAAAATGTGTTTCCATTAGCGGGAGCAGCTCCAGACACACAGTGCAAGGTGTGGGGTCCTGGCACACAGGGTGATGGTGGGGTATAAGGGGCAGCAGTCTGCTCAGCCAAACCTAAAAGCTCCTTTTAATGAAAGGTCAAAACATTTAGAGGGTTAAAGATAAACTACAAGTTTATAGATTAATACATACTAGCCGCAGTTCAGGACCCACAGTTCAAATCTCACATGCCAGTGCACAGGCTTGATCCCCTAAAGTCCTGCTGCCTGAGCCGGTCTGGTTGCAGCGCTATGAGGTCTGTATGAGGAGCATGCACTGTTGCCACCTTATTTTCTCCCCTCTGTGTAGACTTCCTTGGCACCAGTATTTATCTGAGATTTCTCAGTTTTTAATAAACCAACATTTGGGTAACCTGGAGTGAATAAAAGTTTGTCATTGGGGATATTATTAATGTTGGTGAGGTTAATATATAATGGGATTTATAGTAGGTAACTCTTCCTTGTCCTTCTATCTCTACTTTTCCTTCTCCTTGGTACTACTTTTCTCCTCCCACCTCCCCCTTTGTAATTTGGATAAATATGTAATGTTAATAATTCTGATTGGTTTTCTGTTAGTTCTATTTCTTGATTAATTATTTTCTTTAACTGTGTACTCTATAGTTGAATGGATGGAAAATGTGATTTTTAAAAAATTAATATTAAAATTAAGTATTACTAAATGAAGGCAGTCCAGTGCGCTATGGTTGATCACAACCCCAAATTGCATTCTAATCGGGTTTAATATCTTTATCACGATAAGAATTGATCCCTTAGCATTGCCACCATAGGTAGATCAGTGGTTGACTTTGCACCACCAACATGTTGTCGATGCCCTTCGAGTGTTATAATCTGAAGTCAAGTATGCACATTTTATAAATTTGCACAGAAAGGATTTGCTAGCTGGTGAGTGTGGGAAGGCCATTAATAGAGAAAATTTGTTTTGGTCCGAAAATATTCGCGGCGAATCGATATTAAAAATGGCTATTTCTTGTAGAAAGTTTTGCCTTGCTGTAACATACATAGGATGCATGCTGCATTAGTGAAATAATACTGTAAAGAAGTATGACATGCAGATCAGAGGCATTGCTATTAGAATCACTGCCGCCGAGCGGCACAAGTACAGAGCCTTGAGGTGGCATTAGCATGAGGAGCCCATATATTGCCTGAAAGACACACCCTGGACCTGGCAGCAGCATGGGGAGCCCATATATTGCCTTAAAAACACCCTGGAGTTGGCATCAGCATGAGGAGCCCATATATTGCCTGAAAGACACACCCTGGAGTTGGCGGCGGCATGGGGAGCCCATATATTGCCTGAAAGACACACCCTGGAGTTGGCAGCAGCATAAGGAGCCCATATATTGCCTGAAAGACACAACCTGGAGTTGGCAACAGCATGAGGAGCCCATATACTGCCTGAATGACACACTGGAGTTGGCAGCAGCATAAGGAGCCCATATATTGCCAGAAAAACACACCCTGGAGTTGGAAGCAGAATGAGGAGCCCATATACTGCCTGAAAGACACACTGGAGTTGGCAGCAGCATACGGAGCTCATATATTGCCTGAAAGACACACCCTGGAGTTGGCAGGAGCATGAGGAGCCCATATATTGCCTGAAAGACATACCCTGGAGTTGGCAACAGCATGAGGACCCCATATATTGCCTGAAAGATACACTGGAATTGGCAGCAGCATGAGGAGCCAATATATTGCCTGTAAAACACACCCTGGAGTTGACAGCCACATGAGGAGCCCATATATTGCCAGAAGGACACACCCTGGAGTTGGCAGCAGCATGAGAAGCCCATATATTGCCTGAAAGACACACCCTGGAGTTGGCAGCAGCATGAGGAGCTATATATTGCCAGAAGACACACTGGAGTTGGCAGCAGCATGGGGAACCCATATGTTGCCTGAAAGACACACTGGAGTTGGCAGCAGCATAAGGAGCCCATATATTGCCTGAAAAACATGCCCTGGAGTTGGCAGCAGCATGAGGAGCCCATATATTGCCCGAAAGACACACTGGATTTGGCAGCAGCATAAGGAGCCCATATATTGCCTGAAAAACACACCCCGGAGTTGGCAGCAGCATGAGGAGCCCATATATTGCCCGAAAGACACACTGGAGTTGGCAGCAGCATAAAGAGCCCATATATTGCCTGAAAAACACACCCTGGAGTTGGCAGCAGCATGAGGAGCCCATATATTGCCAGAAGGGCACACCCCGGAGTTGGCAGCAACATGAGGAGCCCATATATTGCCAGAAGGACATCACCTGGAGTTGGAAGCAGCATGAGGAGCCCATATATTGCCAGAAGGACATCACCTGGAGTTGGCAGCAGCATGAGGAGCCCATATATTGCCTGAAAAACACATGGAGTTAGCAGCAGCACGACGAGCCCATATATTGCCTGAAAGACACACTGGAGTTGGCAGCAGCATGAGGAGCCCATATATTGCCTGAAAAACACATGGAGTTAGCAGCAGCACGACGAGCCCATATATTGCCTGAAAGACACACTGGAGTTGGCAGCAGCATAAGGAGCCCATATATTGCCTGAAAAACAAACCCTGAGTTGGCAGCAGCCTGAGGAACCCATATATTGCCTGAAAAACACACCCTGGAGTTGGCAGCAGCATAAGGAGCTACCATGCATCAGCTACTACCATGCATCAGTCATTGGTGTGTGGAATTCCTGGCTGATCCATGCCTGATTCATTGTCACAAAGGTGAGTCTCTCCACATTTTTCGTGGACAGACAAGTTCTCCTTGGCGTTACTATGGCCCCCGCCGCACTAAACACCCGCACAGATGGCACACTACTGGCCGGGCAGGACAGCATTCCCAGGGCAAACTCTGCTAGTTGCGGCCACAAATCAAGTTTGGCTGCCCAGAAATCGAGCGGATCCTCAAGGTACGTTGGCATGGTCATGTCAAGGTATGACTCGACCTGCTGGTTCAGGTCCTGCTCCAGGTCTTCCTGCTGCTCATGAGTAGCCTCACTATGTGGGTGAAGAATGCTACTCATTAGCGACTATAGACTCAGGCTGCTGCTGATGGAGCTGGTACTGCTCCTGCCACCCCCCCCCCAGCAGCCATGGCAGTGGAATCTAAATAGGCAGGTTCTCTTTAAAGACAAATGCTAGCACGCTGTCACATCATGGGCTGGCATGGGGTGCCCCCCGGTGAAAGTTAAGCACTACAGAACTTTTAAACGTGTTTTTTGTTACAAAAGGAAAAGCTAAATAGGCAGGTGTGTGTGACCTGCATTAACAGGCTTAAAAGATCTGGCCATGAAAGCTAATGCAAACACACTGTAAACTGTCTCTCTCTGTCACTGCCTCTCTCTGTCACTTTCTCTGCCTCTGTCTTTCTCACCCTGTCTTTTTCTGTAACTGTCTTTTTCTCTCCCTGACTCTATCTCTTCCTGGCTCTATCTCTCCCTGACCCGTTCTCGCCGCCGCATATATAGGACTGTGACATCATCAGGGAGCCTGGCTGCTGATAGGCAGCATGTGATGCCTACCCAGGATTCTTTGCCCCATGGGACATGTCCTGACATGTGGATCCACCATTTTAGATGGCCTGGACCGCAGTAAATGGAGTTTAAGGAAGCGATTCAAGTGATCGAATAATGGCGATATTCGGATTCGTTTAGAATCCAATTTTTCCTGAAATTCGTAACAAATTCGGATTCGTCAGATTCGATTCGCTCATCTCTAGCCATTAACTTTAAAATATTATCACAGATTTGAGGAATTAATTATTTTTCCCCTTCGTTTTCCCATTTACAAATTGTATTAATGAGAAATGGGCAGCATGCAGTTAAAATTGCAGCATAAATTGGGGCTAATCTGGTTGGGTATCTTCTTGGATGACAGAATAGACATCAATCTATGGTTCATGTACCTGTTGGATGTAGGGATATAAGTAGCTAATGATCTAGGCCTGTAACAAAAACCCCAAAGGTTTTAGTTCGAGTTGGGCCACTTTATCGCACTCTGATTGGTCTGTGGGTCTTGTAGCCTGACTCCATTTGAGCATATCATGCTCCCACTGCTATTTGGGGAGCAATGACATGCACTGTGTGTACCCTGCCATAGTCGTGGGACCTACGTTAGCTCCCCAACTGGCAGGCTGAGCGCTGCCTGTCCAGTGCCTAGAGATGTGTGGGGTCGAGACCCGCGGACCAATCAGACCGCGGTCTCAACACTCGTCACCGGTTACCAGAAAGGTCTAAATGCCTGCCTGCCTGCCATTGCTCCCTTCCTGTCTCTCTGACAGGCGGGGATCACGCTGCCCGCCGATCCGACTGGCGGCAGCTAGCGGTGAGGGGCTCCTCTTTTGGCGTTTTCACACCAAGGAGCCCCGATGGACTTGGTGAGAATGTTTTTATTATTATTACTTTTTTGTCATTAATACAATTTTCACATACTACTTTATTCATATGTTCCCCACTTGCCCACTGACATCATCATGGTTTTCAGATGGGAATTTTGAATCAATCCTTTGTTTTTCTATGTTTAGTGCCTTTTTCCTTAGCACAGTTTGGCAGTTCTCCCTGAAGAAGGGGGCAGTATACCCCCGTAATGTCGGAATATACGGACTGCAATATATTGACTCACTACATTGGTTGCATACTAATTGTATTCTCCCTGCTGTATGATGTTTTGAATACAGCACTTTTTGGAACTTTACAATGGAGTGCTGGTCTCTTGTGGTTCACTTCTTTTTTAGGAGAGAAAATGACCAAATGACAAATTTTCACCTGACTCTGAAAATCAGCCTCATGGTAAACAATGAAAGTCAATGGAAGTTATAGCTCTTAAAAAAAATTGAGAATTCTCACCTGGCTCTGAATCTACCCATTGTTTATATGCTGCATGTCCCAGAAAGTGCAATGCAGGTGGGCAAAGGTGGGTAATTATATCAAACCCTCAAAAAGGGTCTAATGCAAGGTTTGCCCACAAGCAACTAATTTTATCAAAGCCCAAAATGGTCTAATGCAAGGTATGCCCACAAGTAACTAGTTTTCTCAAAGCCCAAAAGGGTCTAATGCAAGGTGTGCCCACAAGAAATTAGTTTCATCAAAGCCCAAAAGGGTCTAATCCAATGTGTGGCCACATTTAATTGGCTTCATCAAAGCCCAAAAGGGTCAAATGCAAGGTATGCCCACAAGCAGCTAATTTTTCAAAGCCCAAATGGTCTAATGCAAGGTGTGCCAACAAGTAACTAGTTTTTTCAAAGCCCAAAAGGGTCTAATGCAAGGTGTGTCCACAAGTAACTCGTTTTCCTGAAAGCCCAAAAGGGTTTAATGCAAGGTGTGCCCACAAGTAACTAGTTTTATCAAAGCCCAGTAGTGTCTAATGTAAGGTTTGCCCACAAGTAACTAATTTTATAAAGCCCAAAATGGTCTAATGCAATGTGTGGCCACAATTAAGTAGCTTCATGAAAGCCCAAAATGGTCAAATGCAAGGTGTAACCACAAGCAACTAATTTTACCAAAGCCCAAAAGGGTCCAATGCAAGGTGTGCCAACAAGTAACTCATTTTATCAAAGCCCAAAAGGGTCAAGTGCAATGTGTGCACACAAGTAACTGTTTTTATCAAAGCCCAAACAGACCTAATGCAAGGTGTGCCCACAAGTAACTAGTTTAATCAAAGCCCCAAATGGTCTAATGCAAGATTTGCCCACAAATAACTAATTTTATCAAAGCCCAAAGGGGTCTAATTCAAGGTGTGCCCACAAGCAACTAGTTATATCAAAGCCCAAAAGGGTCTAATGCAAGGTTTGCCAACAAGTAACTAGTTTTAGCAAAGCCAGAAATGGTCTACTTGAGGTGTACCAACAAGTAACTAATTTTAGCAAAGCCCAAAAGCGTCTAATGCAAGGTGCGCCCACAAGTAACTAGTTTTATCAAAGCCCATATGTGGTCTAATGCAAGGTGTGCCAATAGATTACTAGTTTTATCAAGGCCTAAAGGGGTTAAATGCAAAGTGTGCACACGAGTAGCTAGTTTTATCAAAGCCCAAAAGGGTCAAATGCAAGGTTTGCCCACAAGTAGAGATGAGCGAACTTTTGAAAAATTCGATTCGACTAATTCGGCGAATTTTCCGTCAAAAATTGTTTCGACCCGAATTTATTCGCGACGAATCGCTATTAAAAACGGCTATTTCTTAGCCTCCTAGAGCCTCAATAGGGTTGTAAACCATTCTGCTCTGCTGTAACACGCATAGGATGCGTGCTGGGTTACTGAAATAATACTGTAAATAATTATCATATGCAGATCAGAGGCATCGCTAATAGAATCGCAGGGCGGCACAATTGAGAGTTGAAGTGGCATCACTATGAGGGGCCCCTATAGTGCCTGAAAAACACACCCTGGAGCTGGCAGCAGCAGGAGCCCAAAAATTAGCTGAATCACACCCTGGAGTTGCAAGCAGCAGCAGCTGCAGGAGCCCGAACATTGCTTTAAAGAGACACTGGAGTTGGCTGCAGAAGGCCAAAAATTGGATGAATCACACCCTGGAGTTGCAAGCAGCAGCAGCAGCAGGAGCCCAAACATTGCTTGAAAGAGACACTGGAGTTGGTTGCAGGAGCCCAAAAATTGGATGAATCACACCCTGGCGTTGCAAGCAGCAGCAGCAGAAGCCCAAACATAGCTTGAAATAGACGCTGGAGTTGGCTGCAGGAGGCCAAAAATTGAATGAATCACACCCTGGAGTTGAAAGCAGCAGCAGGAGCCCAAACATAGCTTGAAAGAGACACTGGAGTTGGCTGCAGGAGCCCAAGAATTGGATGAATCACACCCTGGAGTTGCAAGCAGCAGCAGGAGGAGCCGAAACATTGTGTGAAAGAGACACTGGGGTTGGCTGCAGGAGCCCAAAAATTGGATAATTCACACCCTGAAGTTGGCAGCAGCAGGAGCACAAACATAGCTTGAAAGAAACACTGGAGTTGGCTGCAGGAGCCCAAATATTGGATGAATCACACCCTGGAGTTGCAAGCAGCAGGAGCCCAAACATAGCTTGAAAGAGACACTGGAGTTGGCAGCAGGAGCCCAAAAATTGGATGAATCACACCCTGGAGTTGCAAGCAGCAGCAGGAGCTCAAACATTAATGGAGTTGGCTTCAGGAGCCCAAAAATTGGATGAATCACACCCTGGAGTTGCAAGCAGCAGCAGCAGTAGCCCAAACATTGCGTGAAAGAGACACTGGAGTTGGATGCAGGAGCCCAAAAATTGGATGAATTACACCCTGGATTTGCAAGCAGCAGCAGTAGCCCAAACATAGCTTGAAAGAGACACTGGAATTGGCTGCAGGAGGCCAATAATTGGATGAATCACACCCTGGAGTTGCAAGTAGCAGCAGCAGCAGCCCAAACATTGCTTGAAAGAGACACTGGAGTTGGCAGCAGGAGCCCAAAAATTGGATGAATCACACCCTGGAGTTGCAAGCAGCAGCAGGAACACAAACATAGCTTGAAAGAGACAATGGAGTTGGCTGCAGGAGGCCAAAAATTGGACAAATCACACCCTGGAGTTGCAAGCAGCAGCAGCAGGAGCCCAAACATTGCTTGAAAGAGACACTGGAGTTGGCTGCAGGAGGCCAAAAATTGGATGAATCACACCCTGGAGTTGCAAGCAGCAGCAGGAGCACAAACATTGCTTTAAAGAGACACTGGAGTTGGCTGCAGGAGCCCAAAAATTGGATGAATCACACCCTGGAGTTGCAAGCAGCAGCAGGAGCCCAAACATTGCTTGAAAGATACACTGGAGTTGGCTGCAGGAGCCCAAAAATTGGATGAATCACACCCTGAAGTTGGCAGCAGCAGGAGCACAAACATAGCTTGAAAGAGACACTGGAGTTGGCTGCAGGAGGCAAAAAATTGGATGAATCACACCATGGAGTTGCAAGCAGCAGCAGGAGCCCAAACATTGCTTGAAAGAGACACTGGAGTTGGCTGCAGGAGCCCAAAAATTGGATGAATCACACCCTGGAGTTGCAAGCAGCAGCAGCAGGAGCCCAAACATAGCTTGAAATAGACACTGGGGTTGGCTGCAGGAGGCCAAAAATTGGATGAATCACACTCTGGAGTTGCAAGCAGCAGCAGCAGGAGCTCAAACATAGCTTGAAAGAGACACTGGAGTTGCCTGCAGGAGGCCAAAAATTGGATGAATCACACCATGGAGTTGCAAGCAGCAGCAGCAGGAGCACAAACATTGCTTGAAAGAGACACTGGAGTTGGCAGCAGGAGCCCAAAAATTAGCTGAATTACACCCTGGAGTTGCAAGCAGCAGCATCCCGAACATAGCTTGACAGAGACACTGGAGTTGGCAGCAGGAGCCCGAAAAATGGCCTAAAGACACACTGGAGTAGCAAGCAGCAGCAGCAGGAGCCCAAAATTGCCAGATAGACACACCCTGGAGTTGGCAGCAGCATGAAGAGAACATATACAGATTTTCGGCACATATATCTTATCCGAAGAATATTAATAAAAAGTAAGAGTAACGTAAAGCATTTTCTCAATAATTACTTGTGGTCTGATGCGGAGGAATTTCAGTAACTGGAGAGCAGCGCCTTAAATCTGTTTTGCACGATCCATATGTCTTTAGTGTTGGTCTGGCCCCATCATCAATCTACTGTAATGCATCAGGCATTGGTGGGTGGAAATCTTGGCTGATCCATGCCCGATTCATTTCCACGCAGGCCAGTCTCGCAAAAATAACATGGAGAGTGACAGATTAGTAACATATTAGTAACATAGTAACATATTAGTAACATAGTAACATATAAGGCCTCATTTCATCAAGCAGAGGTCTCTGCAGAATAGGGGTGAGTGGCAGCAGGAGTCTCAGTGAGAGGCCTGATCTCCCGTGATCAGCTAGCGGTCGTGTCTTGACCAGCAACCCATCTGCCGTCATCCATTAGTTAACACGATCATCCACTGCATCACAAGTGACATCTGACACCCCCAGTCAACTGTTGTATGTTATGCTTTGGGCTCAGCTCCACTATTCAGTGAGGACGATCTGATAATCAGAAAAATAAGCAGCTACTGCCCAGCCAAGAAGTGGAGGAGACACTCGCTTCTTCCACTAGGTGGGCAAGTAGTGATGAAGAGAGTGTTGTGGGAGGAGGTGTTGCAAGCGTTTTGGCTCCTTAAGCAGACACAGATGAGGAACCTGAGGAGGACATCATTGAGTTTTGAGAGCACTTTTAAAGGCTTGGAGTGATGGAGAGTGACAGATTTAGCGGCCAGCATGGTGGCAGAAGGGGAAAGTATGGAGGCAAATGTGCTCGGGGTAGACCACTTGCGCTGCAGGCTATCTTCCCAGGAGGTAGTGGAAGAGGGTCCCTGGAGTTGGCGGCGGTGGCGGCGGCAGCAGCAGTGAATTACTGCGGACTGTTGGTAGGAAAAATCAGCTACTGGCCGATGTGGCAGTTTTTCATCAAGCATCCGCAGGAGGTTAACATGACTATATGAAAGATGTGTAAGCAGAAGGTGAAGTGTGGCCAGGGTCCCAATGTTGGACCCACAGCCCTGCGTCAACATTTGCAGCGTCACCATAAAGCGGCCTGGGAGAGTTGGCTCCAAAGTGGTGGTCCAGCCTGCTGCATTACCCAGTGGTACGCCGCTCTCTGTTCCAGCCAGCCAAGGCTCCACCACCTCCTGTGTGTCATACCCATCCTCTGTCGCTCCAGATGCTCCTCCTCCTCTTAATCCGAGTCAGTCATTCCACCAGCAATCCATTGGCCAAGCCATGTCCAAGAGACAACAGTATGTGCCCACTCATCCAACGCGCAGAAGCTAAATGTGCTCCTGTATAAGTTGCTGGTGCTGCAGTCCCTCCATTTTGAGTTGGTGGACCTTTCAGAGAACTGATGGCTTGTGCCAAGCTGAGGTGGAGAGTCCCATGCTGTCATTTCTTTGCAAAGAAGGCAGTACCGGCCCTGTACAATTTTGTTGAACAGAAGGTGGGCCAGTCCTTTATCCTGTCAGTGTGTACCAAAGTGCACAGCAGTGCCTACGTCTGGAGCTGTAACTATGGTCATGGACAATACATATCATTTTAGGCCCACTGGGTGATTGTGGTTCCTGCACAACAGCAACTTGGACAGGTCCCTCCACTGTGGCCTCCACGCTCCTAGGCCTTTGTGCCTGTGACAGTGCACTTGCACTTAGCAATGGTGTCACAGAAAAAAGTGGCTAATTATCAATTACATATTAATACTTAACATTTATCTTATCTGAACATATTTATAATAATAACATATAACATAGCAACAATAACATATAACATAATAACAGTAACATATAAAATGTCTCAAAATTTTTAGTTTTTTTGGTTAATTTTGTATTTTTTTTTTATATGTTTTAATTTTTTTTCATATTTTGTATTTTTTTAAAACATATATATTTTTTTTTTAATTTTATTTTTTATATTTTTTTTCCATTGCCTTTTAATATTTTGTGAATTTTTTTTTTCATTTTTTCATTTTTTTTTTTACTTTGTTTTTTCTCCTTTTCTGAATTTTTTTTTTTTCCCCGTGCCCTTCCAGCCTACCATGTGTGCAGGACACGGCGGTTTCACGCTGTTCTTCACATGGTTTGCCTTGAGCCACAGAGTCACACATGGGAGGAACTGCTAAAAATTAGAACTCAATACATGAAATCCTGGCTTACTCCACGAAAACTGCAAATGGGACCCATGGTGACTGACACTGGGAAGAACATCTTGTCTGCGCTGCGACAAGAAAGCCTGAGCCATGCATCCTGCCATGGCACACGTGTTCAATCTAGTTGTCAAGCATTTTCTGAAGTCTTCCCCCCATCTGAAAGACATCCTAACAACGGGAAGGAAACTTTGCATGCACTTCAGGCACTCCTACATCGCCAAGCACACCCTTCTTGAGCTTCAGCGTCAGAACGGTATCCCCCAATATAGTCTGATTTGCGATGTTTCCACCCGTTGGAATTCCACCCTCCATATGCAGGATCGACTATAGGAACCGAGGAAAGCCATCACGGATTTCTTGATAATCCAAACAGATAGGGGGACTCCCCTGTGTAACTTCATTGTAAACCAGTGGCAGCTCATACGTGACACCTGCCGTTTGCTCAGGCCCTTTGAGGAACTTTATTAGTCAGTCGCCAGGACTATGAGATGAACGATGAGATTCCACTGCTTCATGTACTACAACACATGTTGGAAACCATGGCTGGTCAGGGCACTGGAGACATGGTGCATACATTTCACAGCCACATGAAGCCTGTGGGGGCTGAAGTGGAGGAGGAGGAGGGGGTGTGGCACAGTGAAGCACAGTTTAGGTTTGACAAAATGACCATTTTATCTAGTCATCTGACAGAAGAGGAGGAGCAGGAGCAGCCAGAGGAGCTAGAGTGTTGTGAGGAAGGCGAGACAGAGGACCCTGACACACCGTGGCAGTTTACAGTGGAGATGGAGACAGGCAGTCCCTCTGAGTCACTTGCACAAATGGCACGATGCATGCTCACGTGCTTGCGTAGTGACCGCAGAATTGTCTCCATTTGTCAGCAGGATGACTTCTGGCTCTCCACCTTATTGGACCGTTGCTTCCGGCACTAAATGGGGGCATTTTTTACACCCACTGAGATGGAGGACAAACTGAACTACTACAGAGACATCCTACGTAGTCAGTTGGCCGATGTCTATCTGCGCCATGGTCCATACTGTGATGCCCAGCGGAACACCAGCCTCCTGTAAGCAGGCAACCCCCAATCTCCACCGCCACTTCTGCCTATATTCAAGCCCCCGTTTGCTGGGATGCTAGGTATGCCTCACCGTACACGGTTGCCCCCAGGTCTTAATAGGCGCAAAGTATGGCTGCTTACGGTGAAGGCCGATGAACCACGAGGGTATTCCGAAGCCGAGCTCCTTCACAGGTAGTCAATCCGGAGGGTGCGTCAGAGTACAGGGATGAGACAGGTGCGTAGTCAGGAGTAGCCAAAGGGTCAAGCCAGGAGGTCAGAAATCGCAGGGTATCCAGAGGGGCAGCCAGCTTCGTGGTCAGACAAAGCAGAGGTCAGTACAGGCAGCAGACAGAAATGGTCGATCAAGCCGTGTCGGAACTGAACGGAACAATAATGGGGGCATTTTTTAAAGCCGCCGAGAGGGAAGACAAACTGACCTACTACAAAGACATTCTACGTAGTCAGGTGCCTATCTGCACCATGGTCCATACTCCCGCAGGTCTGACTCGGGGGGGACCTCTGCGATCACCTTCCACTGCCATGGCCGCTGGGGGGGGTGGAAGGAGCAGCAGCAGCTCCATCAGCAGCAGCCTCAGTCTTCAGTCGCTAATGAGTAGCTTTCTACACCCGCATAGTGAGTCTACTCATGAGCAGCAGGAAGACCTGGAGCAGGACCTGAACCAGCAGGTCGTGTCATACCTTGACATGACCATGCCAACACACCTTGAGGATCCGCTGGACTTCTGGGAAGCCAAACTTGACTTGTGGCCGCAACTAGCAGAGTTTGCCCTGGAAAAGCTGTCCTGCCCGGCCAGTAGTTGATTTAGATGGCAACTGGCCAGCTCTATATAATGCTCACTATATTTACCTCACTATATAAGCTATTGCCCCTCAGATTTACACAGGGGCTGCTCTATATAATGCTGCAAAATGGGAAATTTACCTCACTATATAAGCTATTGCCCCTCAGATTTACACAGGGGCTGCTCTATATTATGCTGCAAAATGGCAAATGTACCTCACAATATAAGCTATTGCCCCTCAGATTTACACAGGGGCTGCTCTATATAATGCTGCAAAATGGCAAATTTACCTCACAATATAAGCTATTGCCCCTAAGATTTACACAGGGCCTGCTCTATATAATGCTGCAAAATGGCAAATTTACCTCACTATATAAGCTATTGCTGCTCTATATAAAAAAAAAATTAAAATAAAAAAAAGAGCCTGTAGAAGCTGATTTAGTATAACAGATAGGGTGCAATGTGCTTGTTTGGGATACCCTGCGGCCTGGTGTTTTGACAGCAGGACAAATAACAATTCAAAATGCAATAGCTTAATTAAAATGAGGCTGTAGACGCTTATTTAGTATAACAGATAGTGTGACATGTGCTGGTTTGGGATGCCCATGGGGCTGGTGTATTTAAAGCAGACAAAAACCAATTCAAAATGCAATAGCTTGATTAAAATGAGGCTGAAGACTCTTATATAACAGATCGGGTGCAACGTGCTTGTTTGGGATACCCTGCGACCTGGTGTTTTGACAGCAGGGACAAAAAACAATTCAAAATGCAATAGCTTGATTAAGCTGAGGATGAACAACGCTTATTTAGTATAACAGATAGGGTGACATGTGCTGGTTTGGGATGCCCATGTGGGCTGGTGTACTTAAACCAGACAAAAACCAATTCAAAATGCAATAGCTTGATTAAAATGAGGCTGAACAATGCTTATTTAGTATAACAGATAGGGTGACATGTACTGGTTTGGGATGCCCATGTGGGCTGGTGTATTTAAACCAGACAAAAAACTATTCAAAATGCAATAGCTTGATTAAGCTGAGGATGAACAACGCTTATTTAGTATAACAGATAGGGTGCTACGTGCAGGTTTGGGATACCCTGCAGCCTAGTGTTTTGGCAGCAGACCAAAAACCAATTCAAAATGCAATAGCTTGATTAAGCTGAGGATGAACAACGCTTATTTAGTGTGACAGATAGGGTGGTACGTGCAGGTATGGGATACCCTGCGGCCTAGTGTTTTGGCAGCAGACCAAAAACCAATTCAAAATGCAATAGCTTGATTAAGCTGAGGATGAACAACGCTTATTTAGTATAACAGATAGGGTGCTATGTGCAGGTTTGGGATACCCTGCAGCCTAGTGTTTTGGCAGCAGACCAAAAACCAATTCAAAATGCAATGGCTTGATTAAGCTGAGGATGAACAACGCTTATTTAGTATAACAGATAGGGTGCAACGTTCTTGTTTGGGATACCCTGCGGCCTAGTGTTTTGGCAGCAGACCAAAAACCAATTCAAAATGCAATAGCTGAATTAAAATGAGGCTGAACAATGCTTATTTAGTGTAACAGATAGGGTGCTACGTGCAGGTTTGGGATACCCTGCGGCCTAGTGTTTTGGCAGCAGACCAAAAAGCAATTCAAAATGCAATGGCTTGATTAAGCTGAGGATGAACAACGCGTATTTAGTATGACAGATAGGGTGGTACGTGCAGGTTTGGGATACCCTGCGGCCTAGTGTTTTGGCAGCAGACCAAAAACCAATTCAAAATGCAATAGCTGAATTAAAATGAGGCTGAACAATGCTTATTTAGTGTAACAGATAGGGTGCTACGTGCAGGTTTGGGATACCCTGCGGCCTAGTGTTTTGGCAGCAGACCAAAAACCAATTCAAAATGCAATGGCTTGATTAAGCTGAGGATGAACAACGCGTATTTAGTATGACAGATAGGGTGGTACGTGCAGGTTTGGGATACCCTGCGGCCTAGTGTTTTGGCAGCAGACCAAAAACCAATTCAAAATGCAAAAGCTTGATTAAGCTGAGGATGAACAACGCTTATTTAGTATAACAGATAGTGTGCTACGTGCAGGTTTGGGATACCCTGCAGCCTAGTGTTTTGGCAGCAGACCAAAAACCAATTCAAAATGCAATGGCTTGATTAAGCTGAGGATGAACAACGCTTATTTAGTATAACAGATAGGGTGCAACGTGCAGGTTTGGGATACCCTGCGGCCTAGTGTTTTGGCAGCAGACCAAAAACCAATTCAAAATGCAATAGCTTGATTAAGCTGAGGATGAACAATGCTTATTTAGTATAACAGATAGGGTGCTACGTGCAGGTTTGGGATACCCTGCAGTCTAGTGTTTTGGCAGCAGACCAAAAACCAATTCAAAATGCAATAGCTTGATAAAGCTGAGGCTGAACAACGCTTATTTAGTATAACAGATAGGGTGACATATGCTGGTTTGGGATGCCCATGTGGGCTGGTGTATTTAAACCAGACAAAAACCAATTCAAAATGCAATAGCTTGATTAAAATGAGGCTGAACAACGCTTATTTAGTATAACAGATAGGGTGACATGTGCTGGTTTGGGATGCCCATGTGGGCTGGTGTATTTAAACCAGACAAAAAACTATTCAAAATGCAATAGCTTGATTAAGCTGAGGATGAACAACGCTTATTTAGTATAACAGATAGGGTGCTACGTGCAGGTTTAGGATACCCTGCGGCCTAGTGTTTTGGAAGCAGACCAAAAACCAATTCAAAAGCTTGATTAAGCTGAGGATGAACAACGCTTATTTAGTATAACAGATAGGGTGCAACGTTCTTGTTTGGGATACCCTGCGGCCTAGTGTTTTGGCAGCAGACCAAAAACCAATTCAAAATGCAATAGCTGAATTAAAATGAGGCTGAACAATGCTTATTTACTATAACAGATAGGGTGCTACGTGCAGGTTTGGGATACCCTGCGGCCTAGTGTTTTGGCAGCAGACCAAAAACCAATTCAAAATGCAAAAGCTTGATTAAGCTGAGGATGAACAACGCTTATTTAGTATAACAGATAGTGTGCTACGTGCAGGTTTGGGATACCCTGCAGCCTAGTGTTTTGGCAGCAGACCAAAAACCAATTCAAAATGTAATGGCTTGATTAAGCTGAGGATGAACAACGCTTATTTAGTATAACAGATAGGGTGCTACGTGCAGGTTTGGGATACCCTGCGGCCTAGTGTTTTGGCAGCAGACCAAAAACCAATTCAAAATGCAATAGCTTGATTAAACTGAGGATGAACAACGCTTATTTAGTATAACAGATAGGGTGCTACGTGCAGGTTTGGGATACCCTGCAGTCTAGTGTTTTGGTAGCAGACCAAAAACCAATTCAAAATGCAATAGCTTGATTAAGCTGAGGATGAACAACGCTTAGTTAGTATAACAGATAGGGTGACATGTGCTTGTTTGGGATGCCCATGTGGGCTGGTGTATTTAAACCAGACAAAAACCAATTCAAAATGCAATAGCTTGATTAAAATGAGGCTGAACAAAGCTTATTTAGTATAACAGATAGGGTGACATGTGCTGGTTTGGGATGCCCATGTGGGCTGGTGTATTTAAACCAGACAAAAAACTATTCAAAATGCAATAGCTTGATTAAGCTGAGGATGAACAAAGCTTATTTAGCATAACAGATAGGGTGCTACGTGCAGGTTTAGGATACCCTGCGGCCTAGTGTTTTGGCAGCAGACCAAAAACCAATTCAAAATGCAATCGCTTGATTAAGCTGAGGATGAACAACGCTTATTTAGTATAACAGATAGGGTGCAACGTTCTTGTTTGGGATACCCTAGTGCCTAGTGTTTTGGCAGCAGACCAAAAACCAATTCAAAATGCAATAGCTGAATTAAAATGAGGCTAAACAATGCTTATTTAGTATAACAGATAGGGTGTTACGTGCAGGTTTGGGATACCCTGCGGCCTAGTGTTTTGGCAGCAGACCAAAAACCAATTCAAAATGCAATAGCTTGATTAAGCTGAGGATGAACAACGCTTATTTAGTATAACAGATAGGGTGCTACGTGCAGGTTTGGGATACCCTGCAGCCTAGTGTTTTGGCAGCAGACCAAAAACCAATTCAAAATGTAATGGCTTGATTAAGCTGAGGATGAACAACGCTTATTTAGTATAACAGATAGGGTGCTACGTGCAGGTTTAGGATACCCTGCGGCCTAGTGTTTTGGCAGCAGACCAAAAACCAATTCAAAATGCAATAGCTTGATTAAGCTGAGGATGAACAACGCTTATTTAGTATAACAGATAGGGTGCAATGTTCTTGTTTGGGATACCCTGCGGCCTAGTGTTTTGGCAGCAGACCAAAAACCAATTCAAAATGCAATAGCTGAATTAAAATGAGGCTGAACAATGCTTATTTAGTATAACAGATAGGGTGCTACATGCAGGTTTGGGATACCCTGCGGCCTAGTGTTTTGGCAGCAGACCAAAAACCAATTCAAAATGCAATGGCTTGATTAAGCTGAGGATGAACAACGCTTATTTAGTATGACAGATAGGGTGGTACGTGCAGGTTTGGGATACCCTGCGGCCTAGTGTTTTGGCAGCAGACCAAAAACCAATTCAAAATGCAAAAGCTTGATTAAGCTGAGGATGGACAACGCTTATTTAGTATAACAGATAGGGTGCTACGTGCAGGTTTGGGATACCCTGCAGCCTAGTGTTTGGCAGAGAAACCAAAAACCAATTCAAAATGCAATAGCTTGATTAAGCTCAAGCTGAACAACGCTAATTTAGTATAACAGATAGGGTGCTACGTGCAGGTTTGGGATGCCCTGCGGCCTGGTGTTTTTTTGACAGCAGGACAAAAACAATTCAAAATGCAATAGCTTGATTAAAATGGGACTGTAGACGCTTATTTAGTATGACAGATAGGGTGACATGTGCTGGTTTGGGATGCCCAAGGGGCTGGTGTATTTAAAGCAGACAAAAAACCAATTCAAAATGCAATAGCTTGATTAAAATGAGGCTGAAGACGATTATTTAGTATAACAGATAGGGTGCAACATGCTTGTTTGGGATACCCTGCGACCTGGTGTTTTGACAGCAGGACAAAAAACAATTCAAAATGCAATAGCTTGATTAAGCTGAGGATGAACAACGCTTATTTAGTATAACAGATAGGGTGACATGTGTTGGTTTGGAATGCCCATGTGGGCTGGTTTATTTAAACCAGACAAAAACCAATTCAAAATGCAATAGCTTGATTAAAATGAGGCTGAACAACGCTTATTTAGTATAACAGATAGGGTGACATGTGCTGGTTTGGGATGCCCATGTGGGCTGGTGTATTTAAACCAGACAAAAAACTATTCAAAATGCAATAGCTTGATTAAGCTGAGGATGAACAACGCTTATTTAGTATAATAGATAGGGTGCTACGTGCAGGTTTAGGATACCCTGCGGCCTAGTGTTTTGGCAGCAGACCAAAAACCAATTCAAAATGCAATAGCTTGATTAAGCTGAGGATGAACAACGCTTATTTAGTATAACAGATAGGGTGCAACGTTCTTGTTTGGGATACCCTGCGGCCTAGTGTTTTGGCAGCAGACCAAAAACCAATTCAAAATGCAATAGCTGAATTAAAATGAGGCTGAACAATGCTTATTTACTATAACAGATAGGGTGCTACATGCAGGTTTGGGATACCCTGCGGCCTAGTGTTTTGGCAGCAGACCAAAAAGCAATTCAAAATGCAATGGCTTGATTAAGCTGAGGATGAACAACGCTTATTTAGTATGACAGATAGCGTGGTACGTGCAGGTTTGGGATACCCTGCGGCCTAGTGTTTTGGCAGCAGACCAAAAACCAATTCAAAATGCAAAAGCTTGATTAAGCTGAGGATGAACAACGCTTATTTAGTATAACAGATAGGGTGCTACGTGCAGGTTTGGGATACCCTGCAGCCTAGTGTTTGGCAGAGAAACCAAAAACCAATTCAAAATGCAATGGCTTGATTAAGCTGAGGATGAACAACGCTTATTTAGTATAACAGATAGGGTGCAACATGCTTGTTTGGGATACCCTGCGACCTGGTGTTTTGACAGCAGGACAAAAAACAATTCAAAATGCAATAGCTTGATTAAGCTGAGGATGAACAACGCTTATTTAGTATAACAGATAGGGTGACATGTGTTGGTTTGGAATGCCCATGTGGGCTGGTTTATTTAAACCAGACAAAAACCAATTCAAAATGCAATAGCTTGATTAAAATGAGGCTGAACAACGCTTATTTAGTATAACAGATAGGGTGACATGTGCTGGTTTGGGATGCCCATGTGGGCTGGTGTATTTAAACCAGACAAAAAACTATTCAAAATGCAATAGCTTGATTAAGCTGAGGATGAACAACGCTTATTTAGTATAACAGATAGGGTGCTACGTGCAGGTTTAGGATACCCTGCGGCCTAGTGTTTTGGCAGCAGACCAAAAACCAATTCAAAATGCAATAGCTTGATTAAGCTGAGGATGAACAACGCTTATTTAGTATAACAGATAGGGTGCAATGTTCTTGTTTGGGATACCCTGCGGCCTAGTGTTTTGGCAGCAGACCAAAAACCAATTCAAAATGCAATAGCTGAATTAAAATGAGGCTGAACAATGCTTATTTAGTATAACAGATAGGGTGCTACATGCAGGTTTGGGATACCTTGCGGCCTAGTGTTTTGGCAGCAGACCAAAAAGCAATTCAAAATGCAATGGCTTGATTAAGCTGAGGATGAACAACGCTTATTTAGTATGACAGATAGGGTGGTACGTGCAGGTTTGGGATACCCTGCGGCCTAGTGTTTTGGCAGCAGACCAAAAACCAATTCAAAATGCAAAAGCTTGATTAAGCTGAGGATGAACAACGCTTATTTAGTATAACAGATAGGGTGCTACGTGCAGGTTTGGGATACCCTGCAGCCTAGTGTTTGGCAGAGAAACCAAAAACCAATTCAAAATGCAATGGCTTGATTAAGCTGAGGATGAACAACGCTTATTTAGTATAACAGGGTGCTACGTGCAGGTTTGGGATACCCTGTGGCCTAGTGTTTTGGCAGCAGACCAAAAACCAATTCAAAATGCAATAGCTTGATTAAGCTGAGGATGAACAATGCTTATTTAGTATAACAGATAGGGTGCTACGTCCAGGTTTGGGATACCCTGCAGCCTAGTGTTTTGGTAGCAGACCAAAAACCAATTCAAAATGCAATAGCTTGATTAAGCTGAGGATGAACAACGCTTATTTAGTATAACACATAGGGTGACATGTGTTGGTTTGGGATGCCCATGTGGGCTGGTGTATTTAAACCAGACAAAAACCAATTCAAAATGCAATAGCTTGATTAAAATGAGGCTGAACAACGCTTATTTAGTATAACAGATAGGGTGCTACGTGCAGGTTTGGGATACCCTGCAGCCTAGTGTTTTGGTAGCAGACCAAAAACCAATTCAAAATGCAATAGCTTGATTAAGCTGAGGATGAACAACGCTTATTTAGTATAACACATAGGGTGACATGTGTTGGTTTGGGATGCCCATGTGGGCTGGTGTATTTAAACCAGACAAAAACCAATTAAAAATGCAATAGCTTGATTAAGCTGAGGATGAACAATGCTTATTTAGTATAACAGATAGGGTGCTACGTGCAGGTTTGGGATATCCTGCGGCCTGGTGTTTTGGCAGCAGACCAAAAACCAATTAAAAATGCAATAGCTTGATTAAGCTGAGTATAAACAACGCTAATTTAGTATAACAGATAGGGTGACATGTGCTTGTTTGGGATGCCCATGTGGGCTGGTGTATTTAAACCAGACAAAAACCAATTCAAAATGCAATAGCTTGATTAAGCTCAAGCTGAACAACGCTAATTTAGTATAACAGATAGGGTGCTACGTGCAGGTTTGGGATGCCCTGCGGCCTGGTGTTTTTTTGACAGCAGGACAAAAACAATTCAAAATGCAATAGCTTCATTAAAATGGGACTGTAGACGCTTATTTAGTATGACAGATAGGGTGACATGTGCTGGTTTGGGATGCCCAAGGGGCTGGTGTATTTAAAGCAGACAAAAACCAGTTCAAAATGCAATATCTTGATTAAAATGAGGCTGAAGACGATTTTTTAGTATAACAGATAGGGTGCAACATGCTTGTTTGGGATACCCTGCGACAGTTTTGACAGCAGGACAAAAAACAATTCAAAATGCAATAGCTTGATTAAGCTGAGGATGAACAACGCTTATTTAGTATAACAGATAGGGTGACATGTGTTGGTTTGGAATGCCCATGTGGGCTGGTTTATTTAAACCAGACAAAAACCAATTCAAAATGCAATAGCTTGATTAAAATGAGGCTGAACAATGCTTATTTAGTATAACAGATAGGGTGACATGTGCTGGTTTGGGATGCCCATGTAGGCTGGTGTATTTAAACCAGACAAAAAACTATTCAAAATGCAATAGCTTGATTATGCTGAGGATGAACAACGCTTATTTAGTATAACAGATAGGGTGCTACATGCAGGATTAGGATACCCTGCGGCCTAGTGTTTTGGAAGCAGACCAAAAAACAATTCAAAATGCAATAGCTTGATTAAGCTGAGGATGAACAACGCTTATTTAGTATAACAGATAGGGTGCAACGTTCTTGTTTGGGATACCCTGCGGCCTAGTGTTTTGGCAGCAGACCAAAAACCAATTCAAAATGCAATAGCTGAATTAAAATGAGGCTGAACAATGCTTATTTAGTATAACAGATAGGGTGCTACGTGCAGGTTTGGGATACCCTGCGGCCTAGTGTTTTGGCAGCAGACCAAAAAGCAATTCAAAATGCAATGGCTTGATTAAGCTGAGGATGAACAACGCGTATTTAGTGTGACAGATAGGGTGGTACGTGCAGGTTTGGGATACCCTGCGGCCTAGTGTTTTGGCAGCAGACCAAAAACCAATTCAAAATGCAAAAGCTTGATTAAGCTGAGGATGAACAACGCTTATTTAGTATAACAGATAGTGTGCTACGTGCAGGTTTGGGATACCCTGCAGCCTAGTGTTTTGGCAGCAGACCAAAAACCAATTCAAAATGCAATGGCTTGATTAAGCTGAGGATGAACAACGCTTATTTAGTATAACAGATAGGGTGCTACGTGCAGGTTTGGGATACCCTGCGGCCTAGTGTTTTGGCAGCAGACCAAAAACCAATTCAAAATGCAATAGCTTGATTAAGCTGAGGATGAACAACGCTTATTTAGTATAACAGATAGGGTGCTACGTGCAGGTTTGGGATACCCTGCAGTCTAGTGTTTTGGCAGCAGACCAAAAACCAATTCAAAATGCAATAGCTTGATTAAGCTGAGGATGAACAACGCTTATTTAGTATAACAGATAGGGTGCTATGTGCAGGTTTGGGATACCCTGCAGCCTAGTGTTTTGGCAGCAGACCAAAAACCAATTCAAAATGCAATGGCTTGATTAAGCTGAGGATGAACAACGCTTATTTAGTATAACAGATAGGGTGCAACGTTCTTGTTTGGGATACCCTGCGGCCTAGTGTTTTGGCAGCAGACCAAAAACCAATTCAAAATGCAATAGCTGAATTAAAATGAGGCTGAACAATGCTTATTTAGTATAACAGATAGGGTGCTACGTGCAGGTTTGGGATACCCTGCGGCCTAGTGTTTTGGCAGCAGACCAAAAAGCAATTCAAAATGCAATGGCTTGATTAAGCTGAGGATGAACAACGCGTATTTAGTATGACAGATAGGGTGGTACGTGCAGGTTTGGGATACCCTGCGGCCTAGTGTTTTGGCAGCAGACCAAAAACCAATTCAAAATGCAAAAGCTTGATTAAGCTGAGGATGAACAACGCTTATTTAGTATAACAGATAGTGTGCTACGTGCAGGTTTGGGATACCCTGCAGCCTAGTGTTTTGGCAGCAGACCAAAAACCAATTCAAAATGCAATGGCTTGATTAAGCTGAGGATGAACAACGCTTATTTAGTATAACAGATAGGGTGCTACGTGCAGGTTTGGGATACCCTGCGGCCTAGTGTTTTGGCAGCAGACCAAAAACCAATTCAAAATGCAATAGCTTGATTAAGCTGAGGATGAACAACGCTTATTTAGTATAACAGATAGGGTGCTACGTGCAGGTTTGGGATACCCTGCAGTCTAGTGTTTTGGCAGCAGACCAAAAACCAATTCAAAATGCAATAGCTTGATTAAGCTGAGGATGAACAACGCTTATTTAGTATAACAGATAGGGTGCTATGTGCAGGTTTGGGATACCCTGCAGCCTAGTGTTTTGGCAGCAGACCAAAAACCAATTCAAAATGCAATGGCTTGATTAAGCTGAGGATGAACAACGCTTATTTAGTATAACAGATAGGGTGCAACGTTCTTGTTTGGGATACCCTGCGGCCTAGTGTTTTGGCAGCAGACCAAAAACCAATTCAAAATGCAATAGCTGAATTAAAATGAGGCTGAACAATGCTTATTTAGTGTAACAGATAGGGTGCTACGTGCAGGTTTGGGATAGCCTGCGGCCTAGTGTTTTGGCAGCAGACCAAAAAGCAATTCAAAATGCAATGGCTTGATTAAGCTGAGGATGAACAACGCGTATTTAGTATGACAGATAGGGTGGTACGTGCAGGTTTGGGATACCCTGCGGCCTAGTGTTTTGGCAGCAGACCAAAAACCAATTCAAAATGCAAAAGCTTGATTAAGCTGAGGATGAACAACGCTTATTTAGTATAACAGATAGTGTGCTACGTGCAGGTTTGGGATACCCTGCAGCCTAGTGTTTTGGCAGCAGACCAAAAACCAATTCAAAATGCAATGGCTTGATTAAGCTGAGGATGAACAACGCTTATTTAGTATAACAGATAGGGTGCTACGTGCAGGTTTGGGATACCCTGCGGCCTAGTGTTTTGGCAGCAGACCAAAAACCAATTCAAAATGCAATAGCTTGATTAAGCTGAGGATGAACAACGCTTATTTAGTATAACAGATAGGGTGCTACGTGCAGGTTTGGGATACCCTGCAATCTAGTGTTTTGGCAGCAGACCAAAAACCAATTCAAAATGCAATAGCTTGATAAAGCTGAGGCTGAACAACGCTTATTTAGTATAACAGATAGGGTGACATGTGCTGGTTTGGGATGCCCATGTGGGCTGGTGTATTTAAACCAGACAAAAACCAATTCAAAATGCAATAGCTTGATTAAAATGAGGCTGAACAACGCTTATTTAGTATAACAGATAGGGTGACATGTGCTGGTTTGGGATGCCCATGTGGGCTGGTGTATTTAAACCAGACAAAAAACAATTCAAAATGCAATAGCTTGATTAAGCTGAGGATGAACAACGCTTATTTAGTATAACAGATAGGGTGCTACGTGCAGGTTTAGGATACCCTGCGGCCTAGTGTTTTGGCAGCAGACCAAAAACCAATTCAAAATGCAATCGCTTGATTAAGCTGAGGATGAACAACGCTTATTTAGTATAACAGATAGGGTGCAACGTTCTTGTTTGGGATACCCTGCGGCCTAGTGTTTTGGCAGCAGACCAAAAACCAATTCAAAATGCAATAGCTGAATTAAAATGAGGCTGAACAATGCTTATTTAGTATAACAGATAGGGTGCTACATGCAGGTTTGGGATACCCTGCGGCCTAGTGTTTTGGCAGCAGACCAAAAAGCAATTCAAAATGCAATGGCTTGATTAAGCTGAGGATGAACAACGCTTATTTAGTATGACAGATAGGGTGGTACGTGCAGGTTTGGGATACCCTGCGGCCTAGTGTTTTGGCAGCAGACCAAAAACCAATTCAAAATGCAAAAGCTTGATTAAGCTGAGGATGAACAACGCTTATTTAGTATAACAGATAGGGTGCTACGTGCAGGTTTGGGATACCCTGCAGCCTAGTGTTTTGGCAGCAGACCAAAAACCAATTCAAAATGCAATGGCTTGATTAAGCTGAGGATGAACAACGCTTATTTAGTATAACAGATAGGGTGCTACGTGCAGGTTTGGGATACCCTGCGGCCTAGTGTTTTGGCAGCAGACCAAAAAACAATTCAAAATGCAATAGCTTGATTAAGCTGAGGATGAACAATGCTTATTTAGTATAACAGATAGGGTGCTACGTCCAGGTTTGGGATACCCTGCAGCCTAGTGTTTTGGTAGCAGACCAAAAACCAATTCAAAATGCAATAGCTTGATTAAGCTGAGGATGAACAACGCTTATTTAGTATAACACATAGGGTGACATGTGTTGGTTTGGGATGCCCATGTGGGCTGGTGTATTTAAACCAGACAAAAACCAATTCAAAATGCAATAGCTTGATTAAAATGAGGCTGAACAACGCTTATTTAGTATAAGAGATAGGGTGACATGTGCTGATTTGGGATGCCCATGTGGGCTGGTGTATTTAAACCAGACAAAAAACAATTAAAAATGCAATAGCTTGATTAAGCTGAGGATGAACAATGCTTATTTAGTATAACAGATAGGGTGCTACGTGCAGGTTTGGGATATCCTGCGGCCTGGAGTTTTGGCAGCAGACCAAAAACCAATTAAAAATGCAATAGCTTGATTAAGCTGAGTATAAACAACGCTTATTTAGTATAACAGATAGGGTGACATGTGCTTGTTTGGGATGCCCATGTGGGCTGGTGTATTTAAACCAGACAAAAACCAATTCAAAATGCAATAGCTTGATTAAGCTCAAGCTGAACAACGCTAATTTAGTATAACAGATAGGGTGCTACGTGCAGGTTTGGGATGCCCTGCGGCCTGGTGTTTTTTTGACAACAGGACAAAAACAATTCAAAATGCAATAGCTTGATTAAAATGGGACTGTAGACGCTTATTTAGTATGACAGATAGGGTGACATGTGCTGGTTTGAGATGCCCAAGGGGCTGGTGTATTTAAAGCAGACAAAAACCAATTCAAAATGCAATAGCTTGATTAAAATGAGGCTGAAGACGATTTTTTAGTATAACAGATAGGGTGCAACATGCTTGTTTGGGATACCCTGCGACAGTTTTGACAGCAGGACAAAAAACAATTCAAAATGCAATAGCTTGATTAAGCTGAGGATGAACAACGCTTATTTAGTATAACAGATAGGGTGACATGTGTTGGTTTGGAATGCCCATGTGGGCTGGTTTATTTAAACCAGACAAAAACCAATTCAAAATGCAATAGCTTGATTAAAATGAGGCTGAACAACGCTTATTTAGTATAACAGATAGGGTGACATGTGCTGGTTTGGGATGCCCATGTGGGCTGGTGTATTTAAACCAGACAAAAAACTATTCAAAATGCAATAGCTTGATTAAGCTGAGGATGAACAACGCTTATTTAGTATAACAGATAGGGTGCTACGTGCAGGTTTAGGATACCCTGCGGCCTAGTGTTTTGGCAGCAGACCAAAAACCAATTCAAAATGCAATAGCTTGATTAAGCTGAGGATGAACAACGCTTATTTAGTATAACAGATAGGGTGCAACGTTCTTGTTTGGGATACCCTGCGGCCTAGTGTTTTGGCAGCAGACCAAAAACCAATTCAAAATGCAATAGCTGAATTAAAATGAGGCTGAACAATGCTTATTTAGTATAACAGATAGGGTGCTACATGCAGGTTTGGGATACCCTGCGGCCTAGTGTTTTGGCAGCAGACCAAAAAGCAATTCAAAATGCAATGGCTTGGTTAAGCTGAGGATGAACAACGCTTATTTAGTATGACAGATAGGGTGGTACGTGCAGGTTTGGGATACCCTGCGGCCTAGTGTTTTGGCAGCAGACCAAAAACCAATTCAAAATGCAAAAGCTTGATTAAGCTGAGGATGAACAACGCTTATTTAGTATAACAGATAGGGTGCTACGTGCAGGTTTGGGATACCCTGCAGCGTAGTGTTTGGCAGAGAAACCAAAAACCAATTCAAAATGCAATGGCTTGATTAAGCTGAGGATGAACAACGCTTATTTAGTATAACAGATAGGGTGCTACGTGCAGGTTTGGGATACCCTGTGGCCTAGTGTTTTGGCAGCAGACCAAAAACCAATTCAAAATGCAATAGCTTGATTAAGCTGAGGATGAACAATGCTTATTTAGTATAACAGATAGGGTGCTACGTCCAGGTTTGGGATACCCTGCAGCCTAGTGTTTTGGTAGCAGACCAAAAACCAATTCAAAATGCAATAGCTTGATTAAGCTGAGGATGAACAATGCTTATTTAGTATAACACATAGGGTGACATGTGTTGGTTTGGGATGCCCATGTGGGCTGGTGTATTTAAACCAGACAAAAACCAATTCAAAATGCAATAGCTTGATTAAAATGAGGCTGAACACGCTTATTTAGTATAACAGATAGGGTGACATGTGCTGATTTGAGATGCCCATGTGGGCTGGTGTATTTAAACCAGACAAAAAACAATTAAAAATGCAATAGCTTGATTAAGCTGAGGATGAACAATGCTTATTTAGTATAACAGATAGGGTGCTACGTGCAGGTTTGGGATATCCTGCGGCCTGGTGTTTTGGCAGCAGACCAAAAACCAATTAAAAATGCAATAGCTTGATTAAGCTGAGTATAAACAACGCTAATTTAGTATAACAGATAGGGTGACATGTGCTTGTTTGGGATGCCCATGTGGGCTGGTGTATTTAAACCAGACAAAAACCAATTCAAAATGCAATAGCTTGATTAAGCTCAAGCTGAACAACGCTAATTTAGTATAACAGATAGGGTGCTACGTGCAGGTTTGGGATGCCCTGCGGCCTGGTGTTTTTTTGACAGCAGGACAAAAACAATTCAAAATGCAATAGCTTGATTAAAATGGGACTGTAGACGCTTATTTAGTATGACAGATAGGGTGACATGTGCTGGTTTGGGATGCCCAAGGGGCTGGTGTATTTAAAGCAGACAAAAACCAATTCAAAATGCAATATCTTGATTAAAATGAGGCTGAAGACGATTTTTTAGTATAACAGATAGGGTGCAACATGCTTGTTTGGGATACCCTGCGACAGTTTTGACAGCAGGACAAAAAACAATTCAAAATGCAATAGCTTGATTAAGCTGAGGATGAACAATGCTTATTTAGTATAACAGATAGGGTGACATGTGTTGGTTTGGAATGCCCATGTGGGCTGGTTTATTTAAACCAGACAAAAACCAATTCAAAATGCAATAGCTTGATTAAAATGAGGCTGAACAACGCTTATTTAGTATAACAGATAGGGTGACATGTGCTGGTTTGGGATGCCCATGTAGGCTGGTGTATTTAAACCAGACAAAAAACTATTCAAAATGCAATAGCTTGATTATGCTGAGGATGAACAACGCTTATTTAGTATAACAGATAGGGTGCTACATGCAGGATTAGGATACCCTGCGGCCTAGTGTTTTGGAAGCAGACCAAAAAACAATTCAAAATGCAATAGCTTGATTAAGCTGAGGATGAACAACGCTTATTTAGTATAACAGATAGGGTGCAACGTTCTTGTTTGGGATACCCTGCGGCCTAGTGTTTTGGCAGCAGACCAAAAACCAATTCAAAATGCAATAGCTGAATTAAAATGAGGCTGAACAATGCTTATTTAGTATAACAGATAGGGTGCTACGTGCAGGTTTGGGATACCCTGCGGCCTAGTGTTTTGGCAGCAGACCAAAAAGCAATTCAAAATGCAATGGCTTGATTAAGCTGAGGATGAACAACGCGTATTTAGTATGACAGATAGGGTGGTACGTGCAGGTTTGGGATACCCTGCGGCCTAGTGTTTTGGCAGCAGACCAAAAACCAATTCAAAATGCAAAAGCTTGATTAAGCTGAGGATGAACAATGCTTATTTAGTATAACAGATAGTGTGCTATGTGCAGGTTTGGGATACCCTGCAGCCTAGTGTTTTGGCAGCAGACCAAAAACCAATTCAAATTGCAATGGCTTGATTAAGCTGAGGATGAACAACGCTTATTTAGTATAACAGATAGGGTGCTACGTGCAGGTTTGGGATACCCTGCAGTCTAGTGTTTTGACAGCAGGACAAAAAACAATTCAAAATGCAATAGCTTGATTAAGCTGAGGATGAACAACGCTTATTTAGTATAACACATAGGGTGACATGTGTTGGTTTGGGATGCCCATGTGGGCTGGTGTATTTAAACCAGACAAAAACCAATTCAAAATGCAATAGCTTGATTAAAATGAGGCTGAACAACGCTTATTTAGTATAAGAGATAGGGTGACATGTGCTGATTTGGGATGCCCATGTGGGCTGGTGTATTTAAACCAGACAAAAAACAATTCAAAATGCAATAGCTTGATTAAGCTGAGGATGAACAATGCTTATTTAGTATAACAGATAGGGTGCTACGTGCAGGTTTGGGATATCCTGCGGTCTGGTGTTTTGGCAGCAGACCAAAAACCAATTAAAAATGCAATAGCTTGATTAAGCTGAGTATAAACAACGCTTATTTAGTATAACAGATAGGGTGACATGTGCTTGTTTGGGATGCCCATGTGGGCTGGTGTATTTAAACCAGACAAAAACCAATTCAAAATGCAATAGCTTGATTAAGCTCAAGCTGAACAACGCTAATTTAGTATAACAGATAGGGTGCTACGTGCAGGTTTGGGATGCCCTGCGGCCTGGTGTTTTTTTGACAGCAGGACAAAAACAATTCAAAATGCAATAGCTTGATTAAAATGGGACTGTAGACGCTTATTTAGTATGACAGATAGGGTGACATGTGCTGGTTTGGGATGCCCAAGGGGCTGGTGTATTTAAAGCAGACAAAAACCAATTCAAAATGCAATAGCTTGATTAAAATGAGGCTGAAGACGATTTTTTAGTATAACAGATATGGTGCAACATGCTTGTTTGGGATACCCTGCGACAGTTTTGACAGCAGGACAAAAAACAATTCAAAATGCAATAGCTTGATTAAGCTGAGGATGAACAACGCTTATTTAGTATAACAGAGAGGGTAACATGTGCTGGTTTGGGATGCCCATGTGGGCTGGTGTATTTAAACCAGACAAAAAACTATTCAAAATGCAATAGCTTGATTAAGCTGAGGATGAACAACGCTTATTTAGTATAACAGATAGGGTGCTACGTGCAGGTTTAGTATACCCTGCGGCCTAGTGTTTTGGCAGCAGACCAAAAACCAATTCAAAATGCAATGGCTTGATTAAGCTGAGGATGAACAACGCTTATTTAGTATAACAGATAGGGTGCTACGTGCAGGTTTGGGATACCCTGCGGCCTAGTGTTTTGGCAGCAGACCAAAATCCAATTCAAAATGCAATAGCTTGATTAAGCTGAGGATGAACAACGCTTATTTAGTATAACAGATAGGGTGCTACGTGCAGGTTTGGGATGCCCATGTGGGCTGGTGTATTTAAACCAGACAAAAACCAATTCAAAATGCAATAGCTTGATTAAAATGAGGCTGAACAACGCTTATTTAGTATAACAGATAGGGTGACATGTGCTTGTTTGGGATGCCCATGTGGGCTGGTGTATTTAAAGCAGACAAAAACCAATTCAAAAAGCAATAGCTTGATTAAAATGGGGCTGTAGATGCTTATTTAGTATAACAGATAGGGGGACATGTGCTGGTTTGGGATGCCAATGGGGCTGGTGTATTTAAAGCAGACAAAAACCAATTTAAAATGCAATAGCTTGATTAAAATGAGGCTGAAGACGATTATTTAGTATAACAGATAGGGTGCAACGTGCTTGTTTGGGATACCCTGCGACCTGGTGTTTTGACAGCAGGACAAAAAACAATTCAAAATGCAATAGCTTGATTAAGCTGAGGATGAACAACGCTTATTTAGTATAACACATAGGGTGACATGTGTTGGTTTGGGATGCCCATGTGGGCTGGTGTATTTAAACCAGACAAAAACCAATTCAAAATGCAATAGCTTGATTAAAATGAGGCTGAACAACGCTTATTTAGTATAAGAGATAGGGTGACATGTGCTGATTTGGGATGCCCATGTGGGCTGGTGTATTTAAACCAGACAAAAAACAATTCAAAATGCAATAGCTTGATTAAGCTGAGGATGAACAATGCTTATTTAGTATAACAGATAGGGTGCTACGTGCAGGTTTGGGATATCCTGCGGCCTGGTGTTTTGGCAGCAGACCAAAAACCAATTAAAAATGCAATAGCTTGATTAAGCTGAGTATAAACAACGCTTATTTAGTATAACAGATAGGGTGACATGTGCTTGTTTGGGATGCCCATGTGGGCTGGTGTATTTAAACCAGACAAAAACCAATTCAAAATGCAATAGCTTGATTAAGCTCAAGCTGAACAACGCTAATTTAGTATAACAGATAGGGTGCTACGTGCAGGTTTGGGATGCCCTGCGGCCTGGTGTTTTTTTGACAGCAGGACAAAAACAATTCAAAATGCAATAGCTTGATTAAAATGGGACTGTAGACGCTTATTTAGTATGACAGATAGGGTGACATGTGCTGGTTTGGGATGCCCAAGGGGCTGGTGTATTTAAAGCAGACAAAAACCAATTCAAAATGCAATAGCTTGATTAAAATGAGGCTGAAGACGATTTTTTAGTATAACAGATAGGGTGCAACATGCTTGTTTGGGATACCCTGCGACAGTTTTGACAGCAGGACAAAAAACAATTCAAAATGCAATAGCTTGATTAAGCTGAGGATGAACAACGCTTATTTAGTATAACAGAGAGGGTGACATGTGTTGGTTTGGAATGCCCATGTGGGCTGGTTTATTTAAACCAGACAAAAACCAATTCAAAAAGCAATAGCTTGATTAAAATGAGGCTGAACAACGCTTATTTAGTATAACAGATAGGGTAACATGTGCTGGTTTGGGATGCCCATGTGGGCTGGTGTATTTAAACCAGACAAAAAACTATTCAAAATGCAATAGCTTGATTAAGCTGAGGATGAACAACGCTTATTTAGTATAACAGATAGGGTGCTACGTGCAGGTTTAGTATACCCTGCGGCCTAGTGTTTTGGCAGCAGACCAAAAACCAATTCAAAATGCAATGGCTTGATTAAGCTGAGGATGAACAACGCTTATTTAGTATAACAGATAGGGTGCTACGTGCAGGTTTGGGATACCCTGCGGCCTAGTGTTTTGGCAGCAGACCAAAATCCAATTCAAAATGCAATAGCTTGATTAAGCTGAGGATGAACAACGCTTATTTAGTATAACAGATAGGGTGCTACGTGCAGGTTTGGGATGCCCATGTGGGCTGGTGTATTTAAACCAGACAAAAACCAATTCAAAATGCAATAGCTTGATTAAAATGAGGCTGAACAACGCTTATTTAGTATAACAGATAGGGTGACATGTGCTTGTTTGGGATGCCCATGTGGGCTGGTGTATTTAAAGCAGACAAAAACCAATTCAAAAAGCAATAGCTTGATTAAAATGGGGCTGTAGATGCTTATTTAGTATAACAGATAGGGGGACATGTGCTGGTTTGGGATGCCAATGGGGCTGGTGTATTTAAAGCAGACAAAAACCAATTTAAAATGCAATAGCTTGATTAAAATGAGGCTGAAGACGATTATTTAGTATAACAGATAGGGTGCAACGTGCTTGTTTGGGATACCCTGCGACCTGGTGTTTTGACAGCAGGACAAAAAACAATTCAAAATGCAATAGCTTGATTAAGCTGAGGATGAACAACGCTTATTTAGTATAACACATAGGGTGACATGTGTTGGTTTGGGATGCCCATGTGGGCTGGTGTATTTAAACCAGACAAAAACCAATTCAAAATGCAATAGCTTGATTAAAATGAGGCTGAACAACGCTTATTTAGTATAAGAGATAGGGTGACATGTGCTGATTTGGGATGCCCATGTGGGCTGGTGTATTTAAACCAGACAAAAAACAATTCAAAATGCAATAGCTTGATTAAGCTGAGGATGAACAATGCTTATTTAGTATAACAGATAGGGTGCTACGTGCAGGTTTGGGATATCCTGCGGCCTGGTGTTTTGGCAGCAGACCAAAAACCAATTAAAAATGCAATAGCTTGATTAAGCTGAGTATAAACAACGCTTATTTAGTATAACAGATAGGGTGACATGTGCTTGTTTGGGATGCCCATGTGGGCTGGTGTATTTAAACCAGACAAAAACCAATTCAAAATGCAATAGCTTGATTAAGCTCAAGCTGAACAACGCTAATTTAGTATAACAGATAGGGTGCTACGTGCAGGTTTGGGATGCCCTGCGGCCTGGTGTTTTTTTGACAGCAGGACAAAAACAATTCAAAATGCAATAGCTTGATTAAAATGGGACTGTAGACGCTTATTTAGTATGACAGATAGGGTGACATGTGCTGGTTTGGGATGCCCAAGGGGCTGGTGTATTTAAAGCAGACAAAAACCAATTCAAAATGCAATAGCTTGATTAAAATGAGGCTGAAGACGATTTTTTAGTATAACAGATAGGGTGCAACATGCTTGTTTGGGATACCCTGCGACAGTTTTGACAGCAGGACAAAAAACAATTCAAAATGCAATAGCTTGATTAAGCTGAGGATGAACAACGCTTATTTAGTATAACAGAGAGGGTGACATGTGTTGGTTTGGAATGCCCATGTGGGCTGGTTTATTTAAACCAGACAAAAACCAATTCAAAAAGCAATAGCTTGATTAAAATGAGGCTGAACAACGCTTATTTAGTATAACAGATAGGGTAACATGTGCTGGTTTGGGATGCCCATGTGGGCTGGTGTATTTAAACCAGACAAAAAACTATTCAAAATGCAATAGCTTGATTAAGCTGAGGATGAACAACGCTTATTTAGTATAACAGATAGGGTGCTACGTGCAGGTTTAGTATACCCTGCGGCCTAGTGTTTTGGAAGCAGACCAAAAACCAATTCAAAATGCAATAGCTTGATTAAGCTGAGGATGAACAACGCTTATTTAGTATAACAGAGAGGGTGCAACGTTCTTGTTTGGGATACCCTGCGGCCTAGTGTTTTGGCAGCAGACCAAAAACCAATTCAAAATGCAATAGCTGAATTAAAATGAGGCTGAACAATGCTTATTTAGTATAACAGATAGGGTGCTACGTGCAGGTTTGGGATACCCTGCGGCCTAGTGTTTTGGCAGCAGACCAAAAAGCAATTCAAAATGCAATGGCTTGATTAAGCTGAGGATGAACAACGCGTATTTAGTATGACAGATAGGGTGGTACGTGCAGGTTTGGGATACCCTGCGGCCTAGTGTTTTGGCAGCAGACCAAAAACCAATTCAAAATGCAAAAGCTTGATTAAGCTGAGGATGAACAACGCTTATTTAGTATAACAGATAGTGTGCTACGTGCAGGTTTGGGATACCCTGCAGCCTAGTGTTTTGGCAGCAGACCAAAAACCAATTCAAAATGCAATGGCTTGATTAAGCTGAGGATGAACAACGCTTATTTAGTATAACAGATAGGGTGCTACGTGCAGGTTTGGGATACCCTGCGTCCTAGTGTTTTGGCAGCAGACCAAAAACCAATTCAAAATGCAATAGCTTGATTAAGCTGAGGATGAACAACGCTTATTTAGTATAACAGATAGGGTGCTACGTGCAGGTTTGGGATACCCTGCAGTCTAGTGTTTTGGCAGCAGACCAAAAACCAATTCAAAATGCAATAGCTTGAATAAGCTGAGGCTCAACAATGCTTATTTAGTATAACAGATAGGGTGACATGTGCTGGATTGGGATGCCCATGTGGGCTGGTGTATTTAAACCAGACAAAAACCAATTCAAAATGCAATAGCTTGATTAAAATGAGGCTGAACAACGCTAATTTAGTATAACAGATAGGGTGACATGTGCTGGTTTGGGATGCCCATGTGGGCTGGTGTATTTAAACCAGACAAAAAACTATTCAAAATGCAATAGCTTGATTAAGCTGAGGATGAACAATGCTTATTTAGTATAACAGATAGGGTGCTACGTGCAGGTTTAGGATACCCTGCGGCCTAGTGTTTTGGAAGCAGACCAAAAACCAATTCAAAATGCAATAGCTTGATTAAGCTGAGGATGAACAACGCTTATTTAGTATAACAGATAGGGTGCAACGTTCTTGTTTGGGATACCCTGCGGCCTAGTGTTTTGGCAGCAGACCAAAAACCAATTCAAAATGCAATAGCTGAATTAAAATGAGGCTGAACAATGCTTATTTACTATAACAGATAGGGTGCTACGTGCAGGTTTGGGATACCCTGCGGCCTAGTGTTTTGGCAGCAGACCAAAAAAGCAATTCAAAATGCAATGGCTTGATTAAGCTGAGGATGAACAACGCTTATTTAGTATGACAGATAGGGTGGTACGTGTAGGTTTGGGATACCCTGCGGCCTAGTGTTTTGGCAGCAGACCAAAAACCAATTCAAAATGCAAAAGCTTGATTAAGCTGAGGATGAACAACGCTTATTTAGTATAACAGATAGGGTGCTACGTCCAGGTTTGGGATACCCTGCGCCCTAGTGTTTTGGCAGCAGACCAAAAACCAATTCAAAATGCAATAGCTTGATTAAGCTGAGGATGAACAACGCTTATTTAGTATAACAGATAGGGTGCTACGTGCAGGTTTGGGATACCCTGCAGTCTAGTGTTTTGGTAGCAGACCAAAAACCAATTCAAAATGCAATAGCTTGATTAAGCTGAGGCTGAACAACGCTTATTTAGTATAACAGATAGGGTGACATGTGCTGGTTTGGGATGCCCATGTGGGCTGGTGTATTTAAACCAGACAAAAAACTATTCAAAATGCAATAGCTTGATTAAGCTGAGGATGAACAATGCTTATTTAGTATAACAGATAGGGTGCTACGTGCAGGTTTGGGATACCCTGCGCCCTAGTGTTTTGGCAGCAGACCAAAAACCAATTCAAAATGCAATAGCTTGATTAAGCTGAGGATGAACAACGCTTATTTAGCATAACAGATAGGGTGCTACGTGCAGGTTTAGGATACCCTGCGGCCTAGTGTTTTGGCAGCAGACCAAAAACCAATTCAAAATGCAATCGCTTGATTAAGCTGAGGATGAACAACGCTTATTTAGTATAACAGATAGGGTGCAACGTTCTTGTTTGGGATACCCTAGTGCCTAGTGTTTTGGCAGCAGACCAAAAACCAATTCAAAATGCAATAGCTGAATTAAAATGAGGCTGAACAATGCTTATTTAGTATAACAGATAGGGTGCTACGTGCAGGTTTGGGATACCCTGCGGCCTAGTGTTTTGGCAGCAGACCAAAAATCAATTCAAAATGCAATGGCTTGATTAAGCTGAGGATGAACAACGCTTATTTAGTATGACAGATAGGGTGGTACGTGCAGGATTGGGATACCCTGCGGCCTAGTGTTTTGGCAGCAGACCAAAAACCAATTCAAAATGCAAAAGCTTGATTAAGCTGAGGATGAACAACGCTTATTTAGTATAACAGATAGGGTGACATGTGCTTGTTTGGGATGCCCATGTGGGCTGGTGTATTTAAACCAGACAAAAACCAATTCAAAATGCAATAGCTTGATTAAAATGAGGCTGAACAACGCTTATTTAGTATAACAGATAGGGTGACATGTGCTTGTTTGGGATGCCCATGTGGGCTGGTGTATTTAAACCAGACAAAAACCAATTCAAAATGCAATAGCTTGATTAAAATGGGGCTGTAGACGCTTATTTAGTATAACAGATAGGGTGACATATGCTGGTTTTGGATGCCCATGGGGCTGGTGTATTTAAAGCAGACAAAAACCAATTCAAAATGAAATAGCTTGATTAAAATGAGGCTGAAGATGATTATTTAGTATAACAGATAGGGTGCAACGTGCTTGTTTGGGATACCCTGCGACCTGGTGTTTTGACAGCAGGACAAAAAACAATTCAAAATGCAATAGCTTGATTAAGCCGAGGATGAACAACGCTTATTTAGTATAACACATAGGGTGACATGTGTTGGTTTGGGATGCCCATGTGGGCTGGTGTATTTAAACCAGACAAAATCCAATTCAAAATGCAATAGCTTGATTAAGCTCAAGCTGAACAACGCTAATTTAGTATAACAGATAGGGTGCTACGTGCAGGTTTGGGATGCCCTGCGGCCTGGTGTTTTTTTGACAGCAGGACAAAAACAATTCAAAATGCAATAGCTTGATTAAAATGGGACTGTAGACGCTTATTTAGTATGACAGATAGGGTGACATGTGCTGGTTTGGGATGCCCAAGGGGCTGGTGTATTTAAAGCAGACAAAAACCAATTCAAAATGCAATAGCTTGATTAAAATGAGGCTGAAGACGATTTTTTAGTATAACAGATATGGTGCAACATGCTTGTTTGGGATACCCTGCGACAGTTTTGACAGCAGGACAAAAAACAATTCAAAATGCAATAGCTTGATTAAGCTGAGGATGAACAACGCTTATTTAGTATAACAGAGAGGGTAACATGTGCTGGTTTGGGATGCCCATGTGGGCTGGTGTATTTAAACCAGACAAAAAACTATTCAAAATGCAATAGCTTGATTAAGCTGAGGATGAACAACGCTTATTTAGTATAACAGATAGGGTGCTACGTGCAGGTTTAGTATACCCTGCGGCCTAGTGTTTTGGCAGCAGACCAAAAACCAATTCAAAATGCAATGGCTTGATTAAGCTGAGGATGAACAACGCTTATTTAGTATAACAGATAGGGTGCTACGTGCAGGTTTGGGATACCCTGCGGCCTAGTGTTTTGGCAGCAGACCAAAATCCAATTCAAAATGCAATAGCTTGATTAAGCTGAGGATGAACAACGCTTATTTAGTATAACAGATAGGGTGCTACGTGCAGGTTTGGGATGCCCATGTGGGCTGGTGTATTTAAACCAGACAAAAACCAATTCAAAATGCAATAGCTTGATTAAAATGAGGCTGAACAACGCTTATTTAGTATAACAGATAGGGTGACATGTGCTTGTTTGGGATGCCCATGTGGGCTGGTGTATTTAAAGCAGACAAAAACCAATTCAAAAAGCAATAGCTTGATTAAAATGGGGCTGTAGATGCTTATTTAGTATAACAGATAGGGGGACATGTGCTGGTTTGGGATGCCAATGGGGCTGGTGTATTTAAAGCAGACAAAAACCAATTTAAAATGCAATAGCTTGATTAAAATGAGGCTGAAGACGATTATTTAGTATAACAGATAGGGTGCAACGTGCTTGTTTGGGATACCCTGCGACCTGGTGTTTTGACAGCAGGACAAAAAACAATTCAAAATGCAATAGCTTGATTAAGCTGAGGATGAACAACGCTTATTTAGTATAACACATAGGGTGACATGTGTTGGTTTGGGATGCCCATGTGGGCTGGTGTATTTAAACCAGACAAAAACCAATTCAAAATGCAATAGCTTGATTAAAATGAGGCTGAACAACGCTTATTTAGTATAAGAGATAGGGTGACATGTGCTGATTTGGGATGCCCATGTGGGCTGGTGTATTTAAACCAGACAAAAAACAATTCAAAATGCAATAGCTTGATTAAGCTGAGGATGAACAATGCTTATTTAGTATAACAGATAGGGTGCTACGTGCAGGTTTGGGATATCCTGCGGCCTGGTGTTTTGGCAGCAGACCAAAAACCAATTAAAAATGCAATAGCTTGATTAAGCTGAGTATAAACAACGCTTATTTAGTATAACAGATAGGGTGACATGTGCTTGTTTGGGATGCCCATGTGGGCTGGTGTATTTAAACCAGACAAAAACCAATTCAAAATGCAATAGCTTGATTAAGCTCAAGCTGAACAACGCTAATTTAGTATAACAGATAGGGTGCTACGTGCAGGTTTGGGATGCCCTGCGGCCTGGTGTTTTTTTGACAGCAGGACAAAAACAATTCAAAATGCAATAGCTTGATTAAAATGGGACTGTAGACGCTTATTTAGTATGACAGATAGGGTGACATGTGCTGGTTTGGGATGCCCAAGGGGCTGGTGTATTTAAAGCAGACAAAAACCAATTCAAAATGCAATAGCTTGATTAAAATGAGGCTGAAGACGATTTTTTAGTATAACAGATAGGGTGCAACATGCTTGTTTGGGATACCCTGCGACAGTTTTGACAGCAGGACAAAAAACAATTCAAAATGCAATAGCTTGATTAAGCTGAGGATGAACAACGCTTATTTAGTATAACAGAGAGGGTGACATGTGTTGGTTTGGAATGCCCATGTGGGCTGGTTTATTTAAACCAGACAAAAACCAATTCAAAAAGCAATAGCTTGATTAAAATGAGGCTGAACAACGCTTATTTAGTATAACAGATAGGGTAACATGTGCTGGTTTGGGATGCCCATGTGGGCTGGTGTATTTAAACCAGACAAAAAACTATTCAAAATGCAATAGCTTGATTAAGCTGAGGATGAACAACGCTTATTTAGTATAACAGATAGGGTGCTACGTGCAGGTTTAGTATACCCTGCGGCCTAGTGTTTTGGCAGCAGACCAAAAACCAATTCAAAATGCAATGGCTTGATTAAGCTGAGGATGAACAACGCTTATTTAGTATAACAGATAGGGTGCTACGTGCAGGTTTGGGATACCCTGCGGCCTAGTGTTTTGGCAGCAGACCAAAATCCAATTCAAAATGCAATAGCTTGATTAAGCTGAGGATGAACAACGCTTATTTAGTATAACAGATAGGGTGCTACGTGCAGGTTTGGGATGCCCATGTGGGCTGGTGTATTTAAACCAGACAAAAACCAATTCAAAATGCAATAGCTTGATTAAAATGAGGCTGAACAACGCTTATTTAGTATAACAGATAGGGTGACATGTGCTTGTTTGGGATGCCCATGTGGGCTGGTGTATTTAAAGCAGACAAAAACCAATTCAAAAAGCAATAGCTTGATTAAAATGGGGCTGTAGATGCTTATTTAGTATAACAGATAGGGGGACATGTGCTGGTTTGGGATGCCAATGGGGCTGGTGTATTTAAAGCAGACAAAAACCAATTTAAAATGCAATAGCTTGATTAAAATGAGGCTGAAGACGATTATTTAGTATAACAGATAGGGTGCAACGTGCTTGTTTGGGATACCCTGCGACCTGGTGTTTTGACAGCAGGACAAAAAACAATTCAAAATGCAATAGCTTGATTAAGCTGAGGATGAACAACGCTTATTTAGTATAACACATAGGGTGACATGTGTTGGTTTGGGATGCCCATGTGGGCTGGTGTATTTAAACCAGACAAAAACCAATTCAAAATGCAATAGCTTGATTAAAATGAGGCTGAACAACGCTTATTTAGTATAAGAGATAGGGTGACATGTGCTGATTTGGGATGCCCATGTGGGCTGGTGTATTTAAACCAGACAAAAAACAATTCAAAATGCAATAGCTTGATTAAGCTGAGGATGAACAATGCTTATTTAGTATAACAGATAGGGTGCTACGTGCAGGTTTGGGATATCCTGCGGCCTGGTGTTTTGGCAGCAGACCAAAAACCAATTAAAAATGCAATAGCTTGATTAAGCTGAGTATAAACAACGCTTATTTAGTATAACAGATAGGGTGACATGTGCTTGTTTGGGATGCCCATGTGGGCTGGTGTATTTAAACCAGACAAAAACCAATTCAAAATGCAATAGCTTGATTAAGCTCAAGCTGAACAACGCTAATTTAGTATAACAGATAGGGTGCTACGTGCAGGTTTGGGATGCCCTGCGGCCTGGTGTTTTTTTGACAGCAGGACAAAAACAATTCAAAATGCAATAGCTTGATTAAAATGGGACTGTAGACGCTTATTTAGTATGACAGATAGGGTGACATGTGCTGGTTTGGGATGCCCAAGGGGCTGGTGTATTTAAAGCAGACAAAAACCAATTCAAAATGCAATAGCTTGATTAAAATGAGGCTGAAGACGATTTTTTAGTATAACAGATAGGGTGCAACATGCTTGTTTGGGATACCCGGCGACAGTTTTGACAGCAGGACAAAAAACAATTCAAAATGCAATAGCTTGATTAAGCTGAGGATGAACAACGCTTATTTAGTATAACAGAGAGGGTGACATGTGTTGGTTTGGAATGCCCATGTGGGCTGGTTTATTTAAACCAGACAAAAACCAATTCAAAAAGCAATAGCTTGATTAAAATGAGGCTGAACAACGCTTATTTAGTATAACAGATAGGGTAACATGTGCTGGTTTGGGATGCCCATGTGGGCTGGTGTATTTAAACCAGACAAAAAACTATTCAAAATGCAATAGCTTGATTAAGCTGAGGATGAACAACGCTTATTTAGTATAACAGATAGGGTGCTACGTGCAGGTTTAGTATACCCTGCGGCCTAGTGTTTTGGAAGCAGACCAAAAACCAATTCAAAATGCAATAGCTTGATTAAGCTGAGGATGAACAACGCTTATTTAGTATAACAGAGAGGGTGCAACGTTCTTGTTTGGGATACCCTGCGGCCTAGTGTTTTGGCAGCAGACCAAAAACCAATTCAAAATGCAATAGCTGAATTAAAATGAGGCTGAACAATGCTTATTTAGTATAACAGATAGGGTGCTACGTGCAGGTTTGGGATACCCTGCGGCCTAGTGTTTTGGCAGCAGACCAAAAAGCAATTCAAAATGCAATGGCTTGATTAAGCTGAGGATGAACAACGCGTATTTAGTATGACAGATAGGGTGGTACGTGCAGGTTTGGGATACCCTGCGGCCTAGTGTTTTGGCAGCAGACCAAAAACCAATTCAAAATGCAAAAGCTTGATTAAGCTGAGGATGAACAACGCTTATTTAGTATAACAGATAGTGTGCTACGTGCAGGTTTGGGATACCCTGCAGCCTAGTGTTTTGGCAGCAGACCAAAAACCAATTCAAAATGCAATGGCTTGATTAAGCTGAGGATGAACAACGCTTATTTAGTATAACAGATAGGGTGCTACGTGCAGGTTTGGGATACCCTGCGTCCTAGTGTTTTGGCAGCAGACCAAAAACCAATTCAAAATGCAATAGCTTGATTAAGCTGAGGATGAACAACGCTTATTTAGTATAACAGATAGGGTGCTACGTGCAGGTTTGGGATACCCTGCAGTCTAGTGTTTTGGCAGCAGACCAAAAACCAATTCAAAATGCAATAGCTTGAATAAGCTGAGGCTCAACAATGCTTATTTAGTATAACAGATAGGGTGACATGTGCTGGATTGGGATGCCCATGTGGGCTGGTGTATTTAAACCAGACAAAAACCAATTCAAAATGCAATAGCTTGATTAAAATGAGGCTGAACAACGCTAATTTAGTATAACAGATAGGGTGACATGTGCTGGTTTGGGATGCCCATGTGGGCTGGTGTATTTAAACCAGACAAAAAACTATTCAAAATGCAATAGCTTGATTAAGCTGAGGATGAACAATGCTTATTTAGTATAACAGATAGGGTGCTACGTGCAGGTTTAGGATACCCTGCGGCCTAGTGTTTTGGAAGCAGACCAAAAACCAATTCAAAATGCAATAGCTTGATTAAGCTGAGGATGAACAACGCTTATTTAGTATAACAGATAGGGTGCAACGTTCTTGTTTGGGATACCCTGCGGCCTAGTGTTTTGGCAGCAGACCAAAAACCAATTCAAAATGCAATAGCTGAATTAAAATGAGGCTGAACAATGCTTATTTACTATAACAGATAGGGTGCTACGTGCAGGTTTGGGATACCCTGCGGCCTAGTGTTTTGGCAGCAGACCAAAAAAGCAATTCAAAATGCAATGGCTTGATTAAGCTGAGGATGAACAACGCTTATTTAGTATGACAGATAGGGTGGTACGTGTAGGTTTGGGATACCCTGCGGCCTAGTGTTTTGGCAGCAGACCAAAAACCAATTCAAAATGCAAAAGCTTGATTAAGCTGAGGATGAACAACGCTTATTTAGTATAACAGATAGGGTGCTACGTCCAGGTTTGGGATACCCTGCGCCCTAGTGTTTTGGCAGCAGACCAAAAACCAATTCAAAATGCAATAGCTTGATTAAGCTGAGGATGAACAACGCTTATTTAGTATAACAGATAGGGTGCTACGTGCAGGTTTGGGATACCCTGCAGTCTAGTGTTTTGGTAGCAGACCAAAAACCAATTCAAAATGCAATAGCTTGATTAAGCTGAGGCTGAACAACGCTTATTTAGTATAACAGATAGGGTGACATGTGCTGGTTTGGGATGCCCATGTGGGCTGGTGTATTTAAACCAGACAAAAAACTATTCAAAATGCAATAGCTTGATTAAGCTGAGGATGAACAATGCTTATTTAGTATAACAGATAGGGTGCTACGTGCAGGTTTGGGATACCCTGCGCCCTAGTGTTTTGGCAGCAGACCAAAAACCAATTCAAAATGCAATAGCTTGATTAAGCTGAGGATGAACAACGCTTATTTAGCATAACAGATAGGGTGCTACGTGCAGGTTTAGGATACCCTGCGGCCTAGTGTTTTGGCAGCAGACCAAAAACCAATTCAAAATGCAATCGCTTGATTAAGCTGAGGATGAACAACGCTTATTTAGTATAACAGATAGGGTGCAACGTTCTTGTTTGGGATACCCTAGTGCCTAGTGTTTTGGCAGCAGACCAAAAACCAATTCAAAATGCAATAGCTGAATTAAAATGAGGCTGAACAATGCTTATTTAGTATAACAGATAGGGTGCTACGTGCAGGTTTGGGATACCCTGCGGCCTAGTGTTTTGGCAGCAGACCAAAAATCAATTCAAAATGCAATGGCTTGATTAAGCTGAGGATGAACAACGCTTATTTAGTATGACAGATAGGGTGGTACGTGCAGGATTGGGATACCCTGCGGCCTAGTGTTTTGGCAGCAGACCAAAAACCAATTCAAAATGCAAAAGCTTGATTAAGCTGAGGATGAACAACGCTTATTTAGTATAACAGATAGGGTGACATGTGCTTGTTTGGGATGCCCATGTGGGCTGGTGTATTTAAACCAGACAAAAACCAATTCAAAATGCAATAGCTTGATTAAAATGAGGCTGAACAACGCTTATTTAGTATAACAGATAGGGTGACATGTGCTTGTTTGGGATGCCCATGTGGGCTGGTGTATTTAAACCAGACAAAAACCAATTCAAAATGCAATAGCTTGATTAAAATGGGGCTGTAGACGCTTATTTAGTATAACAGATAGGGTGACATATGCTGGTTTTGGATGCCCATGGGGCTGGTGTATTTAAAGCAGACAAAAACCAATTCAAAATGAAATAGCTTGATTAAAATGAGGCTGAAGATGATTATTTAGTATAACAGATAGGGTGCAACGTGCTTGTTTGGGATACCCTGCGACCTGGTGTTTTGACAGCAGGACAAAAAACAATTCAAAATGCAATAGCTTGATTAAGCCGAGGATGAACAACGCTTATTTAGTATAACACATAGGGTGACATGTGTTGGTTTGGGATGCCCATGTGGGCTGGTGTATTTAAACCAGACAAAATCCAATTCAAAATGCAATAGCTTGATTAAAATGAGGCTGAACAACGCTTATTTAGTATAACAGATAGGGTGACATGTGCTAATTTGGTATGCCCATGTGGGCTGGTGTATTTAAACCAGACAAAAAACAATTAAAAATGCAATAGCTTGATTAAGCTGAGGATGAACAATGCTTATTTAGTATAACAGATAGGGTGCTACGTGCAGGTTTGGGATACCCTGCGGCCTGGTGTTTTTTTGACAGCAGGAAAAAAAACAATTCACAATGCAATAGCTTGATTAAGCTGAGGATGAACAACGCTTATTTAGTATAACAGATAGGGTGACATGTGCTTGTTTGGGATGCCCATGTGGGCTGGTGTATTTAAACCAGACAAAAACCAATTCAAAATGCAATAGCTTGATTAAAATGAGGCTGAAGACGATTATTTAGTATAACAGATAGGGTGCAACATGCTTGTTTGGGATACCCTGTGACCTGGTGTTTTGACAGCAGGACAAAAACAATTCAAAATGCAATAGCTTGATTAAGCTGAGGATGAACAATGCTTATTTAGTATAACAGATAGGGTGACATGTGTTGGTTTGGAATGCCCATGTGGGCTGGTGTATTTAAACCAGACAAAAACCAACTCAAAATGCAATAGCTTGATTAAAATGAGGCTGAACAACGCTTATTTAGTATAACAGATAGGGTGACATGTGCTGGTTTGGGATGCCCATGTGGGCTGGTGTATTTAAACCAGACAAAAAACAATTCAAAATGCAATAGCTTGATTAAGCTGAGTATGAACAACACTTATTTAGTATAACAGATAGGGTGCTACGTGCAGGTTTAGGATACCCTGCAGCCTAGTGTTTTGCCAGCAGACCAAAAACCAATTCAAAATGCAATGGCTTGATTAAGCTGAGGATGAACAACGCTTATTTAGTATAACAGATAGGGTGCTACGTGCAGGTTTGGGATACCCTGCGGCCTAGTGTTTTGGCAGCAGACCAAAAACCAATTCAAAATGCAATAGCTTGATTAAGCTGAGGATGAACAACGCTTATTTAGTATAACAGATAGGGTGCCATGTTGTGGTTTGGGATGCCCATGTGGGCTGGTGTATTTAAACCAGACAAAAACCAATTCTAAATGCAAAAGCTTGATTAAAATGAGGCTGAACAACGCTTATTTAGTATAACAGATATTGTGACATGTGCTGGTTTGGGATGCCCATGTGGGCTGGTGTATTTAAACCAGACAAAAACCAATTCAAACTGCAATAGCTTGATTAAGCTGAGGCTGAACAACGCTAATTTAGTATAACAGATAGGGTGCTACGTGCAGGTTTGGGATACCCTGCGGCCTGGTGTTTTTTTGACAGCAGGACAAAAAACTATTCAAAATGCAATAGCTTAATTAAAATGAGGCTGTAGACGCTTATTTAGTATAACAGATAGGGTGCAACGTGCTTGTTTGGGATACCCTGCGGCCTGGTGTTTTGACAGCAGGACAAAAAACAATTCAAAATGCAATAGCTTGATTAAGCTGAGGATGAACAACGCTTATTTAGTATAACAGATAGGGTGCCATGTGCTGGTTTGGGATGCCCATGTGGGCTGGTGTATTTAAACCGGACAAAAACCAATTCAAAATGCAATAGCTTGATTAAAATGAGGCTGAACAATGCTTATTTAGTATAACAGATAGGGTGACATGTGCTGGTTTGGGATGCCCATGTGGGCTGGTGTATTTAAACCAGACAAAAAACTATTCAAAATTCAATAGCTTGATTAAGCTGAGGATGAACAATGCTTATTTAGTATAACAGATAGGGTGCTACGTGCAGGTTTAGGATACCCTGCGGCCTAGTGTTTTGGAAGCAGACCAAAAACCAATTCAAAATGCAATAGCTTGATTAAGCTGAGGATGAACAACGCTTATTTAGTATAACAGATAGGGTGCTACGTGCAGGTTTGGGATACCCTGCAGCCTAGTGTTTTTGGCAGCAGACCAAAAACCAATTCAACATGCAATTGCTTGATTAAGCTGAGGATGAACAACGCTTATTTAGTATAACAGGGTGCTACGTGCAGGTTTGGGATACCCTGCGGCCTGGTGTTTTTTTGATAGCAGGACAAAAAAACAATTCAAAATGTAATAGCTTGATTAAGCTGAGGATGAACAACGCTTATTTAGTATAACAGATAGGGTGCTACGTGCAGGTTTTGGATACCCTGCGGCCTAGTGTTTTGGCAGCAGACCAAAAACCAATTCAAAATGCAATAGCTTAATTAAAATGAGGCTGTAGACGCTTATTTAGTATAACAGATAGGGTGACATGTGCTGGTTTGGGATGCCCATGGGGCTCGTGTATTTAAAGCAGACAAAAACCAATTCAAAATGCAATAGCTTGATTAAAATGAGGCTGAAGACGCTAATTTAGTATAACAGGGTGCTACGTGCAGGTTTGGGATACCCTGCGGCCTAGTGTTTTGGCAGCAGACCAAAAACCAATTCAAAATGCAATAGCTTGATTAAGCTGAGGATGAACAACGCTTATTTAGTATAACAGATAGGGTGACATGTGCTGGTTTGGGATGCCCATGTGGGCTGGTGTATTTAAACCGGACAAAAACCAATTCAAAATGCAATAGCTTGATTAAAATGAGGCTGAACAATGCTTATTTATTATAACAGATAGGGTGACATGTGCTGGTTTGGGATGCCCATGTGGGCTGGTGTATTTAAACCAGACAAAAAACTATTCAAAATTCAATAGCTTGATTAAGCTGAGGATGAACAACGCTTATTTAGTATAACAGATAGGGTGCTACGTGCAGGTTTAGGATACCCTGCGGCCTAGTGTTTTGGAAGCAGACCAAAAACCAATTCAAAATGCAATAGCTTGATTAAGCTGAGGATGAACAACGCTTATTTAGTATAACAGATAGGGTGGTACGTGCAGGTTTGGGATACCCTGCAGCCTAGTGTTTTTGGCAGCAGACCAAAAACCAATTCAACATGCAATTGCTTGATTAAGCTGAGGATGAACAACGCTTATTTAGTATAACAGATAGGGTGCTACGTGCAGGTTTGGGATACCCTGCGGCCTGGTGTTTTTTTGATAGCAGGACAAAAAAACAATTCAAAATGTAATAGCTTGATTAAGCTGAGGATGAACAACGCTTATTTAGTATAACAGATAGGGTGCTACGTGCAGGTTTTGGATACCCTGCGGCCTAGTGTTTTGGCAGCAGACCAAAAACCAATTCAAAATGCAATAGCTTAATTAAAATGAGGCTGTAGATGCTTATTTAGTATAACAGATAGGGTGACATGTGCTGGTTTGGGATGCCCATGGGGCTCGTGTATTTAAAGCAGACAAAAACCAATTCAAAATGCAATAGCTTGATTAAAATGAGGCTGAAGACGCTAATTTAGTATAACAGGGTGCTACGTGCAGGTTTGGGATACCCTGCGGCCTAGTGTTTTGGCAGCAGACCAAAAACCAATTCAAAATGCAATAGCTTGATTAAGCTGAGGATGAACAACGCTTATTTAGTATAACAGATAGGGTGCTACGTGCAGGTTTGGGATACCCTGCGGCCTAGTGTTTTGGCAGCAGACCAAAAACCAATTCAAAATGCAATAGCTTAATTAAAATGAGGCTGTAGACGCTTATTTAGTATAACAGATAGGGTGACATGTGCTGGTTTGGGATGCCCATGGGGCTCGTGTATTTAAAGCAGACAAAAACCAATTCAAAATGCAATAGCTTGATTAAAATGAGGCTGAAGACGCTAATTTAGTATAACAGATAGGGTGCTACGTGCAGGTTTGGGATACCCTGCGGCCTAGTATTTTGGCAGCAGACCAAAAACCAATTCAAAATGCAATAGCTTGATTAAGCTGAGGATGAACAACGCTTATTTAGTATAACAGATAGGGTGCTACGTGCTGGTTTGGGATACCCTGCGGCCTAGTGTTTTGGCAGCAGACCAAAAGCCAATTAAAAATGCAATAGCTTGATTAAGCTGAGGATGAACAACGCTTATTTAGTATAACAGATAGGGTGCTACGTGCAGGTTTGGGATACCCTGCGGCCTAGTGTTTTGGCAGCAGACCAAAAACCAATTAAAAATGCAATGGCTTGATTAAGCTGAGGATGAACAACGCTTATTTAGTATAACAGATAAAGTGCTTCATGCAGGTTTGGGATACCCTGAGGCCTGGTGTTTTTTTGACAGCAGACCAAAAACCAATTCAAAATGCAATAGCTTGATTAAGCTGAGGATGAACAACGCTTATTTAGTATAAAAGATAGTGTGCTACGTGCTTGTTTGGGATACCCTGCGGCCTGGTGTTTTGACAGCAGGACAAAAAACAATTTAAAATGCAATAGCTTGATTAAGCTGAGGATATACAACGCTTATTTAGTATAACAGATAGTGTGCTACGTGCAGGTTTGGGATACCCTTCGGCCTGGTGTTTTGACAGCAGGAAAAAAACAATTCAAAATGCAATAGCTTAATTAAAATGAGGCTGTAAACTCTTATTTTGTATAACAGATAGGGTGACATGTGCTGGTTTGGGATGCCCATGGGGCTGGTGTATTTAAAGCAGACAAAAACCAATTCAAAATGCAATAGCTTGATTAAAATGAGGCTGAAGATGCTTACTTAGTATAACAGATAGGGTGCTACGTGCAGGTTTGGGATACCCTGCGGCCTAGTGTTTTGGCAGCAGACCAAAAACCAATTCAAAATGCAATGGCTTGATTAAGCTGAGGATGAACAACACTTATTTAGTATAACAGATAAAGTGCTTCATGCAGGTTTGGGATACCCTGAGGCCTGGTGTTTTTTTGACAGCAGACCAAAAACCAATTCAAAGTGCAATAGCTTGATTAAAATGAGGCTGAAGCCGCTTATTTAGTATAACAGATAGGGTGCAACGTGCTTGTTTGGGATACCCTGCGGCCTGGTGTTTTGACAGCAGGACAAAAACCAATTCAAAATGCAATAGCTTGATTAAGCTGAGGATGAACAACGCTTATTTAGTATAACAGATAGGGTGACATGTGCTGGTTTGGGACGCCCATGTGGGCTGGTGTATTTAACCCTTTAAATGCCAGCCACGTAAAATTTACGTGGTTGCCTCTTCGTCACTTAAGTGCCAGCCACGTAAAATGTATGTGCCTGGCAGTTACCCCTGCTAGCGGGCAAAAAACAAAAAAAAAAATACTCACCTGACCCCTCGTTGGATCCGGCCGGGTCTCCTCTTTAATTTGGTGCCATTGGGGGTCGGATGGCTCCAGGAGAGGCCACGTAATAGGCCGCCGCCCCCCCCCCCCCCCCGCTTCTGCAGCAGCAGCTGCTAACTGTAAAAAAATAAAAAAATAAAAATGACATTCACTTACCTGCGTGTGCGCTGGCTCCTGCTGTCCCTCCTCTTAACCTGGGGGGCCTCTGATCCCCCCCCCCCAAGACTTCCAGATCTTCAGGAGGCTCTCTCCCCTTTCCTCCTCGGTGGCGGCCGCCATCTTGCCGCTAACCGGCTTCAGCGTTCTCAGCTGTCAGATGCCGGTGATCAGTGCCCGGGAAGGAGGTGGCAGGAGATCCTCTGATCTCCTGCCTCCCCCTTCTCTGGATGCCGATCACCGGCATCTGTCATCAGAGTGGTAAGGGACAAGAGCTTACAATCGGAGGTAAGTACAGTAAAAAATTTTTTTTTTTTAAATAAAATACTTTTTATTAACGTGTGTTTTTTTTTTAACAGTTAACCCTTTGTGAGCTGGTAAGGGGTCCATGAGACCCCTTATACCAGTTCACAAGGCTCTGGGTCTGGCAAGTCACCTGTGGCTAGCGGGCCAACGGCCAGAGGGGGCAGAAGGGCCCGGGCCACTTAGTGGCTATGTGGGCTAGTAGCCTGCAGGGCCAGGGGCCACCAACGCTGGCCCCTGCGCCCTGTTCTACAAGCCCCCATAGCTGGCCCAGGTCGGTAATGCTGGGTAGGGGGGACCCTACGTCATTTTTTGGGGGGATTTTTACGGGTTTTTAACCCTTAAAATTCCCCAAAAAAATGGGGTCCCCCCCCCCCCCCCCTGGGAGGGCGGACCCTTTTTTTTTTTTTTTTTTTTTAATTAACCCTTTTGTGTTCTGTCATCCAGCAGCTATAAAAGGCTTCTAGCAAGTGAGCAGAGGCCAGTGATTGCCGAGGGACAGAGTGCTCCAGTATGGATGGGAGGTAAGTATTAAAAAAAAAATAATAATAAAATATTTTTTCTCTTTGTGTGCCTGTGTTTTGTTTACATTTAACCCCTTGTGAACTGGGAAGGGGTCCATGAGACCCCTATACCAGTTCTCAAGGCTGGGGGGATGGCAAGTCACCTGCGCTAGCCGGTGACTTGCCATTAACCCCCGGCACCCCCATTACCTGCCTCCCCAAAGGCCAGGGGGGGCAGAAGAGCCCGTGGCCACGGGCTATGCGGGCTTGTAGCCTGCAGGGCCAGGGGCCACAAAAGCTGGCCCCTGCGCCCTGTTCCTACATGCCCTGTATAGCTGGTCCCGGGCTGGTTACTTTGGGTAAGGGGGGCCCCCATGTCATTTTTTTGGGATTTTTAAGGGTTTTTAACCTTTAAAAATCCAAAAAAAAAATGCCCCCCCCCCCCCCATTTTTTTTCTCGATTTAACCCTTTGTAGTGTGGATGGTAGTTGTATTTTATTTGTAAATGTTAAAAATTACTTGTTTCAGTTAGGGGGGTCTCCTGGGCAGGAACAGGGGGCTACCGATAAATATGTGGTACCGTTCTAATCGGTAGAAATGGGGCTTTCACATGCAATATGGTTTTCCCTAATAAAATACATTTTTTATTTAAAATAAAGGAGGCAATTTTCTAAAAAAAAATTTTATTTATTTATTTTTTTTTACTTAATAATAAATAAAATATACAAGACATTTCATGTTAAAGCCTAAACTCTGCTGCAAAATATATATATATATATATATATATATATATATATATAATTTTCCTGAAAATTCCAGCAAAAATGGTGCAAAACATGGCGCAAAATGGGGAAAAATGACCTGTCAACAGAGGGTGACAAAATCTCAAGTAGGCTGGCAATTAAAAGGGTTAAAAGTAGCTATGCATGTTGGGTATTGTTCTGTTCGGGGGACCTTGCGCTTTCAGACTTAGCTTGTTTTTTCTTGTTTGCATATTTATATTTTAGGAAAAGGTGTTTTTTATTCAGCTTTTTTATACATTTTTTTAGGGAAACCCTGCGCAATTAAATAATTCTTTGAGGGATTACTTCCAGAAAGATGAGCCCACTACAACAAGCTGGGTATGCTTAGAAAGCTTAAAATGTGTACTTTCAGGGAATTCAGGGATATTCTAAATGTAAAGGGTTGTGTTGGTTGAAAAATCGCAAGGTGCGCACTTTGTCTGCAGAGCTGAAATTTTCAAGTACAATTACCGTTACGCACATGCTTTACTTTGGGGTGTTTGGCAACTCTTCCCTTGACAGTAGCTATGCATGTTGGGTATCGTTCTGTTCTGGGGAAATAGCTTTTTCAGATTAAACTTGTTTTTTTTGTTTGTATATAGTTTTTTTAGGAAAATGTGGCTTTGATTCTGCTTTTTTATCCTTTTTTTAGGGAAAATCTTTGCAACCAAAGAATACATTGAGGGATTACTTCCAGAAAACTATGGCCACATCAACAAGCCTGGTACACCTAGAAAGCTTGAGGTGTGTACTTCCAGGGAATATATAGTTTGTTGGGGGTATTTCAAATGTAAAGGGTTGTTTTGCTTGAAAAATCGCAAGGTGCGCACTTTGTCTGCAGAGCTGAAATTTTCAAGTAAAATTACCGTTACACACATGCTTTACTTTGGGGTGTTTGGCAACTCTTCCCTTGACAGTAGCTATGCATGTTGGGTATCGTTCTGTTCGGGGGATGTTGCTTTTTCAGATTATACTTGTTTTGTCTTGTTTGTATATAGTTTTTTTTTAGGAAAATGTGGCTTTGATTCTGCTTTTTTATCCTTTTTTTTGGGAAACTCTTTGCAACCAAAGAATACATTGAGGGATTACTTCCAGAAAACTATAGACACATCAACAAGCCTGGTACACCTAGAAAGCTTGAGGTGTGTACTTCCAGAGAATGAATATATAGTTTGTTGGGGGTATTTCAAATGTAAAGGGTTGTTTTTCTGGAAAAACTGCAAGGTGCGCATATTGTATAGCATAGTTGTATTTTATCTGAAAATCTCCTACAGCTCTGTTTCAGTTTGGGGAAATCTCCTGGGCAGGAAAGGGTATCTAACAATACATATGCGGTACCATTAAGACTGGATTTTACATGCAATAAGATTTTATTTAACTTACATTTTTAATTACAAAAAAAAAACTACACATTGTAAAAAATTTTTTTTTAATTGTTTTGCATATATTTCACCCAAACTTATAGTGAATACACTTAAAAAAATGACAAACAAGACATTTCATGTTAAGACCCAGGCTGTAAAAAAAACAATATAACATTTTTCTGGGAATCCCCTGGAAATCCCTTCAAAACTCACAGTTGACCAATTGTAGTGCAAAAAAGTGAAAAATGGTCTGGCAACAGAGGGTGATAAATAGTCTAGATAGGCTGGCGCTGGCACGTAAAGGGTTACAGCTGCCTGTTCCTGGATATGCAATGAAAAGGACAATTAACATGTGTTCCAGAGAATGAATATATAGTTTGTTGGGGGTATTTCAAATGTAAAGGGTTGTTTTTCTGGAAAAACTGCAAGGTGCGCATATTGCATAGCATAGTTGTATTTTATCTGAAAATCCCCTAAAGCGCTGTATCGCTTATATGTTTTGCATATATTTCACCCAAACTTATAGTGAATACACTTAAAAAATGACAAACAAGACATTTCATGTTAAGACCCAGGCTGTAAAAAAAACAATATAACATTTTTCTGGGAATTGGTCAAAACTCACAGTTGACCAATTGTAGTGCAAAAAAGTGAAAAATGGTCTGGCAACAGAGGGTGACAAATAGTCTAGATAGGCTGGCACTGGCACGTAAAGGGTTACAGCTGCCTGTTCCTGGATATGCAATGAAAAGGACAATTAACGTGTTTTTTCTATGTGGCACAGTAGCCCCTGGATATACAATTACGGGGAGCAATGAGCAGATGTTTTATATGTGCCTGGTAGCTGGCAAGCCCTGGACATGCAATTAAATAAACAAAGAGCAGATGTTGTCTATGCCCACTGCAATAACTGCAATAACATTGGGCACAGATAACTTGTTGTCATGGATTTCTCATCTGAGAAATCCTAATAGTAGTAATGACCAGGATTAGACAGAGACAGAGGCAGATATGCAGAAAACAGAGTTTAATAACAACAAACAGTGAGCACACATCAACCAAGCTGCTATATACACAAAGAAAAACCAGGAAGCAAGAAACAGATTGCTGTGAAGTAAGAAAACATACGTGCTAGGAGTTCAAAGTCCAACAATGGCTATGACAGGTTAAGGCAGAAGTCCAGGATACAGAGTTCCAGGATTCAGATTCAGAGGCTCTGGGTACAGAGTTCAGGTTTCAGAAGACAGTAACAATGCTGATCCCCCAAGGCCATGTGCTGACCAGCTTTTATAGGTCGGGAAGTCCACCAGGTGCTGGCTGATCAACACACACCAGCAGAACAGAGCCATCTGCTGGTGGAGCAGAATTATGCAGGGGACATCAGGCTCTGGAGGAACTCCACACCTGACATTACCCCCCTTCACAAACGCAGGCACCGACGCGTTTAAACAACTTCTCCGCAGGAAGGCAAAGATCAGAATGGGCAATCCAGGCAACGGCAATGCAGGCAGAAATTCAGAAACCTTCGAGCCAGCGCTCAGGGGGACCAAGACCTATGAAGCACCGCTCAAAGCCACTGAATCCTGTATAATCAGCACCTAGGTAACCCGAATCAGGCCTTACTGTAACCCTAGGAAACCGCTCAAGGCCTCCTAGAGCCAGCGGGAAGAAATCACCTTGTGCAAACCGAGGTATTTTAAAACCACAGGCACGTAAGGGATCTTCAAGGCCTTCTTTAGGAAAACCAGAGGACAGTGATCAGGATCAGTTTCGGCAGGGCGATCGACAACCTCAACAGACTCGGCTGGGCGATCGGCAACCTCGTCAGACTCGGCTGGGCGATCGGCAACCTCGACAGACACGGCTGGGCGATCGGCAACCTGGACAGACACGGCTGGGCGATCGGCCTCTGAAGACACGGCTGGGCGATCGGACTCTGAAGACACGGCTGGGCGATCGGACTCTGAAGACACGGCTGGGCGATCGGACTCTGAAGACACGGCTGGGCGATCGGACTCTGAAAACACGGCTGGGCGATCGGACTTGTGCTTGGGAACAAATAAAGGAGAATCAGACTCAAAAGGTTTGGGCTCACAGACAGGATCGGGCTCACAGAACTCATCTTCTACATCAGACACATCAGTCCAGGCATCTAACTCACTGTCAACCTCATCCTCTACTACAGACACAGAGGTAAAAGATTTAACTGGAGTTTCAGACTTCTGGGCTGAACAACCTGCAGTTTTATTTAGGTCAGCCTCAGGAATACATAAATAAGATGTGGCTATGAATTTAAGAAACTCTACAAATTTCTCACTGAGGTGTTTACTATGATTCAGCCACACTTCAGCCCAAAAAAACAAATCATCTTCAAAAAGAAAATAAGCCACCTGACAACTCCAAGTTGTCATGGGAGACTGCTGAATGTAAGGCTCCTGCACTTAAAGCAGCCTGGAGAAACTGGGGGTAGGTAGCCAGAGTAAGCTCTGGAGGAACAAAAATATACCAATCTGTGGAACGATCAGAAATCATAACAGGTGTCCTTGTGGACATCTTGACTCTAGACCTGACTGACATACACTAACAGACAGACAGAGACAGACAACCCGCCTGTGCCGCCTGGGAGGCAACTGCCGATTACCCGTAATCACCTACTTCTGCAGCAGAGCTTCTAATGGTGAAGTTGCACAGGCCCCGGATAATCCCATGATGGTCACAGACTTGGGAAAGGGGTAACACAGGAGAGACAATCACAGACAAGAACTGGGCCCCAACCTAGACTAAAACATAGGGCCCCAGTACAGGCTAAGACAAAAACAACTGAAAGGCAAAAAGCCAAAATTTGCAGGACAGGAATACAGGCACTAAGACCTTGCACATCCACAGCACAACACGCAGCAGCTTCACAGTCTTCTGGTCTTTTTATATGGGATCAGCATTCTGTCATGGATTTCTCATCTGAGAAATTCCAGTAGTAGTAATGACCAGGATTAGACTGAGAGACAGAGGCAGATATGCGGCAAACAGTGTTTAATAACAACAAACAGTGAGCACACATCAACCAAGCTGCTATATACATATATACACAAAGAAAAACCAGGAATCCAGGATACAGAGTTCCAGGATTCAGATTCAGAGGCTCTGGGTACAGAGTTCAGGTTTCAGAAGACAGTAACAATGCTGATCCGCCAAGGCCATGTACTGACCAGCTTTTATAGGCTGCGAAGTCCACCAGATGCTAGCTGATCAACACACACCAGCAGAACAGAGCTATCTGCTGGTGGAGCTGAATAATGCAGGGGACATCAGGCTGTGGAGGAACTCCACACCTGACACTTGTATTATATACCCAGACAATGCCATGCAGGTGACCACAGCTGACTTGTATTATATACCCAAAGAATGCTATACAGCTGGGCAGAGGTGAGCACTTGTATTAAACACCCAGTAAGTACAGTGCAGATGGCCAGAGGTGAGTACTTGTATTAAACCCACAGTAAGTACAATGCAGATGACCAGAGGAGAGTACTTGTATTAAACTTACAGTAAGTACAATGCAGATGACCAGAGGAGAGTACTTGTATTAAACTTACAGTAAGTGCAATGCAGGTGCCCATGGATGAGTTGTATTAAATGCCCAGATGTGGGATTAAATGTGCCCAACCAGCTGACCATCCTCGGAGTACAATGAGGACAATAGGCAAATGTGGTGCTGTGTCACTCCCTTGCTATCCCTCACTGACGCCGTTCACTCTCCATAGCTATATATATATATATATATATATATATATATATATATATATATTCCACTGACAAAGTCCTTTGACAAACATTGGGACTAGAAGCAAGCTTGTGCTTCCACCTGAGAGTCAAAAATTCCTCTTGAATGCGAAAGTATCGACGAACATCAAAGGAGGAAGCATCGGTAGCAGGGACTCCTGAGATTCTTTTAAAGTGATTCAACAGGCTTAAAAAAAACAAAATGGTACTTACCTTTCACTTCATGCAGCTGGAACTGATCCCGCGCCTCAGCAATCACATCCCGTGCCATGTAGACAGGGTTGATGGTGGATAGGGATTGTGACTCACCATCAATCACAGGAGCGCTGCCGGTGAGTTTGAGGTTCAGCGCAGGTTCTGTGCCAGCAATCAGGTGAGTAGTTGATGGTGAGCTGCTGACTGGCAGCGATCAACTGCGCAGGACAAAAGGTTTTTTATAGCCTGGTGAATGACTTTACAGGAATTGCTAATCAGTATTTTCTTTTTACCTTTGTGGAATAAATCTAAATATTTTTTACTGTAGTATTTGGTTCAAGTGTAACCAATTTTTTCTGCCCCCTAAAAAAGGCAAAGGGCTTTCCTTTTCCTTGCCACTGATTCAAGTGGCTCTGAATAATTCAGGGCACTACTTCTCCATTCTGAGAACCAGTTTTAACTTCAACAACCAATTCTAAAGAACTAGAGAGAACTGTCTGAATCCCATCCCTGGCTTTAAGGTTTCACTAGCGACCCCATAACATATTTTCTGTACCTCAGCTGGATTATCTTCACAGATATGAGCTGAATTGTGAGCTGTGCTTGTGAGCTGGCAGGGTTTCCACAGTCTTCCTCTGGCTGCCAGACAGAGCATTGGCGCTCCTCCAATAGGATGTGTCAGATTTGGCTGAGCATCTCAACCTATTGGAGATGTGCACCCTGGTGTTTCTATGCAGTGGCAACGGAAGACTATAAAGCCAACCTAAATAGTGCACAGAGATGGCCACTAACTTTTCTTTTTCAACTGTGTCAGGCTGTTGGTCCGGTTTAAGGTTGACTGTAAACATTAAGGCATGTCACCATTTTGACAAAACTGTTGCCATCTGAACTGTATGTACTTTGGGACCACAAATGTCAACTAGGAAGTGGTAAACCTTAGCTGCACCACTTGGGGTCCAGGGATCACCAAAACTAATATTAGAATACATGATTCAGCTTCTTTTTTATCTTTACAGACTTTATACACTTGGCACACTGATTGTACCATTATGGGCACGTTAGGACAAAAAAATCTCTCGCTGCCAAGTTCAAAGTCTTATGCTCACAGGGCCATACAGCTCTTAAATATCTGGTGTAGGAAGCTAGTTGGAACCACTCACCATAAAGTTGGTACTTGTCTGACCTATTTAGACAAATCTTACTGACGCAGTTCTACTGCAAAGCTGCCTGTTTTAGATAACAAGTTCTCCAAACAAACCTTCATCTAAAATATAACACAAGGTGTTAGTGAAGTCAATTAAAGTTTACCTAAGTTTCTACTGTCTATTCTCATTAAAGTGGACCAAAACCCAGAATGTTGACTATACTGGGTTTTGATCCTCCCCCCCCCCCCCCCCCCGGGGCACACAGATCAGGGATGCCCCTCTGTGTGAAACCCCCCAGGTCACCCAAACTAACTCACCGGTCCAATGATGCATGCCTCTCGTACAGTTAACACGCTCGGATCTGCTCCTGGCAGTCTAGGAGTGTATTTTGGTCCACTTTAAACATAGCTCCCTCTCCCAAAAATAATTCCGGGCTTGTAGTTTTTGTCCCCATTTCAAAGCAGAAGTGAGGCTAGATTTCCTAGCGGCAGCCACAACATATCATAAGTGGCTCATTATTCACTTAATCACAACAGCAGCAGTAGCAGACCTAATGCTGCAATAATAGGTTGACTAACATGTGTCTCATGTTCCCCTGCACTCACAGGAAGCCATCTCAGCACCTTCTCCGTAAACTCTATGTGTCAATCTCATGACAAGTTGAGTCAAAAGCTGAATAGTGCAGTACTCAGAATGTTAAAATTGACAAATGAAAACCCATGTACTTATTTGCACCAACAAGTTTCAAAGGTCATATTCTAAGTAGACAGCACGTCCTGTTCCAGAAGATATTCCTTACACTTGGGTTATACATCCAGTAGATGGCGCTGGACTGCAGAGACAGAAAAGTGGCTCCTCTCGGCCCCATATATACCAGGGACCTCCCACAAAATCCCCAGTTCTTCTCTGCAGTCCTGGCTGCGATGACTAGAAGATGGCTCTCTCTACTCACAGGTGAGAGGGGCTATTAGCCTGCGGCCCTGTAGGACTATTCCCACCCGTTTCCTTTTACTGCCTCCCAGCTTAGGCTGCTCTGGTTCGGGTGAAGGTAGGCAGCACCGCTGTCAGGTGCTAAGGAGCGCTGCTCCAACCGCAGTCCCCCACCAAAGGGTAGGCGGTATAGGCCCATGGTGAGCCTTATGGGATGCCCCTCCCGCGTCTTATGCCCCTTGCCCCCTGTCCCCGCAGTTGGCTCCCTTTAAGCTGGCCGTCGCTTCCCCTTCGCTCTCCCTGGTAGATCTCGGGGGGGCGCATGTCTTTACTATATGTTGTGTTTTGATCCCTTTTGATTTGATTGCACTGGTTTCTTTTGCCGCCGCCGCACGCTTGTACTACGATCCGCGGTCGGCAGCGACATCGCTTCAGGCGCTGCTGCGCCATCATTGGCTGGCCCTGTCAGGTGGGCACATTTTTGCGCTCTTCGGGGGGGCGGGCCTTGCGGCTGACGCATTCTGCATCACTGTCTCCGCGGCCCGCCCCTCGAGGTATATGCGGGCACCATTTTAGTTCTCTGCTGCGTGTGCCTGGCGTCTCCCTATCGCAGTCCGTAAGTGCCCCTGCGGGCTGATTTATTTTGTATTTCTCTGTATTGCATATTGCTTATGGGATCTTTTTGCTTATGTCTTGCAGGCGGGTCAAACTTTGTGGTTTCCCCCGGCCCTATCCCCTCTATTTAGTGTTAACTCTTATTGGAGGGCTATAATATTCCCTTACTCCCACTTCCCTAGCGGGTTATTGGGGCATCCCGGGTTGCTTTTACTAGCGTCAATCCTTATTGGCCTGTTGTGCCGTGATAATCACCATATGGAGGCTTCTCAGGATAATGTGCTCGGGGGTTCCTTCAGGACAAGCCTGGCTGTGTGTGGCCTGTGGGGTATCCCCTATAAGTGATGATGTCAGGGCGTGTGTACCCTGCGCCCAGCAGACGCTTGCACTGCAGTCTGGGTTACCTGCGGCTGGGCCTAGTGCTGCACCCCCTCTGGCTTTGCCTACCCCCCCACGCTTACATCTGACTCCCAGTGAAGTGCATACCAGTGGGGAGGCTCAACCTGATTTGGCTGTCCGGGTAGCCAGTATTGAAAGGCATATTGCCGGGTCTGGTCCGCGTAAGGCTCCTGCCAAGCGGCGGCATCTGCCACCCGGTGTTACTCTCTTTCCTGTGGAAGCTGAGGAGTTTTTTGATATTACTGGATATACCCCCCTGGAAGAAGGGGAATTATTATCTGATTCAGAATCATCTGCGGATCAGCCTAGGGGTTATGATGAGTCTGGGTCTGACCCATGGGCTTCAGATGATACTGACAGACTTTTGGCTCACATTTTTGAAGTGCTCTGTATCTCTCCTCCTGCCGTAGCCCCGCGGCAGCAGGGGGAGCTGTTTCATACTGTTAAACCACGCTTGGAGTTTACTGAATAAACTCACTTTAATAATCTGGTGCTCAAAGAGTGGGAACGGCCTAGCCGGCTTCCCGGGGTACCAAAGAGTTGGGATAAGAGGTATCCCTTTCCTGCTGAGATGGTTAAATGTTGGTCATGTCCTCCCGAGGTGGATGCACCAGTTCTGGGGTTGTCCAACACATCCGTCATGCATTCCCCTGACTCTACTACACTGAGGGATGGGAAGGACAGGCGCATAGATCAGCTGGATTGCCATGCCTTTGCCTGTGTGGGGACCGCGCTCCGTCCGGTCTGTGCCTCTGCTATTACGGCTGTTGCTATTAAAAGCCTGCTCAGGGGTCTCTTAGATGGGGCCCCTGATGATGCTGGTAGTGAAGAGTATAGAGCTCTTCTGCATTGTGAGGAATTTGTTGCATATGTTCTCTCTGCCTTGGATGATACCATTAGAATGTGTGGCAGGGCTTCTGAATTATTGGTGGCAATACGCCGCTCGGTCTGGTTGCGCCAGTGGGCAGCTGACAACGCTGCCAAACAGGCTTTCACTGGGTTTCCCTTCAAGGGGCTGTGCCTCTTTGGGGAACGTTTGGACTTGTTTGCTAAAGGAGGCAAGTTACCTCAGCGTAGAAGGCACCCCGGTCCTTTCGGGGTTCAGGTGCCTTTTCTCCCCTTCTTCAGGGGCTCCAGAATTGAACGGGGAGCTTCCTTAGCTGGAGCCCGTGGAGATTTTTGGGGCAGGGGCAGAGGACGTGGCCGCCTTGGCCCCCCCTGCATCTCAGCTGTGTACATCCCGAGGGTGGAGAATCTAGAGGCAGACTCTCTGAGCAGGGGGACCTCTCGTCTTGAAGAATGGTCCCTCAGCAGCAGGGTGTTTCGCTCCCTGTGCCACCGCTGGGGTCAGCCAGATGTGGATCTGTTTGCGTCCCGTCACAATCACAAGCTTCCAGTCTTTGTCTCTCTGTCCCAGGATCCTCTGGCATTGGCCACGGATGCCCTGGCAATGTCTTGGACAAGGTTCCAGCTCCTGTATGTGTTTCCCCCATTTCCACTGCTGGGCAGGGTGCTGCGCAAGATAGTTTAGGTGGCATCCTGGTGGCCCCCTGTTGGCCAAGAAGAGTGTGGTTCACAGACATTGTGCAGTTAGCAGTAGATCAGTACGCCCTGCCACGGGTTCCAGATCTGCTGACTCAGGGACACCTACGCCACCCCAATTTACAAACGCTGGCTTTGACGGCCTGGCTGTTGAAACCTCCATCTTGATGGAAAAAGGGCTGCCTGCCTCTGTGGTGAATACCATGATCAGGGCTAGGAAGAGGTCCTCTTCTTCCATCTATTACAGGGTTTGGCGTACTTACATTGGTGCGAGTCCCACTCGCTTCCCTGTTGTGTGTTCTATTCCTATGATTCTGGAGTTTCTCCAACATGGTTTGGATCTCGGTCTTCAGCTCAGTACTCTGAAAGGCCATGTTTCTGCTTTGGCTATTTTTTTCCAACGATCCTTTGCTCAGCATCCCCTGGTCAAGACCTTTTTCCAGGGGGTTACTCACGTGCGTACCCCACGTAAGCCTATGTTACCAGTCTGGGACTTGAACTTGGTCTTATCTGCCCTGCAGGGGTCTCCCTTTGAGCCCTTGCAAGGGGCTCCTTTGTCCATTCTCACGCTTAAGGTGGTCTATTTGGTGGCTATCACTTCTGTTAGGCGTGTTTCTGAGTTGCCGGCGCTTTCCATCAAGCCTTCTTATTTTGAGAGACACCAGGAGAAGGTGGTGTTTCGTTTTAAGCCAGATTTTCTGCCTAAGGTTGTTTCTGCCTTTCATCTCAATCAGGACATTGTTTTGCCTTCTCTGTGTCCTAATCCCAGTATCCCTAAGGAGAGGGTTTTACATTCTTTGGACATAGTCAGAACTCTGAAGTTCTATTTGGTTGCTACTGAATCCTTCAGGAAGACTGATGCTCTTTTTGTGCTTCTGTCTGGACCTAAGAAAGGTCTGGCTCCGGCTAAGTCCACTATCAGTAAGTGGATACGTCAGGCTGTGATACAGGCCTACTCTGCTAAGGGGAAGGAACCTCCCTTCCGCCTTACTGCTCTACTCGTGCTATTGGTGCCTCTTGGGATTTTCAGCACTAAGCTTCTGTTGAACAAGTTTGCACTTGGTCTTCTGTTCATAATTTTTCAAAGTTTTACAAGGTTGATGTTAGGGCCTCAGCTGATGCTGCTTTTGGCCGCAAGGTTCTGCAGGCGGCAGTGGTTTAAACTGTCTGCTGTTACTTTTGGGGATCCCACCCTGCTATTGGATGTCCCAAGTGTAAGGAATATCTTCTGGAACAAAATAATACAATTCTGTGATTACTCACCTGTAGAATTAATATTATATGTATTCAGCACGTCCTGTTCCACCCCACCCTTGTTATCATTATCTTTAGTTACCTCTTTATGGTGATTGTTCTTATGTTCAAATTTTCATATAATGGTTAAAGTTCTCCCGGTCTCATTTTTACTGCTTTTCAATACTGGGGATTTTGTGGAAGGTCCCTGGTATATATGGGTACGGGAGGAGCCACTTTTCTGTCTCTGCAGTCCAAGGAGTGTAAGGAATATCTTCTGGAACAGGACGTGCTGTATATACATAATGCCAATTCTACAGGTGAGTAATCACAGAATTGTATTTTTTATTTGTATACACTGCTACTAAATTTAGGGATACAGGGAATCATATCCACAGTAAATTACTCAGGTAGGATATTTTCTGTTGCTTGGGGTGATATAGAAAAAGTCAGCCTTGTGAACTATAAAAAAAAAAATTGTCTCCCTATGGGGTAACTCTTTCTTACCGAGTCACTTGGCACCACTTAGCACCTCTGGTGGCCGAAACTATTTTCATTCAGTATCTATACCACTGACTATACACACTCCAAAAAACCTGCAACATTGCCACAGCCTCAATCTCCAGTAAGCAAGGGTGTACATACTATAAAGGAAGGGGAGCCAACTGCTACCAGGCCTGTAACTAAAAAGGAGCCCAGTACAATGTTGTCCCCTGCTGTCCTGCATGCCTGTGGTCCATTACTTGTCCAGAAAGATGGCAGCAAATGATTTCCCCCAGCAGTTCGTAAACAGAGCGCTGGCATCTTAGCTCCATCCTGTGCAACCTACAGCCCTGATCTGTGATGCACCATGCAGACAGCCTCTGCATGCTGCCGTGGCACCCCAGACAAAATACAGACTGCTACTGCTGCTGATCTGGGCCCAAATGAAGTCTACAGTATCAGTAAGTATATTATATAAGCTCCTTTTTTCAGGGGGCACTTTATGACTTTTGCTATGTGGCCCTGTGAAGACTACATATACCCCTACCAGTAAGGTGAGTAACACATTGTTAATCTAAAACAGGGGGGTTAGATTAACTAGTGATATGGTCTTACTGGTGGTATGCAAGAGCCTGTCAGGTGGCATGCAATGAAGCTGCAGAATGATGTGTACCTTAGCTACCATGTGTTTTTACTTAAGCTTGTGTAACTCAATAAGCACTGAACTGCTCCAAAAGATAATGGAACAATTAATGTGCATTTTTGTGCAATCTAAACCCTTTAAATGGTTGTTTTGTGAGTTTTTAACACAGTTTTAGATGACTGACAACCAATATGTACCATCTGTGTGATCATTAGAAAATGGAAAGTGAAAAGACCAGGAAAACCTAATCTACAACGAAAATGTAACCATAACACCCATGTTTGTGAACACTGAACACCTATTTGCATTCTCTACAAGAAATATTTAGGCCTGGGATTATCCTAAAATTCACATTAATTAATAATTTATTATATATAATAATATAATAATAACATGAAAATCTGAATGTGGCTTGTGTCATTTTTAAATTACCATATTAACTTGGTGTTACTTATGCAACATTACTGGCACCTTAACTGTGTTATTCATGTATTCTAACAGCAGAGGAGTAGCTAGAATTTCTGGCACATGGGGTAAAGATTCTAACTGGTGCCCCCCTGATCTGCTGCACCCTCTAAAGACAAAATGTTATTAGTGAAATGCACCAAGGTGTATGGTGAGGCAAAGTAACTTAATAAAATAGATATATCAACATGTCACTCTATTTGTATACTCGTCAGGTATTGTGTTTTACATTTCATGAAAAGCTTCATGCATTGTTTTCCCCCATCATTTATGTCAAAGGATTAAAAAAAAAGCACAGAGCTAGCACTTTTCTAAAAAGGAGTCAACATATATTCCAAATTAAAGTGTGAAGCAGTGTGCATATCCTCAACTTTGAAATTGCAGCCACCACGTCACCCGAATCTCAAGTGCACTCAACAGAATACGGAATGAATCAATATATGCAATATATTGCTGGTCAGATTAGTAGTATTTCACCACTCCAGCTTACCCTTTATGATAATTGCGTCCATGGTGCTGCCTGTGCCTTCAGAGCTTCAGCACTGACCCTGTCAATGGGCAGCAAAATTAAAGTGCATGTATTGCACATTACCTGGTGCAAGGAAATACTCACTGTTGCACTTCTGGTCCCAGTTGGGCATGTTGCTGCGGGGTGGGCGGACACTGCTGTTGCTCACCTTCTTCTCACAGCCCAGGTCCTTCCATGGGGTCTTTCCACATGGTCCTCCAGGGCTCAGCTGTTTTTCTCCATGTTGCCATCTCCAGGACCTCCTTCTGACGCCGCCTTCTAATAAAACAAAATCTTGGGCACTTGCAATAGGGCAGTTCTACAGGTGAGGTGCAGATTGTGAAATGCAAACTGCAAAATAGTGCAATCAGTTTTTTATTCTAATTGTTCCCAAATAATCACTTGTAGTTGTGATGGGGAATTTGTATACGTGAGGTAAGAATAATTGATAGTTTGGAAACCACAGCTTCCAACGGGGATGCTAATAATTTTCATTTCTGTGCTTAGCCTGCAAGGTAGATTCTAAAACTTAAATATAAAAGGGCTTTACCTCACTGGAAAAGTGATGAATAAACATTTTAATTGCACCTTTTGTGTGTTAAAGTTAAATTTGGATCCAAATTAAAATGTGTTCCCATAGTTACTCTTACTTTACCAAATAAAGAATGTGATCCCAAAAGTTTATTATGAGGCAGATATTTTATTTTAAGTTTGTGAATTGCAGCCTTTGGGGAATTGGAGCACAATAACAATGAGCCTCTGAATTTGTTTGAATTCCCCAGAGGCTGCCGTTTGAACTCCTAAAATGAAATACTTACAGTACCCTCATTGGAGACAACCTACACCTCACCCGACAAACTGCCCATAGCAGGTACAAGGGATTTTTATAAAACAATGCAGGAGAAAACTTTTTTTACTTTATTTTGTGTATGATTGAGAAAAGCTCTCAAAAGTGAACCACTCCAAAAATTGCAGAAGCTTTCAATATCATTTGGATAACACTCATTCAAACACTGAATTTGCTATAATGATGAATTGCTGTCATTTTCTCTTCACATAGAACTAGCCAAATTTGACCCAACTATTGTCAAATTATGATAGATCTGAACCCAATCAGCAAAATCTGCTCAAACTGACAAAAATGACAGTTCAGGCTCATTTGAAAACATTACCGTTGTGCATATTTGATGTAGTCCTCAGCATAACCACTGTATGGCAGTAATACACCATGCCATTCTACAAGTTCATGAGCAGGATCTTTTTCTGAGATCTGTTTTTTTTCAACAAAATAAAAGCTAATTGACTGTATTTTGAAATGAAACAACACTAAACTTAGCACAGCCTACTAGTGATACATCAGTGAAGGTGGAGTGAGGCCATAAATGAAACAACTACAAAACAATAGGTGAGGCCCCTCGATAAGGTCCTGCGATAAGGTCGATAAGGTCCTATAGATAAGGACATCTATAGATGTCTATAGAGAGTACTGCCACGCTGAATAAAATCGAATAATTTATTGAGCAAAGGACACATAACACAATACAATTAAACAAAAACAAAGCTGTGCTCACCCCTAACATCACTCACCATACTTTCATAAATTACTGCACCTTGAGATTAACAGTTACAAAACGCTAACACCAGGTAGCCTCACATAGCAGCAGGTGTTTTAGAGGCGCTCGTGCAGAAAGCCATATGTATGACAAGCAGAATGACTAGCACCTTTCATAGCATCAGGTAGCGTTCCATCTATTATTAGCGCCACATCCTATCAGATGCCCAGTGGCGTTCTCCCATACACTTCCATTGCTTTTTATAGTGATGGTATCTGTACAACTTCTGCATAGCATTTTTCCATTTTTCAACTGACAGGGGATCCTTGGCCTGCTTGGGATGTATTTTATACACATTAACCTTTTTTTTCTTTTTAATTAAACGTGCGTATTTGTGCCTGTCCTTCAAGTGACAGTGGCTTTGCATGTCCCCAATGTCAGCCCATGTTTTTTTGCTGGATTCAATTGTCCTCTGGCTCTTTTATAGTGTTAAATAAATCCTGCAACAGGTGCTGTACGCCTTAGCGCCCAGTTCTACAGTGCCCACGCTAGTGCTGTGTTCTGTGGCCAAAAATCTAGGCTCGGGTGCCAGCTTTCGTTTGTTCAGAAATGGCGATACATCTCATCCCATGCAGCGTTCTTTCTATGTTGTTACATGTGTCTGCTTTCTAGTATTCCCACCTAGTGCAACCTAGCATTCTCCTAAATGCAGTACATATTTCATTGGTAAGAACATTGTCATAGATGCTCCGTTATGACTGTTCTGCTTTCGGTTTCGCACTCAAAACAAGCTGGTTGAGATACACAAAAGGAAATATTATAGAATAAGCAATTACCAATAGAAGTAATTTTACATTGGAAACAGCAGCCAAACATTACAAAACCCACTCAAAGGACCAAAACAATGACAGTCTGTTTTTATGTATTATGTTGTGGCGGCACATATAGGAGACTTCAGTAACAATGTTGGGCCAAAAAACAAGCCGTAAATGTGGCAGGCTGCTGGGTGGACTCAGCCAACAACAATATCATACATACTGTGCCAGAATTTGGATTCACAAGGGTAGGCCTTACAATTCATCTAACAAAAAATCAATAGACATCAATGCTGTGTAGAAAAATAAATTCTGTGAGTACGCACCTGTAGAATTGTTTTTGTTCTTGCATGCCACAGCCCGCTTCGATATTCATAACAGTTGGGTTATTCTGCCACAAAGTGGCGCAGTGGTACTGCAGAAGAACTGTGGCATCTCCCGGCCCCCTATAGAAATGGGATTAACCATAGAGTTACCAGCGTAGACAAGCAGTGAGACAAGAAGCCGGGAGAGAATAATGGTAAAAAAAAAAGGTAAAAAAAAACCCCAATTAACTTGGAACAATCACCATAAAGAGGCAACCAAGAATAATGATAACAAGGGTGGGGCGAAGCGGGCCGTGCCATGCAAGAACAAAAACAATTGTTTGTACTCACAGAATTGCTTTTTTCTTTATTGCATGGCACGGCCCGCTTCGGTATTCATAACAGTTGGGACATCCAAAAGCAGTGTCCAAAAGTAGGGTGGGATCCCCAAAGAGTAACGGCCAGTAGTTCAAGTCACTACAGCCTGAAGCACCTTGCGGCCAAAAGCAGCATCCGCTGAGGCCTTAACGTCAACCTTGTAAAACTTGGAAAAGGTATGAACAGAAGACCAAGTAGCGGCCTTGCAAACTTGTTCAACAGAAGCTTGGTGCTGAAAAGCCCAAGAGGCACTAATAGCATGAGTGGAATGAGCAGTCACCCTAAAGGGAGATTCCTTTCCCTTAGCAGAATAGGCTTGAATCACAGCCTGACGGATCCACTTGCTGATAGTGGGCTTAGCCGGAGGCAAACCCTTCCTAGGTCCAGAAGTGAGAACAAAAAGAGCATCAGACTTCCTGAAAGTCTCTGTAGCGACCAAATAAAACTTCAGAGCCCTGACCACATCCAGAGAATGCAATGTCCACTCCTTGGAATTAGCAGGATTAGGACACAATGAAGGCAAAACAATGTCCTGATTGAGACGAAAGACACCACCTCAGGCAAGAAATCCGGCTTAAGCCGGAACACCACCTTATCCTGATGCCACTTGAAATAAGGAGGTTTGATGGAAAGCGCCACCAGCTCAGAAACTCGCCTTACAGAAGTGATAGCCACCAAAAAGGCTACCTTAAGAGTCAGAATGGGCAAGGGAGCCTCACGGATAGGCTCAAAGGGAGGCCCTTGCAGAGCAGACAACACCAGATTCAAATCCCAGACTGGTAGCAAAGGCTCACGGGGTGGACGCACATGAGAAACACCCTGGAAAAAGGTTTTAACCAACCGGTGATTGGCAAAGGATCTTTGGAAAAAAATTGCCAGAGCTGAAACATGGCCTTTTAGGGTACTAAGTTGAAGGCCTAGATCCAAACCATGTTGCAAGAATTCCAGAATCCTGGGAATTAAAAAACCCGACAGGGAAAAGACTTAGGCTTACACCAGGCAATGTAAGCATGCCAGACCCTGTAATAGATAAAGGATGAAGACTTCTTCCTAGCCCTAATCATTGTATCATCAACAGAAACAGGCAACCCCTTTTCCATCAAGATGGAGGTTTCAGCAGCCAAGCCGTTAAAGCCAGTGTTTGTAAATTGGGATGGCATAGCTGCCCCTGAGTGAGAAGATCTGCCAACTGCATGACGTCTGCGAACCAAACTCTTCTTGGCCAACAAGGGGCCACCAGGATGGCTGGTACCCCCAGGGCATCTGTGGCGAAGGCCAGAGGATCCTGAGATAGACAAATCTGGGAAGTTTGTGATTGTGATGGGATGCAAACAAGTCCACGTCTGGCTGACCCCAGCGGTGACACAGGGACAGAAACACCTGGTTGTTGAGGGACCATTCCCCCAGACGAGACAACCCCTTGCTCAGGGAGTCCGCCACCTGGTTCTCCACTCCCAGAATGTAGACCGCTGAGATGCAGAGAACATGCCGTTCCGCCCAAGACAGAATCAGGGACACTTCCTTGAAGGCTCGCTTGCTCCGAGTCCCTCCCTGATGACTGATGTAGGCAACCGCCGTCTGGTTGTCTGAGCGGATCTGTACAGCCCGACCCTGAAGGTGAGTGGTTAGGCGAGAAAGAACCAACTTGATCGCCCTCAGTTCCAGGACGTTGATGGAAGCATGGGCCTCTTGTGGGCCCCACCAACCCTGGAACTTCAGGGACTTCCAGAAGCCTCCCCAACTGGTCAGACTGGCATCTGTGGTGACCGTCTCCCAGCACGGGGGCAGGAAGGACCTGCCCCCCAGAAGGTTCCTTGAGTCCAGCCACCACGAGAGGGACTGTCTGGCCAGAGGAGACAGAGCAAATTCCTGATTCAGGGACACAGGGTCCCGATCTCAAACTGACAAGAGGTGCAACTGAAGAGGTCTCATGTGAAACGGAGCAAAGGGGACTGCCTCGAAGCAGGACACCATCAGGCCCACCAACTGCATCCCCTGACGGATGGAGGGATGAGGACACAATAGCAGAGTCCGAGCCTGCATCTGAAGACCCCCCACCTTCTGCTGAGGAAGGAACACCTTGACCTGAGAGGTATCCAGAGTCATGCCCAGAAAGGACCTCACCAAGGACGGGGACAGAGAAGACTTGGGATAGTTGATCACCCAGCCGAAGGACTCTAGATTGGATGTCACCATCTGAGTGTCCTGCTCGGCCTGAGGAAAGGACTTAGCCACAATCAGGATGTCATCCAGGTAAGGAATGATGCGTATGCCCTGGTTCCTTAGCAGAGCCATCACCCCTGCCAGTACCTTGGTGAACACCCGAGGAGCCAAGGTGATACCGAAGGGTAGAGCCACAAACTGGTAATGCTGATCCTGCAGCTCGAACCTTAGAAATCTCTGATGACCTGGGAAGATAGGCACATGAAGATACGCATCCTTAATGTCCACATTGGTCATGAAGTCGCCCGGGGCGAAGGGTACTGACAGCAGAGCGTAGCGTCTGACAAATTTGTTGAGGCGCTTCAGGTCCAGAATGAGCCTCAGAGAGCTGTCCTTTTTGGGGACCGTGAAAAGATTGGAATAGTACCCCTGACCCTGTTCTTGATGGGGCACCTGACAAATGACTCCTGACTCTAACAGGCATTGAACCGCCAGAAGCAACCCTTGAGCAGACAGGGGGTTTAAAGACATCCGGGATCTGATGAATCTTGGGGGCGACCAGGCTGCAAACTCTATCTTGTAACCGGAGGACACTACTTCCTGAATCCACCGTTCTGAGATGTGAAGCCTCCAGACGTGAGCAAAGAGCCGAAGCCGCCCCCCCACCCGGATGGGTGAGGGCGCCCCTTCATGCCCGAGGGGGCTTGGGAGAGGGTTTGGGCTTGGAACTCCAGGAGAGACCGGGACGACCACGGGATCTGCCACGGCCCCAAGAATCTCTGCGGCCACTAAAGAGGAGGGAGCCACGGCCTCCCCTGGGAGCACGAAAGGAAGGGAAGGGGACGGAGGACCCCCGAAAGGGCTGAGACTGCCTCCTATGCTGAGGTAGCCTGCCATCCTTGGCTAGAACATCAAGACGCTCCCCAAATAGCCGCAGCCCCGTGAAGGGGAGTCCATTGAGAGCTTTCTTAGCAGCGGTGTCAGCTGCCCACTGACATAACCAAACAGAGCGGCACATAGCCACCAAGAGTGCAGTGGCCCTACCGCTCAGCCGCACAGCATCATCCATAGCAGTAAGGATAAAGGCCACAAAATCAGAGCAAACCAAGAGAGTCCGATACTCCTTCCCCCGCTACGATCCGTAGCGCCATCAAGGAGACGCTTGAGCAGTTTCTTAAGGGCAATAGCTGTAACTGCAGCCACACAGGCCAGGCGCAATCCAGCCCCCACACAGGTAAAGGCATGGCAGGCCAACTGATCCATGCGCCGGTCCTTACTGTCCCTCAGAGTGGTAGTGTCAGGTGAAGGCATGACCGAAGTATTGGACAAGCCTAGCACAGGAGCGTCCACTTCAGGGGGAAATGACCACCTCTTAACAAGATCAGCAGGAAAGGGATACCTCTTATCCAAACCCTTCGGCACAGCAGGCAGCCTGTTAGGACATTCCCATTCTTTAAGCACCATAGTGGTGAAATGTCCCTGCTCAAGGAACTCCAGACACTGTTTACTATGACGAAACAGCTCACCCTGTTTCCTTTTAGCTGCCACAGGGGCAGCAATGTGTCAAATTTCAAAAATATGAGACAGCAAATTATCAGTGTCCTCAGGATACCATGAAGCCTCCCCAGATTCAGGGTTACTATCACAACCCTCCTGCTGGTCCCCAGAGGAGTCAGAGTCCTGGAGCAGTTCCCCTTCCTCTAGGGAATAACGTCCAGCAGTGACATCAAATTCCTCATACTCCTCTGTAGAGCTTGAGGGAGTGGAAATCAGGTGCCGCTTCTTGGTCTTCCTAGGAACAGTCCTGGCAAGCTGTCTCCGAATGCTGGCCACCTGCAGAGCCAAATCAGAGTGTGACTCCCTGCTAATATCCCCTTCACTAGGGCCCAATTGCAGAAGCGGGGGAGTAGGCGAAGCCGAGGGAGGCGCAGAGCTGGGAAGCAAAGCAGGCAAACCAGCTTGAAGCGCAAGTACACTCTCAGCGCACGGCACGCACACCATGACACTGTTACTCACAGGGGATACCCCACACATGGAACACAGCCGAGCTTGTCCCGCAGGACCCCCAAGCACGCTATCCCCAGAAGCCTCCATATGGTGATTAACACAGGCACAATAGGCCAGCGATGGGTAAAGGCTAATACAGAAGCCACCCGGGATGCCCTCTCACGGGATGCCCCCAGAAATCGGTGAAAGGGGGGATGAGGGGGAGGAAGGAGTAGAGCCGGGAGAAACCACAACCCAATGGTGTCTCGCCTGAAAGACATGAGTGAAAAAGACACATGAGCATCCCACAGCACATATCCCCAAGGGCAATAAAAAAACCCCCAAGGGGGATTCACAGACCAAAGACACTGCAGGGTCACCAAGGCACAGACCGCAGGATGAAGCGACACACCAGAGGAAGCAGCGCTGCAGCCAGGAAGGGAGAAATTCAGATGCGCAGCTAGTCCAAAATGGTGCCGGCAGAGGTACCTCGAGGGGCGGGCCGTGGGGAGACGACGCAATATGCGTCATCCCAAGGCACCGCCCCCACGAAGAGCGCGAAAATGGCGATCACGTGACCCGGCCTGCGCCAAGACAAAGCAAAAAACGCCTCAGGTTATAGCGCCAACTGCCGTGGAGCACAGTACAAAGCGCGGTGGCTGCAAAACACCAAAAAACACAATAAACGGCAAAACACCACATAGAATACCACTCGCCGATGCCCCCCCCCCCCCCCCCGAACAAAGCCAGAGAGGGGGGAAGAAGAGAGAGACGAGAGGCCAGTGGCGAGCATCCAGGCCAGGGAGGGGGAGGGGGGGACCCCTGAAGGAAAAGAAGGAGACATAGTCCCCAAAAACACTCACCCCCTCAGAAGCCAGAACATGAACTCCGCATCCCTATCAGGCTCACCATAAAGCCTATGGCCGGCTACCCTTTGTGGTACAGGGTCTGCGGCTGGAGCTGCGCTCCTGGAGCACTTGACCCTAGTGCTCTTCTACCTTCACCCGATCTGTCAGCCAAGGCTGGGAGGCAGTGAGGGTCCAGAAACGGATGGAAATAGACATGCAGGGCTGCAGGCTTGGTTGCCCCGCTCACCTGCGCAAGAGAGAGAGCCATCTTCTAACTTCGCAGTATTGCTCCAGAGGAAACACTGGGAACTCTATGGTTAATCCCGTTTTTATAGGGGGCTGGGAGATGCCACAGCTTTCTGCAGTACCACTGCACCACCTTGTGGCAGAATAACCCAACTGTTATGAATACCGAAGCGGGCCGTGCCATGCAATAAAAAAAATACACACACCCCTGCATCTGCAGCTGTGCCGGACAACAAAGCAAAAGTTTTAGCTGGAACATTTAAAAAGGAATGTGAAACATGCAAAAAAAAAAACAAATGAAACAGTTTCCTTCCACTATGGCTATAGTGTCATCCTGTATATTCACACCCTGCAGTCGACATAAAGATATCTTTTGCTTTAACATGTTCATATTCACGGTAGCTATTCATGTTCACCATGCTCAACGAGCAGATCAGATTTTTGGTGAGGGCCCTGTGTAGCGTGTTGAATCTTTTTTAGTTGCTGCAGTGGTACGCTGATGTGCACAGGTGCTATCGAGGGTATCCAGCCCAGATTTTGATGTGCTCTGTGTCTTGCTGAGGCCACGACTCTGTGGCCCATACAAGAGTTACTCTCACAAAACCCTTGTGAGGGGCACATTTTAGGCCACTTCTTCTCTCATTAGCCAGCCTACCATGTGCCACATATTTCATGAGGTGGTCCTGGCCATCTGTGACCTCATCCCAAACTACATAAGGTTACTATCCAATGAGGATGGCAGGAATCCCAAATGTGCTTGGCTGCGTTGATGGGACCCATATTCCCTCCTCGAACACAAGAGCTGCAACCGTAAAAGCTTCCATTCAATTAATGTGGGGGTGGTGTGTGATCATGAGATGCGATAGCATGCTATAAGGTTTGGTTTCCCGGGATCCTGCCATGACTCGTATGTGTTGCAAATTTGAGAACAAAGAAATGCCATTGATGGCTACCAGGTAAGTACGTGTCCACATTGTAAGATCTTTAAACAGTGTAGCTGCAGAACTAGGAAAATCTCTAAACAGTGTAGCTGCAGAACTACGAAGGAGGAGAAGTTGAATGCAAAATCCATAAACCAGGCAGGGGTGTGCATTTGTGTTTGGATTTATCTGATAAGGGATACAGGCAGAAGACATGGCTCATGACCCCCGTGCAGAACAAACAGACCGTAGCTGAACTGTGCTACAAGGCCACACACCGCAGGACCAGATGCCAAGTTGAAAGAACCATCACCTGCTTAAAGAACGGTCCCTATGTTTGGCCTGGCCAGGAGGGGAGATGTTGTACAGCCCAGAGAACGTGTCCAAGATAATCCTCGCTTGCTGTGTGCTACACAATATCTGCCTTGGACTGCTGCAGTAGCTGCAGCAAGAAGATATGTGTACCCAGCTAAAGCAAACATAAAGTTATGCCAAAATACTGTAGTTTAAAGACATACTAGCAATTATCAAAAGGTGGATAATAGCTATAGCTAGAGAGCCCCTTGAAAGTTATTAAGGCCATAGACAAGTTAAATGAACAAAAGTTAAAGTGATTGATAAAAATAGCATGATTTTTTCCATTTACTTCTAGACACCACAAAGTGGATAAAGCACATTTATTTTTATTACTGTGATTTACTTGTTGATATTTGATCATTTTTATGTTTCAAAACTTGGTTAATAAGATCATATACCTAAACAATGTGTGTGATCTGTATTGAGTGTTGTAGTAGTAGAGAATGCTGCTGTGAAATGGCTATAGGCAACCGGCAGCAGGACAGGATTTAACACAGGGATTCTGCAAAATGAGCTCCCAGCATACATGACTTGGACAGAAAAATGCAGCGCTCTAGCAGCTCAATTGGCACACAGTGGTGCTAGCAATAAACTACCCTCCACATCTTTAATGGATGCTGCTGTCAAACTACAGGGATACTGTAAACCAGGAACGTCAAGCTTAACCCTTTAAGTGCCAGACCACGTTTCACTATTTTGTGCTATACATGTTCAACCTTGATTTTTGAAGGGATTTCCCAGGAAAATTATATATTGTTTTTTTTCAGCAGAGTCTGAGCTTCAACATGAAATGTCTTGTATGGCCTTTTAGTGTATTCTCAATACTTTTGGGTGAAATATGTGCAAAAAAATAAAAAAATCTATTTTTTGCAATTTGTAGTGTTTCTTTGTAATAAAAAATGTAAGTTTGTCAATAAAATCTTATTGCATGTGAAACCCCAATTTCTTTTGGTTACAACGGTACCACATATGTATTGGTAGACACCCTTTCCTGCCCAGAAGGCTCCCCGAACTGAAACAGCGCTTTAGGAGATTTTCAGGTAACATACAACTGTGATATGCGCTGTGCTCACCTTGCAGTTTTTCCAGAACCCAACCCTTTACATTGAAGTACACACCTCAAGCTTTCTAGACATACCAGGCTTGTTTATGTGGCCACAGTTTTCTGGAAGTAATCCCTCAATGAATTCTTTGGTTGCACAGAGTTTCCCTAAAAAAGAATAAAAAGGAAGAATCAAGCCACATTTTCCTAAAAAAAACTATATGCAAACAAGAAAAAACAAGTAAAATCTCAAAAAGCAACATGCCCCGAATAGAACAATACCCAACATGCATAGCTACTGTCAAAGAAAGAGTTGCCAAACACCACAAAGTAAAGCATGCGCATAAGGGAAATTTTACTTGAAGATTTCAGCTCTGCAGACAAAGTGCGCACCTTGCAATTTTTCAACCAAAATAACCCTTTACATTTGGAATACCCCCCATAAACTATATATCCCCTGAAAGTACACATGTTAAGCTTTCTAAGCGTACCCAGCTTGTTGTAGTGGGCTCATCTTTCTGGAAGTAATACCTCGAAAAATTCTTAGGTTGCACAGGGTTTCTCTAAAAAAATGTATAAAAAAGCGAAATAAATAACATGTTTTCCTAAAATATCAATATGCAAACAAGAAAAAACAAGCTAAATCTAAAAGAGCAAGGTCCCCCGAGCAGAACGATACCCAACATGCATAGGTACTATTAACCCTTTTAACTGCCAGCCCACTTGAGATTTTGTCACCCATGTCAGGTCATTTGACAGGTAATTTTTAACCATTTTGCGCTATGCTTAACTGTGATTTTTGCAGGTATTTCCAGGAAAATTATATATTTTATTTTTGTGGCAGAGTTTAGGCTTTAACATGAAATGTCTTGTTTGTAATTTTTTTACAGTTTTTTTAAATATTTTTGAGTAAATTAAACAAAACAAAATAAAAAAAAATATTTTTTTTAGAAAATTGTCTCCTTTATTTCAAATAAAACCTTTTTTTTTTAAAGAAAACCATATTGCATGTGAAAGCCCCATTTCTCTCGATTACAACGGCACCACAAATGTATTGGTAGCCCCCCGTTACTGTTCAGAAGACCCCCCCAAACTGAAAAGAACACTTTATAACATGTAAAAATAAAATACAACTACAATCCACACTATAAAGGGTTAAATCAAGAAAAAAATTGGCATGGGGTTCCCATTCCAAGGGGGGGGGGGTTAATCCCCATTTTTTTTTAATTTTAAGGGTTAAAAACCATTAAAAATTCCCATAAAAATGACATGGGGTCCCCCCTACCCAGCATAACCAGCCCGGGGATCAGCTATGCAGAGCTTGTAGAACAGGGCGCAGGGGCCAGCTTTGGTGGCCCCCCTGCCCTGCCAAGTACAAGCCCACACCGCCTAAATCAGCTCGGGCCCTTCTGCCCCCCCTGGGCTTTCGGGGAGGCAGGTAATAGGGGGGCCGGGGTTAATGGCAAGTCACCCGCTAGCCGCAGGTGACTTGACAGCCCCCCAGCCTTGTGAACTGGTATAGGGGTTTCATGGACTCCTTACAAGTTCACAATGGGTTAAAGTGGACCAACACCCAGGGCTGATCGGCCCGGGAATCTATGAGATTCCCAGACCGTTCTATTCCCTCCCCCCGGGGCATCCAAAATCAGGATGCCCCACTGTGTGAAACCCCCCGGAACACCTGCTACCACTTACCTGAATCCCGGTCCTACGGCGCATGCGTGGGCTGCATCCCCGCTATCCCTCTAGCAGGGCGCGTGCCCGCGCTGGCTATATATGAATGGCCAGCGCAGGCACGCTCCCTTTTAGAGGGAAGTGGGGGATGCGGTCTCCAGCACGCTCAGAGTGGCTGAGCTTAGACGTCTCTTAGACGTCCATAACTCAGCCGCTCTGAGCGCGCTGATTGGACGAGCGGCCGCGCATGCACCATAGGATCGGGGTGAGATGAGTTATTGTGGGTGATCGGGGGTTTCACAGAGCGGGGCATCTCCGATCGGGATGCCCCGGGGGAAAGGACCAATACCCAGGATAGTCAAAATCCTGGGCGTTGGTCCACTTTAAATGTAAAAAAAAAACACAAACACCACAAAATGCTGTAAGCATTTTATACCTGCTGTGTAACAGGACATAAGTGGTTAATTTAAAAAAAAATTGACATAAAGTCCCCCCTCCCAGGGGGGGGGAATCCATTTTTTTTTAGAATTTTAAGGGTTAAAAACTCTTAAAAATCCCCAAAAAAATGACGTAGGGTCCCCCCTACCCAGCATTACCGACCCGGGCCAGCTATGGGGGCTTGTAGAACAGGGCGCAGGGGCCAGCGTCGGTGGCCCCTGGCCCTGCAGGCTACTAGCCCACATAGCCACTAAGTGGCCCGGGCCCTTCTGCCCCCCCCCCGGCCATTGGGGAGGCAGGTAATGGGGGGGCTGGGGGTTAATGGCAAGTCACCCGCTAGCTGCAGGTGACTTGCCAGACCCAGAGCCTTGTTAAGGGTTAACTGTTGAAAAAAAAAAACACAGGCACAAAAGTATTTTATTAAAAAAAAAAAAAAATTTTACTGTACTTACCTCCGATTGTAAGCTCTTGTCCCTCGCCGCTCTGATGACAGATGCCGGTGATCGGCATCCAGAGAAGGGGGAGGCAGGAGATCAGAGGATCTCCCACCACCTCCTTCCCCGGGCACCGATCACCGTCATCTGACAGCTGAGAGAGCTGAAGCCGGTGATACAGTTAGCAGCTGCTGCTGCCGAAGGGGGGGCGTCCTATTCCGGGGGCTCTCCTGGAGCCATCCGAGCCCCCACGGGGGATCGGATGGAACCAAATTAAAGAGGAGACCCGGGCGGATCCAACGAGGGGTCAGGTGAGTATTTTTTTTTTTTTTGCCCGCTAGCAGGGGTAAATGCCAGGCACGTGAATTTTACGTGGCTGGCACTTAAGTGACGGAGAGGCAACCACGTAAATTTTACATGGTTGGCATTTAAAGGGTTAACCGTGATTTTTGCGGGAATTTCCAGGAAAACTATAGATATATATTTTGCAGCAGAGTTTAGGCTTTAACATGAAATGTCTTGTTTGTAATTTTTCTACTGTTTTTTTAAATATTTTTGCATAAAAAAACAAAAAAAAATAAAAAAATATTTTTTAGACAATTGTCTCCATTATTTTAAATAAAACATTTAATTTATTAGAGAAAACCATATTTCATGTGAAAGACCCATTTTTCCCGATTACAACATATGTATCAGTAGCCCCCCCCATTCTTGCCCTGGACACCCCCTCAAACTGAAAAGAGCACTTTATAACATTTACAAATAAAATACAACTACTATCCATACTAGGGATGAGCGAATCGATCCGGACGAACCCGGATTCGATCCGAATTTCATGGAAAATTCGATTCGGATCGAATCCGAATTTCCCCGCGATTCGATCGCTCAAAGTTTTCCTTTAACATCCATTCATTTACATTACAGGCATTCTAAGATGGCGGACGGGACATGTCCAGACATCAACCCCGTGCCAGTGCAAGCTGGGACAATCACATGCAGCCTATCAGCAGCCAGCAAGCCCGGTGACGTCACAGCGCTATTTAATGCCGGCGGCCATCTTGCTTTTCCTCATTTCTCTATTGCATTCGTGAGAGACAGGACGCTGCTGTAGGCAGGGAGAGAGACAGTTAGACAGACAGGGACAGACAGGGACAGGCTGGAGACAGGCAGGAGACAGACAGAAAGTCAGCGAAAAACAGGGTAAGTTAGGAAAAATCGGAGGCAGTCACAGGGAGATTTTTTTTTTTTTCATCCAGCCTGAGTGTTACTGGCTGGCTGACTGGCTTTGTTAGCGTTTTCAGGCTGCTTATACACTTACTGTGCATATATACTGAACTGATCTCAAGTCTGCTGTGAGGCATCCCATTCTGTGACTACACCAGCCTCTATTTAATACCATAACCCTTTGCACTTATTCTAAAAGTCATTTGGCCTGATAAAGACACTTTTGCTGTGCATAGTACTACTGCTGCCTGCCAGGTGCACTCCTGTTGGGGCATCCCATTCTGTGACTACACCAGCCTCTATTTAAGACCATAACCATTTGCACTTATTCTAATAGAAATTAGACCTGATAAAGACACTTTTGCTGTGCATAGTACTACTGCTGCCTGCCAGGTGCACTGCTGGTTTTTGGGGCATCCCATTGTGTGACTACACCAGCCTCTATTTAAGACCATAACCATTTGCACTTATTCTAATAGAAATTAGACCTGATAAAGACACTTTTGCTGTGCATAGTACTACTGCTGCCTGCCAGGTGCACTGCTGGTTTTTGGGGCATCCCATTGTGTGACTACACCAGCCTCTATTTAATACCATAACCCTTTGCACTTATTCTAAAAGTCATTTGGCCTGATAAAGACACTTTTGCTGTGCATAATACTACTGCTGCCTGCCAGGTGCACTCCTGTTGGGGCATCCCATTCTGTGACTACACCAGCCTCTATTTAAGACCATAACCATTTGCACTTATTCTAATAGAAATTAGACCTGATAAAGACAATTTTGCTGTGCATAGTCTTACTGCTGCCTGCCAGGTGCACTGCTGGTTTTTTGGGCATCCCATTCTGTGACTACACCAGCCTCTATTTAAGAACATAACCATTTGCACTTATTCTAATAGAAATTAGGCCTGATAAAGACACTTTTGATGTGCATAGTACTACTGCTGCCTGCCAGGTGCACTCCTGTTGGGGCATCCCATTCTGTGACTACACCAGCCTCTATTTAAGACCATAACCATTTGCACTTATTCTAATAGAAATTAGGCCTGATAAAGACACTTTTGCTGTGCATAGTACTACTGCTGCCTGCCAGGTGCACTGCTGGCTTTTTGGGCATCCCATTCTGTGACTACACCAGCCTCTATTTAAGACCATAACCATTTGCACTTATTCTAATAGAAATTAGGCCTGATAAAGACACTTTTGCTGTGCATAGTACTACTGCTGCCTGCCAGGTGCACTCCTGTTGGGGCATCCCATTCTGTGACTACACCAGCCTCTATTTAAGACCATAACCATTTGCACTTATTGTAATAGAAATTAGGCCTGATAAAGACACTTTTGCTGTGCATAGTCTTACTGCTGCCTGCCAGGTGCACTGCTGGTTTTTTGGGCATCCCATTCTGTGACTACACCAGCCTCTATTTAAGACCATAACCATTTGCACTTATTCTAATAGAAATTAGGCCTGATAAAGACACTTTTGCTGTGCATAGTCTTACTGCTGCCTACCAGGTGCACTGCTGTTTTTTTGGGCATCCCATTCTGTGACTACACCAGCCTCTATTTAAGACCATAACCATTTGCACTTATTGTAATAGAAATTAGGCCTGATAAAGACACTTTTGCTGTGCATAGTACTACTGCTGCCTGCCAGGTGCACTCCTGTTGGGGCATCCCATTCTGTGACTACACCAGCCTCTATTTAAGACCATAACCATTTGCACTTATTGTAATAGAAATTAGGCCTGATAAAGACACTTTTGCTGTGCATAGTACTACTGCTGCCTGCCAGGTGCACTCCTGTTGGGGCATCCCATTCTGTGACTACACCAGCCTCTATTTAAGACCATAACCATTTGCACTTATTCTAATAGAAATTAGGCCTGATAAAGACACTTTTGCTGTGCATAGTACTACTGCTGCCTGCCAGGTGCACTCCTGTTGGGGCATCCCATTCTGTGACTACACCAGCCTCTATTTAAGACCATAACCATTTGCACTTATTCTAATAGAAATTAGGCCTGATAAAGACACTTTTGCTGTGCATAGTCTTACTGCTGCCTGCCAGGTGCACTGCTGGTTTTTTGGGCATCCCATTCTGTGACTACACCAGCCTCTATTTAAGACCATAACCATTTGCACTTATTCTAATAGAAATTAGGCCTGATAAAGACACTTTTGCTGTGCATAGTCTTACTGCTGCCTGCCAGGTGCACTGCTGGTTTTTTGGGCATCCCATTCTGTGACTACACCAGCCTCTATTTAAGACCATAACCATTTGCACTTATTGTAATAGAAATTAGGCCTGATAAAGACACTTTTGCTGTGCATAGTACTACTGCTGCCTGCCAGGTGCACTCCTGTTGGGGCATCCCATTCTGTGACTACACCAGCCTCTATTTAAGACCATAACCATTTGCACTTATTGTAATAGAAATTAGACCTGATAAAGACACTGCTGTGCATAGTACTACTGCTGCCTGCCAGGTGCACTCCTGTTGGGGCATCCCATTCTGTGACTACACCAGCCTCTATTTAAGACCATAACCATTTGCACTTATTCTAATAGAAATTAGGCCTGATAAAGACACTTTTGCTGTGCATAGTACTACTGCTGCCTGCCAGGTGCACTCCTGTTGGGGCATCCCATTCTTTGACTACACCAGCCTCTATTTAAGACCATAACCATTTGCACTTATTGTAATAGAAATTAGGCCTGATAAAGACACTTTTGCTGTGCATAGTCTTACTGCTGCCTGCCAGGTGCACTGCTGGTTTTTTGGGCATCCCATTCTGTGACTACACCAGCCTCTATTTAAGACCATAACCATTTGCACTTATTCTAATAGAAATTAGGCCTGATAAAGACACTTTTGCTGTGCATAGTCTTACTGCTGCCTGCCAGGTGCACTGCTGTTTTTTTGGGCATCCCATTCTGTGACTACACCAGCCTCTATTTAAGACCATAACCATTTGCACTTATTCTAATAGAAATTAGGCCTGATAAAGACACTTTTGCTGTGCATAGTACTACTGCTGCCTGCCAGGTGCACTCCTGTTGGGGCATCCCATTCTGTGACTACACCAGCCTCTATTTAAGACCATAACCATTTGCACTTATTGTAATAGAAATTAGGCCTGATAAAGACACTTTTGCCGTGCATAGACTTACTGCTGCCTGCCAGGTGCACTGCTGTTTTTTTGGGCATCCCATTCTGTGACTACACCAGCCTCTATTCAAGACCATAACCATTTGCACTTATTGTAATAGAAATTAGGCCTGTTAAAGACACTTTTGCTGTGCATAGTACTACTGCTGCCTGCCAGGTGCACTCCTGTTGGGGCATCCCATTCTGTGACTACACCAGCCTCTATTTAAGACCATAACCATTTGCACTTATTGTAATAGAAATTAGGCCTGATAAAGACACTTTTGCTGTGCATAGACTTACTGCTGCCTGCCAGGTGCACTGCTGTTTTTTTGGGCATCCCATTCTGTGACTACACCAGCCTCTATTTAAGACCATAACCATTTGCACTTATTGTAATAGAAATTAGGCCTGATAAAGACACTTTTGCTGTGCATAGTCTTACTGCTGCCTGCCAGGTGCACTGCTGTTTTTTTGGGCATCCCATTCTGTGACTACACCAGCCTCTATTTAAGACCATAACCATTTGCACTTATTCTAATAGAAATTAGGCCTGATAAAGACACTTTTGCTGTGCATAGTCTTACTGCTGCCTGCCAGGTGCACTGCTGTTTTTTTGGGCATCCCATTCTGTGACTACACCAGCCTCTATTTAAGACCATAACTATTTGCACTTATTCTAAGAGAAATTATGCCTGATAAAGACACTTTTGCTGTGCATAGTCTTACTGCTGCCTGCCAGGTGCACTGCTGGTTTTTGGGGCATCCCATTCTGTGACTACACCAGCCTCTATTTAAGACCATAACCATTTGCACTTATTCTAATAGAAATTAGGCCTGATAAAGACACTTTTGCTGTGCATAGTACTACTGCTGCCTGCCAGGTGCACTCCTGTTGGGGCATCCCATTCTGTGACTACACCAGCCTCTATTTAAGACCATAACCATTTGCACTTATTCTAATAGAAATTAGGCCTGATAAAGACACTTTTGCTGTGCATAGTACTACTGCTGCCTGCCAGGTGCACTGCTGGTTTTTGGGGCATCCCATTCTGTGACTACACCAGCCTCTATTTAAGACCATAACCATTTGCACTTATTGTAATAGAAATTAGGCCTGATAAAGACACTTTTGCTGTGCATAGTCTTACTGCTGCCTGCCAGGTGCACTGCTGGTTTTTGGGGCATCCCATTCTGTGACTACACCAGCCTCTATTTAAGACCATAACCATTTGCACTTATTCTAGTAGAAATTAGGCCTGATAAAGACACTTTTGCTGTGCATAGTACTACTGCTGCCTGCCAGGTGCACTCCTGTTGGGGAATCCCATTCTGTGACCACACCAGCCTCTATTTAAGACCATAACCATTTGCACTTATTCTAATAGAAATTAGGCCTGATAAAGACACTTTTGCTGTGCATAGTACTACTGCTGCCTGCCAGGTGCACTCCTGTTGGGGCATCCCATTCTGTGACTACACCAGCCTCTATTTAAGACCATAACCATTTGCACTTATTCTAATAGAAATTAGGCCTGATAAAGACACTTTTGCTGTGCATAGTAGTACTGCTGCCAGGTGCACTCCTGTTGGGGCATCCCATTCTGTAACATCCCATTAGCCTCTGTATTTACTCTAAGCTGCAAACTTATTTAAAGAAATTTGGCCTGTATGAGCCTGCTTACACACTGCTGCTGTGTGCATATATACTGATCTCAAGTCAGCTTTGGGGCATCCCATTCTGTAACATACCATTAGCCTCTGTATTTACTCTAAGCTGCAAACTTATTTAAAGAAATTTGGCCTGTATGAGCCTGCTTACACACTGCTGCTGTGTGCATATATACTGATCTCAAGTCAGCTTTGGGGCATCCCATTCTGTAACATACCATTAGCCTCTGTATTTACTCTAAGCTGCACAGTTATTTAAAGAAATTTGGCCTGTATGAGCCTGCTTACACACTGCTGCTGTGTGCATATATACTGATCTCAAGTCTGCTTGGGGCATCCCATTCTGTAACATCCCATTAGCCTCTGTATTTACTCTAAGCTGCACACTTATTTAAAGTAATTTGGCCTGTTGGAGCCTGCTTATCCACTGTTGCTGTGCATATATACTGATCTCAGGTCTGCTGTGGGGGCATCCCATTCTGTAACATAACATAACCTACCTCTCTTATTTACACTAAGCAGCTCTCTTATTTAAACTAAGCAGGCCTCTTATTTACACTAAGCAGCTCTCTTATTTAAACTAAGCAGGCCTCTTGGAGGCTGATTGTCCACTTTTGGGTGTGCATTTATATTCGGTTTCATATACAGTGGGGTATCCCAATTTGTAAGATAACCTACCCCAACCATGTAAACTAAATAGGCCTGTTGCAGCCTGAGTTTCTCTGCTTGCGTATGGCCTGCATTACAATCTGTCTCTTTCAATGACACTGCTGCCTGGGGTATCCCAATTTGTAAGATAACCTACCCCAACCATGTAAACTAAAGGTTACGTCCTTCCAGAAGGAAAACTTATGCCGAACACTATTTTTGTTAGGGGCATTGACCTTTGGATTGATCGGCATGAAATTAAGGGTTTTTTTTCAAAGTATGGCGCTGTAAAGAAGGTCAAAATTATTTCTCATACTTGGATTATTGTTACTTTTTGTTCAGCTTGAAATATACCAGGCCACATGGGCATCCCAAGGCACATGCTATTTTAACCCTATCTGTTATACAACATAAGCGTTGATCAGCATCAGCTGCTTTATTAAGCTACTTCAGTTTGCACTTGTTTTTGACTGCTTTTAATAAACCAGGCCGCAGGGCACCCCAAAGCTGCACCTTGCACCCTATCTGGTATACAACATAAGCGTTGATCAGCATCAGCTTCATTAAGCTACTTCAGTTTGCACTTCCTTTTTGACTGCTTTCATTTAACCAGGCCGCAGGGCACCCCAAAGCTGCACCTTGCACCCTACCTGTTTATACTAAATAAGCATCTACAGCCTCAGCTTTATTAAGTTATTGCATTTTGAATTGGTTTTGGTCTGCTTTAAATACACCAGGCCGCAGGGCATCCCAAACCTGCATGTTGCACCCCATCTGTTATACTAAATAAGCGTTGATCAGCATCAGCTTTATTAAGCTATTGCATTTTGCATAGGTTTTTGTACTGCTGCCAAAACACTAGCCCATATGGGCATCCCAAACCAGCACATGTCACCCTATCTGTTATACTAAATAAGCTTCTACAGGCCCTTTTTTTATTTATTTATTTTTATTTATATAGAGCTGTAATAGCTTATATTGTGAGGTAAATTTGCCATTTTGCAGCATAATATAGAGCAGCCCCTGTGTAAATCTGAGGGGCAATAGCTTATATAGTGAGGTAAATTTGCCATTTTGCTTCGTTATATAGAGCAGGCCCTGTGTAAATCTGAGGGGCAATAGCTTATATTGTGAGGTAAATTTGCCATTTTGCAGCATAATATAGAGCAGCCCCTCTGTAAATCTGAGGGGCAATAGTTTATATTATGAGGTAAATTCATGGTTTTGCACCATTATATGGAGCAGGCCCTGTGTAAATCTGAGGGGCAATAGCTTATATTGTGAGGTAAATTTGCCATTTTGCAGCATAATATAGAGCAGCCCCTGTGTAAATCTGAGGGGCATTAGCTTATATAGTGAGGTAAATTTGCCATTTTGCTTCATTATATAGAGCAGGCCCTGTGTAAATCTGAGGGGCAATAGCTTATATTGTGAGGTAAATTTGCCATTTTGCAGCATAATATAGAGCAGCCCCTGTGTAAATCTGAGGGGCAATAGTTTATATTATGAGGTAAATTCATGGTTTTGCACCATTATATGGAGCAGCCCCTGTGTAAATCTGAGGGGCAATAGCTTATATTGTGAGGTAAATTTGCCATTTTGCTTCATTATATAGAGCAGCCCAGTTGCCATCTAAATCAACTACTGTCCGGCCAGTACAGCTTTTCCAGGGCAAACTCTGCTAGTTGCGGACACAAGTCAAGTTTGGCTTCCCAGCAAATCCAGTGGATCCTGAAGGTGTGTTGGCATGGTCATTTCAAGGTATGACATGACCTGCTGTTTGAGGTCCAGCTCCAGGTCTTCCTGCTGCTCATGAGTAGACTCACTATGCGGGTGTAGAAAGCTACTCACTAGCGACTGAAGACTGAGGCTGCTGCTGATGGAGCTGCTGCTGCTGCTGCTCCTTCCACCCCCCCAGCAGCCATGGCAGTGGAAGGTGATCGCAGAGGTCCCCCCGAGTCAGACCTGCGGGAGTATGGGCCATGTCACAGATAGACATCGCCCAACTGACTACGTGGGATGTCTCTGTAGTAGGTCAGTTTTTCCTCCCTCTCAGTGGGCGTAAAAAATGCCCCCATTTTGTGCCGGAAGCGAGGGTCCAATAAGTTGGAGAGCCAGAAGTCTTCCCGCTGACAAATGGAGACAATTCTGCGCTCACTAGTACGCAAGCATGTGAGCATGCATCGTGCCATTTGTGCAAGTGACTCGGAGGGACTACCTGTCTCCATCTCCACTGTAAACTGCCACGGTGTGTCTGGGTCCTCTGTCTCGCCTTCCTCACAACCCTCTAGCTCCTGTGGCTGCTCCTGCTCCTCCTCTCCTGTCAGATGACTAGATAAAATGGTCATTTTGTGAAACCTAAACTGTGGTTTGCTGTGCCCCACCCCCTCCTCCACTTCAGCCCCCACAGGCTTCATGTGGCTGTGAAATGTATGTGCCATGTCTCCAGTGCCCTGACCAGCCATGGTTTCCAACATGTGTTGTAGTACATGAAGCAGTGGAATCTCATCGTTCATCTCATAGTCCTGGCAACTGACTAATAAAGTAGCTTCCTCAAAGGGCCTGAGCAAACGGTCGGTGTCACGTATGAGCTGCCAATGGTTTACATTGAATTTACACAGGGGTGTCCCCCTATCCGTTTGGATCATCCAGAAATCTGTGATGGCTTTTCTCTGTTCCTATAGTGCAGTGGTCCTCAACCCTGTCCTCAAGGCCCACCAACATGTCATGTTTTTTGGATCTCCAAATAGCCAGCTCTATTGCTCTGCAGCTGCACTAATTACTCCACCTGTGCATCTTTGTGGAGATCTGCAAAACCTGGCCTGTTGGTGGGCCTTGAGGACAGGGTTGGGGACCACTGCTATAGTGGATCCTGCATATGGAGGGTGGAATTGCAATGGGTGGAAACATCGCAAATCAGACTATGTTGGGGTACACCGTTGTGACGCTGAGGCTCAATAAGGTTGTGCTTGGTGGTGTAGGAGTGCCAGAAGTGCATGCTAACTTTCTTTCCTGTTGTTCGGATGTCTTTCAGATGGGGGCAAGACTTTAGAACTAGACTGAACACGTGTGCCATGTCAGGACGCATGACTCTGGCTTCCTTGTCGCAGCGCAAACAAGATGTTCTTCCAAGTGTCAGTCACCATGGGTCCAAATTTGCAGTTTTCGTGGATTAAGCAATGCTTTCATGGATTGAGTTCTCATTTTTAGTAGTTCCTCCCATGTGTGACTCTGTTGGTCAAGGAAAACCATGTGAAGAACAGCGTGAAACCACAATCACCAAGGGGGCCTAAAAGGATATATATTGTCCACCATGAGTCCATAGTTACAGCTACAGACGTAGACAACACTGTGCACTTTGGTACACACTGACAGGCTAAAGGACTGGCCCACCTTCTGTTCAACAACCATGCCATGGGACTCTCCACCTCGGCTCGGCACAAGCCATCAGTTCTCTGAAAGGTCCACAACTGGGTAATGCAGCAGGCTGGACTTATGGTGACGCTGTCTGAGAGGAGAAATCCCTCAGACATCAAGATTAAAAATTCCAAGAATTTTTGAGGGCTAATTATTCAGAGGCAAATGATAGCTAGTTGTTTCTGATTTAATTACAAGGTGGAAACACACCCTCAAACAAAACTTCACTTTGGCAATACTATTGCATTTGTCTATTCATAATTTTATGTATATATACTAACTAACCTACTTTTTTTCCACAGGATTGTGGATGCAACATGAAAAACTGACACATCGCTGAGTAGCTGATTTTTCCTATCAACAGTCCCCAATGATTCACTGCTGCTGTTGCCGCCACCACCGCAGACTCCAGGGACCCTCTTCCACAACCTCGGCTTGCAACACCTCCTCCCACGACACTCTCCTCATCACTAATTGCCGGCTAGTGGAAGAAGAGGCGAGTGTCTCCTCCACTTCTTGGCTGGGCAGTAGCTGCTGAATTTTATGATTATCAGATCTTCATCAATGGATAGTGGAGCTGAACCCAAAGCATAACAGATAGACAACAGACAGTTGACTGGGGGTGTCAGATGCCACTTGTGATGCAGTGGACTGCTTTTGCAGCACTTCCAGACAAAGTTGCTTCATTGGCTGACACAATGACTGGTAAAGCTGTGGAACATATGGTTTAATAGCAAAAATAACCATTTGTTTTTATATGAAAAAGACCCTGGTTTATACATACTTTTTTTTGTTTCAGAGACTGCCCTGCGTGGAAATGAATGGCGCATGGATCAGCCAAGCTTTCCTCCCCACAAAGAGTGATGTATTCCAGTAGATAGACGGGGTCAGACCAACACTAAAGAAAGATGGATCGTGCAAAACAGATTTAAGGCGCTGCTCTCCAGTTACAGACATTCCTCCGCATCGGACCACAAGTAAGTATTGATAAAAAATCCTTTACGTTACTCTTACTTTTTATTAATATTCTTCGGATAAGACGGATCAGACATGATTCCAGATTAAAAATTCCAAGAATTTTTGAGGGCTAATTAGTCAGAGGCAATGATACCTTGTTGTTTCTAATTTAATTAAAAGGTGGAAACTTCACTTTGGCAATACTTTTGCATTTTTTTATTCATAATTTTATGTAGATATTACTAACTAAGCTACTTTTTCTCCACATGACTCTCCACAGGGTGTGATTCATCCAATTTTTGGGCTCCTGAAGCCAACCCCAGTGTCTCTTTAAAGTAATATTTGGGCTCCTGCTGCTGCTGCCAACTCCAGGGTGTGATTCATCCAATTTTTGGGCTCCTGAAGCCAACCCCAGTGTCTCTTTAAAGTAATGTTTGGGCTCCTGTTGCTGCTGCTGCTGCTGCTGCCGACTCCTGCCAACTCCAGGGTGTAAATCATCCAATTTTTGGGCTCCTGAAGCCAACCCCAGTGTCTCTTTAAAGTAATGTTTGGGCTTCTGTTGCTGCTGCTGCTGCTGCCAACTCCAGGGTGTGATTCATCCAATTTTTGGGCTCCTGAAGCCAACCCCAGTGTCTCTTTAAAGTAATGTTTGGGCTCCTGCTGCTGCTGCCAACTCCAGGGTGTGATTCATCCAATTTTTGGGCTCCTGAAGCCAACCCCAGGGTCTCTTTAAAGTAATATTTGGGCTCCTGCTGCTGCTGCTGCTGCCAACTCCAGGGTGTGATTCATCCAATTTTTAGGCTCCTGAAGCCAACCCCAGTGTCTCTTTAAAGTAATGTTTGGGCTCCTGTTGCTGCTGCTGCTGCTGCTGCTGCTGCTGCCAACTCCTGCCAACTCCAGGGTGTGAATCATCCAATTTTTGGGCTCCTGAAGCCAACCCCAGGGTCTCTTTAAAGTAATATTTGGGCTCCTGCTGTTGCTGCTGCCAACTCCAGGGTGTGAATCATCCAATTTTTGGGCTCCTGAAGCCAACTCCAGTGTCTCTTTAAAGTAATGTTTTGGCTCCTGCTGCTGCTGCTGCCAACTCCAGGGTGTGATTCATCCAATTTTTGGGCTCCTGAAGCCAACCCCAGTGTCTCTTTAAAGTAATGTTTGGGCTCCTGTTGCTGCTGCTGCTGCTGCTGCTGCCAACTCCTGCCAACTCCAGGGTGTGAATCATCCAATTTTTGGGCTCCTGAAGCCAACCCCAGTGTCTCTTTAAAGTAATGTTTGGGCTCCTGTTGCTGCTGCTGCCAACTCCTGCCAACTCCAGGGTGTGATTCATCCAATTTTTGGGCTCCTGAAGCCAACCCCAGGGTCTCTTTAAAGTGATATTTGGGCTCCTGCTGCTGCTGCTGCCAACTCCAGGGTGTGAATCATCCAATTTTTGGGCTCCTGAAGCCAACCCCAGGGTCTCTTTAAAGTAATATTTGGGCTCCTGCTGCTGCTGCTGCCAACTCCAGGGTGTGATTCATCCAATTTTTGGGCTCCTGAAGCCAACCCCAGTGTCTCTTTAAAGTAATGTTTGGGCTCCTGTTGCTGCTGCTGCTGCTGCCAACTCCTGCCAACTCCAGGGTGTGATTCATCCAATTTTTGGGCTCCTGAAGCCAACCCCAGGGTCTCTTTAAAGTAATATTTGGGCTCCTGCTGCTGCCAACTCCAGGGTGTGATTCATCCAATTTTTGGGCTCCTGAAGCCAACCCCAGTGTCTCTTTAAAGTAATGTTTGGGCTCCTGTTGCTGCTGCTGCTGCTGCCAACTCCTGCCAACTCCAGGGTGTGAATCATCCAGTTTTTGGGCTCCTGAAGCCAACCCCAGTGTCTCTTTAAAGTAATGTTTGGGCTCCTGTTGCTGCTGCTGCTGCTGCCAACTCCTGCCAACTCCAGGGTGTGATTCATCCAATTTTTGGGCTCCTGAAGCCAACCCCAGTGTCTCTTTAAGGTAATGTTTGGGCTCCTGCTGCTGCTGCTGCCAACTCCAGGGTGTGAATCATCCAATTTTTGGGCTCCTGAAGCCAACCCCAGTGTCTCTTTAAAGTAATGTTTGGGCTCCTGTTGCTGCTGCTGCTGCTGCCAACTCCTGCCAACTCCAGGGTGTGATTCATCCAATTTTTGGGCTCCTGAAGCCAACCCCAGGGTCACTTTAAAGTAATATTTGGGCTCCTGCTGCTGCTGCTGCCAACTCCAGGGTGTGATTCATCCAATTTTTGGGCTCCTGAAGCCAACCCCAGTGTCTCTTTAAAGTAATGTTTGGGCTCCTGTTGCTGCTGCTGCTGCCAACTCCTGCCAACTCCAGGGTGTGAATCATCCAGTTTTTGGGCTCCTGAAGCCAACCCCAGTGTCTCTTTAAAGTAATGTTTGGGCTCCTGTTGCTGCTGCTGCTGCTGCCAACTCCTGCCAACTCCAGGGTGTGATTCATCCAATTTTTGGGCTCCTGAAGCCAACCCCAGTGTCTCTTTAAAGTAATGTTTGGGCTCCTGCTGCTGCTGCTGCCAACTCCAGGGTGTGAATCATCCAATTTTTGGGCTCCTAAAGCCAACTCCAGTGTCTCTTTAAAGTAATGTTTTGGCTCCTGCTGCTGCTGCTGCCAACTCCAGGGTGTGATTCATCCAGTTTTTGGGCTCCTGAAGCCAACCCCAGTGTCTCTTTAAAGTCATGTTTGGGCTCCTGTTGCTGCTGCTGCTGCTGCCAACTCCTGCCAACTCCAGGGTGTGATTCATCCAATTTTTGGGCTCCTGAAGCCAACCCCAGTGTCTCTTTAAAGTAATGCTTGGGCTCCTGCTGCTGCTGCTGCTGCCAACTCCAGGGTGTGAATCATCCAATTTTTGGGCTCCTGAAGCCAACTCCAGTGTCTCTTTAAAGTAATGTTTTGGCTCCTGCTGCTGCTGCTGCCAACTCCAGGGTGTGATTCATCAAATTTTTGGACTCCTGAAGCAAACCCCAGGGTCTCTTTAAAGTAATATTTGGGCTCCTGCTGCTGCTGCTGCCAACTCCAGGGTGTGAATCATCCAATTTTTGGGCTCCTGAAGCCAACTCCAGTGTCTCTTTAAAGTAATGTTTTGGCTCCTGCTGCTGCTGCTGCCAACTCCAGGGTGTGATTCATCCAATTTTTGGACTCCTGAAGCCAACCCCAAGGTCTCTTTAAAGTAATATTTGGGCTCCTGCTTCTGCTGCTGCCAACTCCAGGGTGTGAATCATCCAATTTTTGGGCTCCTGAAGCCAACCCCAGTGTCTCTTTAAAGTAATGTTTTGGCTCCTGCTGCTGCCAACTCCAGGGTGTGAATCATCCAATTTTTGGGCTCCTGAAGCCAACCCCAGGGTCTCTTTAAAGTAATGTTTTGGCTCCTGCTGCTGCTGCTGCCAACTCCAGGGTGTGATTCATCCAATTTTTGGGCTCCTGAAGCCAACCCCAGTGTCTCTTTAAAGTAATGTTTGGGCTCCTGCTGCTGCTGCTGCTGCCAACTCCAGGGTGTGAATCATCCAATTTTTGGGCTCCTGAAGCCAACCCCAGTGTCTATTTAAAGTAATGTTTGGGCTCCTGTTGCTGCTGCTGCTGCTGCCAACTCCTGCCAACTCCAGGGTGTGAATCATCCAATTTTTGGGCTCCTGAAGCCAACCCCAGGGTCTCTTTAAAGTAATATTTGGGCTCCTGCTGCTGCTGCTGCCAACTCCAGGGTGTGATTCATCCAATTTTTGGACTCCTGAAGCCAACCCCAGGGTCTCTTTAAAGTAATATTTGGGCTCCTGCTGCTGCTGGTGCCAACTCCAGGGTGTGAATCATCCAATTTTTGGGCTCCTGAAGCCAACTCCAGTGTCTCTTTAAAGTAATGTTTTGGCTCCTGCTGCTGCCAACTCCAGGGTGTGATTCATCCAATTTTTGGGCTCCTGAAGCCACCCCAGTGTCTCTTTAAAGTAATGTTTGGGCTCCTGTTGCTGCTGCTGCTGCTGCTGCTGCCAACTCCTGCCAACTCCAGGGTGTGAATCATCCAATTTTTGGGCTCCTGAAGCCAACCCCAGTGTCTCTTTAAAGTAATGTTTGGGCTCCTGTTGCTGCTGCTGCTGCTGCTGCCAACTCCTGCCAACTCCAGGGTGTGATTCATCCAATTTTTGGGCTCCTGAAGCCAACCCCAGTGTCTCTTTAAAGTAATGTTTGGGCTCCTGCTGCTGCTGCTGCCAACTCCAGGGTGTGATTCATCCAATTTTTGGGCTCCTGAAGCCAACTCCAGTGTCTCTTTAAAGTAATGTTTTGGCTCCTGCTGCTGCCAACTCCAGGGTGTGATTCATCCAATTTTTGGACTCCTGAAGCCAACCCCAGGGTCTCTTTAAAGTAATATTTGGGCTCCTGCTGCTGCTGCTGCCAACTCCAGGGTGTGAATCATCCAATTTTTGGGCTCCTGAAGCCAACTCCAGTGTCTCTTTAAAGTAATGTTTTGGCTCCTGCTGCTGCTGCTGCCAACTCCAGGGTGTGAATCATCCAATTTTTGGGCTCCTGAAGCCAACCCCAGTGTCTCTTTAAAGTAATGTTTTGGCTCCTGCTGCTGCCAACTCCAGGGTGTGAATCATCCAATTTTTGGGCTCCTGAAGCCAACCCCAGGGTCTCTTTAAAGTAATGTTTTGGCTCCTGCTGCTGCTGCTGCCAACTCCAGGGTGTGATTCATCCAATTTTTGGGCTCCTGAAGCCAACCCCAGTGTCTCTTTAAAGTAATGTTTGGGCTCCTGCTGCTGCTGCTGCCAACTCCAGGGTGTGAATCATCCAATTTTTGGGCTCCTGACGCCAACTCCAGTGTCTCTTTAAAGTAATGTTTTGGCTCCTGCTGCTGCCAACTCCAGGGTGTGAATCATCCAATTTTTGGACTCCTGAAGCCAACCCCAGGGTCTCTTTAAAGTAATATTTGGGCTCCTGCTGCTGCTGCTGCCAACTCCAGGGTGTGAATCATCCAATTTTTGGGCTCCTGAAGCCAACTCCAATGTCTCTTTAAAGTAATGTTTTGGCTCCTGCTGCTGCTGCTGCCAACTCCAGGGTGTGAATCATCCAATTTTTGGGCTCCTGAAGCCAACCCCAGGGTCTCTTTAAAGTAATATTTGGGCTCCTGCTGCTGCTGCTGCCAACTCCAGTGTGTGATTCATCCAATTTTTGGGCTCCTGAAGCCAACCCCAGTGTCTCACGAAGCTCCGATGACAGATGCAGGCGATCAGTGGAGTTGGGCTGGGGGGGCAGATGATCAGAGCCATCTGCCCCCTCTGACCTGCCTCCACTGATCACCTGCATTGACTGAGCTTCTCGGCTCAGATGTGGTGTTGACTGACAGGTGATGTCACAAAGGGGCAGGGCTAAAAGCAGTGAACCAGGAAGTGAGTGAGAGGGCAATTTCTCGCCCTCTCCTCACTACGGAAGAGCCCGGGAGGGGGGCGATCAGAGGCCCCCCAGTAAAGAGGAGAACCTGTGGGAGGGATCGCTGCCACAGGTGAGTAAATGTCTTTTTTCTTTACAGTAAACAGCAGCGTCCGAAGCACAGGGGGGTGCTATTACGGGCGCCCTCCTGAAGCGAGAAGAGGCCCGGAGGTGGGGGGGATCAGATGCCCCGGCAAGATTAAAATTTCTTACATTGTAAGTAGAGATGAGCGAATTTTTAAACATTTCAATTTGGTCGATTCTCCAAATTTCCCCCCAAAATTTATTTGCGGTGAGTCGCTATTAAAAACAACTATTTCTGGCCTACAGAGAGCCTCAATAGGGTTGTAGAACACTTTGCCTTGCTGTAACATGCATAGAGTGTGTGGTGGGGTAGTGAAATAATACCGCAATGCAGTATGACATGCAGATCAGAGGCTGCGCTATTAGAATCACTGTCGCAGAGTGGAATTATGACAGAGCCTTGAGGTGGCATCAGTATGAGGATACCATATAGTGGCTGAATGACACAGCCTGGAGGTGGCAGCAGCAGTATGAGGAGACCATATAGTGGCTGAATGACACAGCCTGGAGGTGGTAGCAGCATATAGTGGCTGAATGACACAGCCTGGAGTTGGCAGCAGCAAGAGGAGACCATTTAGTGGCTGAATGACACAGTGTGGAGTTGGCGGCAGCATATAGTTGCTGAATGACACAGCATATAGTGGCTGAATAATATAGCTTGAAGGTGGTGGCAGCAGTATGAGAAGACCATATAGTGGCTGAATGACACAGCCTGGAGGTGGCAGCAGCATATAGTGGCTGAATGACACAACTTGGATGTTGGCAGCAACATGAGGAGACCATATAGTGCCTGAATGACACAGCGTGGAGGTGGCAGCAGCATGAGGAGACCATATAGTGCCTGAAAGACACACCCTGAAGTTGGCAGCAGCATGCGGAGACTATATAATGCCTGAACAACACACCCTGGAGTTGGCAGCAGCATGAGGAGACCATATAGTGGCTGAATGACACAGCCTGGAGGTAGCAGAAGCATGGGGAGACCATATAATGGCCGAATGACACAGCGTGGAGTTGGAATCAGCATGAGGAGACCATATAATTCCTGAAAGACACAGCGTGGAGGTGGCAGCAGCTTGAGGAGAACATATATGTTATGCTAAGAATATTATTAAAAGTTGTATGTAATGCATTTCCTCAATACTCACTTGTGGACTGATGTAGAGGAATGTCTGTAACTGGGAAGCAGCACCTTAAATCTGTTTTGCACTATCCATATTTGTGAATTGTTGGTGTGGCACCATGATTAATCTACCTTGATGCATCAGGCATTGGTGGGTGGAAATTCTGACTGATCCATGCCTGAATCATCTTCACAAACGTTGGTCTCGCCACATTTTTTGTGAGCAGATGAGTTCTCCTTAGGGTTACCATGGCCCCCTGCGAGAGGATAGACGATGGCGCGGATCGGCCAACTGACTTCGTAGGATGTCTCTGTAGTAGGTCAGTTTGTTCTCCCTCTCAGTGGGTGAAAAAAGGCCCACATTTTGTTGAGAGCAAGAAGTTGAATGGTGATAATTCGCAGTAACTACACAAGCACGTGAGCATGCATCGTGCCATGTGTGCAAGTGACTCGGAGTGACTACCTGCCTCCATCTCCACTGCATACTGCCACGGTGTGTCTGGGTCCTCTGTCTCGCCTTCCTTACAAACCTCTTGCTCCTCTGGCTGCTCCTGCTCCTCCTCTCTCTCTAGTCAGATGACTAGAATAACCGCCAATTTTGTGAAACCTAAACAGTGCTCCACTGTGCCCCTCTCCCTCCTCCTTCTCCTCCAGTTCAGCCCCCACAAGGTTCATGTGGTTGTGAGATGTAGGTGCCACATCCAGTGCCCTGACCAGCCATGGTTTCCAAAACGCGTTGTAATAGATGAAGCAGTGGAATGACGTTGTTCATCCTGTAATCCTGGCGTCTGACTAATAAAGTGGCCTCCTCAAAGGGCCTGAGCAAACGGCAGGTATCACATATGAGTTGCCACTGGTTTACATTGAAGTTACACATGGTAGTCCCCCTATTCGCTTGGATCATCAAGAAATCGGTGATGGCTTTTCTCTGTTCGTATAGTCGGTCCAACATATACAGGGTGGAATTCCAGTGTGTGGAAATGTCACAAACCAGACTATGTTGGAGGATACCGTTCTGATGTTGCAGCTCAAGGAGGGGTATGCTTTGTCGTGTACGAGTGGCTGAAGTGCATGCAAAGTTTCCTTCCCATTGTTAGGATGTCTGGCAGATGGGGGGGGGGGAGACTTCAGGAAATGCTTGACAACCAGATTGAACATGTGTGCCATACAGGGTGCATGGCTCAGGCTTCCGTGTCGCAACACAGACAAGATGTTCTTCCCGTTGTCGGCCACTATGGTTACCATTTGCATTTTTCGTGGAGTAAGCCATGATCTGATTTCTTGATTTATGAATTTTAGCAGTTCCTTCCCTGTGTTACTCCATTCGCCAAGGCAAACCATGTGAAGAACAGCGTGACACCGCTGTGCCCTGCACACATGGTAGGCTGGAGGGGCACTGAGACTTGTTCGTGCAGTGAAGATTGAGGACACAGTGGAAGATGAGGAGGCGGAGTTGCACACTGTCACAGGAACAATGGCCTGAGAGCATGGAGGCGGAAGCGGCTTGACCTGTCCAAGTTGCTGTTCTGACTGTGCAGGAACCCCATTCACCCAGTGGGCCATAAAGGAGATGTATTGACCCTGACTGTAGTTAGAGCTTCACACGTTGGTGCTGCCATGCACTTTGGTACACACCGACAGGCTCAAGAACTGGCCCACCTTCTGCTCAACAAAACTGTGCAGGGCTGTTAATGCCTTCTTGGCTTGGGACCAGGTGGCTTGGGACTCTCCACCTCAGCTTGGCACCAGCCATCAGTTCTCTGAAAGGTGCAAAGTCCACCACTTGAAAGGGAAGAGACTGCAGCACCAGCAACCTGGACAGAAGCACATTTAGTTTCTGCGCCATTGGATGAGTGGGTGCATACTTCGCTGATGGATTGCTGGCAGAATGACTTACTCAGATTAGAAGGAGCAGGAGCATCTGGAGCAACAGAGGATGGGTATTACACACAGCTGAATTCAGCTGAAGTGGTGGAGCCTTAGCCAGCTGAAACATAGAGCGAAAGGTATGCTGCGGCGATGCAGGTGTCTACCACGGACCCAGGCACATTTGGTTCCAGACTTTCCACGCCTGCCACTATGCTAACTACCAACCATGCTACCACTTTGCTGCCTCAACTGCTGACTCACAGGCAACCTGCAACCCTCTTCTCCTGATGTTGATGAAGCCCCTTCTGCACCTGGCTTCCCAGCGCGATCGGCTTCATCCTCATCGAGTTGTGTCTGCACGTCACTGATGTCCTCCTCAGGTTCCTCAACAGTGTCTGCTTCAGGAGCCTGAATGCTCACAACACCACCTCCCACGCCACTCTCCTCATCACTACTTGCCCGCCTAGCGGAGGAATTGTCGGATGTCTCCTCCACTTCTTGGCTGGGCAGTAGCTGCTGACTGTCCTCTATCAGATTGTCCTCACTGAACAGTAGAGCTGAATCCAAAGCATAAGATACTTCACTGGGGGAGGGAACAGCATAGGACAGAGGCAATGGGAGGACAGGGACTGCTCCCAGGTCATGGCAACTGAGGGTTGTGTCTGAGGGACCCATCGACAGTTGACTGGGGGTGTCAGATGTCACTTGGGATGAAGTCGATGACCGTGTTAGCCAATCAATGATGGCAGATGGGTTGCTGGTCGAGACACGACCGCTAGCTGATACTGGGAGATCAGGCCTCTTGCTTCGACTCCTGCTGCCACTCACCCCTATTCTGCTGTGACCTATGCCTGATTAATTAAGGCCTCTGCCACTACTCTGTGCACATCCTGGCATTTCTCTGCCTGACATATGTAGTGCATATATGAGGGGACGACAATGCACTACACTACACTTAAAACAGGATTTGTCTACAACAGCAGCAGGTGTGTAACTGTGTCTGGCCTTTAACAGTAACTAGGCCCTGAAAACAGGAACAAAATGGTGCAACTCTCAGATGTACGTATGTGGATGCACTCATGAGGGCAGTTCAATGCGCTCCAGTACACTTAAAACAGTATTTTTGAACAAGAGCAACATGTGTGTGATTTTGTCTGGCCTTTCACAGTAAATTGGCCCTGAACACTTTAACAGGAACAAAATAGTACAACTCTCAGATGTACGTATGTGGTATGCACTGATGAGGGAAGTTTAATGCTCTCTAGTAGACTTAAAACAGTATTTTTGGACAACAGCAGCAGGTATGTAATATTGGGCGGGTGTGTAATTATGGCTGGCCTTTCACAGTGACTAGGCCATGAAGATTTTAACAGCAACAAAATGGTACAACTCTCAGATATATGTATGTGCTGTACACTTATTAGGGGAGTTCAATGTGCTCCAGTAGGTTTCAAAACAGGATTTCTATACAACAGCAAAAGGTGGGTACTTTTGGCAGGTGTGAAATTTTGTCTGGCCTTTCACAGTAACTAGACCCTGAACACTTTAACAGGAACAAAATGCTACAACTCTTAGATGTAGGCATTTGCTATACACTTATTATGGGAGTTCAATGCGCTTCAGTAGGCTTTAACCATTTTGTTGCCAAGCTCGTAACACGTGCTTGACTTTCACCTCAGCTAAATTAAAAAAATGTAAATAAACACTCACCTGACACCTGGTCTGATCTACCTGGTTCTCCGCTTCACGCGGGGATAATCCGATCGCCCCCAGGGCTCTTATGACTTTTTGTGGCTCCCGAAATACCCGGCCACCAGCTGGGTCTCCTCTTCACCGGGGGAACCTCCGATCGCCCCCGGGCTCTTGAGAAGAGGATGCCCTCTCCCTCACTTCCTGGATCGCAGGCTGCTAACCCTGCCCATTGTGGGCGGCGTGGATGACGTCATCTATGATGTCACCGGCAGCCGGCATTTCTCTTCCTCCTCGAGAAGCTCAGTAGCTCCGGGTGTTCGGAGGAGGAAGGCTGGAAAGCAGCCTTCCTCCAGCAATCTCCCATGAGCTGTCATCGGAGCTTCTTGGGACATGATTGCCGGAGGATAGCAAAGGATCGGAGGTGAAAGTGAAAAAGTAGTGAAAAAAAAATGTCATTTTTTTAATTATGTGTGGTGTGTTTATTTTTACTGTTAGCCTCTTGTGAACTGGTAAGGGGTCCATGAGACCCCTATACCAGTTCATAAGGCTAGGGGCTCGCAAGTCACCTGCAGCTAGTGGATGACATACAATTTACCCCCGGCACCCCAATTACCTGCCTCTTCAAAGCCCATGGTTGGCAGAAGAGCCATGGAGGCTATGTGGTCTTGTAACTGGCAAGGCAGGGGGGAGTGATTGGTGAGGGAAGGAGAGGAATGGGAGGTATTAAAAAAAAGAATACATTTTTTTTTCAGAGTGTGTGTCTTTTTATATTTAACACATTGTGAACTGGTAAAGGGCCCATGAAACCCATATACCAGTTCACAAGGCTTAGGGGCTGGCAAGTCCCCTGCGGCTAGTAGGTGACTTGCTATTAACTCCCAGCTCCCCATTACTTGCCCCCCAAAGCCAAGGAGGGGGCAGAATTGCCCGGGCCAATTTAGGCAGTGCAGGCTTGTAGCCGGCAGGGCGGGGGGCCACCAATGCTGGCCCTCGGGAGAGGGGCCGCCAGTTTGGGGGGTCTTCTGGGCAAAAATGGGGGGGCTACCGACACATATTCCAGCCCAGGGGGGGCCTCCCATTGTTTGATTCAAAGTAAGCACTTCTTTGTTGTTTGTTGTCTATGTCTGCTCTCCTATTCTGAGTGGCTTTGAATATTTTGCACAGGTTTTATTTGTTATTAGGTATAGGTTTATATTAGGTAGTTGTTATATTAATTTATAGTCAGGATAGGTTATATATATAATATGTAAATTATTTATAAATATCCACAAAATCACTATGGATTATATTGTGTATTAGATTGTATTGTTGATAACCATGCATATGGCTCAGTAATTGTTCTTAACATGGTTTTAATATATGCTACAATAAAATGGATTTGTAAATTTACCTTTTGAGTGCAACAGTGAGTCTCTGTGTGGTCATCTGGCAGGGTGTTAAGAGGTCACCCTACATAATAAATTGGGTTTCATTGGGCAATAACCCACAGAGCAGTGCACCTGCATAAATATTGGTCAGTGCTGCCCACACCCTCTTCCCCTTTCCCGTTGCCCAACGGGTGCTAATTAGTAACAGTAATTTTACTTGAAAATTTCGGCTCTGCAGACAAAGTGCGCAATTTTTCAACCAAAACAACCCTTTACATTTGGAATATCCCCGATAAACCATATATTCCCTGAAAGTACACATGTTAAGCTTTCTAAGAGTACCTGGCTTGTTGTAGTAGGCTCACCTTTCTGGAAGTAATCCCTCGAAGAATTCTTAGGTTGCACAGGGTTTCCCTAAAAAAAATGAATAAAAAAACTGAATAAATAACATGTTTTCCTAAAAGATAAATAAGCAAACAAGAAAAAACAAGCTAAATCTGAAAGCGCAAGGTCCGCCGAGCAGAACAATACCCAACATAGGTACTATTAACCCTTTTAATTGCCAGCCTACTTAAAGTTTTGTCACCCTCTGTTGACAGGTCATTTTTCCCCATTTTGCGCCATGTTTAACCATGATTTTTGCCGGAATTTTCAGGAAAATATATATATATTTTGCAGCAGAGTTTAGTCATGTTTGTAATTTTTCTACTGTTTTTTAAATATTTTTGCGCAAAAAACAAAAAAATAAATAAAATAATATTTTTTAGACAATTGTCCCCTTTATTTTAAATAAAACATTTTTTTTATTAATGAAAACCATATTGCATGTGAAAGCCCCATTTCTCCTGATTACAACGGTACAACATATGTATCGGTAGCCCCCCCATTCTTGCCCAGGAGACCCCCCAAACTGAAAAGAGCACTTTATAACATTTACAAATAAAATACTACTATCCACACTATAAACATAAGGGGTTAATTAACCCCTGCGGGGGGCCCTTTTTTGCAGGAATTTTAAGGGTTAAAAACCCTTAAAAATCCCCCCAAAAATTACGTGGGGCCCCCTTACCCATCATAATCGGCCCGGGACCAGCTATAGGGGCTTGTAGGAACAGGGCGAAGGGGCCAGTTTTGGTGGCCCCCCGCCCTGCCGGCTACAAGCTCCGTGGGCCGGGCTCTTATGTCCCCCCTGGGCTTTAGGGAGGCAGGTAATTGGGGGTGCCGGGGGTTAATGGCAAGTCACCCGCTAGCCGCAGGTGACTTGCCAGCCCCCAGCCTTGTGAACTGGTATAGGGGTCTCAAGGATCCCTTATCAGGTCACAAGGGGTTAAAAGTAAAAACAAACACACAGACACATGGAGAAAAAATATTTTATTTGTTTTTTTTTATACTTACCTCCCATCCATCCTGGAGCACTGTGTCCCACGCTGATCATTCTGGCTTCTGCTCTCCTGATCGCTGGCCAGAGGAGGGGGGGCAGGAGATCAGAGCATCCCCTGCCCCTCCACTGCTCTGCCCAGCGATCACCAGGGCATCTGACAGCTAAGCCGAGGAGAGCTGGGACGACACTCGGGAGTGACGTCATAGATGTACATATGTGCTCTACACTAATTAGGGGAGTTCAATGAGCTACAGTAGGTTTTAAACCAGGATTTGTCTACAACAGCAACAGGTGTGTACTTTTGGACAGGTGTGTAATTTTGTCTGGCCTTTCACAGTAACTAGGCCCTAAACACTTTAACAGGAACAACTTGGTACAACTCTTAGATGTATGCACAGGTTACACTTAATAGAGGATGATACACTTTTAGTGCTCTGCTCACCCTAACTGGCTGGCTACTACTAGCTCTTGTAAAAAAAAAAAGCCTTTTGAGTTGTACACAACAGTTCTGCAACACACTGTGTCCCAAGCCCTCTCCCTTCCCTATCACTGCTTCTATGCTTGAATTTGGCTACTGAATCGCTGCTACTGCACACTGTCCCTGTGGTGAATTGCTGTTGCTGCACTCTGCCACTGTGTCTAAAACGTTCTCACTTCCCTATCACTGCTTCTATGCTTGAATTTGGCTGACACGTGAATCGCTGCTACTGCACACTGTCCCTGTGGTGAATCGCTTTTGATGTACACTGCCACTGTGTCTCTCCCTGTCTCTGTCCCTCTCTCTGTCACTCACTCTGTCTCTCTCACTCTGCAATACAACTCTGAAATGAGTGGCCGCAAGATGACCGCTGATTATATAGGGCTGTGACATCACCATGGTGGCTGGATGCTGATAGACTGCATATGTGGCCAAAGAAAGCAAAACAAACCCTAAATGTTTTTTAAATATATAAATTCAAAGAACACTAAATCAGAGCAGATAGGTGCCCTACTTGATGATCATCAATGGTAGATATAGTTTTACAGGATTTTGCAAAAGCATTTGACACTGTCCCCTATAGACGCTTATTGGGAAAATTGAGATCTTCGGGATTAGAAAATACAGTTTGTAACTGGATTGAAAACTGGCTGAAGAATTGTGTGCAGAGAATTGTGGTTAATGATACCTACTCTGAATGTTTACTGGTTGTAAGTGGTCTACCCCAGGGTTCAGTCCTGGGCCACTTTTATTCAACTTGTTTATAAATGACATAGAAGATGGATTTAGAAGCACTGTCTGGGCATCCACTTGGCAAATGAAGTTCAATGTGGAGAAATGGAAAGTCATGCACTTGTGGTCTAACAAACTGAAGGCCACATATATCCTTGGGGGAGTAAAACTGGGAGAAACACTTGTTGAGAAGGATCTGGGGGTACTGGTAGATCACATGCTAAATAACAGCGTGCAATGTGAAGCAGCTGCTTCCAAGGCCCACAAGATATTATCATGCATTAAAAGAGGCATGGGATCAAGGGATAGGGATGTCATTTTGTCTCTTTACAAGACACTGGTGCGCCTTCACCTGTAATATGCCATCCAGTTCTGGGCACCCGTTCATAGAAATGACGCTCTGACAATGGAAGGGTACAGAGGAGAGCCACCAAACTAATAAGAGAACTGATCTTAGTTATGAGGAAAGATTACGAGATATAAATCTGTTTAGTCTTGAGAGGAGACAACTGAGGGGGGGACATGATTAACTTGTAGAAATATATAAATGGTCAATACAAAAAATATGGGAAACACTCCGTTTCAGGTAATATCCTCTAAAGACAAGGCACTCCCTTTGACTGGAAAAAAAGAAATTCAGTCTCGACAATCATTATTTACCATAAGAACTATAAATCTGTAGCCTCCCACAGAAGCTTGTTACAGCATCAACCACTGACAAATTCAAAAAAGGATTAGATGCTCATTTAGAAGAAAATAACATTAACAGCTACTATTAGCTGTTATCAGTAAAAACCAACCCCAACACCCTTGGCTGAACTTGATGGACAAATGTCTTATTTCAACCGTATTAACTATGTATAAAGAAAGGCCCTCTCCTTGTAAACCACAACTGTCACATAATTTCCCAGATACCATCTACATGTATGTCCAAAGACCTTTGAAGCGGCATTCACTGTCACTGGCCAAGAGACAACCCTTTCCAGGTGATTTATGTTCTGTATTATCATTGAGTGCAATATAACACACAGGACTGTTTACACATTGCTGTCAATAGGCCAATGCAAGAGATAAGAGCTTCATTTTAATACAACTGCACCTAGTGAGACAGTTTGTGCCTATTAATACAGTATAGAAACACGGTATAAGCCATTGCTATTATTTTCTATTTTATTATATGGTAAGCTGCATTTTTGTAGAACAGTGTATGAGACAACTTTTTAATGCATTTACAAGCATGTTAAAACACTTCAGCTTGATTTAGTGGTGTAGTAGTTTTAGTAGTAGTAATAGTAGTAGGTTTAGTAGTAGTAAACTTTAATCAGATGCAGAATGTGCTCCAGGTTTTTCTAACTGCCAGTGCTTGAAAAAGTTTCTTAAGTCCACATGCTATTTTAGTTTTGCAACACTGATCTAAACTTTCAACTAATGTGGCTACTCAAACCTGTAGCCACTACACAAATATTTCCAGAGGTGGAATTATAATGTTTAACTACTGGTTCCCTATACATAAAGTGCAGCACATATTTATATGTTTAATATAAATGTTTGCATACAACCTAACGAAGAACAAATTGTGTAATACTATTAAAATGTGTCTATGCAATATTAACATAACTTATTTCTGCCAGTTCTTCCCGGTTCTGAGATCTGCTGCAATTTTAACAACTAGTTCTGCAGAACCAGGGAGAACTTGCTGAATCCTACCCCTACATGTTACAGACCCTTAAAGCACTATAGTCAAGTCAGCCAACATCCTTTAGTGTATGACTGGTAATCACAAAATTTCCAGTGACCAATCAGGTATGCCAAGTGGGCTTGCACACAAAACCATAATGACTCCTGATAGTCACATGTTTGGCTGCAATTTGCTGTCAAACATGTGAATGAGGAAGTGGTGACTTGACTATATTGTCCATTTTAAAAATGCCAAATACACTTCCAATTTACCCACTAAAAGTCACCATCAACTGCAGGTTGCTCTGCATACCTGTCAAGTTTTTACTTACCGGCTTGCTGTATGACCATTTACCCATAAGACTAGGAGGCCGATTCATCAATAGCGCCAGGTAGCGACAGATGAGCGACTGTAGCGTGATTTTTTCAGCGCCAGCCAGTATTCGCTGTGCTTGGCCGGCGTTAGCTTGATGACAGCGACTCAGTCGGTGTGCGGTAATGTTGAATACGGGCTGGGGTGTCGCTGTTTCACAGGTCCAGCGTTGTATGTGAGCGCCTGACAACGAATGGCCAGAGCGAACGGCTAGCTTCATATTCATCAAAAAATCACGCTCCGAATGTGCTGTCGCTGTCCATTCCTTGTTTAAACCCCAGAGCGCTGGCGGCGATGTGTATTAACTAGTTTTTAACCCCTAAACAACCATATTTTTTGAATGTAACATTATACATGTTTTTAGAATCATTTTGTAATATGAATACATTAATCTCAGACCTGTTAGATCAATTCTGCACATATTTTTTTTTTTTTTTTTTTAGACTTAAAAATAAATCCTAACATTGCAGAAGTGGTCTCCGATTTTTTGACATTAAAAAAAAAATTAAAAAAAATAATACCAATTAATTATGATTAATTATAGCTTGCTCCATTGAAATGCATTGGACATCGCCAGGGAGCGACAGCTCATACCTGGCGCTGTGAGGGAATTTGCAGCGGCGCTGTTCGGTCCAGGCGGCTTCATGATGAATGCCGCGCTAGCCGTCGCTCTCGCCGGCGCTAGCCTCATTTTGCTTGATAAATGCGTCATTGTGACCGCCGCGGGCGTACTTGAGTCGGTAGTCGCCGTTAGCTGCCGCTACCTGGCGCTCGTCAGACACTACCCGGCGCTATGGCTTGATGAATAAGGGCACAGGAATTGGCTATTATAAGAGCATTATGAATATCTTGTATGTATCTTGGAATTAAGTGAAACATATGTATTATATTTATAACAATAGCTGACTGCCCTTGTCTTTGTTCCAGGCTTACTTTATAATGTATTAACACACAAACTCATATATATATATAGCAAAAATAGCTATAGCTACTTTACTTAGAGAATATTAGTCATTAACCACATAGTCACATAGATTTAATATTAATCATTACTCACATCAATCTTCCATTCAATAAGACAAATGTTTTTTTATAATCTTTCATGATGGTATGAATTTGTTTTTCAGCACATTAAAAAAGGCAATACTCATCTTTATCTACCTGTATCAGCTAGCACAGTGTTCAGTGTACCTGCTGCCAAGATCTAGTCCCATTGTGTGCATGTGCATGAAAATTCTTCTGGAAGTATTCAACCCATATGCTGGCACTTTACTGCAATATAGGAGGTGTGCCAGTGACTGCATCAGTGTGCTTCCTCTGTGCTAGGCATTGGTGTGCACAAACATGTTGCAGAACTATTCTTCAAGATCAATGTTACTAAACCCCAAGGAAGCATTAATACTGAATGTAGCATGCACCCCCACCACCATGACGATCCCCTACCTATTAACAGTAACAGACAGTAATAACAACACCCATCCAGTTAACCTCATTATAAACAAAATGATTGTACATTTGTCCACAGATAACTCCCAAAGTTTATGTAAACGTGGTCGTATCAGCGAAAGTAATAGTTTTACAAGTGGTCCTGAATTAATGCTTGTTTTGGTGGTAGCCAGTGGGGTCTATATTTTGAATGGCCCATTTTTTCAAAGCAGTCAGAGGTCAGAAAATTAATTGATTTTTTTAGCCTACTGCCAGAGGTCTGAACATTTGATGCTTAAGTAACAATGACAAGTTTTGGGATCAGCAAGAGATTAAAATGTTTAAATGCAATCCGTGTATGTAACATATCCTAGAAGCATGCCCTAAGCTGCCCGCTGGTAGTCCCAGACTTGGCATAAAGGTAGCAGAGGGCGGACCTGGAAAACTAAGCAAGACTAGCAGAGGTAGACATATGCAGGGACTTTACAGAAAGCAAGAACTGGACAAATAGAAGAAGGGTGGAGCCCCAAACAAGAACTACAGAAGGCCAATAGCCCAACACAGAGTACACAAGGCATTTAGCCAAATATATATATATTAGCTAAATAAATAGTAGCCACTAAGACCACAAGGACATACCAGAATGATCCAGCAAGGAGGCAGGGTTACACAGGTGCTTATCAAGTCACACAGAGGAACAATGAGGAACATCTGGGTGTGAGCAGAGGCATCACACATACTGCAGAAAGAAAAGCCAGACATCCTCACAGTCAAGACACATATGTGATGCGTATAACCATGGGTAGGTACATGGGTTTAAGGAGGCTTTGTTACATAGTGGGATCAGGGACCTTCTTTATTTCACTAGAAATAGATAGCCACAGAGGCCAGATACTCTAGCATAGCAGAAAGACTTAACTTAGACACATTAGAGTCATAGCTGTAGCTCAGAGGAAGTGCATGAGTTGTCATGTAACAAATTAGGAGCTCAGATGCTGGCAAACATCCTCTCATATGTTCCCAACATGTGAGGAATGGTTACAGTGGTCTGACAAACAACCAAGGTTACAAGGAACCCTAACTCATTAAATTGGAGTAATAATAGTCTATAAAAATGGTAGGGTAGGAACACTTATATTATCATTCACTCATCTTTATTATAGTAACCAGGAGTGCAGTATAAGTTAATGATGAGGAAGACATCAGCAGATGAGAGAGGAATACAGCCAAGCTGTGTAACTTTGCCCAAAGTACTGAGCCTTACACCGAGGTGCTTGTGGATGAAGCTAAGGCCCAAGTGACTATTCCGAGCAGGGCAGACGCTAGCACAGGGCAAACCTGGGCAATTGCCAGGGCCCCTGGCCTCTTCAGGGGCCCACTCAGGCTCACACTTGCCCATGGTATTATTTTACAGTGGGCTTGAACCACCAAATAACGGGTGCTGTGTTCAGACCTGCTCATGGCTGGCCTCAGCAACAGGGGATAATCAGCAACAAAGGAAGAGGTGGCATGGAATGGATGGCAGTTGATGGAAGCTCAGAAGGTGGGGAGAACCAGATGACAGCTAACAAGGACTGGAGCAGCAGAAGATGACCCATTTGTGGCAGCTGAGCTGAAAGGTTACATCATGTGACTCACCACTTTGGGGTCCACTAAGACTCTCTTGCCTAAGGGCCCCCACAAACCTGGAGCCGGCCCTGATTCCAGGGCACGGAACATGCTACTAAAAAGAGATCCAGTCCTGAGAGCTGTGGATTACAAATATGGATTACAATAGTGAATTGTATTTAAGACTTGCTGAAAGTAGATGTACGATCTGACTGCCAATAAAGTGAGTACATCTTTGTTTAAGAGACTGTCTCCTGTAAAGTGTGTGCCCTGCCAGTGTCCTAAAGACTGTTAGCCTTCCTACCACACATCACTCCCACGAGGCCCTCAGAGCCCAGCTTTACTAAATGAACTCCCCATACCCCTGGGTGTTAACCCCTTGGGCATGTGTGTGCTACACATATATCATAACAGAGTGTGTAACAAGGAATCACACTCTGATAACACAAGCCCAGTGATGGTAATCCTCACAACTCGAGGCTGGGCTAGACAGTACAGCATTGGTAAAATGGGGCCAGTTTCTGCTGCTGTTCCTGAGTGACAAAGAAGTAGATATGGGTCAGGGTTCAGTGTATCTGCTGGAATAAGGGGCACAGTCCAAGTAGAACTAAGCCTGCTTGCATAGGCAGTGTGTAGCTGTTTGTGGATGTGCATCTGGTTGGCACAGTGGATTAAAAAACAAGTTCATCATGTTTCAGATACTGTATTGGCTGCTCTACTGTTGTAGAGGTAGTGTTGGCAGAAGCCATAAAGTGATGACTCATCCCTCCCCATGAAATGTGTAGAAGGTTGGGTACCTATATTGTAAATTTCAATTTGACATCCCTTTGTTTTTATAGTAAGGGTCCAAATCCAACAGTCATACCTTTCTGTGAAACTAATAAACAATACACAGGTCTAGATATAGGCAGCAATGCAGACAGCTAGCCATGCTGTCCAGCATCACTGAGTACTCACTCAGTTGTTCTAATCAGGGCAGTTTCTAGGCAAAATAGCTCTCATTGCAGGAAGGAAAATTTGAATTTGCCTCCTTCACACCCGTCGGTTGGTGCTACTGCTGCCCCATACCAATATTTTTTGCTGTAATTCCTTCTTAGAAGCAGGCAGTGCCTCCTTCCCATGACAAAGCCCAGTATGGGGACATGAGGGGCCTGACATATGACCTGCACCACTAACAGTGACCCTGACATGTAGAAAACAAGATAAAGGTGTCCCCATGGCTTTGGCATCCAGGGTGACTGTCCTGCTCGCCCTCCCCTAGAAACAGTCCTGGTCCTATTCTCCACCCTGTACTGCTATGGTTGGTTCTAGCCAGCATTGTCACTGTCCTCCTCAGATGAAGATCATCTTCATCATCATCTTTGCCATAATGAGTGTTCACCTCATCCCTAGCTGTGCCTGTGTAAACTCCAGCTTTCCCTTCCTTTTCACTTTCCACCTTCCTCCACTTCCCCAACTACCTTCAGGTAGAGAGCAATATGATATCGGTGATGCTGCAAACATCTCCTCCTCATCACCCGATCCATTATCATCATCACTATTCCCACCATTTTTTCAGACTGTAATATGTCATGCCACCCTGTATGATTCTCTGCTCTATATGTCCCCTGTGTGCCACTACCAACAAGCCTGCCAGTGCCCCTAACACCACACCAATGAATCTAGCATTGTGTTCAGGATGGGGGCACAGATCTGAAAAAAAGCAGGGGATTCTCTTTATTACTAAGCAGCCAAAAAGGGTGGAAACAATGCCAGAATGTAACAATATTCAGCTAGCCAAATTTGGAGGCTGTAAAGTTGTCTGTATAATGGGCAATCTGCTCAAATAGCAATGAGCTGTTTTTACTCGAAACATGTAAATAAAATAATTTGAACCATAAAGTGAGTTTTGATCACAGTGTGTGTGTAATATGTAATATGGTATTGTCAGCATTCAATGTTATATTCTATTTTTTTATGTGTGAGGTGTACTGGCAGGGGCGGGGCTTGGCCCAGTTATCAGATAGAGAGAGTATTTAAGAGTACAGCTGGAGAGTGTCTGAGAGAATAAGCTGATCAGAGATACGTGAAATCGAGCCCCGCAATTGGCCCTCCCGCAGTCAAGTGGTCCACAGGTCTCCATTGGGTATCCAGCAACCACATGATCATGGTGGTACTTACAAATTTTAAGCTGAAGAAACAAAGGTGAAATGCTGCAGCTGGCAGGGTATAAGGCAGTAAGGTAAAGGGGAAGACCATGGCTCTTAATTATCTCTATTTAATATTGATTGCTTTAAAGGTCCCTGGTATGTCTGGCTAGATAATGCAAGACCTTTAATCTGCCAAGACATACCAGCCTTTATTAAAGCTACCTGGTCCAGATAGAATACAAAAGCACATATAACCTGGTACAGTATTTAATCTGAGAATGCAACGGTTGGGGTAGAGTAAAAAAATGTTAATGAAACACAACACAGTGATAAATAGGCCACATTCTAAAACTAGCATTAAGGTTCCAGAGGTTTGTGGGTTTGTGTTAATTAGGATTGCCTATGCAACTAACATTTACTGTTGGTGTACAAAAGTGTCCAACACACATTAGGTTTTTAGCAATAGAAGAACACTAAGGAAAATCATTTATCTGAGTGATACAACTATTCATGTAGCTACCAAACACTAGAAGGCATAAAATTCCACTTACTTGAAAATATTTAATTGGTAACATATTCTTTGTGAATGCCAGATTCTTCCAGGATCTTCCAGTAACTGTCTGCAATATGTATTATAGAAGGATAAAAAAATATAATTGGACTCAAAAATAAAATTTACAAATCAAAGAGCAGTTTTGTCCTCAGTTAAGGACACTTCTTGGACGCCAATCTTTAAATGATTTAATCAGCGATAACTTTGATCCTCTTGCATAAACTAATCTGGCTCCCTTTTTCCTATGGCATAAACTGTAAAACCTTTTGTGCCAGTATTTCCCAATATGTTGTTGGCATTGCTAGATTAAGTGTGGCTAGATTAAGTGTGGCTGAGGCCCCTGGGCACAAAGTATGGTGGAGGCCCCCATACAGTAATTATTCCCCCTTTTTTAAGTAACTGTCACTCACAAGCCATGGCATCTAAATATACTAAACAGTAATAGCAATATAATTTAGTAATAATGAATGTACTAATTTACAATATATAGCACAATATGTTAGGCCACATGTGAGTACAGGTGAGTACAAACATTGTACAATTGCTGATCTACTGTCAACCTGATCTGGCTTACTCGAGCTTTATTTACCATGTATAAAACTGCCCTATTGAACAGGGCCCTTCCCGCCAAAGTTTGGGTCTGTTTTAAGGTCAGAAGGAGATCAAACCATATCCGTGCACTTTTGTGCCAGGAGGGTTCCTGGTCCCCAGGGGCACTAAACTAACCCAACCTACCCCCTCATGCCATACTTCCCATTTCCAAGCAGAGTGGCATCCAATGGGGACAGAAATAGTACATACACTCGCAGCAACAGCATTTAGCACAATAGCAGTAGGGCAGCTCTGAAGTGTGCATTCCTATTTCCTGCCTCCACCATATATATCTAACTATGGCCTTCCATCTTGCAGTGTGGCACTTACCTCCACCTTCACTGCCGGTCTCTGTTGTCTTCACTGAGCAATCATAGCTGCTGCTGTCTTCATGTCTTCATTGCCTGGTCCTCGCTGCTGCCACTGGGTCCTCTGCTCTTCTGTGCCATCACTGCTCTCAAACAGCAGCCCATCTCTGCTCCTCACTGCACCCCATCTATGCCCTGCTCCCTACTGCACCCCCATCTCTCCACTCTGCTTCCACTGCTGGTGGGGTTAAAAAAAAGTTTCAAGGGGCTTAATGCTGTGGGAGTGTTGGCTGGAGGCACTCTACAGCTAAGCGCATTAAAAAAGCTCTTGACGCTGGGTCAGGAGCTCAGCTGAGCTCAATAACAATGCCACCTGCGGGTTTTGTGGCTGGTGCTGGCTTACTGTAAAAGAGCAGCCAGTTAGGCTCTTAGCTGTTCCTGCTTAGTGATTCCTGCACTGCATGTCACAAAGGGGTGGGGCGTGAACAGGGAGCAGGGAACAGCAGATAGCCAAACTGGGCACCAGAGGAATCAACTGAGATGCTGCTCATTTACAGTAAGCCTTTGCCAGCCACAACCCCGCATCCACCACTTAATGCTTCCGCAGGTGGCATCGCAATTAAACTCAGCTGAGCTCTGGTCCCCCCCCCCCCCCCCATCCACCCACATGTGTTAATTTAGTAGATGGAGCTGCACAGCTCCTCCGCCCCCCGCCCCCCCTACACACTGGTGCTGCAGACTGAGCAGAGCCAAGCTGCACAGTACATCTGGCACCTCAAGCTGCTATGGCCGACCACACACAGAAGCTGCGAACAGCATCTTTTTTGTCCCCCATGAGCGCTCACCCTCGGGGAAAGTTGTGGGGGCCACCAAGAGGTAGGGGCCCGCGGTGCATGCCCCTTGGGCCCCCTTTTAATTCGGCCCTGGCATTGCATTTTTTAACCTGGTTTTCCCACAATTCCTGGCATTAACACTTACAACCCAATAATTCAGATGGTCACTTTGGTAATGCCATGTGAAACAACAACACCTCTGTCAAATGCAGTCAGCACCTTCCATAGTTTGCAGCAGTTAATTCCCAAGCAAAAAGGTCCTTACTTATATTCTTAGTGTACATCCCGTCCCGTTCCGAAAGATATCCTTACTCATGGGTTATTCATCTTCACGTAACTGCAGAACAGAAAAAGTGGCCCCTCCCGGCCCATATATACCGAGGCACCTCCCACAGAACCCCAGATTTTCTCTGCAGTCTCGGACTGCCAGGACGAGAAAGTGGCTCTCTCTTTTTCAGACAGGTGAGCGGGGTCTTATGGACCTGTTGAGCTATTCCCACCCGTGCTGACTTTACTATACTGCCTCCCAGCCTTGGCTTTAGCGTTCGGGTGACGGTAGACGGCACCATATTAGGTGCTAAGGAGCTATGCTCCGCCGCAACTCCCCCACCAAAGGGTAGACGGTTCAGACCATTTGTGTGCCTGTCACCCCCCTATCCCTCAATAAGTGGTTTCTCCCGGCCTTTACATTGATTAAGGGAAATTTGTCTAATATCTTAAATCCTCCCACTTCCCTTGCGGTGCATTGGGGGCATCCCGGGTCTGCTTCTGCATTATTCCCATTTGGCCTATTTGAGCCACAATAATCACCATATGGAGGCTTCTCAAGACAATGAGTCCTGGGTTCCTTCGGGACAAGGCCGGTTCTGTATTGATTGTGGGATTTCCCCTGTACCTGGCGACTTCAAGGTCTGTCTCTCCTGCGCCCAGCAGACGGTTGCGCGGTTGTCTGGGATGCCCCTGTTGAGGGCCGCTTCCCCTGAGGCCTTGCCTACTCCCTCTCTCTTGCATTCGGCTCCGGTTGCGGCGAATGCTAGCGGGGATACCCAATCTGATTTTGCTATTAGATTGGCCGATCTGGAGAGGCGGATGGGCGGTTATGAGCTGCGCAAGGCTATTGGCAAGACACGGCATTTCATTGATGATACATATGTTTGCCCTATGACTTCTGAAGCGCTGGAAGAAATTGTTAGGTTTTCCCCTGAGGGGGAATTATTCTTTGAATCTGAGGATCAGAACAGGTCTTTTGATGATCCCAGGACTGGGTCCAAGCCTTGGGATGCAGCTGATACTGACAGGCTACTAGCCCATTTATTTGAAGTGCTTGAAATCTCTCCCCCTGTTGCCCCTCCACAGCAGCAGGGAGAATTATTTTATGCTGCTAAACCACGCTGGGAGTTCCCTGCACAGGCACATTTCAACAATCTCGTTTTACAGGAATGGGAAAAGCCTAGTAGACTTCCAGGTGTACCTAAAAGCTGGGAGAAGAGGTATCCCTTTCCCCTGGAAACTGCTAAATTATGGTGTTCCCCACCAGAGGTTGAGGCACCAATTCTTGGACTATCTCATACCTCTGTGGTACACTCACCTGATACTACCACCTTAAAGGATGTGGAAGACCGGCGCATTGATCAGCTGGCCACTCATGGTTTTGCCTGTGCGGTGACCGCGCTGCGTCCTGTATGTGCATCTGCTATTACAACTGTGGCGATTAGAAGATTGATCAGAAGTGCCTTAGAGGGCGGTTCTGCGACTTCGGGCCGAGATGTATTTAACTGGCTTATGTATTGTGAGGAATTTACTTCATATGTTCTTGCTGCCCTGGAGGATGCCATTAGAATGTGCGGCAGAACCTCTGCCCTGCTGGTTGCTATACGCCGTTCAGTTTGGCTGCGCCAATGGATGGCTGATATTGCTGCTAAAAAGGCTCTTGCTGGGGTCCCATTTAAAGGACTGCGCCTTTTTGGAGAACGTCTGGATCTGTTTGCCAAGGAAGGCAAGCTGCCTCAGCGCAAGAAGCCACTCAGGCTCTTTAGGGGGTCCAGAGTTGCTCCATCCCCCTTTTATTCCCCCAGAAGAGGAAGGGGGGCTCCCCCCGCCGGAGGCCGTGGTGAGTCATGGGGCAGAAGCATAGGACATGGCAGGCCCAGTCCTTCCTGGGGTTCTAAGCCAAATCCTCTCCCAAACCACTGCAGGCATGAAGGGGCGCCCTCACCCATCCGGGTGGGGGGACGGCTTCGGTTTTTTGCTCACATCTGGAGATGTCTTGTCTCAGACCGGTGGATTCAGGAGATAGTCTCCTCCGGTTACAAGATAGAGTTTGCAGCCTGGTCACCCCCAAGATTTAAAAAATCACGGATAGCTCAGGACCCCCTGTCAGCTCAGTATCTGTATCTTGCTGTCCAAAACCTACTGGAATTGGGGGTCATTTGCCTGGTCCCTCTGCGGGAAAGGGGCATGGGCTATTATTCCAATCTTTTCACTGTCCCCAAAAAGGACGGATCAGTCAGGCCTATCCTGGATTTAAAGCTCCTCAACAAATTTGTCAGGTTCAGGCACTTTCGCATGGAGACTTTGCGTCCTGCCATAAATTCTCTTCGCCCAGGGGACTTCTTGGCCTCTATAGACATCAATGATGCTTACATTCATGTGCCAATTTTTGCAGGCCATCAAAAATTTCTCAGGTTTGCAGTGGAAGATCAGCATTACCAGTTTGTGGCTCTGCCATTCGGTCTTACTTCTGCTCCCAGGGTGTTCACCAAGGTATTGGCAGGAGTAATGGCTCTGCTGAGATCTCAGGGCATTCGAATTCTCTCTAACTTGGACGACATTCTTGTAGTTTCTCAGACTTTGCAACAAGCAGAGTTGGACGTTCAGGCGGTGGTATCCACTCTGGAAAAGTTTAGCTGGGTTATCAATCTTCCCAAGTCTTCCCTGTCTCCTTCCAGGGTAAAGCCTTTTCTGGGCATGACTCTGGATACCTCTCAGGTCAAGGTCTTTCTCCCTCAGCTGAAGGTAGAGGGTCTTCAGGCACAAACACAACTCCTTCTGTCTTGCCCTCATCCGTCCATCAGACAGGCTATGCAGTTGGTGGGTCTGACGGTGTCCAGCTTCGAGGCTGTCCCATACGCTTAGTTTCACATGAGATCTCTCCGGGTTCATCTCTTGTCAGTATGGGACCGGGACCCAGGGTCCCTGGATCAGGTATTTGTTCTGTCCCCTCTGGTCAGGCGGTCTCTGTCATGGTGGCTGGACCCAAGGAATCTGCTAGTGGGCAGATCTTTTCTGACTCCCTGTTGGGAGGTGGTCACCACGGATGCCAGTCTGACTGGTTGGGGCGGCTTTTGGAGGTCCCTGAAATTCCAGGGACAGTGGGGTCCTCAGGAGGCCCATGCCCCTATCAACATTCTGGAACTGAGGGCAGTAAGATTAGTGCTTTACCAGCTGACCATGCACCTTTGGGGTCTGGCGGTTCAGATCCGCTCAGACAACAAGACGGCGGTTGCTTACATCAATCATCAGGGAGGAACCAGGAGCAAGAGGGCTCTCAAGGAAGTGTCCCTGATTTTGTCCTGGGCAGAGGACAATGTTCCCTGCATCTCAGCGGTGTACATTCCGGGAGTGGAGAATCTGGAAGCAGACTCTCTCAGCAGGGGGGCCTCTCGCATGGGAGAATGGTCCCTCTGCAACAGGGTGTTTCACTCTCTGTGTCTCCGTTGGGGCCAGCCGGATGTGGATCTCTTTGCGTCACGTCACAATCACAAGCTTCCAGTCTTTGTATCCCTGTCACAGGATCCCCTGGCCCTGTCAGTGGATGCTCTGGCAATGTCTTGGAAGAGCTTTCAACTCCTTTATGTTTTTCCTCCGTTTCCTCTGCTGGGCAAGGTGCTGTGCAAAATAACCCAGGAGGGAGTGCCAGCCATTCTGGTGGCCCCGTGTTGGCCAAGAAGAATTTGGTTCGCAGAAATCGTACGGTTGGCAGTAGATCAGTTCGTCCTGCCTCTGGTGCTGGACCTGCTCACTCAGGGGCCCCTGCGCCACCCCAATTTACAAACGCTGGCTTTGACGGCCTGGCTGCTGAAACCTCCATCTTGATGGACAAGGGGTTGCCGGCCTCTGTAGTTAATACCATGATCAGAGCTAGGAAGAAGTCTTCCTCTACCATTTACTACAGGGTTTGGTATGCTTACATTGACTGGTGTGAGTCTAGGTCACTTCCATGTCGGGTGTCCTCAATTCCCAGGATATTGGAATTCTTACAAAATGGCTTGGACATGGGTTTTCAGCTTAGTACTCTGAAGGGCCATGTTTCTGCTCTGGCTGTTTTTTTCCAAAGATCTTTTGCTCAGCATCATCTGGTCAAGACTTTCTTTCAAGGTGTTACTCATTTGCGTCCTCCGCGCAAGCCCATGTTACCTGTTTGGGATTTGAACTTGGTTTTGTCTGCCATGCAAGGGTCTCCTTTGAACCCTTGCAGGAGGCGGCTTTGTCCACTCTCACGGTCAAGGTAGCCTTTTTGGTGGCTATTACCTCAGTCAGGCGTTTTTCTGAATTGGCGGCTCTTTCCATCAAGCCTCCTTATTTTGAGAGACACCAGGACAAGGTGGTGTTTCTCTTTAAAACTGACTTTCTGCCTAAGGTTGTGTCTGCTTTTCATCTCAATCAGGACATTAGGCTCGATTCAGAGAGACAAAAAAAAACTTCCGTTTTAGTGCCGATCTGTTTTTTTTTTTTAATTTTTCCACTCTCGTTTGAGTGTACGAGCGATTCTATGCATGCATTGCAATCCTTCTATAAAGTTTCCGTCCGTTCGTACGGCAGATTACAAATACGAGTATGTCATTTTCCAGCGTGACTTTTCTGTTTCATTTTCACATGTTACAACGTAGGCTTTCGTTTTTGCCCTTTTCCCATCGTATCCTCCCACAAATCCTTTACGTTTCCCGTTAGATTCTGTTTCCCTTTTTCAATAAATATTCGTCCAGACGGAAATCCTTACGATCTTGCGTCTGCGCACTACAAACTTAACTCATTAAAGTGCTCACCTACATATTTGCCACCCTCACTTCTACTACAATGTTTAGCTAAATCACTTAGCACTATCCTCCATCTTCCCTTTTGGACCCTTAAAGCTCACCCAAACCACTTAGCACTATCCTCCATCTTCCCTTTTGGACCCTTAACCCTTTAAATGCCAGCCACATAAAATGTACGTGGTTGCCTCTCCGTCACTTAAGTGCCAGCCACGTAAAATTTACGTGCCTGGCATTTACCCCTACTAGTGGACAAAAAAAAAAAAAACTCACCTGACCCCTCGTTGGATCCGGCCAGGTCTCCTCTTTAATTTGGTGGCATCCGATCCCCCGTGGGGGGTCGGATGGCTCCAGAAGAGCCCCCGGAATAGGCCGCCCCCCCCCCCCCCGCTTCTGCAGCAGCAGCTGCTAACTGTAAAAAAAAATAAAAATAAAAATGACATTCACTTACTTCCGTGTGTGCTGGCTCCCGCTGTCCCCCCTCTTCACCTGGGGGGCCTCCGATCCCCCGCCCCCAGGACTTACAGATCTTCAGGAGAGAGCCCGGGAGGCTCTCTCCCCTTTCATCCTCGATGGCGGCCGCCATCTTGCCGCTAATGACATCATCCCGGCCCGATCTCCGGCTTCAGCCTTCCCAGCTGTCAGATGCCGGTGATCGGTGCCAGGGAAGGAGGTGGCAGGAGATCCTCTGATCTCCTGCCTCCCCCTTCTCTGGATGCCGATCACCGGCATCTGTCATCAGAGCGGCGAGGGACAAAGGAGCTTACAATCAAAGGTAAGTACAGTAAAAAAAAAATTTTTTTTTAATAAAATACTTTTATTACTTGTGTGGTGTTTTTTTTTCACAGTTAACCCTTTGTGAACTGGTAAGGGGTCCATGAGACCCCTTATACCAGTTCACAAGGCTCTGGGTCTGGCAAGTCACCTGCGGCTAGTGGGTGACTTGCCATTAACCCCCAGCCCCCCATTACCTGCCTCCCCAACGGCCAGGGAGGGGCAGAAGGGCCCGGGCCACTTAGTGGCTATGTGGGCTAGTAGCCTGCAGGGCCAGGGGCCACCAACGCTGGCCCCTGCGCCCTGTTCTACAAGCCTCCATAGCTGGCCCGGGTCGGTAATGCTGGGTAGGGGGGACCCTACGTCATTTTTTGGGGATTTTTAATTGTTTTTAACCCTTAAAATTCCCCAAAAAAAATGAGGTCCCCCCCCCCCCCCCGGGAGGGGGGACCCTATGTCATTTTTTTTTAATTAACCCTTTGTGTTCTGTCATCCAGCAGCTATAAAAGGCTTCTAGCAAGTGAGCAGAAGCCAGTGATCGCCGAAGGACAGAGTGCTCCAGTATGGATGGGAGGTAAGGATTAAAAAAATAATAAAATATTTTTTCTCTGTGTGGTGTGTTTTTTTTTTACATTTAACCCCTTGTGAACTGGTAAGGGGTCCATGACTGGGGGGATGGCAAGTCACCTACGCTAGCCGGTGACTTGCCATTAACCCCTGGCACCCCCATTACCTGCCACAAAAGCTGGCCCCTGCGCCCTGTTCCTACAAGCCCTGCATAGCTGGTCCCGGGCTGGTTACTTTGGGTAAGGGGGGCCCCATGTCATTTTTGGGGGGATTTTTAAGGGTTTTTAACCCTTAAAAATCCCCCAAAAAAATGCCTCCCCCCCCCCCCCCCCCGGGAGGGGGACCCTATGTCATTTTTTTTTCTCGATTTAACCCTTTGTAGTGTGGATGGTAGAAATGGGGCTTTCACGTGCAATATGGTTTTCCCTAATAAAATAAATTTTTTATTTAAAATAAAGGAGGCAATTTTCTAAAAAAATGTGTATTTATTTTTTTTTTTTTACTTAATAAATAAAATTAATAATAAAAAAATTTACAAACAAGACATTTCATGTTAAAGCCTAAACTCTGCTGCAAAAAATATATATATAATTTTCCTGACAATTCCAGCAAAAATGTCGCAAAACATGGCGCAAAATGAGGAAAAATGACCTGTCAACAGAGGGTGACAAAATCTCAAGTAGGCTGGCAATTAAAAGGGTTAATAGTACCTCTGCATGTTGGGTATTGTTCTGTTCGGGGGACCTTGCGCTTTCAGACTTAGCTTGTTTTTTCTTGTTTGCATATTTATATTTTAGGAAAAGGTGTTTTTTATTCAGCTTTTTTATACATTTTTTAGGGAAACCCTGCACAACCAAAGAGTTCTTTGAAGGATTAATTCCAGAAAGATGAGCCCACTACAACAAGCTGGGTATGCTTAGAAAGCTAAACATGTGTACTTTCAGGGAATATATGGTTTATGGGGGATATTCCAAATGTAAAGGGTTGTTTTGGTTGAAAAATTGCAAGGTGCGCACATTGTCTGCAGAGCTGAAATTTTCAAGAAATTCGAGGGATGTTGCTTTTTCAGATTATACTTGTTTTTTCTTGTTTGTACATAGTTTTTTAGGAAAATGTGGCTTTGATTCTGCTTTTTTATCCTTTTTTTAAGGAAACTCTTTGCAACCAAAGAATACATTGAGGGATTACTTCTAGAAAACTGTGGCCATATCAACAAGCCTGGCACAAATAGAAAGCCTGAGGTGTGTACTTCCAGAGAATATATAGTTTGGGGGGGGGGGGTATTTCAAATGTAAAGGGTTGTTTTTCTGGAAAAACTGCAAGGTGCGCATAGCGCATATCACAGTTGTATTTTTTCTGAAAATCCCCTAAAGCTCTGTTTCAGTTTGGGGGAGTATCCTGGGCAGGAAAGGGTATCTACCTATACATATGTGGTACCGCTGTAACTGGGAGAAATTGGGGTTTCACACGCAATAAGATTTTATTGACAAACTTACATTTTTTATTACAAAAAAACACTACAAATTGTAAAAAATAGATTTTTTTTTATTTTTTTGCACATATTTCGCCAAAAAATATTTAGAATACACCTAAAAAATGACAAACAAGACATTTCATGCTAAAGCTCAGACTCTGCTGAAAAAACAATATATAATTTTCCTGGGAAATCCCTGGAAATCCCTTCAAAAATCACATTTGAACATGGGGAGTGCAAAATAGTGCAAAATGGTCTGGCAACAACTCCAGGTAGGCTGGCACTTAAAGGGTTAAAGCTCACCCAAACCACTTCGTGGCTAGGTTCTTCTTCCATTTTAGCCCCCTAAAACTTACCCAAATCACTTCTCGGTCATGTGAATTTTCATCTTTAAATATTTCTGGGCCCATTCGTTTTGTGTTAATGTATTTTGTAAATGAAATGACACTGTAACATTCTTTTTTTGATTCCATCATAAAATATAAAATGTTTAAAAATTTTGAAATTTTCAAATTTTTACAACTATAAAAAACAAAATACATAGCAATGGCAGGCCACATAACATTATTCTTCATCTGTGGTCCCCAACGAGTTGCACAGCTCCTGCATCTCGCCCACCAACTGAAGGACCCTGACACTCAGTTGTGCCACTCTGGCACATGTGGTCCCTGTTAAAAAACATAAATTAAAATATTGGTATAAACTTGTTGGGGTCATACTGCAGTGCCCCCCCCCCCCCCCCCGTATGGTCCAAACACCTAAATCTGGACTTCAAAAGGCAGAGGGCCCTCGCCACCACGGCCCGGGTTTTGCATAGTGCCCAATTAGAGAACCCCTGGCCCGCATTCTGCAGGCAAAGAATGGGCATCAGGAGCAAGGGCAGGAGTGGATATCCAGAATACCCTGAAAGAATTTAAAAATACTAACATAAAATACACATTCTAAGCTACAATATTGTTTAACATGTCATCAAGGGCTAAAAACAGCCATAGGTTAAGACATGAGTCATCAACTATATTCATTGCCATACAGTGAAAATGGATTGATTGAATGTGAGCAAACTTACCCTGGAGCCATCCACCAGATAATTCTCCTGACTCAAACTGACGAAATAAGCCAGAGCTCTGCAATATATAAGCATCATGGAACGACCCTGGATGCCCTGCAAGAACACTGAGGAATCGCATAGCTGGACCAAACACTGCTTGTATGTTGTGTGAGTGGCACATCTTACGGTTCCTGCAACCAAATATAAAATAATTACACAAAGCAAAGGTAACCGACTAAAACAATAACTCCTACAACAAATTAATATTCTAGTTCAACAATCCAAATATAATTCACAAAGGACATAAGTCTAAAAAAATATAGCAATTATATGGATGTGTGGGAAAATAAATGTTTACATGCTAAGGACTAATTAAGGTCAGCATTAAAATGCATCTATAAGGCATACATGAAATGTATTGATTCAGGTATGCATTGCTATACAATTTATGGCCTCGGCCATGCTGATACATGCAATGCCTTGGTGCTAAAGGCGCGCAGACTCCTCCACATAGCCGCAAAACATGTTCAACAATAGCAATCCGAGCCCTCAAAGGTCCCATAAGTGGATCGGAAATGAAACGTATTTATAGGGTTGTGGTCCGTCAGAAATCAGCTCTCTGAATCAGACGTAAGCCCATCCCAACAACGTAAGTTATCTGAACGAACGAAAAATATCAGATTTTGTTTGGAAAATGATCCGAACTAACGAAAATGATCCGATTTGCTTCCGTTCATCGAAATCGCATATACACATTTTCCCGAACGTTCGTACGAATGAAAAATGAACGAAAAAAAGCAAAAAAATGACAAACACCCACTAAAACTTTCACAGACCGCTACGGAAGTCCAGACGAATGTGTCTCTGAATCGAGCCTATTGTGTTGCCTTCTTGGTGCCCTAACCCTGGTAACCCCAAGGAAAGGGTGTTACACTCTCTCGATGTTGTTAGGGCTGTGAAGTTCTATTTGGTGGTTACTGAACCCTTCAGGAAGACTGATGCTTTCTTTGTGGTTCCGTCTGATCCTAAGAAGGGCCAGGCTCCTGCTAAATCCACTATCAGCAAGTGGATCCGTCAGCCCGTGATTCAGGCCTATTCTGCTAAGGGAAAGAAACCTCCTTTCCGCCTTACTGCTCATTCTACTCATGCTATTGGTGCATCTTGGGCTTTTCAGCACCAAGCTTCTGTTGAACAAGTTTGCAAGGTCGCAACTTGGTCTTCTGTTCATACTTTTTCTAAGTTTTACAAGGTTGATGTTAAGGCCTCAGCTGATGCTGCGTTTGGCCGCAAAGCTCTGCAGGCGGCAGTGGTTTAGACTATTTATTGTTGCCTTTGAGGATCCCACCCTACCTTACGGACACTGCTATTGGATGTCCCATGAGTAAGGATATCTTTCGGAACGGGACGGGATGTACACTAAGAATAATACAATTCTGTGATTACTCTTGTTACCTCTTTATGGCAATTGATGGTTATTTTCTCCCGCCTTTTGGTAACTGCTTTTTAAATACTGGGGTTCTGTGGGAGGTGCCTGTGGGAGGTGCCTCTGCTCTGCAGTCACGTGACATCTGAAGATGAATAACCCATGAGTAAGGATATCTTTCGGAACGGGATGGGATGTACCCTCATAATATCAATTCTACAGGTCAGTAATCACAGAATTGTATTTTTTTACTTCTAGTGTTAGAATATGTCGACCAATTTTTCTATACAATAGTAGATGCAGTACTACTATTGAGGTGGAAAGGAGATGGCTGGAGGGACCAATGATGAACGTGCATTGCTTTCTGGCTCCAAGGCAGAAAAATGGAATTCAAGCTACGTTGGGATGGAAATATGGGGGGCAGAAATATTTTGACACTGTGAGTTTCATTTTCAAATAGAACTGGATTTCTGCATTAGGTGGGATACAAAGAGATTCTCCAAGTTGGAATAGGTAAAGGTATCTTAAGACTAGAAGTAATTTTTCTTTAGCAATCGAATTAGCTGATCTTGCGTTTGCTTGCTGATCCGAATCTAAATTTCCAGGGACCCCAAAAAACACCAACTTAATTGCATAGGGATTGCACCACATGCAGAGACCAACATAAATCATGAGGACTACTGTATACTATTATAAATAAACCAACATAAATCATGAGGACTACTGTATAATAATGTCCAGCCAGGGCTGCAAAAAGATGGCCACCTGCTCCCATGAGTGAGGACACCCTTAGTGGTACTAGGAGTGTCCTCAGTCATGGGAGCCCATGGCCAACTTTATATAGCCCTGGCTGGGGCCAGTCTCAAATGCTGCTGCCGCCGCTCCGCTGCACTGGCGGCAGAGGCTTATGCAGAGATAAGTTAAAGCAGGGAGCTTCTGCTGTATACTCTGCACACTTATGTGGCTGCAGGGCGGCAGGACAGTAACCACACAAAAACATCTTGAGATACTTCCTCTGTTGATATAAAACATGCAGGTTATGCCAGGAACATGAAGGAACCACCAAACTTTGGGAGCATGCCCCTAGGGGGGTTGTTCACCAGGTGTTTTTTGGTAATTTATAAATATTGACCAACAAGATACAAACTGGCATGACTTTTGCACATTTGTAAAATGAACATGTTTCTTTCTTTAAAAGTTGGAGTAAATTACCGCGCTAGAAGTTTATATATTCCAGTTAAATTCTTTTTACAAAGTGGCACTGCTCAACGTGTCAAAATCTGAACATCCCACAGATCTTAGTAACAATAATAGATGGTATCACACAGAGCAATTAATTAATAGACATCATGATTTATCATTAAGACAGTGGTATAAAGTTCCTTTCAATGTCCCATGAATTTAAACGTGTTGTCACCGTGATTTGGAAAAATCTTCAAGTCACCTAAACACGTGCCCGCCACCTCCTAGTTTATGCTCTTACCAGAGGGGGATTTAATCAATCATCTTAATTGAATTTGGTGTTTTCACAAACATTCCTCCTTTTAAAAGTGTAATTTCTTTCTTTCCTTGCAAGCTCCTTGGATCCCAGTATCTCCTTCCTCTATGTCACCAGGGTTTGTATATAATGCCTTCAATTGGGGCTTAGTTAAATTTCAACCATGCAGGCAAAAAGAGAAGGAAAAAGGGATCTAGCGCAATAGGTTTTTAATACACATTAAAAGCTTTAAAAGGTGCCAAAATCGCACTCACATTTATACAGTAAAAGATTTGCGCATTGAATACCACAAGCGGTTCTCACCCAACCTCTATTCCATCGGCCGATAATGGAAGGAATGGGGGTACCGCCTCCAGCGTGTTGTTCCAAGGACTGCCAGGTAAATATCCTAATGCTGCCGCTGTCCTCAGTGACGCGTTTCGTTGCTGAATAGCAACTTCTTCCTGACTGATGGCGCGGCGGCATCTGCAGCATTTTAAATGATTAAGGTGAAAGCGCGTTAGAAGACGTATGACGTCATCGCGCAGTGTACGGACTAGATATCAAATCGCCTGCCACTGGCGCTAGCTGATTGGGTATTGTGTAACAGGGGCTGGCCTATCAAAGGGCTATGTGCCAGAGACTTGTCCCTCCAATGATATGCCTCGTATCATGATTGATAGGTAAACTTGCCAATCAGCTCAGGCCTTTTCTATTGGTTAGCTATGGGCTACTGGGCACGTTTATTACAGTATGGTAGGACACATTCCCATCAGATACTGCTCACGTGCCCACGTTTATTCGCGCATACTAGGCGGCATATCACCTGCCCCATATGTTATTTGTTCTTGGCTAGTTAGAAGCTGTATAGATAAAGCTGGCCAATCAGGGGGCTGTGTAGAGGGACTAGCCAATCAGAGGGCTCTATGTCGACCTCTTATCTATCCTATGCTGTGCTCTATTTTGCAATTGACAGGCGGGTTCACCAATTAGCTCAGGCTTTTTCTTCTAATCGGTTTTGGATTGCTGGACGCGTTCAGTGCAGTATGACAGGGTGCACTCCTGTCAAATGCTGCTGACGCGCCTGCATGTACTTGGTAGCTGAAACTATTTGTTTGCTGAATATTATGCTCATGTATACAGTGACATTGCTGTCAACAGGAATCACGTAGGTTAGATGAAAACCACTCAGGTTTACAAATAGACATTCATTAAACTTATTTAAACATATTAAGCTGTATTCATTATCCCAACTTACTGGTTATCCCAACATTATGACACTGGTGCTGTAATTATTCTAACAGCGCTTATTCCAGCGTTAGTAAGGCTGCTTGATAGACCAAAGATGCTGTGATCTATGAGGACCCTTGCCATCCCAGTATGAGTGGGGGGGTCAGAGTTTTTGCTTTATGGGGACCCAAACCATGTATTGATATTGACACCCGTGCTTGCAAATTCATGTGTGGCTGGTATAGTGCAATATGTGCTGGTGCTGTGTCCTGTTACTTGATCCAATGATCACGTGACTCCTTATTTAGATCAGATGTGTGAGTGTATTTTTAAGTGGACCTAAACTATCTAGTTATATGTTATAGGTCCAAAAAATTTGGCTTCATAAGGGCCTGGCCCGTCTATTTGCATAGTAAGGGCTCATAATATTGAATTGCTAGGTGGACTGTCCGTGGTGTTGGGTGATGTGAACTAAAGTGTACAACCTTTGGCATGTTGCCTTATTTTTAGTGAATTTAACCAGGGGGTGATGGACGGGGGGTGATAGTGCTTGGATGGACAGATTGTACTGGGCAATGTACTAGTGCTAAGATGTGTCAATAAAGCAGTTTAGGTCAAACTCCACGTTTAGACCTTTCGGTGTGAGGGTGTCCAATGTATAAATCCATTGGCTTTCCTTGCGTGATATTTCCCTCACCATGTTTGACCCCCTCCAATGTTTATCAATTCGGTCTATCCCCACAAATGACAATATACTGGGATCCTGTGAGTGACATTGTTTAAAATGCGCTGATAGACTGTGCGTGTCCAATCCTTTTCTGATGTTATACAGGTGTTTACGTATTCTAACCTTTAATGGACGGGTGGTTCTTCCTATATACATTAGTTTGCACGGGCACCATATTAAATATACTACCCCTGCAGTCTGGCACGATATGAATTTAGTGATTTTATGCATTTTTTGTGTTTGTAGATCTGTAAAGGTTTTCTTGGGTTTCTCTATTGGGGTACAAGTTCTGCATCCTGCACAGGTTCCACATTTATAGAAACCTACCAAGGGATTGCTTACCAGAGTTATAGGTTTAGGGGGATCTACATAGCTCTTGGTGAGCTTATCTTTCAAGTTGGAGGCTTTTCGATATATGATTTTTGGGTGTTGTGGTAATGTTGGCCCCAAGACTGGGTCGCACTTTAGGATATGCCAATGTTTAGTTAATAATTCTTTAAGCTGTTTATGTTGTAAATTAAATGTGGTTAGGAATGAAAAATCCATTTGTGCTACCCTTGATTTCTTAGTTGGAGCCTGTATAAGGGGAACCCTATCCAGTTTTCTTATTTGTCCCCTTTGATCCTCGACCTCTCTTTTTGCATACCCTTTCTCTATAAATCTCTGGGTTAGCAAAGCTGATTGGAGATCGTAGTCTTGTATAGACGTACAATTTCTCCTCACTCTCATAAACTGTCCCTTTGGGATAGCTTTTAGCCAACTCGGGTGGTGGCAGCTGGATGATGGAACATATCCGTTCCGATCCGTGCTTTTAAAGTAGGTGGAGCTTACCAGCCTGTTCCCCTCTTTCCTAATGGTAAGATCTAGGAAATGGATAGATTCCTTATCCGTTTCAGCAGTAAATTCAAGGTTGAATGTATTGACATTAATTGCTTGGAGGAATTTTTCCATCTGTTGTTGGGGGCCATCCCAAATACAGAACACATCGTCAATGTATCGCCACCAGCAGGATAGCTGGGGCCAATTGTTTGTATAGATGAATTGTTCCTCCCACCACCCTACATATAGGTTTGCCATACTGGGGGCAAACTTAGCCCCCATGGCTACGCCCGTCTTTTGCAGATAAAATTCTTCGGCATACCAAAAATAATTGTGCCGCAAGGCAAATTCTAGACAGGCGATGACAAACTCTATCTGGGTGGGTGGTAGGGAGGATTTGTAAATGAGGAAATGTTTCACAGCTGCCACCCCCTTGTCATGGGGGATGACTGTATAGAGTGATGATACGTCTGCTGTTATTAAGACGCTTTGTTCATTTATCTGTTGGTCAATTATTATTTGTAGCACCTGTGAAGAATCCTTCAAGTAAGCTGGGAGTTTTCTGACCAAGTCCTGTAGGAATTGGTCTATATACTCCCCTAAACGGCAGGTGACTGAACCAATCCCGCTTACTATGGGACGCCCGGGGGGGTTTTCTAGTTTTTTGTGGATCTTTGGTACTTGATAAATTGTAGGTATCCGTGGGGCCGTGGGGGTTAGATATTCCAGTTCCTTCTTTGAAAGGATACCTTTTTCAAATCCCTCTAATAGTAGTTGTTTTAAGGCGTTTTTATATTCCATAGTGGGGTCCCCTTTTAATTTAGTATAGGTATTGGTATCTGATAGTAGTCTAGATAATTCCTCCAAATAATCCGTTTTATTGAGGATAACTAGACCCCCCCCCTTGTCTGCCGGCTTGATAATTATATCATGTTTTTGCTCCAAGTCCTTGAAGCCTTTATATAAGGGGGCCGGCCATTTCTTTTTGTTAATTTTCATGGCCTTCAGATCTCTTAGCATAACTCCTTTGAAGGTATCTATAGCTGAATTGGCAGAGTTTAAGGGGTTAAATAAAGACTTATTCTTTAGGTTTGTATGTGTATAGGTCTCTGATGCTGGTTCTGCATTGGTTTGGGACGTTTGATTCCCATTTGTTAATTCTAATTGGTCCTCGCCACTTATGTTTTGAGGTCTATTTAAGAAGAATTTTTTTATATTTAGTTTGCGAACAAACTTTTGGAAATCTATAAAGGTGTTGAATTTGTTTAGATTTTGTGGGGGTGCATATTTTAACCCTTTATCTAGTAGCTGAAGTTCTTCCTTAGATAGAACAATAGAGCTTAAATTGAAGATACCTTCCCCTATAGATGTCTTGGTCTTCTGGTGTTTGGTGCCACCCCTTCTTCCACGTTTTCTCCCTCCTTCCGTTTTCGAGATATGCGGGTTGATTCCCAGTCTGTGGGGCCTTTGTCCCTTTGGGGAGTAATTTCCCGAACTTTTGGGGACTGTTCCCATCTCAGACGAAAAGGGGTGGGTGGGGTTTGGGGGGAATAGTTTTGCAGAGGCTCATATCTATTAGCTAATCTTACTGGGCCCCATTGGGATTGTGGACGTCTATTCTGGTGATAGTTGCGTGTTCTTAGGTATGGAGATTTGTCCATCTTATATTTAGTTGTGTTGGTTCTATCCCTGTTGCTGTAATAATGGTTATTATTGTTTTCTCTGCTTGAGACATAGTTTGTTCGGGGTCTAGGTTTCTCTCTCTCTGGAGGAGGTAGTTGTTTAATTCTCCTGTGTATCAATGAGGTCTCTTGTGTAGATTGAGCCTTATCCTTATCACTTTGTTCACTATTCTCTAGATGCTTTTGTGTCTGATTCTGCCATCTAAAGACCCTATTATTCAAATAATCTTTTTGATCCCGTTGGATCTTCTTGATTTTTCTACTTTTAACTATTAATTCATCCTTAATTAAACGTTCCTTCAGAACTTCTGAACGTTTTATAAACTCTTGTGATGTACCTTGTGGGGCTAGTTTTTCTTTAAGTGCTCCTTTTTGGGGGCTCAGTTCTCTTAATTGTCTTTTCTTTTTGTTTACTAGTTTATCCAGTAACAATAGCCCACAGTTGTTAAAAAAGGTGAACCAATCTTGGATTGATTCTGTACTGTCATCACCATCATAAATTTGTAGTGACCATCGCAGTTGTTGCGGGACCATTTTCTTTAGTATATATTGCTCTAATGTTGCAATGTCCCACTTCAAACGTAGTTCTCTATTTAAAATTTTATATAGATCTTTGAAATCAGTTTCCATATTTGTTATGGGGGTAGGTAGAGTAGCCTCTGTTAAAAGGGATCCAAAATCTACTACGTTGTGATCACAGTAGTTGAATATATCCATGATGATGGATAATTGCTGTCCCAGCTGCAGGTAATTGGGGATATCAAGCTAAATACGTTAAAAGTTGGAGTAAATTACCGCGCTAGAAGTTTATATATTCCAGTTAAATTCTTTTTACAAAGTGGCACTGCTCAACGTGTCAAAATCTGAACATCCCACAGATCTTAGTAACAATAATAGATGGTATCACACAGAGCAATTAATTAATAGACATCATGATTTATCATTAAGACAGTGGTATAAAGTTCCTTTCAATGTCCCATGAATTTAAACGTGTTGTCACCGTGATTTGGAAAAATCTTCAAGTCACCTAAACACGTGCCCGCCACCTCCTAGTTTATGCTCTTACCAGAGGGGGATTTAATCAATCATCTTAATTGAATTTGGTGTTTTCACAAACATTCCTCCTTTTAAAAGTGTAATTTCTTTCTTTCCTTGCAAGCTCCTTGGATCCCAGTATCTCCTTCCTCTATGTCACCAGGGTTTGTATATAATGCCTTCAATTGGGGCTTAGTTAAATTTCAACCATGCAGGCAAAAAGAGAAGGAAAAAGGGATCTAGCGCAATAGGTTTTTAATACACATTAAAAGCTTTAAAAGGTGCCAAAATCGCACTCACATTTATACAGTAAAAGATTTGCGCATTGAATACCACAAGCGGTTCTCACCCAACCTCTATTCCATCGGCCGATAATGGAAGGAATGGGGGGTACCGCCTCCAGCGTGTTGTTCCAAGGACTTTTTGCCTGCATGGTTGAAATTTAACTAAGCCCCAATTGAAGGCATTATATACAAACCCTGGTGACATAGAGGAAGGAGATACTGGGATCCAAGGAGCTTGCAAGGAAAGAAAGAAATTACACTTTTAAAAGGAGGAATGTTTGTGAAAACACCAAATTCAATTAAGATGATTGATTAAATCCCCCTCTGGTAAGAGCATAAACTAGGAGGTGGCGGGCACGTGTTTAGGTGACTTGAAGATTTTTCCAAATCACGGTGACAACACGTTTAAATTCATGGGACATTGAAAGGAACTTTATACCACTGTCTTAATGATAAATCATGATGTCTATTAATTAATTGCTCTGTGTGATACCATCTATTATGTTTCTTTCTTTGCCCATATAATAGCAGCTTACCCTTTCCAACCACCATTAAGGAAAAGTCTGGAAAGTGGCAATAATTTGTTTTGCAGACTTATGCTGCACACTCTGCACACTTATGTGGCTGCAGGGTGGCAGGATAGTAACCACACAAAAACAACTTGAGATACTTCCTCTGTTAATATAAAATCTTTTTTGTTTTAATATTTTCTGTTTTTAATATTTTCTGTAACTTTTATTAGAAGTATGCATAATGCAAGAAAAAAGACATGCGTTTGACAATTGGAAATAATAATGAATGTGAATACAATCTTGAGTATCGTTAATACTAAATATACCGAACTTTACACAGCTATACATCCATAACTTCTTACTCTACTTCATAAATCTTAATATAATACATTAAGCTTTGATTAGCCCTCTGTAATTTCATGTCATCACATAGTCGCAAATCTAACCGAAAAATAGTTGAAATGCAACACTAAAAAGGATGAAGAAAAGAAACCAAGGTAAAATTAGAAGTGTTTTGTCTGGGTAGACTTTCATTAGCCTTAGTGAAACTACCCAGACATAATGCGTTGGTGGTGGTGAGTGTAAGAGTTGTACAGGGACAGAGAGACAAGTGGGACAGGGAGTGGAGCCTCTCACCAGATGTCCTTGTAATACTACTTTCATATATGCGCACTTGTTTCATTCTTGATGTGAGTATATCTCCTAGCTAATAAAAGACATTTTCCCACTTCCACTGACTGTGAGTGGGTGAGTTAGTAGTTGATGTGATACCAAGATTCTTATTCTGTTAGCCTGAAAATCTACTTATATGTATTGTGGAGAAAATTCTGGATTTGATACTCGTATACTTACCTTACATGCTTGAAGATTTGATTATATTTGGTAAGCACCGTGATTGGTGAAGGTATTTATCACTGCACAATGTTGAATTGTCATACTAAATTATCTCACAACATTGGTGAAGCATTATTTAAAGAATGAAGAATTGCTCCAGATCCAGCTCTATAATTGTTATAGACTTTTTGCTAATAATCTTAGTCTACTGGCACTGGGGACTAAGGATGTGTTTCCTCTGAGCATGAAGTGTTTATAGAAAACTATTTTTAGGTTTGTAACACAATACACTTTTATTAATTGTTATGCTTTGGAAATACTGTTTCATGGCAGTAAAAATAAAGGCAATTAATTTTCTTTCATGAAAACTGAGTTTATGTATTTCCCTACCCTTTGGTCTTCCCAGTGTTTTTTTTTATTTAGATTTAGGACAGAATTGATTATACTATAAACCTAATTTTATAATCTCTTCACCGTGGAGCAGTCCCAAAATGTATGGAGCAGGGATCCTGTTACATCCCAGTCCCTACTGTTTCGATATGTTTATTGAAAAATTTCAAGGCAATTTACAACATTTGCCACAGAGAAAAGAGGAGACCTGAAGGTCCGTCAATACATAAAAACATTATAATATAACACAAAAAACGTAGAAAAATACCCAATATAAGATTGGAAAGTCTAGAACAGAACTTTCCTCTTACTAAGAAGAGAGTGGGCAAACATATTGGGCCACCAACTTGAAGCAGTCCTTGGTCAGCTTAGTGGTCATACGCCTTTGAGTAAATTATTGCAATGTCAGTGTCAGTCTTTCAGCTTCCTCCCATGAAGGTTAATCACCTTTTCTGTGTGCTCTGGCTGTCAGTATGGCGGGATACTTTTAGGCGTACTCTCTCCTTTTATGGCCATGTTTTGCTGGGCAGCTTCCCCACAATTAGCTGGATTTTGATTACCTGGTGCCAACTTTCCCTTTGTCCGACCCTTCTCTGATCGCTGTCTTGACCAACACCTGCCTGCCTGACTTCGAGCTTGTCTACTCAACTATACCAGGAACCATGACAACCCGGCTTGACCCTTTACCATTCTCCTGTTTATCCTTTGAAACCCCAAATTGAAAGGACTGTCAAGGACTGGAAGGACCTCAGCCAGCCCGACTTCTGCCAACCTCGTCCCTGGTTCATCTGCCTTCTGTAAGTCAACATCCTTTATGCTAACTAAGTCCTGAAGGCAACCGTGTCTGGTCAGGCATATCCAGCGCCCCGGCAAACAGAGCTTGTCTATAGGCAGAAGCAGCAGCGGAGATTGGGGGTTTTGGACTCACCTGAAGGCGGGTGTCCCATGGGGCCTGACAGTCAGTAAGATTGCTCTAATCTAGGGACTAGTGGTAACCAGGGGAATTAGAAAATTCTAAATAACTAAAGTTATTAAAAAGGAAGAAAAGGAGAAAGCAAGAGAAGATATTGAAAGGGGGAGCTAAAGGAAAAGAGATACAGGACCAAGCCACTCCACCACCAGGCTATTGAGAATATATTAATTCAGTCAAAAGATCTATCTTGGGATTGATGAACATTATCCAGAATATTTTTGGTATAGATAGCACTGATGTTTGGTCATCAGAAAAGTTATTTGATAGGAAGTTTATGGATTTCACCAGGACTAAACGGCAATGATTACCGCAGATTACTGTCAGGGACATCCAGATCTTTTCTCACTCTATCCAAACTAAAAAAAATTATTTGGGGGGGGGGGGGGGGCTTTAAATAAAGACTCTTGTGGAGTTACCTTTTCAGCATTGTTCAGATTAATGTTTCAGTTTAAGAAAAAAATCCTGACAACAATATTTTATTTTGCCAATTCCAACAAGAAAAATCGATACTGTCTGTCAGGCAAGGGTTACATTTGCTTAGTGTTGAAGTGGGCACTGTCTATGTTTATTCAGCAAACTTTTTCTTTTTTTAATGAGACCTTGGAACAGGGACCACTGGGCTTCCGTGCAATGTGGGAAACATTTGTTCTGTGACGGTTCTCATTCATCCAGGCAATGAGATGCCTAGTGATAGATCAGACTAACTGGACTTGCTGTGTTTTCTAGTGCTGCTAGCTTTCTTATATCAGAATGACATGCCCAAACATGTAATCCTCGTTAAATATTGTTGAGTGTTGCTTCAGTTAGCCTAACCTGTTTATTAGTATGGGGTTAAGCATGTCATGGAGGTGAAATTGTTAACGTCCGCAGTAAACGTCCTCCTTACTAGCAGACAGCCAAAAAAAGAAACTAGTGACTGAACCAAAATAAATTGGCACCACCTCAATATAAATGGCACCATCTCAACACAACACATCTACAGTACAACACATACAAAAGCTAAAATCACCCTAAAAGCTAATACATACACAAGAGCAAACAATTAAAACATTTACGGTTAAATAGAATAAATGTATATTAACACTAAATTGAACCCAGCCTATAGATCCAGACCCCTTATTATTTAAATTCCTAGTGCCTAAATGTATTAAACATACAACAGTGGAACCTACATTGAATTACATTGCATATCTGAGTTGGTAGGCTGGTAGGCCTCGACTAAGGCTCTTATAAGGGGATGTTTTTCTTTTGAACCCCTAAGTTGATATCCAGATAGGCTGCTACAAGTACATAGCTGAGCCACATATAAAAGGAGCTGTACTACACCCATGCCTAAGGTATTTGTAATTTGTCTCAAACCAATAATTAAACTCTGTTTATTAACTTGTACACAGATGCCTTATGTAAATTTTGAACATACTCTGGCTATAATATTGTGCATAAACACTGATCTCAGAAGAAACACCCAATTTTGCTTTTAATTAAGTGCCACATTAAATAAGTGCCACATCTCCAGTCTGACCCGGTTATCGGGTTCATGCAACAAAGTTGGTCTACGATAAGAAGATCGTTGGAGGAAAGGTCTACCACAGAATTTTGGAGATTACAGACCAGTAGCATTAAAGTAGATTCTGAAGCACAGACTGCATAATACTATTGATCTCAACATCCTGGTCCTTAACACGTGCGCCAGCGGTTGCACACTTATCCCTCCCAGTGTACGTGCACTCAATCGAGCTCCTCGGTTGTCTCTGTTCAGGCTGTGCGTGTCCGTGGGTGTGCGAGTTCACGTAGGTGACCGGTACGCTGGTCTGTGCATGCCCGGGCAGCCTCTATGTGCACATGTGTGCCAACGCTCGCGCTTCTGAGCATGCACAGCAGGCACTTCCTGGGCACCTAAGGCCCTTTAAAAAAGGGCCTGCAGCACTAAGAAGTTGCCTGCAGTTATTCTTGGAGTGACGCTTGCCTCTGTTCCTATGAGACTTCCTGGTTTGACTTTGGGCTCTGACTTCTGGCTTTGGATTACAACCCGCTCCAGCTCTGACCCTTTGGGCTCTTGGATTACAACCCCCCTCTGGCTCTGACCCCCCTGGCTTTGAACATCAATCTATCTCTGGCTCTCGAATCCCTGTTTGGATGATTACCTGTTTTGGCTCTCTGGACTCCAGCATTGGATTACGGCTTTCTCTGGCTCTGGACTCTCTGGCTTCCCTACATCAGCTTTCACCAAAACCAGGACTGGACTTTCCCCAAATTTGGCCTTGCTGGCCACTGACCACAGCAGGACCTTTCTGCAGCATAGTCCGCCCCTCCTATCTTCAGCAGTTGCTGCCTGGTGTTCCTGATCCTGCATCATCTGCACATGTGACACTTCGGCCCTCCCCTCTGCTGAGTTTCACCAGTAACCACCCCCCGGGGCGGGCGCAGGCAGTATTGCTGGCAGCCATCTGCTGGCACCACAACAGCCCATTCCTTCCAGATCTGCCGGCAGACACCCCATGCTGAAACCAGTGCATGGTGTAGCACTCTACCAGTTATTCGCCACTGGCTCCCCTCTGTTACACTCAGCTTTAACTCCCTATTGCCTTCCAGATCTTCAGAAGTTTCTGCCTGGTGTTCCTGATCCTGCATCATCTGCACATGTGACACTTTGGCCCTCCCCTGCGCTGAGTTTCCCCAGTCACCACTACTCCCTGGCCGAGAGCGGTTTTGCTGGCAGCCATCTGTATGTACATCAGCTTGGTCTCCAGTAAGGTACATGACACCTCCACACTTAATTGAGACAAATGTCCATCCCCATTAGCACCTGCAACTGGATATGTAATTTTCTGACTGACGGAGTGCAGTGTGTCAAATTAGGAAAAATTAGAGCAAAGCATGCCACTATCTGGACATCACAAGGATGTGTGTTATCACCTAACCTGTTTTCTTTAAACATGAAGGTACATCTACTGAGGGCATGGTTAAGATTGCACATTGCATTTGCGGAAGATGTTGAGCAAGCCTACTGCAAATTCATCAAAAATACAGATCAGTGGTGCAAGATTAACAATCTGATTCTTAACACAAATATGGGGTCTTACTTACAAAATAAAATAGGCCTTTATGTCTTACAGGGCAGGAAGAAGTCTATTGGAGGATGCATCTGTATCTATTAGCCTGCTAAACAGTTTCAGTGCCAAAAACTGCAATCATGGTTTTTGGGCTCAAGGATGGTTTGGATTATACTTGTTGTACAATCAAAATGCTCAAAGATGGAACCATTACTTTTGGCTTTAGATACCCTGCCCCCTGTCCCAAGAAGTTGCTGTTGGGCTCTGCCTCGTCCCCTTTTCCTGCTGCTCTGCTGTTCCATGCCTTTACACCATATTGGGTAATGTACCTTGTTGTTTCCTCTTCCTCCTAAGTGGACTTAATATCACAGTGAGACTCGTGAGGTTGGCTACATCTCCCTGTTTAGATATGGTCTGTGTAGTACACAATGCCCTACCATTATATTCCCCCCTTGGCTGGTCCTCATGGAGGGAGCCAAAACACAAACTGGATACCCTGTGGCTGGGAGGAAGAGGAGATGGTGGATTGGGTTGAATTTACCGCATCTTCTTAATAACAATGCCCACCACCACAGCCATTCCTTGTCTGTTCATGTAGGGGTAGATGTTTTTGCCTGTAAAATAAAATTGTGGCTTGTAAAATGAAAGAGAAGTCAGTTCAGGCTGTAGAAAGCTGTGTTAACATTGGACACTTGCCCCTCTGCCCAAGTACATTGAAATAACGTGAATTCATTTTGTGGTATGTAAAAACCCAGAAAAGATCAGTTTGTCACATATACTGGCACATTAAAGTGGAACTACACTCTGAACAATGTATATGCACCGCCCTTAAAGAAAAAGTCCACCTTTATAGACTTCTATGAATACATTAGGTATTTACAACAAATCAAAGATTTTGTGATACTTTGAAATACACTTAAACACAGCAATGTTTTGAACTTTTGACTTTCAGGCTACATATCTCATCTTCTACTGCAGCCACAAATGTGAGCCTACCAAAATTTTATAGACAATAATATTGGCTATGCCATACATGAATTGGATTTTTTCTTTCCTTTTTTTTTTTTTCTTTTTTAACTGTGATTCTCCCCACTTCCTGTGGGCTGTATGCTTCAGACATAGGGGTAGGTAACTCAGAGGGCTCAGAGGTTAAGAAAATGGACCAGGGCCCTGGAAAGTCCCTTTGGCACAGGTCTGGTGCTGTTCCAGGAGTGCCAGGGGCACTGGGCTCTTCCGCACCTGCTTTGGTGTAAAAGTCGCATTAAAAAATAGCGAAAGTGGAACACATTTTTTATACTTGATATATTATGAATGTGATTCTTATTCATTATATTTTTTCTTATGCTGGATTGCATGATATTGTAAAAGAGAAAGATACTTTTTCTAAGATATCAATATGCAAACAAGAAAAAACAAGCCAAATATAAGAGCGCACGGTCCCCTAAACAGAACAATACCCAACATGCATAGGTACTTCTAACTGCTTGAGATATTGTCACACTCTACCAGGCAAATTTTTTTTACCATTTTGCACTGTTTAACCATGATTTCCAAGCAATTTATATATATATGTTTTGTCAAAGTTTGGGCTTTAACAAGAAATGTCTTGTTTGTAATTTTTTCAGCCTGGGTGGCCCCTGACCCTGAAGGCTACAAGCCCACATTAGCAAAATGAGAAGGGTTAAAATTAGCCATTTCAAAATCTCCATAAACCCAATTTTTTTTTTAATTCTCTGGGTGGTGGTTTGACTTTAAATGCACAACTGTGAGGACTGGCATGATTGGGGTCTTGAACCAAAGATCCACCATCTGTCATTGCTCACAGTCTGCTGCTCTAGCCACTGTGCTATCTGCTTTGTGTCTGCTGGAGTAGTGTGGTTCTACCCTGGGTCTTAGGGCTGCCTTGTTTAAGCTCACCTGGTGTTCATTATGCTGTGGTGATTCCTATAAATGCATGTGCCTAGCCCCACCACAGTGTTGGATCATTGCATTGTGTTCCTGAAGCCTAGCCGTGCACTCCAACCCTCTGCTAAACCTCCTTGTCAGGTCCTTAGGCCTTCTGCATCTTGAATTTGGGCTCATGCTCTCCTTGTCCTTACTGAGCCTCATGGCCCCTCATTGTTCTCTTGGCTCGTGTTATTGTCTGCGCTGGGCCCACAGCTCTTGCATTGTCTGTGCTGGGCCCACGGCCCTTCCCTTGTCTGCTCTGGCCCACGCATAGCCTACACTGGGAGCCCAGTTCCGACATTTTCTGCACCGCGGGCCAGGTTCCGCTGTTGTCTGCATCAGAGGCTCGGTTCCTCTGTTGTGGCCCAACCCACATTCGGCCCCATACCCTGTTTTGCCTTGTGTACATCTGCCCTGTGTTTTCCCCTTCCCAAGTCAGCGACCACCAATGGACTTCCCGGGGCCTGTGTACTCTCTGAGCGCTGCTGAAGACCTGGGTTGGTTATGGGCTTTCAGAGTATGAGACCTCCCACACCCCGACTGGTTGGCGGCTTGCCTCTTTGGTGGGGCAGGCGGGTTATTTGTCCACCATCCACAATGTTCCTAGTCCTGTATCCCGCTGTCCAGTCCGCTACCCATGTCTAGGCTCCCACACAATGGAATCCCCAGGCCTCCCGGGATGTCTGGAAACGAAATTTGCCTGGGCATGACAGCAGCTTGGATTGATGTCTTTGCTCACAGTTAGAACCAAGGGAAAGAGAGGCTGTTGGACCCCTTTTTTCATGGTCCTGTAGGAATGGAATTGAATAATAAATACGTTAAATGTTTACAGCTTATGAGACTTATTGTGCTGATAAAAGGTTGTTCTGCTAAAATACTGCTGCGACCCTGCTCTGATCTTCCAGCTAATTGTAACCATAATCTAGAAAAGACAAACCCTTATATATTTTTTAGAGGCTATGTGCACGTGCATACTGACTTGTCCTGAAGAGGGGAAACTGAAAAGAGATCATTAGCTCCTCCCTTCCCTAACCTCCCCCCCCCCCAACTATGTAAAGCAAAACAAAATTTTTGGGGGTCATTATCTGAGTTTGCCCTTATTTAAAAGAGATAATCCACTTAAATACATTTTCTACATTTTATTCTATTTTTATTTGATTAAAACTGATCAAATAAAAATGTGCCACGAAATATATACTGTTAGAATTGGCCTTTTATTTACAGAAATATTTACTCAAAACTGATGCATGCCTGAATCATAGCTAAATGCAAAATCTTGGTTTTAATGTCAGTTCAGTACATTTACAGAAAAATAAATGAAAACAGTGCAGCATACTGAAATGTGGAATTTGCTTCCCTCTTGTGGAATATTTGTGCAGTGCATTATATCTGTTTCTAATTTAGCATTAACTTTTTTTTCATAGTAAACATTGTGAGAGTGCAATTTAATCATATATATAAATATACAGGGCAGCTTCTAGGGGTGGGCAGCAAGGCCACTGTGGGTGCTCTTATCGCAGTAACCCTGATTTTGCAGTCAGGACTACTGTTGGTGATGCAGGCCATAGGACAGGCTTCTCATGCCCCCATTTTGGGCTCTGTGAGTTGGAGGAAGTTGTGCCTGGTTCTAGAGAGGTACAGAAAAATATATGGGTATGGGACAGCATTAGCACCATAGAATGGGTGAGGAGGGGGCAGAGTTTTTTTCATCTCACACTGAACTCTATTTTGCCTAGAAACTGCCCTGTGTATATATATATATATATATATATATATATATATAGCAAATTC